>CM069305.1:12240000-12840000 GCA_035609425.1 Epinephelus awoara
GTGTGTGTGTGTTTGTCTGTGTCTGTCTGTCTGTCTGTGTGTCTGTCTGTCTGTGTGTTTCTGTGTGTGTGTCTGTGTCTGTCTGTGTATCTGTGTGTGTCTGTCTGTCTGTCTGTGTGTGTGCGTGTGTCTGTATGTGTGTGTCTGTCTGTCTGTCTGTCTGTGTAGGTATGTGTCTGTGTGTGTGTGTGTCTGTCTGTCTGTGTGTGTCTGTCTCTGTGTGTGTGTGTGTTTGTCTGTCTGTGTGTCTGTGTCTGTCTCTCTGTGTGTCTGTCTGTCTGTGTGTGTGTTTGTTTGTCTGTGTTTGTGTGTGTGTGTGTCTGTCTGTGTGTGTCTGTCTCTCTGTGTGTGTGTGTTTGTCTGTCTGTGTCTGTCTCTGTGTGTGTCTGTCTGTCTGTGTGTGTGGTTGTTTGTCTGTGTGTGTGTGTGTGTGTCTGTCTGTCTGTGTGTCTGTGTCTTTTTGGGCACTTTTTTCAACATGTCATACTATGAAGTTTTTAACACTTTTTAGACATCCTGTACTATGACTTTTATTGAACTGTTTTTTCATCACTCCTTTGTATGACTTTTTTCATCATACTATACTATGTTTTTAAGACTTTTTTTGACACAATATACTTTGAATTTATGAACACTTTTTTCACATTGTACCATGACGTTTTTCACACTTTGTTTTTGACATACTATGACATTTTTAACACTTTTCTTGACATACTGTACTATGACTTTCTTTGCAGCCAACTACAAAAAACACAACAAACTTGCTAACTCGGCTTCTTCTCTGGAGCCTTTGTGCTCCACTGTCTGGCAGGTTAACTTCTATCACAGCGGTGCCTGGATGGTGTGACGTTTGGTGGTGCTGCTGCCGTGGTCCTTCCAGATGCCTCCTGCTGCTGCTGTTATCATTAATCATACTTCTACTGTTATTATATGATTATTGTCACATATGTATACTATCAGATATTCACATACTTTATTTTATACTTTGTTATAAGCTATTAAAATGGTCTGTCCTGCATCTCTCTCTCTCTCTTTCTGTCTCATTGTGTCATACGGATTACTGTTAATTTATTATGGTGATCTGTTCTGTATGACATTCTAAACAGAAGCATAAAGTATTACAAAATGGAAATACTCAAGTACTAGTACCAACTAACAGTGTTGACAAATCGGTTCTCAGAATAACACAATCAGTTGTGACACTAACAAAAGGGGGGGCAGTGTTGGTGAAAGTAATCGTGGTAATTGTGTGTATTGTGTGTATATATATCTGTACAATCACAATTCTGTCACCTTGACTCCAGTCCTTCAAATAAACAAACTGGATCACCCCAAACTAAAACCAGAAATTAAAGTGAGAATAAACCTTTCTCCATCCCCTCGCCCCAGGAACCATTTTATAAACAAAAATATATCCCCCTTTGTCATTTGATTCTCAAATTCTCACTAGATACAAATAAAACCTTTGTACAGTGCTTTATCATTAGTGAATGGTCCAGTTATTTAGTGATTAAAATAAAAAATAAAGGGGGAAATCAACACACACAGGAGGAGACAGTCAGTGGTGGGGAAGCGAGCACCGGCTCTCTGGACCCGCTTTTGTCCCAGGAGCACCTGAACTAAACCGCCGTGATGTTGTTGTTGTGTGGAGCTGGGAGGTGAAAGGCTCGGGGTCTACTACTTAGTGTTGAGCTCGTTCTCCAGCTCCATGAGTTTGCGTGAAGCCTTGACCTTGTTGGAAACCTCCTTCCCCTGAGAGAAGAGACGCTGACGCTCCTTGAAGGTCAGACTCTCTCGGAGCGCCGCTGGGGATCGAGTTCTCCTGCTTCTGACTGCAACACACACAAAAAGCAATGTTTGGAATGACACAACACACAATTTACTCAAGTAATGTACAAATGTCAATGCCGATTTTCACTTCTACTTATTCTTTTTCAAACATACAAAGAGCATATTCAGTGATGCTATAAATGAAATGCTTTGTGCTTGTAAGCCTCTGAGAACCACTCAAGTTTCTCTGACAGTTTAGATCCATGTTGGTGAAAACGTGAAGCTTCACACACATCTTCCCCCCCCGCAGCACAGAGGATCTATACAATCAGCACAGTCTGAAGTTGGACATCCAAACTTAGTGTCATCAATTCAGTATCTGACCAAATGTCTCTCCTTCTGTTCCTGAGGTGACACAATGAATACTGACCAGAAAAGTGTTTTTGCAGAACATTATGATGTCACAATGAAGTTGACCTTTGACCTTCTGGATATAAAATGTCAGCACTTCATCATTTTATTCTATTAGACATTTGTGTGAAATTTTGTCTTGATTATGAATTCTTGAGTTATGGCTAAAAACAGTTTTTTTTTTTTTTTTTAAAGTGATCTTGACCTTTGACCTTCATTCAAACAAATTCTAATCGGTTCATTGTTAAGTCCCAGTGGACGTTGGTGCCAAATTTGAGGCAACTCTCTCAAGGCCCTCTGGAGATACCGCGTTCATAAGAATGAGATAAATGCAAGATAACAGCAACCATCAAATTCTGATCAGTTAATTGTTGAGTTCAGTGGATGTTTGTGCAAAATATAAGAAATTTCCTTAAGGTGTCCTTGTGATATTGCGTTTTCAGGTGGAAATGGACAGACAGACAGACTTAGCCACGGTAGCACAGATGCATAATAAACCAGCAGCTGAACATTTAATACAATAAAGTAGTTCCTTCAGATTCCCGTCACCATCACGCGTAAGAGGAGTCTTTGGTTTGTTTCGCAAAAAATCCTGCTATAAATGTTTTTGCTGCTGTGAGCATCCAACGCAAGAGAAGTTTTAAGACTCTTCTTATTGATATTGTTCAACTGCTAAAGATGTTGATCCTCTTGTGTCATAATAAATTAGTCCTTCACATAAGACACAAGGGAACAGAAAGAAAAAAAAGAGTCTCACCTCTTCGTCCAGACTTCTCCTGATCCTACAACTCCTGCTGAGTTTCCAGTGTACGTGTTAAATCCTGTGCCCCAATGCTGAACTTATAAAACAATGATCACAGTTACAGCAGGATTTATAAAATATATGGAATATCCAGATAGTTTCAATCCAAATCAAGCCATGACCCAAAGAAAAAAGCCCCTGTACTGATGTAAAAAATAAATGAATACATGCTATCCTGGGCTCCATTAAAGCTGGTGCATCTAACACGAGGAAGGTGACCGCGACCTTTGACCTCCAAAGGAGATGTTAATCAGTTGGCTCATGTGTCCCTGTGTCTTTTCCAAACAAATCCAGCAGCGTCCAGCCTGATGCGAGACGCAGGTCTGGTCTGCCTGAGTGGTTCCCAACAATGTGACCCAGGAGTCTGCAGAGGTTTATTTCCAAACAAATATTACAGCAGGAAAGACGAACCATCAGTTCCCTCCTGCTGATTCAAGAATATTCTATGTTCTCTCTCCTGTTGTCAACAAATCCCATGAAAAGACCCAAACCTACAGTGAACTGATCCTGTGACCAATAATAAAAGTGTGCAACCAGAGAACTGGACTCTGTGTTCAAAGACGGGGCTCTATTAAGTCCTTTGAAAGTTTCTCACTGAATGCATCTGCAAAAATAACCAGATTAAGGCTTCTGTGTTTTTGGGTCATAACGTTGGCGATTAAACCGTTACAGAAAAATTTCCAGTGTCGGAATAAAATCATGGGAGCACTCCCATGATCTTGATTGTTTGGTGTTAACGTGGTCAGGAAACTCAGTCTGAACTGTCTGAAGTCCGTCTTTTTTGTCTTGATGTTACGGCCAAATCTAACAGGTTTAATATTACCGCAATTTTTTGACTTGCCTCATGCAAATGGTGAGATTCAGTGACATGAACATTGTCAACAACAGCTGTTTTTCTATATCAGTGGTTTCCAACTGGTCCAGATTTCTCATAGTTTCTATAGTCATTAGTTCACGATCCACACAGTTTAACACATTCAGCATCATACATGTGTTTGGCCATGTCATGGAGCTGGTTTGCTCTCTGTCAAGCAGCTGTCCATTAGTCACTCACTCTACAGCAGGAAATGGCACTTCAAAATAAAAGCTATGTACTTAAAATTCATTATACTTCAGAATAAAATGTGTTTTTCTTATAAACTAGACCAGCGAGCCACCAGCTGGGAACTTTTTGGACTTTTCAAATAATATAAGAGTAAATCAATCAATTTTTAATCCAAGAAATTAATTTGGCTCTTTCAGATTCAGTTGCTCCTTCTGCTATTATTGTATGTGAAATAAAGTTTGTTAGTTGAATGTTTGGGACAGTGTGAGTGACCTGATCCTGTAATAATGAGTGTGGGAACTTTACCAACACATCCCCCCTAGAACACTGAATGTGTGTTAATCCGCAGCTGAAAATAGTCCCCCAAAAAACAACTACTGACTCTTGTTTGAGTAACGACTGCTGACAGCTATGGTGCCCAGCTGTTTAAGAAAATTGTGAGCCGTTTTTAAAGATAAACATCTTGACTTTGAACAAATGGGACACAGATAATATCTGGAAGTCTGATGGTACTGAGGGATGGACTGCCCAGTTCTTGGTTTTGGTCTTTTCATGGGATTACCTGACAGCCTTCCACTTGCTGACACGTCTTACTGGTGAGCAGGAACAAATCAGTTGTGCTTAAATTGAGAGAATAAAGCCTTGCAGACCCTTCATGGCACAATATCTCACACCACAGGTTGAGAGGAATCACTGGATCCGATCAGTAACGTGGCGTTCTTCACTCTTGTTGTGCTAATTACTGAAGACAGCTGACTGCAGGAAGAACCCAGGAGTTAAGACGGTTAAAATGATCTTAACTCTACTTGGTTGCGTCTCAGCAAACACAACTTGGGAGTCCAAATGCATGTTGCTCTTGTGTTTGAGATGAAATGGAGAGGGCTGTTGGTACAGTTCAGATGCAGACACAGTGACAGGGTGTGAACCCTGATGGATTCATCCAGCTGGCAGCTCCTAAGCCCTTTTTCAGAGAGGGAGATCTGAAGTGTAGTTTGGGACGGGATCAAGCTGAGTCCCACTTCAGCCTCTAACCACACAAACACAAACTGGCAGAGAACAAAGTAACCACAGAGAAACAAGCCTTGTTCAAGGCCAGTAACATTCCTCTGTGGAGCCGAAAAAGATGGAAAATTACACTTCTGGCAATGCGACTGAAAAATCTCCAAAATCACAAAAAAGTCATCCGCTGGCTTTTCACGGATTCTCAAAGGTTGTGAATGTTTTTCTTCGACTCTGCTTCAGTTATCTCGGAGGCCAGCGGAGTGTTTATGTTTTATTGTGGTTTTATTCTGATTATAAAAATATCTGCGTTCCAACAGGAGGCCGCATTTTTATCAAATCGCTCATTCAAACACATTCTGGAGATTCATATGTCAGGGAAGCCAGAGACTCAGGTGCCGAGTGGTCACCTGAATCTGACGCAATGCCCTGTGGGAGTTGTAGTCAGGTTTTAGTAAAGCCGTAGCATTAGATAGCACAGACACAGGCTGACGAAATGAGGGACAAGCCGGATCAGCTGACAGAGCCGTAACAGGCAGACAACAAGCACAAACAGGGAGTCAGATTATATTGGAGAGACGAGCAAAGTGGGGAAAAGGAAGAAAACAAAGGATAAATAAAGACAGCAGCCTGGTGGAAGCTACGCACAGGACAGGCAGTAAAAAGCAATAAACATCAAGCCGGTTAATGTGTGACCATTTTCCTTTCATGTGCACTATTGAAATTGATAAATGTACTCAAGAAAGAGCCCCTATATATAGATGGTGCTTTAAAAAGGCTCAGTGGAACACTTTTAAAGTATGTTGCAGGGAACTGGCTGACAGCATTAAGATGGAGGGTAATGTGGATGAGTGTACTGCCGAAGTTACAAATATGATATCTGAAGCTGCCTCAAAAAGTATTCCTAAAACTGTAATAAGAGAGAATAAGAGAATGGTGCCATGGTGGAACGATGAATGTAGTTTGGCTATTAAAGAAAGGAATATTGCCCTCAGAAATCTCAGAAACAACTTGAGTCGAGACAATCTGATCGAATACAAAAGAAAAAGAGCTAGAGCTCGCAAAATAATTAAAATTGCAAAAAGGAATACTTGGAGAGACTTTTGTTCTACTATTGGAAGAGAAAGAGATGTCGGGCATGTGTGGAATATGCTCAGAAAGATGAGTGGAAGAAGGGCTGCCAATAAAATATCAGTTCTTGCTAATCAAGATTGCCTAGCAATAACAGATGTGGAAAAGGCCAATGTTTTAGGGAGGATATTTGCAAATGTTCATAGTGGCAATCATCTTACAGACATGCATAAACGATGGAAGGAGGAAGTTTTAAAAGATAATGGAAATGTGTACACCAAAAAGGTAGACTGTAGCTCAGCCACTGATATGGATTTCTCCTTGAGGGAAATGAGAAGGGCTTTAAAAGGCAGCAAGAATTCTGCTCCAGGACCAGACCAGTTGAGTTATGTCATGTTCAGACAATTACCAGAGGAAGCACTAGAAATCGTACTAAAACCTTTCAGTAAGATTTGGTCAGAAGGAAAACTACCTGATGAGTGGAAGTTGGCGTTAGTTTTGCCATTTGTTAAACCAGGGAAAGATGCAGCTAATGCTGAAAATTACAGGCCTATTGCTCTCACTTCACATTTATGTAAATGGATGGAAAAAGTGATTGTTTACCAGCTATCAAACCTTTTAGAGGAAAAATATCTGTTAAATGAGTATCAGAGTGGCTTCAGGAAAGGAAGATCCACAACTGATGCATTAATTAAAGTGACTAATGACATTGAGAAGACCCTAAATATGAAGCAAGTGATGGTGATAGTTTTCTTCGACATCGAGAAAGCTTATGATTCCATATGGCCAGAAGGCCTGTTAATTAAAATGAATAAGTTAGGCATAGGAGGACGCTTATACAACTGGATTATGAACTTTTTAACAAAAAGGGCATTTAAAGTAAAAGTAGGTTCAGATAGTTCAGATAGTTTCGACATTGTAAATGGAATACCACAGGGCAGCGTCATCAGTCCAATTCTATTTCATATAATGATTAATGATATATTTGAGAATACAGGGGTAGGTATACAGTCCTCATTGTACGCTGATGACGGAGCAATCTGGAAAAGGGAGAAAAACATGCCACATGTTCTGAAATGCATCCAGAAAGCAATAACAGATGTAGAGAGATGGTCCTATGATTGGGGATTTAAAATCGCTGTTTCAAAATCATGTTATATGTTGGTTACTAAAAAGAAAATAGACAACAAGCAGGTGTTAACTCTTTACAGTAAGCCCATGGAAAGAGTCAGAGTGTTTAAGTACCTAGGTCTATGGATTGATGATAAATATACGTGGAAAAATCATATTGAGAAAGTTGAGACCAAATGTAAAAAGGTGTTAAACCTCATGAGGTGTTTGGCCGGTCTGGCATGGGGAGCTGACAGAGGAAATGGAAATATAGCTTCTTCTGTTCTGCAAAACTGTTGGGAGTATGTAACTTTTACTGGTAAAGGGTTTGGATGGGAAATTAATAAGAAGGCGAAACAGTACAAATTAGATTCCATACAGCACAGTCCAGCAGTTATAATTAGCAGCATTCCTCCATGGATATTTCCACAACCCAAAGTTAACCTGCAAATATTAGACAAGAAAACAGAGCGGATAAAGAATAATCTGAACATAGGATATCTGGCTCAAAAACATCTGAAGAGCAGCTAATAGGCATTTACATCCCAGAGTTTGATAAAGGTATTGTCAAAAGAATTTAAAACAAGTTGTCAGTGTTCACGGCAGTAATGGTAGCAATAATAATCAGTCTTCAGTGGGTAGAGCAGGTCAAACCACTTAAAGTAGTTATATGTTCAGATTCTGCAGCTGCAATGCAGAGTATTCAATCTGGAGAAACAGCTCGAGAAGATCCACTGTTAGAAGTGTACTTGATTTTATTGAACCTACAGCATCTAGGGATAGATGTTCACTTCTGTTGGATTCCAGCACACGCAGGCATCGAGGGAAATAAGATACCAGACCAACTGGCTAAAAGTGCATTAAACAAAAATGAAAATGATATTTTAGATCTTTGTTTTGGGAGAGAAGAGGCTAAATCAATAATCCACCAGGGAATTAAGACAAAATGGCAGGAAATATAGAATAATGACACAAAGGGTAGGGAATATTACAAAATTCAAAAGTCTGTCAGAGTGAAAAGGGGAAATGTAGGAAAGAAGAGGTCACGTTCACGAGGATAAGACTACGACACACAGGACTAAACAGTACACTGTTTATCATGAAAAAGAGAGAATCAGATAAACGTGAAACTTGTGGACTTAGAGAAACTGTTGAACATGTAATATTTGGATGAAGGAAATTCATTACAGAAAGGAAAAGGTTGAAGGATGGTGTGGTCAAAATGGGTAGAGAATGGAGCATCAAAGGGCTCCTAGAGCTAGGAGAGAAACAGACTCAGGTTCAAAGGGCAGCTCTTAAGTACATATATGAAACAGGATTAATGTCCAGAATATTAGTATTTATTATTGATTTATTTATTATTATTATTATTTTTTATCTATGAATGAACCCAGTATAAATTCATGATGTTACACACTCCGATACAGTAGGTGGCGGCATGCACCTTTAACGTTGGTTTGTAGCCCGCCATTAAAACAGAAGAAGAAGAAGAAGCAGCTCCTTTACCGAAGTTAGCTTTCCGTCCATCACTCTGTGAACATTAGCATTTCGCTGTTGCACAAGGACTTTTGAATCTTTTAGCTCATTTAAACGGTAGACGGACACAAAAGAACAAGTGTATATTTTAATTATTTGTACGCGAAACTAAAACGTTTATCTCGGACGAGGTCACGTCTGTATATTGTCGTTAATGTACTTGTAGCTAAAGCGGCTAATGCTAACCGGCTAGCTGCTATGCTGTCAGAGAGCAGAGCAGAGAGTTGGTCCATGTGATTCAAGTTACACTTCAGTTACAGTTTTCCTCTCAAATAATGCTACCAACTCTCTGCTATGCTGTCAGAGAGCAGAGCAGAGAGTTGGTCCATGTGATTCAAGTTACACTTCAGTTACAGTTTTCCTCTCAAATAATGCTACCAACCCAAACGTCATGCAAAACATGTTATAAAAGAGTGTCGCAGTTGTATTTAGGTTAATATTACCAGCAGAATGAGGGCTTGTTATGGTGTTCAAACACAGCTGTTGATAAGCAGAGTCTTCAGTCGTCCTGTCAGTCCATCAGCTGCAGGTGCGTTTATGCTGTGACACCTAAATGTCATGTGATACTTGTATGTTAATATTAAGTGTGTGCGTTGACATGGCCTGAGGTTTTATTTCCCATGCATTGCCTATTTTGTTGGTCTTTTATTTTGGTATTATTGAGTTATTGTTGTATTATTGTCTTGCAAAATTTTGCTCACTAGATTTTAACTTTAGGTTCTGGTCTGTAAATTGATGTAATTCAAATCAGTTGGGTTATGGCACAGCTCTTACACCATACTACCTTACAGAGTCACATTTACACTATGTGTGTAAATTACTGGACATCACATTCAGAAACAAGTTATTTATATATTTGTAATGTTTGTGTTTGACAGTGCGATGGCGAGCAGCTCAGACCAAACTCTTCTGCAGCCCACCAACAGGTGAGGAGAAGCCCCAACCCTCCATGCTGCGACATCTGACCTCCAAAATAAAAGCCACAGGTCCAATTACAGTGGCGGAGTACATGAGAGAGGTGCTCACCAACCCAGTGACGGTGAGTTGATATTGAATTGTTTTTGTTGTGACGTGCTTTACGGCCTATCTTTTAGAAATATAAAACTTATATTGGCACTGTCTGGTAATTGGGGACAGCTACCAGGGAAAACAAAAGTACCATCCTCTTCATATTTTGGATGTATAATGGTTGATGCATTTCCTTTGTACCACAACTTGAGCCAGGGAGATCGTACCCAGTGTCAGACAGAATTGTGTAATGAAAGCAAGGCTAATGGGAACCAATCTAAACACCGATGGCGTCCTTATTCTATAGCCATTACACTGTGAAATCAACTTGTCTCTTTCCACATTAACTGACCAGTCGAGGACAAGAGAGTGTTGATTCTCAGTGGGTTTGGCAATACAATCAATGCTTAAACATTATGCTTTGTGGAGCTTCTAAAAACGGCATATTGATCTCAGTCTTTAATAATTACACTGAAGGAGTCTGGTTGTTTAATATTTAAGGAGCATAATCTAACTGTTTTGCATCAGAATAATTGAACTGTGAGTCCAAAGATGCCTGCTTTGCCCTAGTATGTATTTATTGAGGTTTATATTTACCTTTTTAAAACCTGAAATATTTTATCACCCTTTGCTGCCTCTCAGCATCCTTCATTCAGACTGATTAGTTCTTTATTTCAGGGTTATTATGTGAGGAACAACATGCTGGGACCTGATGGAGATTTCATCACGTCACCGGAAATGAGTCAGATTTTCGGAGAGGTAAGGTAGTAAAAAATTCCACCTTTAATATCACAATTTCAGCCCTAATTTTGTCTATTTTAGCCCACTCCATCTTGAAAAATCCCCCAAAATGAAACTTAAAAAAAAACTATTAGCAGGAAAGCCAATAGGAAACAGCACATTTCTTCTCAGTTAGATAAGAATACCTGTGGCAGCATCTCCTCATGCTGTTTTAAAAGTTTGAACATGTGTTGTCTTGTCTTGCAGCTGCTCGGCGTGTGGATCGTCAGTGAGTGGATGGGAGCAGGTCGACCCACACATCTGCAGCTGGTTGAGCTCGGACCTGGAAAAGGATCGTTGGCCAGCGACGTCCTCAGAGTAAGAACATTGTTAGGCACTGTG
Source organism: Epinephelus awoara (assembly GCA_035609425.1). Lineage (NCBI taxonomy): Eukaryota > Metazoa > Chordata > Actinopteri > Perciformes > Serranidae > Epinephelus > Epinephelus awoara. The sequence continues at coordinate 12,250,875 of CM069305.1, forward strand.
GCAGGAGACGACGTTTACAAATACATTAGAAGTTGAATACAAACCCCAGGAAGTTACTGCTCCTGACCAAGAAATAGTTCAAACCCCCATTTAATCAACTTTTGTACAGATTAAACAAAGGAGATATAACATGTTAGTGAACTTTAGAGGTACCAGTAGGTGGATTTAGTTATCTTTGAACCGTCTTTTTCCATTGTTTATGCTAAGCTACGCTAAGTGACTGGTGACTGTAGCTTCATATTTACTGTACAGACATCAAAGTGGTGTCAATCTTCTCATTTAACTCTTGGCAATAAAGTGGTGAGGGGGCTATTACTCTGTGTGTGTATGTTCTTGTACATTTACCGTTGTGAGGATTTCTAAACTTAGTAGGGATGTTTTATCTGGTCCTCACTTCTTCAAAGGGCTGTTTGACTCTTAGCTTAGGACCTGCTTTAAGAGTTAAGTTTGGGTTAAGGTGAGGGGCTTGATAATGTACAGTTTTATGTCAGTGAGGGTCCTCGCAAATCCCAATGTATGTGTAAGTGTGTGTGTGTAAAGATATAACATGATAATTAGTGATCTTAAGAGTTGCTGGTAGGTTGTTATCTTTGGACCCTCTCTTTTAATTCTTTATGCTAAGCTAAGCTAACTGACCCCTTTTAATTTTACCTTACAAACATAAAAGTGGTGTTGATCTTCTCATCTAACTCTTGGCCTAAAAGTAAATACAAGTATTTCCGATCCTTTAGTTAGTGGTTTGCCGCTGTGAAGAAATGTTTATTTTGCCCCCAGCAGAGGGAGCTATTACTGTGTGTGTGTTTTGGACATCTACCTTTGTGAGGACTTTATGACTTAGTGAGGACATTTTAGCCAGTCCTCACTTCCTCAAAGGGCTGTTTAACCCTCATCTTAAGAGCTGATTTAAGAGTTAAGTTGGATCTAGATTTAGATTTAGGTTTAGGTTAAGGTGAGGGGCCCCATAATATATTATGTCAGCGAGGGTCCCCACAAATACCAGTGTGTGTGTGTAAGTGTGTTTGTGATACAGAGAGCAATTACATTTAAGATATCTGGTAAATGGTAAATTAAACTCAAATTTGTAAGAGATGAAAATCAAAAGGTGCACCTAATATGTATTTCTCTCTCGTTCCCTCTCGTTGATATATTTGTGGTATTAATTGTAGATGTGAAAGTTTTGTCATTAATTTGTTCTTTTTTTATGTGTTATCTTTTAATGTTTAACACAGACCTTTAGACTTTGGCACTGATGCTGGAGGGCACTTGTTTAAACATAATACATAACCATCATGTGTTCACCTGTATAATGAAGTAGTCATATTACTGTCTGTGTTTCTTTTCAGGTGTTCAGTCAGTTGCAGTCCGTGCTGGGCGGAGCCTCGGTGTCCCTCCACCTGGTCGAGGTGAGTCCGGCTCTGAGTCGTATTCAAGCCCAGACCCTGACAGGAAACCACAGCCAGGAGGCAGACACTGAGGATGAGCCGGTTTACCGCCGCGGGGAAACTGCTGCAGGGCTGCCAGTGTCCTGGTACCGCCGCTTAGAGGACGTCCCCTCAGGTACAACAGAACAAACAGTGATGGTACTTGCTTTCCACAGGGTGGCTTGACATATATTTCTCCATACCATGTAAGGTCATAAAAAGGTATTTGCCAACTTAAAAAAGCTTTTGTCATGTGGTTATTTGTATCAGGGTAAGTTTTGCTCTTCTTCTCTCAGGATTCAGCATCTTTCTTGCTCATGAGTTCTTTGACGCTCTGCCGATCCACAAATTTCAGGTATGTTTTAAAGCCGCTGTGTGTACCCATGAGCTCCTAATGTGATCACTGCTTTTTTTATTGGTATATATCTGTAGAAAAAATGTGTTGTAGTGACACTGTCATTATATTATCCTGCCACCAGATGGTGCCAAAGTGAAATTAAAAAAAAAAAAAAAAGTCCAATCCCTGACATGTTGAACCCTGCAGCGCCCTCATACTGTACGAAAAACTCTCTCAAGTGTATGTGAGTGTTAAAGTGTGTTTGTTTTGTATAGAGGACGAAGAAAGGCTGGAGGGAAGTGATGGTGGACATCGACCCAGAGAAGCCGGGCCAGCTGAGGTTCGTCGTGGTGCCGTCTCCTACTCTGGCCTCGTCCACGCTTGTACAGGTACGCACCTGAGAGAATGAATCTCGAACAGATTTTTTTTTAGTTGACATGGAAGAGAAGTCTTTAAAGGGCTCACAAAAACAGAATAGGGTACACTCGCTCATAAAAACAAAACTAGAAACAGATATGAAGACTTTTGGAAGCACAAGAAGTTTAACTCAACTTTAAAACGCTTATAGAGCTGGGTAATTTTAACTTTGAAGTCAAGAACGCAGAACGTCTTTAATCTTTTAAACACTGTGGAAATGAACTCCTCAGATAAACTCTTAGAGGTTTGTTTTACAGCCTCCATCTGGTTTTTACTGCCCACATTCAAACCATCTATACATTCGCAGCCTGTTTGATTTGGCCTCTCTGGCTCACTTGAGACACTTTGAACTTCCTGCCAGAGGTCTGACATCATCATCATCAGTCTGTTTGGACGAGGAACCTGCTCTTAAATCCAGTTTGAGAGTTCAGCCTCCATATCATCAAACCAGATGCAAATTGTGAAACTTTAGAAAAGGAGGATACATTTCTCATTGAGGTTGTCTGCGTTTTAGAATTTAAACAATGGGCTGTTGTAGCTGGTTTCTACATCCAAAGAGGCGTCAGTGTACGAGCATTTTAAAGTCATACGGGGAGGAATCACCAAAGAACAAGAGACACAGAAAGCAGAAATAGACCAGAATGCACTGCAGCTACAGGACAAGTTTGAGTTTTAAACGTTGGACAGTTTGACATTTTTGATTGATGAATGACTTAAACGATTTATTACTCAAGCAATTAATGTATGATTTGAAAATTTTCAGTCCATTTTAAAAAGTTGTAAACCTGACTGTGTGTGTTTACCCTCTGACCACAGTCAGACTGGGGTTGAACTCTCAACCAGAGATGAACTGAGAGTGGAGTGATTTATTATTGATAAAGTTGCAGTGTGTGTGCGTGTGTGTCTCAGGCAAATGAAAGGCGAGGTCATGTGGAGGTGTGTGCGGAGGGCGGAGTCTTCGTCCAGCAGCTGGCCCGGAGGATCGAAAATGACGGCGGTGCAGCGCTGATCGCTGACTACGGCCACGATGGAACCAAGACCGACACATTTAGAGTGAGACGACACTTGTACACCCAGTGGCCACTTTAATAGGAACAACTGTACAACATAATACATTTCAAGAACACAGCTCTGCCATAACAGCAATCTTTGAGGAGCTCATAATGTTCAGTTTTGGTGATGAAACTGTTTGCAATGTGCATATTTAAAGGTGGTAAAATATTGAGATTATAATACTTATTAAAGAAAGGTTCTATATTTTTGTCCTTATTTACATGAGGGAAGCATCTCTGAATGTAATCTAGTCCAGAACAAAACTTGGATTGTATTAGACAGTACCGGCGTACCTAATAAAGTGGCCACAGAGACTATAGCTTTAAAATTGTGCTTAACATTGTGTTTTCTGGCAGAGAGTTAGATGAGAAGAATGATACAACTGTCATGTTTGTATAGTAAATATAGAGCTACAGCCAGCAGCCGGTTAGCTTAGCTTAGCATGATGACTGGAAAACAGGGAAACAGCTAGCCTGGCTCTGTCTGAAGGTAATTAAAATCTGCCTACAGAGCTGTAGCTGTAAAATGTGTGAATAAATTGACAGTACCAGTGTAAAAGTAATCATTGCGTACTGATGAAATAATATTTTTGGATATCTTAAAATGTTTTTAGCCATTCTACCTGAAATCTATTTTGTGGATCTGATAGCTTTTGTGCTCTCGAAATTCTTTGGTGTTTGTGCGGACCAAATTGAGATTTAGACCTTAAAGTAATGAGGACATTTTTGGACAGCTGGGACACTTTGTCCGGTCCTCTCTTCAGTTATAGTTAAAGGAAACAGATGTAGGAAGCAGTGAAGTCCATCTGCTGCAGGCAGAGAGGAAACCAGGGTCGCCGCTCCTCTTCCTCCTCTGCCTCTGACACTTACATTTTCTCAATTTTCACATCAATTTAATTTAATTCTGAATCGATTCTGAATTGTCACATCAGTACCACTAAGAATATGGACAATCAGCATTTTCTGCAGAATCCTTTTTTTTCTTAATATTATTTTTTGGGGTTTTTGCCTTTAATGTACAGGATAGAGTTAAACAGGGTGAGAGAGAGAGAGAGAGAGAGAGAGAGTGGGGGTGACATGCAGCAAATGGGTGCAAGCCGGACTTGATCCTGCAACCGCTGCAGTGAGACATTGTCTCTGTACATGGGGCGCCAGCTATCCGCTACACTACCGACGCCCCGTGCAGAATCCTTGATGCTGAATATAACAATGTGAGTTTGTTATGGTCATGTGACGGAGCTTTAATCACACAGCAGGACTTCTGACTTGCTGCAAACAGCAGACTGACTGGAAACTGTTTAATCCTCTTTTTTCATATTCCTCAGGGTTTTAAAGGTCACCAGCTCCATGATGTCCTGTCCTCCCCCGGCTCGGCCGACCTCACTGCCGATGTGGACTTCAGCTACCTGCGGAAGATGGCCGGAGAGGGCGTCGCTTGTATGGGACCCATCACTCAGAGGTTGTTCCTGAAAAACATGGGCATCGACTCCCGAATGCAGGTGAGTCTTTTCAAAAGCTTAGCTGGGTTTCATCACTGATAACAGAGGGTATAATGGTGGTGACAGTGATCAGTGCAATTTATGTATATAAGACACTGATCACAACTATTAAATATTCATTTAGTAAATATCTATTGGAGTATATTTGGGTACAAATACTAGGATACAAAACCAGCAGTGCGTCGTATTACTGAATAGCAGAACTTCAATGACACTTTCATACCAATATATGTGCTGTGAGGGTCTAAAGGACAGAGGGATATCGTATGCTGTAAAGCCCTGTGAGGCAAATTGTATTTGTGATATTGGGCTTTATAAATAAAATTGATTGATTGATTGATTGATTGATATTCTGTAGTGTAAAAGAAAGGAGCTCTGGAGACCAGAAACTCCTGCCAGGGATCTGATCCTCAGAGTTCAGGAACTTAAAGACCTTTGGAGTTTTTAACCCTGTGGTTCTCTGCAGGTTCTGCTGAGGAACTGCAGCGACGCGTCCACCAGGAAGCAGCTGATCAGCAGCTACGACATGCTGACCAACCCCGCCAAGATGGGCGAGCGCTTCCACTTCTTCAGCCTGCTGCACCACAGCCGGCTGGCCAAACCAACAAAGCAAGTGGGGCTGAAGCTGGAGAAGAAGAGCCCGGCGCCGCTTCCTGTGGCCGGATTCACTGAACTCAGCTTCTCCTGATGGTCTTCAACGGTCCAGAGACTTTCATCAGCAGGGTGGAGAAGGCTGGAAATGATCCGAACTTTTGGAGCTCAGACATTAAGGGATGTTTCAGAGGATCATGGGACGATTTACAGCCGATATTAAAAAGACTCAAAAGAAACTTGCTGTACTGTACCAAATTTATTATCCACCTTGAAGTGAGTTTTTCTTTAAGTTAACTGTCAAAACATTTTGATTCATTAATATAAGAAAAATAAAGAATTTCAGCGTTTTATTTGCATTTATTTTTTGAAAACGATATACTGTTTCCTGTCAACTTGAAAAGGCCATCTTATTTTCCAAATTCTGCAGTTTGGTTCCTACATGGCCTATCCTCACCTGATACTGAGAGAAAACTGTGACACTGTTAAAGGTCAGAGGTCATTCTTGCGGCAGGAGGATCTTTTTCCCTCCTTGCTGCTCTGCCGCCTGCCTCCGTCCACATCTTGAAGCAGTTAGCTGAGCTCACAGTTGTGCAGCAGCCATTCACAACCAGCTCCTCCGGTAGCAATTAAAAGATTCAGTTACACATGTGGGGGGTCGCTGCTGCCAAAACAAGCAGCCGTCCCTGCAGAGGAGCGGTGGAGCGAGGCGATCATGTTCAGGATTGGTAATTAAATGATCGTTTCCAAACATCCTGCTGCGGATCGTTATCAGCTTTTCCTCTCATTCAGGAGGGGCTGTTTTTTTTTGTTTTGTTTTGGTGATGAGTCTGACTTGTCGTACATTTGGAAAAAATTAGAGGATTTTATAATTAAAATGCCTCCGACTAAGGTTTCTTGCCATGAAACTACCACCATGGTTTGGATTAGGCCTTCACATCTGATTTAAGTTTGGGATTAGACACAAATTGATCAGCATTTATCAAACTTTTTGCCTCAGTTTACAGGATAAACACACATTATCCATCAAATCCCAGTGTCACATCATGATATCTAAATGTTCTTTGTTTATTGAACATTATAAATTATTAGCCAGAATATTCTGCAGGGTAAAAAAGGAGCTGAAACCAAAAAAAGTAAAAAAGACTTGATCAGTGCTCCTTCCACCATCCTGCCATAAAGCCCTCTAAATGCTACTCAAGGTCACCAGCTGTATAACAAGGATGGAAAATGAGATGTTTGCAGAGTAAACCATACAGCTTTAATATTTTTTCCCATCATAATGATTCACATGACACAAACATTTCTTGCAAAAATATAAAACGTGTGAAATAAATTCTCAGGCTGGAGTCGGATCGGGATCACTAACAGGATCACTACAGTTAAGTTTCTCAGGCAGGTTTCCACAGAAAGACATAGAAAGACAATAGCAGCTCGATTCTCAGCCTTTCATCTTCCAAAAAGTTTCAGAGAGAATCACTCTGAAAATAACTCTAAAATTTGTTTATCTGCAAAAGTATGCTCGTAGAATAAACTTGATAAGAGTTCTGAGTCTCCTGTTTGAAATAGAGTCAAATCTCATCACTTAATAAACATCTCTGAAACTAAAAATGAATACCAACTTACCACAATTTTTAACAGGGTTTAATGAGCATGCTAATGAGCCAAAAAGCTAAATGTTACAGTATTCTACCTGGTAAACAAGTAAGTGGCAAACATTGAGTATTTTACCATGATACCATCACTTTGTGAGTTAGGTTAGCTGGCAAATTGTTCAAACAGAAGTTTGCAGCTAGCTAGCTTGGTGGCTTTTGTCTGCGACTCGGAGACAAGTAAAGTTTAAAATATTTTATGTATGATTGAAGTTTTATTGAGATAGTTAAAAAGGATAATACTAGTTCCCCCAATACCCTTTGTTTGTATTTGTCAAATTATTGTGGCTTCCAAATCTCTACATTGGTGATGGCGAATGCAAAGTTAACATGACATAAAAACACCCGAATTGTCCGTTAACACAGTGGTTCCAAAATGGTGAGCCATGGTCCAAAAGCAGGTCATTGAATATTATTAATCTGTTTGGACCTTGAACAATGACTAAGGAGAAATCTGGACCCCATGGCTGGACCAGTTGGGAGCCACTGCTTTAATGTATTGAAATTTTGCATGTTATCATGCTAAAATTAGCGTGACAATTGTATCAGTTCCTGCACCTCCAGTTAGCTTGATCTGTACTCTGGATGACCACAACAATGAAAATGAATCCCACTAATATTTAATAGTTAACATGCTAACTGTATGCTAATATTCTGTCGCGTCACATCAGCATTCAAAGAGCTGAGCCTGACAAGCTGAGCCTAAGATGTCCTCAGAAGGCCACCATACACACGACAAACCCTCCTACACCACTTTCATGACAAAACTTGATTTCCCACTAAGAATACAGTTTTTATTCATCTACTAATGTATTTCTCTGGTGTGTGATGAGTGTAGCAGATTAGGAAGGAGTATGCTTTTGCAGATAAACAAACCAAAAGTTCTTATCAGTAAAATTCTCCTTTTAAAAGAGTTTCCCAATAGTGCAAAGACATCCCAACATGGAACAACCAAAACATTACAGTCAGATCAAGACGTTTGTTTCTTCTGAGTCAGCGTCACATACAAACTCTACATAGCTTTATGAGATCTAAAATGTAATAGCGACGTCATAAAAATATGCTAATTTAGCTGAAAAACTTTATAAACGCTGTGGATTTTCTTTTTTAGGTAGCCCTTCTGTGGCTTGACTGGCAGTAGACGTTTTATTGAATGTTGAATTCTGGGAGAAAAACCCCTCCAGATTTTGGCTCACAGTTTGTTATGGCTTGTAGATAAACGCACTGAAATAGGAAAATGTGTTAAAAGTAAAATTCTCTGGACCTGAATTATCGTCACAGTGTCGTCACACAGCTGCCTGACCGTCGCCTCCTGGCTGTCCACGAACAGACCACGCGGCCTCCATGGTGACAGTTTCCATGGGCTCTGTTGACCGTTGTGGGACTCCTCAGATCTGCTGCTTCCTCGTAGGAAGTGTTTTACTCTCCGGGGGCCACTAGGGATCCTCGTCCATGTCGTCCAGGTTGGGCGACATGATGAAGTGTTTGGGACAGTGCAGGCCTCTCTCGTCGGCGTACTCCTCCCAGCGGGCGTCGTCGCTCTCGTGGGTGATGTAGCGCTCGCCTCGCTGCGTCTCGAACTCCCTGAGGTCCAGCCAGGTCTGGTAATCCTGCAAGAGGACGAGAACGACAACATTCAAACACAGGGACCAGTAGTAAATATAATAATAGAAATACTTCACTCCCAAAATGATGATGTATATCAGTAAGCGGAGTCCGGAGTTGAATCTGCAAGAAAAACTTTTTGTCTCACATTATTCTGTTGAACGAAGAATCCAGAAAGTGAGAAAATTCTTGGTGAATTGAAGTCATAGACAACTGGGTCTCTTCAAAGCCAGACTCTCCAGGGGCCACTAGGCGAGGAAAAAGAGCTGCTGGTCTACCACTGCCTCGACTGGTAGTTTGCAGGTGTTACCGTGCGCCTTTGTTGTTTTACCAGATTATTTTGGATTTTCTCTAGTTGTGGATTCTTCATTCCCCGGAGGCACGAGATAAAAATAAAGTTTTCTTCATCAATTCAACATAACACAGGGAGAGTAATTGATATACAAGTGGTTATTTGGGGGGTGAAGTATTCCTTTAAAGTCCCTGTAAACACATTTTCCCAATCAGCTTTTTTTCACATTGAATTACAATGTGATGACTTTGTGATGACACACAAATATGAGCCAGTCCCACCCACACAGTCTTGATGAAGCAGCAAATCTCTTAGGACAACGACAGATGTGTTTTTTCCCTCAAACTTTAAAAGAGTACTCAGACTCACAATGGACAGTTTTTTAAAAAGGTATACTTTTCTTAAAGCTGGAAGAATGCCACCCCTTTGCTTTAACACCTCTCCGGTCCTGCTGCAGAGCTCCCTGAGGTGTATAAAGTCAGTGAGAAACAATTTAGTTACCTGCAGCCAGGGGTGGCTCAGCGACTTGTCCACGCTGTAGCGCTTCCTCATCTTCACCTGCAGCAGGTTGTTAATGAGGTCTGTGGCTGTGGGGAAGAACAATCAGAAAAATCTGCTTTGGATCTGATGTTTGATCCACAATCATGTCTCATTTATTTATTCAATTACTCAAAAAACACATTTTAAGGATGAAAGGAACATAAAAAATTATTTTGTATAATTGAGAAAATAGAAAACAAGCAAATTCCTACACTGAATAACTGCCAATGAATTTTCTGTAGATCAACTAATCGATTAATGGTTGCATGGTTGGTTGGATTAATGGTTCTACATTTACTAGCTGAATGTTGAGGAGTTTTGTCTTCATCTCAAACTGCTTATGGACTTAATCACAATATCAGCTGTGGTACTACTCTGTGGTCTCTTTAAGTCTCTGTTTAATATGAGAAACACCAGAATTATAGATCTGGTCCATGATAAACCGTCACTCACCCTGCTCTGAGATCTCCTTCCAGGGGTTGGATGGGTACATGAAGGCAGCGTTCTTGATCTGGTCATCGATGTCCTCGTCCTCGTTGAAGGGAAACGTCCCGCTCAGGCTAACGTAGATGATGACGCCGACCGACCACATGTCCAGAGATCTGTTGTAGCCTTTGCTGCGAAGCACCTCTGGCGCCAAATAGGCCGGAGTGCCGACCACTGAGCGACGGAACGACTTCTCCCCAATGATACGAGCGAAGCCGAAGTCACAGAGCTTCACCTGGAGGGAAAAGAAAGGTGAATTAGAGGTGCTGCTGAGCTCTCTGAAGTCATGAAGTCAAACATTTTGAGTTGTTCTAACCTGAGGGAAGGGTTCAGCTGAGGCCAGGAGAACGTTCTCTGGCTTCAGGTCACAGTGGACAATGTTTTTGAAGTGAAGATGTCTGAGGGCCACCAGGATCTGTGGATGCAACATGTACCACCTGATTTAACACTCAACAGTTGGGGCACAGCAAAAAACAGTCACACGATGAATCTTCTGACAAATTCACACATACAGACACAAAAAAACGTTGAAAAACAAAATGGGCATTCTCTTAAAATTGTCTAATTTCTTCCAAATGTTACATCAAAATCAATTTCCGAATACATTTGGTAAATGTGGCTGCAGAATCGTATTTAACTCTATCTGCACCACTGTGTGTAAATGCATTGAGGGTTTTGTCAATTAAGATAATTGGTCAAGCAACATAACATTTCTTAAAGACAAATGCCAAGAATGATGTGGTTGCAGCTTGTACAATCTACATCTTATAGACCCAAAGATTAATTAAAGAAACTTAATTAAGATTAAGATTAAGACACTGTTTAAATCTGGCAGCCATCATTCGGAGGTCTCTGGTTGTTACTGACCTGTGTGACGAGGAACTTGGTGAGGCGTTCTGGCAGCCGACTCTTCTCGCTGGATAAAATCATCTCCAGCATGTCTCCATGAAGCTTCTCCATGACGACGAACACCTGCTCAGGCGTCTCAAACATACACTCCAGGTTAACGATCCCCGGGTGGTGCAGGTTCTGTTGGAAGCAGGACGGGAACATGAACTACAGCTCAGGCATTTAAACTTAGTTTAAGCAGATTTCCCCTGCTTTTTTATTAGTTTCAATATTTTATTTTCAGTTGCTTAAGTTAATAAATCAAAAAGGACAGATAGAAATAAATAGAAATAAATAAATATCTTAAGACAAGTTTAAGCTTCCAAAAGTCCTAAATAGAAAGTCTAAAAGCTTATTCCAGCTTTGTTTCAGATGTAATTCAGTGTTGTGTTAAACTGCTGACAGACCTGGAGAATGGCCACCTCATTCCTCAGCTGGCTCTCCTGCTTGGTGGGAAACCTCATTTTGTCAATGATTTTGATCGCCACGTCTCTGCCGGTCTTTCTGTGTTTACCTGCAGAGGATAGAATTTTAGCTCTCCACTGATCTTTTTATTTGTCTGTAATTCAGCTAACTTTAGAAAGAGTGATGTGGATTCAGAAGGAATAAAAGGAAATGCAATGGTGATCCATAAATGCAGCAATTTCTCTCACCTCCGTAGACAATCCCAAATTGTCCGGAGCCCAGGACCTCATCAGCAAAGATCTGATACACTGAACTGATATCCTGAACAACACAGAGATTTCAAACATCAGCAAATTTAATTACTAATGACATGCAAATAAACATATTTTTACATTTGTCTGTCCTGATTATTAGTCAGTGACACATAGTGACACTAGAATATGAAGACAGTGTTTTTTGTCAACAACACCCACTGAGTATGGAGGCCCACAAGTGACAAGTGATAAATAAATTTTAGAGTCAGACAGACCATGAAGAATTTCATTGTCAACAACTGATTCACTGTAATTATTGTGCACGTGACAGTTAAAGAAGTTGAAACAACAGTTTATCTCTAAAATTACTGACAGAATCCCCACCAGGCTCAGCCGTAGCATACCACATGCCAGCTGTACACATTTTAACAAGCTCAACTGTGAACATAATAGCATGCTACTTGCTAACAGGGTGACTGACATGCCAAACACCAGCAATACACAATATTTATTGACGTTCATTTTACCATGCTAATTACGGGTATGTCAACGTGCTATGGAAGTATGCTGATGTTGAGTGTGTTCAGCAGTGTTGGAGGAAGTATTTAGATCCTTAAGTAAAAGCACTAATACCACACTGTAAAAAATACTAAGTAAAAATATAGTACAATATCATGAGAAAAGTAAGTAATCTCAATCTCAGTCCTGTACAGTAAATATTTAAAATGTATGTATTAAATTATATTTCTGAGTGACATTTGTCACTTTAGAACTCCATAAATTAAAAAAAATCATCTTCAGACGCTGGATAAAACACTAACCTTCTCCATCTTACCATTTTTTAAAGATTCAGCACAGAACATGTTGGGTTTTACTTGTGGGTCTGGTTTACTAAGGTTTATTTACTTTAATTTTACAACACAGGGTTGCACAATGACCTTTAGGAGAGAAAATGTCATCACTTCATCATTTTATCTTATTAAACATTTGTCTGACGTTTTGTCATAATTAGTGTAAAAATTCTTGAGTTATGGCCAAAAACATGGTTTGTAGGGTCACACTGACCTTCTGACTGTCAAATTCAAATCAATTTATTCTCGAGTCAAAGTGAACATTTGTGCCAAATTTTTAGAAATTGAAATGCCCTCAAACCACAAAAAAATGTGATAGCACAACAGTCTCCTTCAGTACATTATTCTGTGCTTTCTTTTGATCACTCTGTGCTGCAATAAAATGGTTAATCAGCAGTGCCGTGCACTGTAGAGCCGATGTGCTGCTGGTTCTGCCGGCCTGAATAGAATATAGTGTCTACTGTTGTGTACAGCCTTATAGACTGAGCTGAGTAGTGATGCGCAGGTCGACCCGTAACCCGCGGGACCTGCAAATGGACCTGCAGGTCAGGCAGCAGTGATCGTCTATTAAATCGGTCTATAAATGATATTTTGACATTATTGGCTATTACTGTCATGGCATCTGAAGGTACTGATGCGTTGAGCAGGTGACAGTCCGTGGCCATTTTCAAAACACACTTGTGTCACGCACTCCAAAAGAAACTTGTTGAAACTTTAAACAATAATTTATTTTACAAACCGGGGGAAACATACATTGACATACGTTGCCGTGCGCACAAGCTCAGTTGGTGGGATACTATATTTTCACATTTTTAACAATGCAATTTAAAAGTTTTGATTTTTATTGATAACCTACATTTACCAACAACAAAAGACTACATTTAGCACAAAAAAATGTAAAAATAATAATAATAATAATAATAATAAAGTAAAAAAAACAAACAAACAAAAAACGAATATCGAATAGCAAATTTTCATAACGAACACCTACCCATAGAAACGAATATTCGAATATCCAAATATTTGGTTACAGCCCTAAGTGACACAGAAAAACACATATGACTTACCACATTTTCTTGTATCTGGGAGTTGGACACTGATATGCTGATAGATAGCTCTTCTGAGGAGACAAGACAAGAAATACAGTATTTCAATGTACAAGTAATCCATAAACCACACACACGTGTAAACCTCATCACCTACAGCACCGACGTGTGAGGTTTTATTTTTCTAACCTTCAAATCATTAAAATCTCATTTCCTATGCTTCCTTGTTTGTTAGAGCAAGAGATGACGGAGGAAGATCTGTTTGTTTAACACATGATGAAAGAACACTGAGGATGTTTCCAGCTGTGATTACCATCTCCAAATCATTTTCCAGATTTCACAAGAATTAAAGCCTCTATTTCCTGCCTCTGTGTGTGTGTGTGTGTGTGTGTGTGTGTGTGTTCACATGCGTGTACATATAAAGGAAGCTCTAAGTGTTGCATGCTGTGTTAATGCAGCCTGACGTCAAAAAGCCGAGGGCGCATTCTGTTCAGAGGGAACCTGCTGCTGCTGTGAGTGAGTTTCCACTGATGAGCTGATATTGATTTCAGATTGCTAGCACATGGTTTGATCAGGTCATCCCTCCCTGTGATCAATACCAACAGTCTGCTGTAGGTAGTCAGCGTGCTGATGTTCAGGTCATCTGTTAGGTCATCATCCAGAGAGTTTATGTAACTTTATTGACAGAAATGCAAACTGTGGGAAGCACAAATCTGTAGTAAAGCTACATTCTTGTAAAAGCCTTAAGTTATTTTAATAGAAAATGCTTTTATTTTGAAACAGCCAATTATTTCCCAGAGGAGCAGAATCCATTCCCAACCCTGAGAGACTTTTACTTTGTATAACGTGCAGGAAGTTTCATTTACAGGAGTTTAGAGGAATAGTTTGACATTTTGAAAAAAGTTGATTCGCTTTATTTTCAAAATTAGATGAGAAGATTTATGTCAATCACATGTATGTGCGTTAAATACAAGGTTGTAGTCGAGATGCAGTTAGCTTAGCTTAGCTTATTATACCACGGTCTGGGTGAGTACTCCCTCTGATTGGCTGCAGGCTGTCTGTTAAAACTGATGATGGACACCTACCAAGTAGCTTTGGTGAAACCGTCTGTTCACTGGTCTAATTTAATGTGCTGGCTACATAACAATATGAGTAACCATAGTAACAAGGAAGCAAGGAAGCCTCTGTTTACAATTTCTTTCCAACACTGAGTGCGGTGCTTCAGTGCCTCTTCCTCTGAGCTCCACAGGATGGAGACTGTAACACACAAGCTGCAACAAGTGCACTGATACTGTTTAACACATCAGCGATCATCTAACGTCCCATTTACTATTCAGCTCACTGCTTCAGGCTGTGGCTGACAGAAACATGAACATGACATTTGTTCATGAAAATCATGATACTGATTTGGGGACAATGGGCCTCATTCAGAAATATCTTATTACAGTTTTCCTTACATTTGTTCTTAAGAGGGTCCTCAGGAAAGTCTGCGTCAGATTCATGACATGTTCTTAAACCCCAGAGCTGTTCACAACTGTACTCTTATTAAGATGCAACCCATTGTCGTCGTAAGTTGAGGGTGTGCACTAGTTGTTCCTAATTAGCATAGAGAAACGCCCAGCAAATCCCCATAAAAGGGCATGTGACTGCAGGGCTGTGTGCACACACTGAAGAAGAAGAAGAAGAAGAAGAAGAAGAAGAAGGAGCTGAGAGATCAAGTCAAGAATGCCCAACTGAAAGCCAGAAAGCGAATGCCAAACAAAAACAGCTAACCTGACTCAGTCCAAAGACAAAAAGTCCACTTGTTAGCACCTTATAAGGCTCAAAATTTAACATGTTGAAATTAACCAGTGTAAAAATAAATTATAACAAAAGACTTTGGACAATGCTACGCTAGCCTTTTCCCCCTCCTTCCGGTCTTTGCGCTATGCTAAGCTAATCGGTGCCTGACTCCAGACTCACTTTTGGGGAAAAAGGCAAATAAGACTACGTCCCTAAGTTTTAAACTGTTGCTTTAAAAAGCTTCCAGCAGTTGAAGGAGCAGAATCAGTTCTCATCACTGTCAGGATTTTGTTGTGAAACACCTTCATTAAGAGAAGACGTTGAGGGACAGCTGATTTTTCTGACTTCATGTGGCCTAGGAAATGTTTTCCCCCTATCTGTTTGTTTTATGGGGTAAAATTCTGTAAGTTGTTGGTAATTCTCACTTTAAACATCAGTTTCCTGGAAGAGAATAAATATGAACATGTTAAAGTTCATTATTGAATAAATAAGTAATTAGGTAATAAGTGTAAAAATACAGACAAAACATATGATAATATATTGTTGCCATTATCAAGTAAAAACTGCTGAAATTATACAGAGACAACTGAGTTTTTAATGGTATTCGATTATTTTACAGTTTTGGAGGTTAATTACATGTTTTGTGTTAATGTTTAAATATTGAACACCTCAGATCTCCAAACTGAAGTCATACACAGAGTTCAGATAAAGTCGTCACGCCGACCATGAACACAGCATTAGTGTTTGCGTGTCTGCTGTTAGATCACTATTCCTGGAATTTATATAACTTTATTGACACTATATTGTGTATTAGAGCTTCAGTCTGCTTTTATAATGAAGTTTAATATTCGCCTGCTTTGTTTTTATGACATCTTTTTTTTTTTTAAATTTCTGTCATCATTTTGTTTCTTATGTTACTTGTTTTATGTATTATTACAGTAATAAAAGTCCACTGTTGGACTGAATGTCACTGAGACGATCCAAAAAACCCAAAAAGCCTTGTTACATCATCTGTCCATTAACTTATTGATGTGCCCTGCAGTAATTTCATTGCAAAACAAAACATCTATTTTGGGAGAGAAATTGAAGCTTGACATTAATTACTGAACAGGTGCTAAACACAACTGACTGCTCCCGCTAAAGTACGACTGATTTTTAACAATGAAGTACTTCCATAATAGTTAATGGAGATATTTGGTCCATTTAGTGCAGGAAGTCTCATTTTGGGATGAAACTTAAAACTCTTACTTTCAGTCGAAAAGACACTTTAACCTGAGATGAATCAGAGCAGAAAATCCTCTGAAATCCCTTCAATCATGTTAAAATGCCAGCAGCAGGCGGTCAGGTTAGTGTGTGTGTGTGTGTGTGTGTGTGTGTGTGTGTGTGTGTGCTTGTGGAGGTGGCGGGGTTGTGTAACAAAAAACAATATTTGGAAGCTCTTCACAGACAAATCCATTAAAATATAAAAACAGAGTCTGATCTGATCTAAAAGAAATGGCTCATTACTGTGTCAAAGGGACACACAGTAACATCACACAATTTCTCGTAAAGCTCAGTGGGTAGGCTTCTAGAAATTAAACAAAAATGTGCACATATTATTTAAATCCTTTCACAGCAGTGTCTCCCTTGAGGCACTGAGTGACAACTGGTGGAGTCCCTCAGGGATCATTGTTTGGGATGATCTTAGATTTTATTTTCTTGAAGGGATAGTGCACCCAAAAATGAAAATTCAGCCATTATCTACTCACCCATATGCCAATGGAGGCCCTGGTGAAGTTTTAGAGTCCTCGCATCCCTTGCAGAGATTGCCGGGGGCAGCGGCTAGCACACCTAATGGCAGACGGCGCCCCAGACTAACGTCCAAGAACACAAAATTGAATCCACAAAGTATCTCCATACTGCTCATCCATAGTGATCCAAGTGTGCTGCAGCCCCGACATAAAAAGTTGTTTTGAAAAATGTCATATGAACTCTGTTTTTAGCCTCATTGTAGCCTGTAGCTCTGACTGCTTCTCTGTGCTCCACGCTCATGCACGACCAGCGAAAGCATGAGCTTTGCTCACCCGTGTTTACATCACGTGACACGTGCACCGCAGGGGGAGACAGCAGTAACCACAATAGGTAAAAGATAATTTGCACTACGGTCTTTTAGCAAAGGACAGACCAACATGTCTGAATACTCTGAAATTGAGGAGGAACAGCATTTCTTTGTTGAGCCGTATTTGTTTTAGCCCGAGTACACGGACGGAACTCAGGCTACTGGACGAAGCAGCTGCCGCAGCTCATGAGCCTAACCCTCAGCCAGCCGCAGAACACCGGAGTCGAGCACTGGAAACCTGGTGGTGTAGTTGTTTCAAATGCAAAGCAATGCCAACAGATGAGGAAAGTCTTTGCTGCTCAGACTGGGAATTGGTGATGCCTGCACTTGAGAATCTGGACATCAGTACTGACGAGACTGCTGCTCTTGCATCACCGATCACCCCGAGCGCGCACACGTGAACGTGGAGCACAGAGAAGCAGTCAGAGCTACAGGCTACAATGAGGCTAAAAACAGAGTTCATATGACATTTTTCGAAACAACTTTTTATGTTGGGGCTGCAGCACACTTGGATCACTACAGATGAGCATGTTGGAGATACTTAATGGATTCAATTTTGTGTTCTTGGACCTTAGTCTGGGGCGCCGTCTGCCATTAGGTGTGCTAGCCGCTGCCCCTGCCGATCTCCGCAAGGGATGTGAGGACTCTAAAACTTCACCAGGGCCTCCATTGGCATATGGGTGAGTAGATAATGGCTGAATTTTCATTTTTCCGGTGCACTATCCCTTTAATACTTCCTCAAGGACACACCGTACTGTAGGCTTAGCATTTACATATTAAAGAACAAGTCTGATGAGATTTTATATTTTTCATATTGCTGACAAATCCCATGCAAAGACCAAGACGCAGCTTAGTCACCTACAACAGAGAAACATTTGCCAAACACTACAAAGATCAGCTGTTTTAGGAAATTCCTGAGACCATTTAAAAAATTAATGTATACATCTGTGAGAAGATTTTAAAGATTTATGTCTTCAGTCAACCAATGAGCTTGAAAGTGGAAGCCAAGGACAAGGGGGAAAAAAGTCTGAAAGTATTAAGCGAGTATCAAATTTCTCTCCCCTAATTCCCTGTCTGCCTCTATACTATCAACTGTCTAATAAAAGGCAAAAATGCCCCCAAAATATTTTTTAATATTAATAAATACAATCAATGCAGAATGAGGCTGTGGTAAAAAACAACAACAAAAAAACAAGTTTTCAATCATGTAAGTAGTTTAAGTCCCCCTCCACTTAAAATTGGGTCCTTCTTATGTTCATGTCCCCTAAAATGTGTGAACTTGACTATACCGACTTGTGTCTGTGCAAAGTTAGTCACTAGAGCAGTATTTTCCTCCACTGAAGGTGGCGATGTCTGTGCACTTCCCTAAAATCTGAGATTCAAACATTCCCCAGGTATGTCACTAAAATGAAAACAAATTGCTGCAACACCACACAGGTGAAGAAACCTGAAACCTTCTTTGCAGAGCGGACTTGTCAGTACAGTGAAGGTTTTGACAGCAAACATTTTAGAGTGTGCATTTTTGGATGCAAGCCAGACCCTGGAGCTTCCTTCTATCATCTGCCAAAAACCTCATCGTAGCAGTTAATATTGTGATTTACAACTGTGTCAGACACTGCCAGTTAGCCTACAAGCTAACAAACAACATATATAGAAGATGCATCTACACTTATCATTCTGATAATCCAATCTGAGCCTGGATCTGACTGAGGCTCAGACACATATGGCTAAATCTCTATAATGTTTCCTCTAATGCTAACACTAGCTATCTTGATGCACACTACTCTTTCACCTGCTGCAAGCAGCTCTGGACAAAGCGGAAAGCAAAAGTGAAAACAACAGCGGCAATAGTGGTCGGAGGCCACATCCAAAATTTCTCAATGAGAGAGAAAGTTTTTCTACCTATTATGTGGGAAAACCATGTTAAACAAGATATTTATGTTTTCTTTCTATTATTTGGAGGAGTTTTTATCTGCAACAGATTCAGCTTTTTGACATTTTCTGTCAGATTTTCACTTTGAAAACTGAACCCAAATCCTTATACTAAAAAACAAAAACAAAAAAACCCCAATGTGCAATAACCCTCACCACCCCCACTTACTATGTGCAATAATGATGCTACCCATGTGTGTATGGTTACACTGTGAATTCTTGCTGCTAAATATACTGTAATGTATAATGTGCAATTTGTCTTAATCCCAGTTTTTAAATTTGTATATTTTTATAACTATTTATTATGCTGCTCTCTCTCTCTGTCTCTCTCCTTCTTGTTTTTATATTCTGAACTTGACTTGGGAAGCCCTGCACAAGAATTCCTATGTGCTTAGACTGTCTGGTTTGTGCACAAATGGCGAATAAAAATCTTTGTCTCTCTTTTTTGTCTCTCACTTTAGTTGAACCACATCCTAAAGCTGACCTCAGACTGAAGACTCATTGAACTTTCAGCCTTAGCTATACTGTTATCTTTTCATACTTTCATGCCAAAAAGAACATTAAGTTGGACTAGTTTCTGGCAGTTACTCACTGTGGTCCTTCCCCTGGCCGGGCCCGGTGCCGACACTGGCCTTGGGTGTGACAGGCATCATCGCCTGTCGGATGGCCTTCTCCCAGCTCTGGCCTACATCTCGCCCCACGCCGGATGCAGCCAGGATCGGGTTGTGGTGCAGGCCACCGCTGTCCTCCCCGACGTAGTACACCATGCTAGCCGTGATCACCTCAAAGCAGTGAGGGTTGCTGCCTGGGGGCAGGCTGCCGAAGTCCTGCGCCAGCTCCACCTGGAGGATCTCGGACAGCGGGATCTCCTGTAGTTAGTTAGATCAGATAGAGGTAGAACATTGTGATTCTTGTCCTTGACATAGGTTACATGCAAGTCCCATGAAAGAGAAAAGTAATCAGTTGTTGGACGTACCTCCATGCTCAGCTCAGAAACTCAAACCTCTACACTTGTAAAACATCTCCACTCTTCACATTCTGCTAAATTGTACTAGCTATATCCATCTTAAAGGTCATTTCAGCCAATAAGAAGCATCCACAAGGTCTTGAAATAATCCAAAGGACACTGTTTCAGCTGGTTGCTCCCTCCATCCTAACACCTCTCCTCTCTATGCTGAACTGTGAGACCCTCTTTGAATTTCAGTGTTTGAAACTTCCCTTCCTTCCTTTTCAGGCAGAGTGCAGAAAAAAGGACCCTCCACCCCTCCAAAAAGCCTCAACTCTGCCAGATCAAACATATAAAGGAGAGCGATTGGCCCAGTGGTGTCTTCAGGCCCCTCAGTGTCATCTGAACGTTTCGTGTTTTGCCAAGTTCATCTCCCCCTCCTCCTCACTCCAAACCACAAACTCAGATCAGCATCCATTCATCCTGCCGCGCTGATTAAAAGGCAGGACGTGCCTCAGCCGCTCTGGGCACGAGACAGCATGGCGAGCAGCCAGAGAGTCGGCAGGGGAGCAACCAGAGGTCCCAAAAACCACCATAAGTCCCCCTCCCTTCTGCCTCGCCCCCCTCTCCCTCACCACGCTTTTGCTCTCTCTTCAAAGGGAGGTTGCTGCAGTGCTTTGTGGTGAAGGTCAACAGGTCGCTGGCAGACATGAGATAAAAGGAGGTGGAGCAGGAGAGAGGGATATGATGGAGAATGAAAAGAGGCGCAGCTGAACTGAAATCACTCATGATCAAATTTTCTTCTTGGGAATTTTAAAAAGTTGGAAAGTCAAAAAAAAAAAATTGCCACATGAGTTTTTGGGGTTCAATCTTTTACCTCATGTTTAACTCCTGATCTCACATCAGACCATGGCTGCAGAAAATCAGGGTTTCTAAGTGGTTGACAGGTGTCCATTAAAACTGTAGAGCAAGATGCTCAAACATTCAAGTTCTCATCAACAACCACTCAAAATCTGCACCTGAAAATAAGAACTGTCGTGTCTTCCTTAGTATGAGCAGTTTATATCTACAAAGGGAGCGGGTCCTCGTCCACGGAGATTGCTATGTTGCACTGCCATGTTTCTACATTAGCCCAGAACGGACAAACCAAACACTGGCCATGCGTGTTTTCACATCAGCCACCATAGCTAGCAGTGGCTCAGCAGCAAGCAGCAATGAAAAAAACCCAAAAACATTCATTTGTAACATGAAACTGCTTTATTCTGTGTTTTTACCGGTTTAAATCACCAGGTCCTTTTGTTTCGGAGAGGACAGGACCTCTGCAGATAATTCTGCTCCTGGTCATAACCTCCTGAAGGATTTCTAACCAGGAGAAGTTTCAGCTGGTTGCAATCTGTAATACTCCTGGACATTTGAAATCTTGGACATTTAATTGCAGAGGGCCGAGCACAGCCACTGGCTATAGGCGCAACCACTCTGTCTGGCTGTGCTGCTTGAAGCTGTGCCAATGTATATGATTAATGATTCAGCTGTGGCTACACTTGCGGTTTAATGTATGATACTATAGATACGGCTATAAATAATCTAAAACTTAGGCTTCAAAGTTCATGCTTGACCATGGAAACAGTAGCTGACAAAACAATCCCACCACAGGGCCATTTTTACAGCTTGAGACACTCAGAAAAATGGAGACTTAAACATCTGCAATTCCATGTCAACTGTGGAGGAAGTGAAAAAAGCTCCAGAGCAGCTACTAAATGGATCCTATGCTGATGTTTTTTAGTGATTAAAAACTTACACCTCCCCTTGATAAACTGAATAAAAATTACATTCCTTTTTCAATGCTGCAGACACAATCTTATAAATATGTATTAAACAAAAAAACTGAGGCAGATTTTAAATATTTCTCTTCAATTAACATTACTGTGCTGAGTTCTTCAAAATAAGTTGAGTTGGAAATGTATAACAAAAATGTTTACCGGTCAACAGTCATCACCACTGACATATGTGATTGAAGTGCTCATATAACTATGAAATTTAAAGTGTCTCATTTTTTTCTTTTCTAAAATTTCCTTAGTGGAAGGTTACAAGCTGCCCTGATGAGAATAATTACAGTGAATTTTCTTGTCATAATTAGACAGTGAGGTGTGTTAATGTCTTATGAATGTTACTGTATGAACCCGACTCCATCCGCTCTCCTCTACATGTCGCTGCTTTGTTTGGCTGGGCGACTGAAACCAGATCTGAGCCGAGTGGGTCTCCTACCTTGTAAAACTTGGCTCCACTTTCATTCTGAAACAGAGTCAGAGTCTTGCTGTCCAGCCTCCAGTAATGCCTCTTCCTCTGAAAGTCAAGAAAGAGCTCATCAGGATGAAAACTTTATAGATTTTGACTTAACAACATTTATTCTAATTAAGATTTTATATTAAAAAAAATATGAAAACGTACATATTTAAAACAAGATGCACAATTTCAGATCAAACTACATGAGAAAGTATTTACACCTACTGCAACATTACACTCCCAATATTAATGCATCAATAAAAATGATTTACTAATATAACCAATATATAATGAGTAGTTTTACTTTTGAAACGTTAAACTTATAATCTTTAAGAATTTCATGAAATCATACCCAATATTTTATATTATGTACGATTTATTTATGTTTTTTCTGCAATTTAATGTATATAAATTAACTGAATGGCTCTGTATAATAGTTTTGATTGCTAGTGGCTGGGTCCGCCATTCCTGCCCTATTTTGTGTCTCCTCTCACCAGGTTGTCATAGCTGGTGTAATGGACCATCCATCCCTCTTTAACCACTGTGGAGCTTTTCCTCTTGGTGTGTTTGATGGACTGAACCACTCTCATCAGAGGGATGTTACTGCTGGTGCACGGGCTACACATAAAACAAATAAACACACAGAAGCACAAACACAGACATTTTTGGACCTGCAACAACCAGAATGATTAAGAATATCAGTATATTTTTTAAATTAAATGGACAATTAGTAAAATGGGAAAAAAAAGCCGTAAAAATATTATATTATAAATTACAAAAATATTTATTTAATTCAACTTTTTTATTTGTAGTAGAGAGAATGTGTCATTTGTTATGTTAAAAGGTAAAGAGCAATACTGGGCTCTATAAATACATTTATTATTAAATTATTGTCACTTTAATTTAAAGCTTTATTGAAGCCTTAAAAAGATATTTCCTCTACTTGGTTGGAAAAAAATCTGTGTTTTGATTCGTGCAAAAACTGGAGTAAGAGTGTGACGAAGTTTATTTGATAAATACATGTATATCAAATATATACGAGCGTCAGGTTAAAGGACTGAAGCTGACATCCAAAAGTTTCAATTTTCCAATTTCAGCCAGTAATCATCATCGTAACATAGAACTGACAAGCAGATGATGTGCACACAAGTCTGGCCAGGCGGCCTGTGGATTATGGGAAATCCAAAGGTTCAGTTCTGCACCAGTGTCACCTTATGGCTCTAAGCGTCTCGTCATCCTTCTCGCTGTCTGTGCAGGGGCCCTCGATAAAGAAGAGCTTGTCGTCCTGCTCGTCCATGCTCTGACCGCCGTCACTGTTGGTGTCACAGTTGTCCACCTCCATCGTCGCCTCGGAGTCCAGGCTCGGACTGGCTGGTTCTGCAGGAACACATAGTCGTGTGAGTACAAGAGGCTCTTGGTATTCACTATAAAAAAAAAGAAAATTGCATTAAAGTGAACAGGAAAACTTCCATATTCTCAATAGAAATACTGCATACTCACCTCCATTGAAGTCAACCTCACCGAGGCAGTCTCGAGGTACTTTGGCCGCACATCTCTTATGGCAGTTAAACTTACAATCTAAAATGGAAGAGGGGCAGATAAGTAGAATTACAAAAAAATAATCAAACATGCATCTATTTTAGAAAATGACAGGCAACTTATTTTGTCAGTCTTCATTATTTAGTGACAACTGTGTCAAACCACAAGATGCAAAAAAAAAAACTTACTAAAATAATAGTTTAGATTAAATAATTTAGAAAACAAATGATGAACTTTGGATTATATTTCTTTGTGTCGTCACCTTTGCACTGCATGCCCTGGCGGAAGAGGCCCTTCAGCAGACGTTTGCAGAACTGGCAGATGGTGGGACGGGTGTAGGTGTGGACGGAGAAGGTGTGAGGGACTTTGACCCGACCCAGGACCATCTTCTCCATCCAGATGGGACGGCCGCTCAGCAGGGAATTGCGTTTCCCGGCGCCCAGGAGGGGGCGCTGCTCCAACATGGACCACAGGGAGGAAAAACAAGGAGGGTAAATTTGTTTGATTTGTGTTCAAATGGTTAAATAGAAAAAAATCTCATTTTAAATAAGATACTGTGTATTTGAAGACAATACCTATATCGATATTTGAGAGTGTAAAAAAAAAAATCAGCCAATTATCAGCCAATTCTCATTTTGTCATAAACTCACAAGCAAACATTTCTGAAAGTATTCTGACACTGAGCAGGTCATTCTGTAGTAGAAAAACAAATGCGTCAGTGCTCTCTGGTCAACAAAATATCTCATGGAGAAACTGTTTCAATATTACCTCAATGTTTAAAAGGTAGTGTGATCACATTCCAACATGACAAGAGGTACGTGAGTAAAAAGGCAAACAATCTCAAAAGAAAAGAGAGGGTCCAAATACTGGCTTCACCTTATTCAACCCAGGTGTGAATCCCAGTTTGATCCCAACAATTACATCAATATAAACACATTAAAAAAATCTATAAGATGAGACTTGGAGATATGTCAGATGTGTGACTCTATGAAAGGCAGATCATCGGCATATAGTGACATAGCTAGAAAATATAATGATCATAGTAGGCTACAAATTATTACGACAAATGGCATCGATCTATTTTCTTTGTGTAAACAGAGTTTTCATGTTGTGAAGTCTATAAATGGACCTTCTTGTTCACATGTTGAATATTACCTGGTTAAGATGTAATGTCGAAACATTGTAAGTGTACTTAACAAATTGTCCTGTTGGGAGAATCTATTCAGTGTGCTGGTGCCCATTTCTTTAGAGTACCTCAAACAAATTTGTAATGTCTCTACTGCAACATAATAAATAATATTGGCCGACATACATCTGCTAATATTGACAGGAAAGCAATAAGCCAGTATTGGCGTTAATTACATTACATTTATTAGTTTCGTCAGGATTTGATCGTAAATCAAAAGGTAAATTAAAAATAATGAAAACAATAACAACACTAATAAAACAAACCAATAAATATTGATTATCTATTATCCAAAACTTTACATAAAGACATTTTTGAGTTAACTTTGGTCCACAAGCATGTGATATAAAATTGGGAAGAAATTTACAACATCAGCAACCAAGATGAGATGTTGATGTTAGCATGTAGCTACCTCCCAGCTAAATATAAAAGTAGTACCCAGTTATACAATAAATCAATTGACGTGATCTGGGCCCAGGACAAGTGGAGACCTTTTTCTGTGGAAAATTCAATGCGTTTTAAGGCTTTTCAAGATCTGTAGATTCCCTAATATGTTTTGTTTTTTTCATGCAAAAAACCCATGCAATTTCTCTTCCCCCCCATGACTCTAAACCTAGTGAGGGGAAATGAAAGGAACAATCAGGGTTCAGGAGGTTCAGCCGAGACATCATGTTTGGAGAATTGTTCCCTCGTCGTGAAAAGTAGAGCACAGATGAATTCTTTTCTATCCACTGGAACAATGGCCGTCCTTGTGCGACGTGCAGCTTATAGACCTGCAGTCCTGGTATGAGCAGGAAGCACGTCATACAATGGGCCTGAATTAGTACAGAACAGTTAATCCACCTTCTGATATATCACGTTCATACAACATTTATGACGTCTGATTTAAGTCTGAATTATGTGTCAGTTTTTAACATGAGAGGTATAATGCTAGGTTTTAATACAGGGCAGAAATATGTAACAGAGTAATAAACCTGACAGGACCTCCAAGAGCACACATGTTGTTTGTATTTACATACTTGAAATGCCGGAGGGGGCAATAAAATTACTTTGACCTTATTAACTGCTGCCTGAACACGTCAACATGCTGATTTTAAAACAAACTTATGCTTGTCTTCTGTCAGCGTTTATTTAAATTCAGATCCAGGCATGTGCTCTTTGAATTGACAAGGACATCATTATTATTATTATTATTATTATTATTACCATATAGCTCCTTTTCATCATTTGCACCATATGTTCTTTACAATCACATGTAGGTACAGACCTGCTGGTATAACAAGCACTTTTTTTTTAGGCAGTGTTGTTTTCAGTTGTTTGGAAAGCTCTGCAAATCTATTATGTAAAAAACTGAACACATTTCAAGCCAAAATGTCTGTGAAATTGGATGTTTTTTTCCTTCTGCGAATAAGACAAGCTACATGCTAGTTCTTCAAATGCAACCTTTTGATGTTTCGTTCAGCAGAAAAATGACTGGCAAAGACCTTAAAGGAGCTGGACATCACTGTATGCTCGAGGTTGAACACTATGCTTCCACAACTGGTAAGTGTTATCAGTGGTTACAACTGTGTAAGTGCATTGCAGAGTGGCAGTGATTTGCTAGCCAGTGGGAGACACACACACACACACACACACACACACACACACACACACACACACACACACACACACACACACTTGGACTTACATGCACTAATATGCACATGTGGCTGAACCATCTACCACACCATTACTCCACTATATAATATTATAAAGCGAATAGTGGTTTGCTGCTATATTAAAGCTCTGAATGTTACACAGCTCCTTTAAAATTATGATGCCTAAAACAAAAACTATGAGTAGGTTAATATGTACTACTTAGGTTACTGGGTTACATTTGGTTTTCTTTTTTCTTCTTCTGATTTTTAAAGTGTCATCTAAATGACGTGGTTGCCCATAATCTGGGTATTAGATCAGAATAAGAATTATTGCCTGACAGTTTTATGCCTCTGCGTACCAGACAGGTTGCAGTTACAGTTTACATCCATGTCTAGAGTAGCTCAGCCTGTGGAGACTTGTCTTGGGAACTGGAGGGTCGCCGGATCAAGTCCCTGTATCGGCTAAGTATGGAGTGCAGACAGTTAGCTGGAGAGGTGCTAGTTCACCTCCTAGGTACTGTGTGCCCTTGAGGAAGGCACCGAACCCTCAACTGCTCAGGGTGCCTGTCCATGGCAGCCACCTCACAGGCTTAAAGTTAAGCATATTTAAGGGCAGGGTCACTGTGAGTGACAGCACGTCTGCGAATAGTGTCCTTGGCTTCTTAGTTAAATCACCCCTCGC
This sequence comes from Epinephelus awoara, assembly GCA_035609425.1. NCBI lineage: Eukaryota > Metazoa > Chordata > Actinopteri > Perciformes > Serranidae > Epinephelus > Epinephelus awoara. The sequence goes on from CM069305.1 coordinate 12,278,296, forward strand.
TCCTCCACAGCACCAGTCTCTCATACAAATATGATCACTTCTGGCTCCAAAAAAGGTGGCGACTGCCAAAATGCTTAAGTAGAGGCTTCAAAACAGGAGTCCACAAACCAATTGGTGACATCACCGTAGCTATGTCCATTATTTTACATATTCTATGGTCATGTTTGTGCATGTGCTTGTATTTTGGGCCTGTGTGTGTGTGTAAGGTGTATAACAATGACTACAGAGTGAAAATTTTTAATTCTCCCTTGAGGATCAGCAGGGCTGAAAATTAACACCTGCCAAGCGCCAAATGTGGGTAGATTTTCCATTTGGCGGCTAAATCTCGGAAGGCTATCCGCCACATTGGTGGGTAAATGTTTGTACCAAAATAGTCATGTAATAAATTATATATAATAGCTATTTGATGGTGGCTAAAAGTAGACCGGCGCTCTGTTTGTTGTGTGTCGCACTTAAATTGCTCCCCACTGCATCAAGGAACCTGTAGTCCTACTTGGAGGACACGTGCACACGCAGACATATCGCACGCCTAGATCCATGATCTGCTGTAGTAAGCAAGCTATCACCGCGGGCGTCATGTGGCAACATTTACCAGGTGTAAGTAAAAAACCGACAAAACGAAAAAACACCGACAAGGCCGAAGCTGAAGCTGTAACGTTACAGAAAAAAAGAATGTTTTGTGAGAAATTGAGGTTCGGCGATAAAGGTGTTTCCAGAGGCTGCACTACGATGCTGAGGGTGCCGTAATGAGCAGTAATGTATGTCGGCAATATGCTAAAATAAAAAAAAAGTAACAACTCGTTTGTCATCGGTAACAAAACAATGAAGCTGGTGGACATCTGTGACCATGAACGCAGCAAGTGTCACATAGCCTGCTGTGTTACTGTATATTACTGTTATGTTTGAAGTACAAATGTTTGTATAAAGTGCAAATGGAATTTCGAGCTCAAAACTTCTTAATATTAAACTAAGTCTACTTCAAATTTCACTCTGAACTCTCCTTTAAGCTTGTATTCAACATAATACTGTATTGCCTCAATGAAAAGTACTGAAACAAATGTTTATGTGACAGAAAAAGGCAATTCATTATTTTGGCTGGTAAAAAATATGCTTGGCCGGTGGATTTTTTTCATCTACCAGTCCCCTTGGCCGGTGAGCCAAAAAGTTAATTTTCAGCCCTGAGGATCAGTAGTGTATGTCTTCTTCTGATCTGCTTTTTTGTTTTGCTTTGTTTTTTTGTTTTTTTCAAATCTGCATGTGCACAACAAAAGACTACAGACAGGAAACAAAAGGAGGGCTGGATGAAAGGACAGATAATTACACGGAGCAATGTGCCCTAGTTTTTAAAACAATTTCATCCAAAATGCAACCAAGACTAATACAAACTAACAAAACTGACTGCATTCATGTGATATGACTGAACTAACCCTTTATAAGATGTAAAGATTATTTAATTGTGATACTTAGTGCACGGTAACTGTCAGTTTTTAAGTTTAACAACAGCTAAGAGCAAATGTTCACAAAAAAAAAAACACATTTAGATGTAAGTCTTTTCTCTTTGTGCTCTGATGGTTCAAATGGTGGAGTGTTTGCGTGTGTTCAAATGCTTGTGGATAACTGTGTGATGGAGCTCATAAAAGTTTTTTTGTTCCAGTTAGTGTGAAGCTCTGACTGTGATTCACTTTGTTCACTGGTTTGAACCAGATGGAAAATCCAGTGGTTTGCCTCCAGCCATCAGAGAGAGAGAGACTGTGTGTGTGTGTGTGTGTGTGTGTGTGTGTGTGTGTGTGTGTGTGTGTGTGTGTGTGTGTGTGTGTGTGTGTGTGTGAGTGAGACAGGGGTAACTACTGGAAATGGCTCACTGGTTGCACAACGTAGATCTGCTGGCATGGAAAGTGAGTGTGTGAGTGTGTGAGTGTGTGTGTTTTCATTCACGTCATTCATTATTTGCCAATCTCTAAACTGACCTCCACTTCACTACCATCTCATCCACATGCACCTGTTTTTGTATGAACCTGTTTAGGGTTGCCTATTCAGCCTATCCCAGCACGCAGCTGGGCGTCAGGCAGGCAGGGTACATTCTGACACACATATAAACAAGACAACCATTCACATTCACACAATCACACCTACGGGCAAATTTAGAGTTTCCAGTTCACCCGACCTGCACATGTTTGGACTGTGGGAGGAAACTGGAGCACCCAGAGGAAACCCAGACAACAGGAAAACATGCAGACAGCATACAGAAAGGCAGCAGTGTGAATTCACTAAGTACATTTACTCAAATACTCTACTTAAGGACAGTACTAAGGCACTTGTACTTTACTTAGTTTCTGCTACTTTATACTTGTACTCCACTTCATTTCAGAGGGAAACCTTTTACTCGACATTTATTTGTCACTTAGTTACTTTTTCTGAGTGAAGCAATTCTACAAGCCACTTGCATATTTAAGCTGCATGTAGCCAGTGGATGGTGCGAATTTTGTACCACCCAGACAAATAAAGAAAGAAGTTTGGCTTGAATTGTTAAATCTAAAAAAAACAACTTTACAGTAAATTACTCAGAGTAAGATACTGAAAATAGTTGGCAAAATGTAAAACAAGTGCCACAATAAAAACTCTTTTAAATTTTACATTTTAAAATATGATGTAAAACAGTGGAGCTCAAAGTGACTGTGTAAAACTAACAAGATGTATTAAACAAAAATAAAATGCTGTATTATAAATATAAATTTATGTTATGTATTTCTGATGTTTACCCTAGTTTTAATAATCACATAATAACGCATTTACTGCTCTGCATGAGGGATTATACACTCCTCTGTAGCTCCAGAATATTCCTCTAACTCTCTAGCTAACCAAACACACTCTGGCTAAACTGTAAAACTGACTGAACCTTACAAAATATGTGGTGTCTTCATTCATGTCTTCAGATGTGAAAGACTGAAGGTGCTAAGAGGTAGCAAACCCACCTCCTCCTGTGGTGTTGGGGTGAACTCAGTGGACGGTGGACGAGCAATGGACATTGCGGAGCCTGGCAGCGAGACGTTGGACAGCCGTCTCTTCTTGACCCCGCTGCAGTTGTTGGGGATCTTGAACGCACACCGTTTGTGGTAGTTCAGTCCACATCCTGTAGAGGAGAAAATCATTTTTATGTTTACGGTATTTAATTTTATCCTCCTGTTGTTATCCTTTTAGTTTGTGTTGATGTCTTTCGATCTTACTGATCAGTCCCACCGGTGAGTCGGTCACTGCAAACTCATGCAGGGCAGCTGACCTTTAACTTTAACTAGTGCAGAACCCGAAGTTAACACAAGTTCCAAGGCTAAATGTTGGGTAAATTCTAGCAGCTCTGCAAGGCTGTACTGTCTGAAAGTAACACTAAGGAACAGTTCATCCTGAAATACCTGTAGTGCGAATTATCAATCTAGATTGTTTTGGTTTTGCCGAGCATGGGAGATATCGGCTGTAGTGATGTCTACCTTCTCTTATACATAATGGACCTAGATGCCACTCAGCTTGTGGTGCTCAAAGCGCCAAAAACATCTGGAAAAACTCAAAAGAAATGTCTCTTTCCAGAAATCATGACCCAGTTACTCAAGATAATCCACAGGCCTTGTTGTGAGCAGTTTCATGTAGGAACTATTTTCTTTCTACCAAACTACACCAGCTAACTGCATTACTGCGCAAAAGGAAGCTAGCTTACCTAGCACCACTGAGCTAGCTAACATTACAGGTCAGCCGAGAAGGACACCATTAATGTTTACATCTTGCGCTGTCACGAGTATGAGCCTCTCGTCCATTAGTAGATGCACATGTCCTTTGGCGTGGTGATAAAGTTAGCGGGTATAGTTACGATGAAGAAATGCCATAGAGTGCTGCAGGGATGACTTGTTTTTGTAGGTTGACCCAGAAGTTAGCGTCGACCAAAAAGCCAGGATCTTTTATATGGGATTTTATATGGGATCTTTTCATAGGATTTTGGATTACTGCAGAAATAACCTTTGTGGCAAACAAAACTGTGATACTTACACCTATTGTTCAGTAAGAAAATCTTCACAAATGGTCACTACTTTTATCATTTTTAAAGCCTAAATGCAATCACCAGAGGTAAAACGCTAACGTTAGGCTATAAACAAACTACACAATGGTCAAACCCGTTGATCTCTAGACGAGGGAACCAGGAGTGCTAAAATCCCAATTCATTTCAGGGTTTTAGGATTCCACCTATAACATCTTTCCCCATTAATTGTAAAGGGAGCAGCTCCAGACTTTATACAACATCACATCACAAATTTCAGTTTTCGCTCCCCAGCTTTTGGATTTGGGAGAGTTGTTTATGTTAAATAATATTTTTGGACTGTCTTAGACCACAGAAATGACACATATTAATTTTGAAAATGATAAAAGTATCTGAACAGCTTCATTAAGGGATGTGCAAGACAAGTTGTGAAAATAAAATTCATTCAGCAGAACTAAGACCAATATCTGAACTAGGGCTGGAACAGTATGAGTTTCACAGTATGATAACAATCTCAGAAAATATTGTGGTTTCACGGTATTATAGCATTATTATTATCAGTCAGAATGACCCTTAAAGAAATTAAAATGGAAGGGTTATTGTTGGTTGAACAATCGTTTTATTACTATAATTTAAACTTAAAATCATTCTCTTAATGTAAGTGTGTGTAAAAAGTCTCCCCTTTGAAAATAACGAAAATAAAGGGGAAATTCAAAGTCCAGTTGCATTTTTTTTCAATACGTAGATAAGCAAATATCCACGGTATGATAACCGTCAACTTTTTTTATCACAGTATACCCTGAAACCAGCAACTGCTGCAAATTTAATCTGAACCAAGAAGGTCCTATCAGGCTCAGAGGGGACATAAGCGGAAACTCAAGTCAAACTGTCTTTTTCAAAATGTAGGTACAAGAATTTAAAGAGTTTAGGGTGTGGTCAGTGAAGTTGTTTACCAAATGCTTAAAATTTGTGATTTACACCAGTGAAAAAGGCCTCTTTTTTCTATCAAGGATTTCTCGTCCTTCACTCCCATCAGTCGAGTGAGTGGGCTGATTCCTCTGTTAGTTTGAAGCTTTTTAACACTTTCAACCTTCAAAGGTTATATAAGCGGAAGCTGTATTTTCTGTACTGGCATCAACATCAAGCATCTCTTTTCTCTGCTTGGCATCACTACAGTTAAGGTTCGCTCAGAGGATTCTGATTCCAAGCGCTGAGATCAAGACATGAAAGTTGTGAAAAATAGTCGCAGGAAGTTACCAAGTCATTGAAGACATCCTGCTTTACAGTTGCTGCAGCTTTCAGGCTTGAAAACCAGTGAAAATGTGTGTGTACGTGTGTGTGTGTGTGTGTGTGTGTGTGTGTGTGTGTGTGTGTGTGTGTGTGTGTTGGACGAGTGCCTGGGCCTTGATTCGCAGGTGATGACTCGGTCAGTTTGGACATGGCAGGAGTCAGACCCTGAGAAGAGGCTGCCCACAGCCTCAGTGACATTAAAGCTTGATTAAATGTAATAAAACAAATATGACATCACACTGAATTAATCCAGGAAGCTGAACTCTCCATTTCTCAGGGGGGCGGAGGTCAGAACAGTCAAGTTCCACATGTCCAAAGATCATTTTTCAGCTCATCCATCACAACACATTTCACCCAGCTGAGACAGTCACTCAGACGGGAAGACATGCAGTTTATTCGTCTCTGTTATACTCATTAAAAATCCAATTTCTATTACATCACTGCTACAGTAACACTAGCAGAACAAAACTTCCTCTCGTAAAGTTTAATGGGCAGGAAGGTTGTCTGAACTGTTTTAAATACCCAGATATCCTGACAATCCATTTCTGATTGGCCTGACACAATGGTTTAACTTGTTTCATATTTAAGTATATTCATGTTTCTGTATTTCTGTAGTTGCCACAGAGCTTACATATGATTACATCCATATTTAAGTTAATCAGCTCAGTCTCTCTAGGTCCATTTTCTGTTTACATTATGTCAGCTTGTTAACCAGCTCATCATAGAATCATGACCACTGTTGTTGCTGTTAACACAATTAATATACACACTGGTGGAAGACCAGAGTGTTCCCATGTTAATATTAGTCTCTCCCAAGTGGTGGGAAATGAGCTTTGTTCAGGGCGTACTCCCCGAAAGTTTCGGAAAGAAACGGAACATAATGAGGATAATTATTACTTCACCTTACCATAAGGGTTCATTTAAGCACAACGTTAGATAAGCATCGGACACAGACGGAGCCTTCTGTCTGTACTCTGTGTTCATTTCATCCGAATTTGTGCACACTTTCTGAAAGCTTAACGATACAGATCACGTGGAGCAATACCAGTGAAATATGTGGGGTGTGTGCAGCGTAGTTCAAGCGAGACACGACTATTGGACACAACAAACACATTTTAAAAATGGCTTTACAAAATGAATCGGTAATATGGTGAAAGTAATTCTCTGTCCACATGTCGTGATGTATTTAATAGCCTAACAGACCACCACCCTCTACATGCAGCCTCTATTTAAAGGTACATTATAACAACCTCCTACTGTCGTCTCATTTGTTGTTTTGAAACTTCTGACACTGCCCTTTGGTGCCATTTAGTGGATGTATCTATGCCGACATAAAGGACACATGGAAGTATGTGGGCAGTGACATTTAAAACATTTAAAATGAACTGATCTGGGGTGTCGGTGGCTTAGTGGTAGAGCAGGCGCCCCATGTACAAGGCTGTTGCTGCAGCGGCCCGGGTTTGACTCCAGCCTGCGGCCCTTTGCTGCATGTCACTCCCTCTCTCCCCCCCTTTCATGCTTGCCCGTCCTATCGATTAAAGGCTTAAAAATGCCAAAAAAATCTTTAAAAAAAAATTAACTGATCTGTTTCGTAAGTTAAAGAAAGTATAAACGAGCCTTAAGGCCTAAACCTTCCCAAGCCGAGCATCACGGCTCAACAGAGGAGGTGAGAGCATTTACAAGTTGCTGGGTTAGTTCACACATGTCTGAGTGTTGGTGGGTCTTGTGGATATGGAAGAAACCAAGTTGCGCTGATGCAAGTACCCACGCTGCTGCAGTTTTTCTGTGCTCACCAAGTAATCATGGTTTCGATTATTGGAAGCAGCAAACTGACAATAGTAGAAATGAAGAGCAGAAGTTTCTGCAAGTCACACCCCTACTGGTGGAAATGAAACCTTTCTTGTGCAGCGGAAAACAGCCTGAAGAACTTTAAAATCAACAGTGAGTGCATACAATCATGGTCAACCACCACAACCTCATTTAAGGCTTGATAAAACCATAAAACCTCTATATGCTGAAAGACTGTGATTACACTCCACTCATATCAACCAAATATATTTTAAAAAGGCTCCATATCTCTGATTTCATCTGAGATGCCTCTGACAGTTCAGTTAAGTGTGCCTCTCTTCAGTGCGTTCATTCAGGATGCATGTGAGTGCAGGTGTCAACCACAGCAGCACAGAGTCATAACATGATGTGACCTCAAACAACCTAGTAGCAGTAAGACCCCAGCACCGTGCGGCACATTGGCACCACATTCTTACCTTCACACTTGAGGCCCTGTCTGACGAGCCCCCATAGCATCTCCCCACAGTCATCGCAGAATGCTGGCGCCTTGTAGGAGTGAACGTACAGCGTGTGAGGTCGGATCTGGAAGTCCTCGGCTGTAGCCAGAGCTGAAATGAACAAATACAGAGCAGTCAAACAATAAGGGACGCATGGGACATTTCTCACCCTGCACCTGGTTTGGGTCTTCTGTCTGTAGCCTCAATTACGCATCAGTAAAACTGCTGTTCTCATGAAATAATTTCAGCTTTGGTTGAATAAACCATTCAACCATTGAGGACATTCTTTACTGAGAACATCAGGGATATCCTAATCAAGTTGTGTTGCAGCTAAACCATTTAAATGACTTGATCAGCTTTGGATGTGAGTCAAATCCTGTAAATTGGCTAAAGCTCAATTTGGGTTCCTTTAGACCCCATCACAGCACTGAGACCGCTCTTATTAAGGTGACAAATGACATCTGCCTGAACACTGACGCAGGCAAAGTCTCAGTTTTAGTCCTGCTAGATCTGAGTGCTGCTTTTGACACTGTCGATCATGAGATCCTGTTACAGAGATTAGAGGACTGGGTGGGCATCTTTGGCACTGCCCTAAATTGGTTGAAGTCCTATCTAGAAGACAGGAGGTACTTGTTGAAATTGGTAACTGTGCCTCAGACCATATGGCCTTGACCTGTGGGGTGCCCCAAGGGTCAATCCTGGGACCCGTTCTGTTCAATCTCTACATGCTGCCTTTAGGCCAGTTAATACAAAGTTATAATGTGTCCTACCACAATTATGCAGACGACACTCAGATCTATGTCTCACTGACAGCAGGTGAATATGGACCAGTGGGTTCACTCTGTCACTGCATCCAACAGGTCAGTGTGTGGATGCAAAACAACTTTCTCCAGCTAAATTCAGACAAGACTGAAGTCATCGTATTTGGTCCACAGAAACAAAGAGAAAGTGTCAGCAGTCACCTCCAGTCTCTCTCTCTAAAACCTACAAATCAGGTTAGAAATCTTGGGGTAATAATGGACTCAGACTTGAACTTTAACAGTCACATCAAATCAATAACATCAGCAGCCTTTTACCATCTAAAAAACATTGCCAAACTCAAAGGTATAGTGTATAAACCTGACTTGGAGAGACTTATCCATGCATTTGTCTCTAGTAGGTTAGACTACTGTAACGGCCTGCTCACTGGCCTCTCTAAACGGGCTGTAAGACAGCTGCAGTACATCCAGAATGCTGCTGCTCGGGTCCTGACCAGAACCAGGAAGTACTAGCACATTAGTCCTGTGCTCAGGTCTCTACACTGGCTTCCTGTGGCTCAGAGAATAGACTTTAAAGCAGCTCTGCTTGTGTACAAGTCTCTCCACGGCCTAGCACCAAAGTACATCTCTGACATGTTAGTGCCATATGAACCATCTCGGACTCTGAGGACCTCAGGGACCGGCCTCCTGCTGGTGCCCAGAGTCAGGACTAAACATGGGGAATCAGGGTTCCAGTTTTATGCAGCTAAAATCTGGAACAGTCTTTCTGAAGATGTGAGACAGGCCTCTACACTGACAATGTTCAAATCTAGGCTCAAAACAGCTCTATTTCACTGTGCATATGACTGACACTGTATTGAACTGTATATCTTTCACCTTATACTTGTTATCCCATATTATATCACAGTTTACCATATTACACTATATTGTGTTGATATATTACACACAGGTTTCCATTATTAACCACACCACTATTACTTGACCTTGTAATTTCTCTCTCCCAATACTCTTGTATAGTTCTAATTTGTATTATAGTTTTCCTTAGTTTTATATAACTTTTATTATTATTTATTGTTTCTTTTATTTCCTCAATTAATCTGTATTTCTGTCCTTGTGCTGCTGCAATAACCAATTATCCCTGCTGGGGATCAATAAAGATTTATGTTACCTTGAAAAGTGTTGTAAAACTGCCATTTTAATTTTTATTACAATATTTGTATTTGCAACATATAAGAGGTTGTGATTAAAGGTTTAGGGAGTTGTTGAGGCCTGAGGAAAAACATGTGGCTCAATGACAAAAGACCTTATCTTAAACTTGTTTTCGTTTTGTTTTGCAAGATGCCTCCACTGCTCTAAAAGCAGAGGCAGGTATACTAATAGAGAAATGAACTGGCTGAGCTCTGCAGGGTTTTGCAGCAGCAGGAGGACGACGACGAGGGGGAGGAAGTGGTTGCGGGGTTGAACCTGGTGCGGTTCAGGCTCCGACTTCTGTCTTCTTCCTCCCGTGTAATTTAAACCTGCCGCTGCTCTACGCCTGGGTGTTCAGTTGTGAAGGTGTCAGTTTTAGTTTTTACAACCCAACCTGTCAACACGACTCAGGAAATGACAATCCTATACACAATATTATGGTTAGAGCGTGCAGGGAGACCCAGGGCAACGCCACAGTGGAGGAAACAAGATCTAAGGCGACTTCATGCTCGCACTCACAGGAGGCTTAACAAAAGAGCTGTAAGAGGAGAGGAAGCCAAGACAAAACACATAATAAAATATAAATATATGAGGTGCTTTAATTTGCTACTGCCTGGAGAGACTCACAGCTGCAACTGCCAACATGTACAAGTAAATGATAATAACAATATTACTAATAACAGTGATATTAAAATGTAATTTATGTTGTGAATTGTAATTCTAAATCTTTACATTTTAAATGAAACCAAATAAAAATTATGTATACATTGGTTTATTTATGTATTCATTTGTACCAATGCTTGCCACAAAGCGCTAGGAATGCCAAAAGGTCAGGCTACCACTTTGGTTCAGACTAAAATATCTGAACAACTGTTCAATAGATTCCTATGAAATTTTTTACAAACGTTCATGTTCCCCAGATGATGAATCCTACTGACTTTGGTGATCCCTTTGACTCTTAGGTTGCCATTTCATTTCAATTTCATACAACTTTATTAATCTATGAAGGCAATTTGGTTTTGGGCAAGTAAAAAAAGGCAGGAAACAGACACATCCACAGACAGACATTTACAAGCAACAGGGCTCTTTAAAACTCTACTGGGCTGATGGTGCAATTGCTTTTTTTTTAATAATACAAAGGTAGAAAAAGCTTTGTGTAATTTGTAGCTTTAAGTGAAATATCTCAACAACTTTTGAGTTGATTGCACCCTACAGAGCTTAATTAGTTACTAAGTGAACTGTAATCACGTCGGTAAACCCTTATCTTTTTCATCTAGTGTCATCATCAGCCATCTGGCTAAATATTTTCTCTGTCCAGTGCTTAAATTTATGACCAAATACCTAAATATCTATGACGTTTCCATCAGTCTCACTTTGTGTTTAGTGCTAATTAGCACATGTTTGCATACTAACAGGCTAAACTAAGATTATGAACATGGTAAACATTATACCCGCTAAATTTTAATAAATGTATATTATACCATGCTAACATTAGCATTTAGCATGTAGTACTAGCTTTACTGTCTTACAGAGCCGCTAGGTATCGACTCTTGTCGGCTCAATGCCAATACAACCCTTGCCTCCGCCATTTAGCCCTAACTTAGATCCAGGTCCCTCACTACTCTTGTTTTGCGCATTCACATCTATAGGTAGGGCGTCCTGATTCTTTTTGAGCTAGAGGGGTAGGGCGAAATGTAGGGGCTACATGACCCTCCAAATGGAGGTTTTTCAGCAAGATGACCAAAAAAAACGAAAAAAACAAACAAACAAAAAAACAAACCAAAAACTTATGACACCATTATGTCAGCTCCCCAGTTTCAAAGCTGAGAGACATTCACTCGAGCTGTCTCCCCAAATGGGCCTCTATCATCAAGAGAGACCACTCACATCCTGGACACCCTCTCCTCAGGCACAATCATACACACACATCCAACCAATTGAAAAACTTTGCTGAACCCATAACTGACATTCTTACTTTTGTGCCCTACAACAGTCTGAATCCCAAAAATCTGGAGGGGGCAAATTCAAAGTCTCAGCCACTACCAGGCCACATAAAATGTTAAAGAAATGGTGACCAAATCCAGAGACAAGTACTGGTGGTCAAAATGTAGATTTGATTTTGGGGTTTAGACACTCCAGCAACACAACCCCCCTGATCTCTGAGGTTCGGATGCTGTTAGTGGGTGTTTTCCTGATGACAATATCAATTAATAGATAGTAAAAATAAGAGTTAGATTCTCACCAGAGAGCACCACCTCAACCAGATCCCCTTCATGAATCTCCTCCGCTGAGGCTAGACGCTGCAGGATGTTGTCTGAATTCAGGTCGTGGCGAAAGAGCAGGATCTTGTCGTACATCCCAAAAAATCCACATTCAGGGAACTGAGGAGGAGAAGAAGAGGAGATCAGGGATTCGTGTTGACTCAGGCTAAAGTGCTACTGTTGGTCTGCTGCTGAGTGAACTTAAAAACTAACCTTGCAGCTACCAGATGTGTGTTTCAGACACACACATCAACATACAGAGAAAGAAGAGGAAAATAATAATGTACATGTCATGTTTATATTGCAAGGTATGTATCCGATTTATATTATGATTAAGTTTTTTTTGTTTAATCAAACGACAAAAACAAACAAACAAAATGCATAATTATTTAAAAATCCAATAAGACCATAAAACACTCCTGATCATTGATTTGCAGCATTGCCCACAACAGTCTTTTACCTATACATATTAAAAGCGGGTGATTATCTGGTAGAAATGGAACTCTTTGTCTATTTGTGACTATTAAACACTGCAAAAAAACTCCAGTGTACCATGAATAGTGAAATGTTCCATCTGTAAACAAGAAACATTGTATAACATCTAGATGAGGAAGAACAGATCCAAATTCTTCAAGCTGTTCAGTATTATTAAAGAATACTGTGGCAGCAGTGGAAAGGCCATAAGATCAAAACAATCAAAAGCATTCATCCTCTGGGAAGTGTGTGATTATTATTGATCAATTATGATAAATTCATCAGGCCAATTTGGCTAGATCTCCCCTATAAAATAATAACTATCAAAAGATCTCTGTGTTGAATTAAGTGGTCAAATAAAGTCAATTTTACCCTCATAATCATAACTAATCATAAAGTCGCCTTAAAGGAGCAATGCAGAGGATTTAGTGGCACATAGTGGTGAGGATTGCGGACTGCAACCAGCTCAAACTTCTCCTGTGCGTCCAGCTTGAACACACGCCTTGAATTCCTTCAATGTTCATTGTTCAGAGGGTTTTTACAGGAGCCAATCTTCCGCAGAGGTCTCATCCTCTTTAAAACAAACAGACCGGGTGATTTAAACCAGTAAAAACACTGAAAAAAGCAGTTTCACGTAACAAATCAGTGTTTCTCCTTCATTGTTTGGCTTGTCACAGACATGCGGGTATCCTAGCACCTGCTAATGTTCGCTCACCTTTTCTCTCTGATAACTTAAAATCTAGACATTTAGGTTGTTTTTTTTTTTCTGGGAGCCGAATTATCCGCAGAAGTCTCCTCTTGTCCAAAACAAATGGACCAGGTGATTAAAAACAGTAAAAACACTGACTAAAGCAGTTTGGTGTAAAAAATGAGTGTTTTTCCCATGCTGTTTGGCTGGTCATGGAGGGGCTGCTAACTACTGTGGCCAACGCTAAGATACGAATGGCCTATAGTTTAGTTTAGTCCATTGATAGAAACATGGCGATGCAACATGATTGACCCCACAGATGAGGATCTGCTCCCTACATGGGACAATTCAATCTCAGATAACAAAACACGATGGTTCTAATTTGCAGGTGATTACACACTAAGGAAAATATACTCCTTACATTATATTTTAATTCTGCCAATATATCCTCCTAAATCCTACAGACTGGACCCATAAAAGGAGCAGTTTATTTGATTTTAAGTCCTCAGTTTAAAAAAGAAAGGCAGAGGGATGCTAAAAAAGATGAAAACATGTTTGTTTTTTTTCTTAGAAAATTATATTATGAGACAAAGCTAAGAGTTGGCCTGGGGATGGCGCTACAGACATGACTCACGATTCATTTCAAATCAAAAAGTCATGAGTAAAGCTGAAGGTTGTTTTTAAAAGCTGGAAAGACAGAATTAAGTTGGAGAATCCATAGTTCTTGACCAAAGCACTGCAACAACCTGCTATCTTTTGACCCCTGTAATAAATGCCTTTATAAAGACATCCTCAGAACAGCATGTTTTCATTTTCATCATCCTTGTTCCTAAAGTTAACCGTTACCTCACTGTTTCATGTGAGGAACACATGATGTGTGATGAAACACATTCAAAGAAATACCACACTGGGAAACTAGCAGCAGCAAAACTGTCTTTTTTTATGTGGCTGCTGAATCAGTTTCCACTGCAGGCAACCAACCACCATTTACAGCCTCTGATTTTCTGGTTAAAATGCCCGAGGCTGCTCAAGTTTTTTTTCTCCCCTTAAACATGAGGGTTTCCCAGCAGCTGGATCCTCTATATGAAGAACTTTTAAAAAAACATGTGACGGGAGGTTCACGCCCGGGTCACCATCCCTGTCAGATGTAATGCTCCTTTTCTTTCTGCTGCAACTTCTCTGCCGTCCACACTGAGAATGAGTCAGTCGTCTCTACAAGTAAAAATGATAATAAAACTTAAAATATAATGTGAAACATGGATAAAGAGACGGTCAAGTGTACGAACAGAGTTATCAGAGTCAGTTCCCCTTAGCTACCCACGTCACACAGGCAATATAAGGAGTTATTCCCCTTGCAATAAGCACTACAGAAATTAATATTATTTATATATTCTTTTGGTTATGTTGAGGAAATGTGCACACTGGGTTGATGAATATACACATTCCCCACGTGAACTGACACTAGATTTAAGGTAAGAAGTGGTAAAAATCTACCTATAGACTGAAATTAAAAAACAAACAATTTGGCCTATGAAATAAAACTTGAAAAGGGTGTTTGGGAAATACAACTTATACCCTTAATCAATCATTTTTTAATATTTGATATTGCACAACATATCGATGCAACCCACCTCGACTGATCCTTATGTCCTATAATAGGTGGAATTGACCTATGCTGTGGTCTCTGCATTGCTCTGCCGTAACTTACCCTGCACCTTACACAAAAGCCTGACGTGCATCTTCCCAGACATGTAACTACACGTCAGGGTGACACAGACCTCCTGTCAATTTCTGAGAGCTGAAACCGTTTCCCTCAGTGGAAACAAAGCTTTTATTTACATTATTTTCACAGATAAGAAACAAGAAATTGACAAGACAATAAAGCCTCCACAAAATAGCATTTTAAGTCTTGTGTGACTTATCCTTTGGGGATTTATACTTTAAGATTTATCCTGGCTTCAAATGAGCAGAGAGAAATCTCTGCACAGTGCTAGGTTAATTTATACAATGTAAAATGCCATAGGCTTGTGCTAATAACATTAGCATCTCATATTTTTTTGGAAAACGTGTTTAGTATAAGACAGTTGTTTTGTCGGCGAACCTTTGTTTCTGATGTCTCTGGCTTTTCTGTTAATGCGTTGATTTTTTATGATAGTTTATGATCCATACTGGTAATGTGATTTTGGCATTTTATATATTTTGGATTTGCACCTTATTACTATTGTTAGTTTAGATTTTTTTATTTGGACTCTTCCCACTTTGTATTAAAACTGCTACATAGCAATTTTCCTCTGCATATATTTAGTTTTGTCATATCTCATCTTGAATCCATTCCCCTTTTATTTTACTTAATTATTCAGCTTTTCTTATTTATCAATTGACTCTGTGTTTGTTTCTTTTTGCTCCATATAAATATCTCAAATATTTGATGAACTGAATCTGCACCAAATTTCATAGTTCACTCATGGTCCTCAGATGATGAATCAGAGTGACTTTGAATTATTTTAAAACAGGAAATATGTGACCCTGATGTTAAGAAAAAATCCTTCACTTAACAACGAATTTGAGCCTGGTTTTACCCTTGACATCGTTTGATCTGCAAATGATGGTGAGAACTTGCAGGATTGTCGAACATGTGAGAATGTGCAATTAAAGCAAAATGAATGCTGAGGATAGAAGAGTTTTGACATCATTTTTTCAAAACCAAAGATGCCGACCTATCTGTAACACTGCTTCTAGAGACACCACTTGATTTAAAGGACAATACCAAGTCTTAGCTCTTTAGAGTATGTTTATTTCACTGCTGAACATATTAAATGCAAACATCAGAGTTTCAGATTTTTCAAAAACAGTTTTTATACCTTCAATCCATTTATTGCTATAGATCATTTAATTTTAAAAAGTCAATGTGCAGGCTCAAACATTGTCACTCAAACATTAAGTGAAGATTTATTTGAAAAGTCTGCACTGCTTTTTCGCTTTATTTTCTGTATAATGTGACTAAAACACGATAGTATGGTTTGCAAAATGGCTAGAGTAATGTATAGTTAAGTCCATAATGTAAAACAAATGTTGTTAAAACATTCAAAATCATTGGTCTGGTTGTTGACTTTTTTCCTGTGTATGACGCATCATACATTTTAGGCTGTTTTCTCAGATTTAAATTCTCAACTAAACTGTCTGGTGCTTGTTAAAAGCTCAGTGTAAAGATTTCATTCACATAACTGGATTTAAATCCAAATATGTTTGAGAAAAGATTAAGTCTCATACATGTTTGCTAATTGTCAATAAGTCAAGAACAAAAATGTTTTTTAACCAAAATTAGAGACCAAAGCTCTAAAAAAGTCAGTAAAATGATTGCCGTTGAAGTCAAGAGAATGCATTTGGTGTGCGTGGTGAACAGTCTATGCTGTTACGATAAAGTGTGCATACTGGATTTGGGTCTCAGCAGTCTCTGCAGCCTGCAGACAGGCAGGCAGGTGAAGCAGCTTCCTGCCCTAAGCGCCTCTCTGTGTTAGCAGGATGTTAGCAGCGTGCAGGTAGCATGCAGCATGGATCCCGCAGCAAAACACTGCCAGCAGGAAACCCGACCGACAGGTGACGAGGCAGAGGCTGCACACATCACATTAGATGTACACCACACACACACACGCCCAGAGATTGTCCATCATGAATTATGGCTGAGGTCCTGTCACTGACACCCAGCAGTCATTAGCCACGTGGCTACACACCACTGCTCCAACAAACAGACAGTGACAGACGGAAACACTGGGAACAGTCTGATTCTAAAGGAAAGAGCGAGCCGTCACCCTTTTATTTCTGTTGTGGAAGTATTCTCTCAGCAATTTTGTCAACCTGTGACATACCCTCCTTCAAACTAAAGCCCATAATTTCGTGGTTGTTTTCTGCTCTTTGTGGTTGTTTAGCGTCATATTTGGATAATTTTGCCTATGTTTGTGACTTTTTTTCTTGGTCATTTTGTGTGTCTGTTGTCATTTGGCACCTCTTTTTGGTCATTTTGTGTGTCTTTGTGGTCCTTTAGCTTCTTCTCTTGTGGTCAATTAGCTATTCTTTGTGGTCGTTTAGCATCTCTTTGAGATTGTTTAGCCTCTCTTTGTGGTCGTTTAGCTTGACTCTGTGGTCATTTAGCTTCTCTCTGTGGTCAATTGGCTATTCTTTGTGGTCAGTTTCAAAGCTGAGAGACATTCACTCGAGCTGTCTCCCCAAATGGGCCTCTATCATCAAGAGAGACCACTCACATCCTGGACACCCTCTCCTCAGGCACAATCATACACATACAAACCAACCAACTGAAAAACTTTGCTGAACCCATAACTGACATTCTTACTTTTGTGCCCTACAACAGTCTGAATCCCAAAAATCTGGAGGGCAAATTCTCTCTCTCTTTAGTTGTTTCGGACCTTTTTGTGGTCGTTTAGCCTCTCTTTGAGATTGTTTAGCTGCTCTTTGTGGTCAGTTTCTCTTTGTGTTTGTTTAGCATCTCTTTGAGGTTGTTTAGCTTCTCTTTGTGTTTGTTTAGCATCTCTTTGAGGTTGTTTAGCTTCTCTTTGTGGTGGTGTAGTATCTCTTTTTGGTCAATTTGTATCACTTTCTGGTTACTAGGTGTTTTGTGTCTCTATGTAGTTATTTTGTGTTTCTTTATGGTCTGTTTAGCATCTCTGTGGTCACATTGCATCTTTGTGGTTGTACTGTTTCTCTCAGCAGTCACAAAATGTAGTCATTTTGTATTTCTCTGTGGTTGTTTTGCATCTCTTTGTGGTTGTTCGCCTTTCATGTCATAATGCATTTCTTTGTGGCTGTTGAGCATCTCTTGTGTTTGTTCTGTGCCTTTTTTGTAGTCATTTTCGTCTCTTTGTGGTCGTTTTATGTCTCTTTGTGGTTGTTTTGTGTATCTTTGTACTAATTATGCCTTCAGCGTACCTTTACTATCCTATCATTTAACATTAGAAAGAAATTGTCTCTTTGCTTAAGTATAACGCCATGTCTTTTAGTCTGATTGAAAACAAATAAATGAAAAAATAAGTAAAGAAAAAGCATGGGGACAAACCGTTCTCTAACCCTCTCATTCTGCAGCAGCTAAGAAACCAGGACTTAGCAGGAAGCTGAAAAAAAAAACACCCTTCACAAGGACTGGGCGAGGTCTGAACCAGAAGTAAAACACTTCTGTTCAACTGCCATGACGATGCATTCGTTAGAGCTGCAGCATTCTCTGAGGTGAGCAGAGAAACGCAGCAAGAGTCCAGTTAATGGACAAGAGTGTGTGTTTAATACACACTGATCCCCTCTTTATGGTTAATCCTCCATTAACCAGGCTTAACCTCCACACACACACACCCACACACACACAATCCCTTTCACATTCTCAACCTCTTCTGACTACCCTCAACAAACTGAGGCCACATTTTTGACGACCCCTTCAGTCTACTCCTGGTTGTAAGGGTCACAAAGGCCAAAACCTCCAGGCCCTGCTGCGACCTCTGACCCTGCTGCAGGAGCTGGAGCAGGGGAGGCAGAGATGTCTCTAACTTTAGGCCATGTTTTTATCAAGCTGGGGTGGGGGGATATCCATCACCTCTTAATCTGCGAAGCACTCATGTCATCAGAGAGACTAAGTGTTCATGGAGACCAATAATCCTGGTTCTAAAAGGGACGACAGCACCCTCAGCATCGAGTCCACAAAAACCACACACACACACATATGAAACAAAGCTGCTTCATGAGGGTTATGTTAAAGCATGATTTATATTTCTTACCCCATGTGCAAACAGCTTTTATATGTGATGAAATGCAAGAGAGGGAAAGAACTTCCAAAATATTCTTGTAGTCACATCAAGTTGATATGAGCGATAACTACATCAATCACTATAACGCTAACAATGTGAGCATCCACACTGATGGATGATAATGTTTCATAAACAGTGTCATGCTCCAGTTGTGGCGCCCTGAAAAGTTAACATGGATTTTGTCAGTGTTTCTATCGTTAATCAAGACGCTCTGAATATGATCCCAACCATATATACACGCACGCACATATAGGAGTGTGCCATATCATCTCATTTACGATAATACCGGTATATTTTTTAATACGTTATGAATAATTCATACTGTGATACTTGCGATATTTCAGCTTGTTGACATATTGACAGTCATACTGTTACCGACGGCAACGACAAGCATGGCTGTAAGCGAAATCATTACAGACTCTGCGGTGCTTCCAAAATAAAGGGGCAGCTTCAGTAGTGTGGAACAAACTGTGGCGTCCTGAATGTTTTATGAACAGCCCCTGACTTCTCAGACTCTTTCAGTGACTTACCACTCAGAGGGAACTCATTCAGCAGCTCCTCCGGCAGCAGCATAACATCCCTCCCTCTCCTCTCTCGCTATGCACACACAGCAGTCGGTGTTGCCAAGTGATTAAATCTTTGGTAATATAAACCTACATGCCGCTTACCGCTCAACAAAAAACTACATATATGTGAATGTGCGATCGTTACCATATCATAACAGCCTGTCACAGGTTACAGCGTGATGATAGAGAAGAAATGGCAGAGCATAAACGTCCAGTTGGAAAAAACGAAATCAATTAGGATTTTGTAAAAAGAGAAGGAAATCACCTGTTAATTCATATATATATAGATCCCAGGGTATTTTTTTTTGTACTTGGGAACTGTATAAATGGGTAATTTGTGGTAGATTTACGGTTTGTTTAAAAACTAAAGAAATGAGATAATTTTTGTTTAGTTTTTATTGAATATTTAAAGGCAAAGTGTTCGGTTGACGTGAAACTATATCACTCATTTTGTTGCAGTTCTGTTTTCTTAAAATAATGATTTTTTTTTCTTCTAATTAGTCATATTGTCAAGAATATCATTGTCTCAAAAATACCCTGAAATATTGTGATATTATTTTGGGGCCCTATCGTCCACCCCTAATAGACGATATGAAACAATGGACGTAGCTACCATGACATTGAATTCATCATTGGAGCCATACATGATCATGTCTGTGTGACCTGAGGAATGAGACAAAGAGCTCAAGATATTGACCTGACCTCCAAATACTCCAGATCCCAATCTGATCGAACATCCGAGGGATGTGCTGGTGCCCCAGAGGTACCCACGATCCACGGTGGGTGCTCCATGGACTGGACATGGCTCTGACCTGTCAAGGCATGAACACAGGACCTCTGGGGGGTGTCCTTCGGTGTCTGGCACCAGGGCGTTAGCTTCAGATCTTTTGAGTCCTGTGGGTTGTGAGATGAGGTACCAGCACATCCGACAGATGTTTGATCAAATTGGGATCCAGGAAATTTGGACGCCAGGTCGACACCTTGAGGTCTCTGTCACCTTCCTCAGGCCATTCCTGAGCAGTTTTGTGGTGCAGCATGGTGCATTGTCCTGCTCAAGGGCACAGCTGCTGGGGAGTGGTGCTGTCATAAGGAGGGGTACTTGGTCTGCACTGGTGTTTAGGTGGGTGGAGCGTGTCTGGTGTCGACCACATGAATGTCAGAACCTGAGGTTTCCCAACAGAACATTGCATTGTTACAAGATGATCAGTGTTGTTCACGTCACATGTCAGTGGTTTTAATGTTTCGGCTGATCGATATACTGGCTCACTATGGCCATTACTTGTACTCATACCTGCAATTTATTCTTTTGTTGTACTGTATGTATCTTAGGATATTCATGTCTTTACTGTGCACTGCAGACTGCTTTTAGCACTTTAGGTTCACTGAATTTTGTTGTTTCAGTCCATGCACTCTACAATGACAATAAGATTAAATGTAATGCATTATTATTAGGAGTTTCAAATTCTGAACATTTATTTAAACAAACAGCATTTTATCATGTCATATTCCCTCTGACATCTGACAGCAGGTTATAAAACCATCTGAACCGGCAGAGATGAGGAGAGCACAAACAGATAAAACAGCTGCTGCCTTCCGCCGCAGAGCGGTAAGAGCCTTTCAGCTCCAATAAAACTCTTCAACTCTTTCGACATACGCGTGCAATCAGCCTGGAGGGACAACGCTAAAAGGGACTGATGGGAAATATGAAGGTAAACAGCCGTGTGCGTCTGATTCCCTGCATCCGCTCGCACCGTCACCTCACTCAGGAAACAACAGGAAGCAGCGCTGAGTGGGTCAAGGTTGTCAGTGTGAGAAGAGTGCGTGGGAGTTTCATTCATCCACTTGTCAAAAGGGACTGAAATCAGTGCTGAGTGCCACGGATAAAAACACACACTTGAAGCTCTACTTGTTTTTCACCAATACAGAAAAGTAAGTATTTCACAAACGGTGAGATTTTAATTGGTTTAAGAGTCATGCAAAATTACTCACTACATATTCAAGCAATAAAAAAAAGATTTCACTCTGTTTTCATGTGCTGTTACTTTCTCTTGGTCCCTCTTCTGCTGTCCTCCCAAGACGTCAGCGTCATCTCTGACCTCTTTATTCTTTGGTTTATTGTTACTTTGGCCACCCAGTTAATCTACTGTGAAGCTTTGAGACAGAGCATGTGCTGGATGGGACCGTTTTATATAAACCATGCTCTCAGTTAAGTAATTTATGCACTCAATACTGATTTGAACACCTCCATTTGGTGATTACTACCCCTGTAATTACTTAACTCGTTCCTTTGAATGTCAACGGTTTACTGTTGAATATAATTGTCTGGTTAAACATGGCAGTCTACAGATTAATTTTACTACTCTTCAGTTTACTGCACTGTGCACCACACAGATCTGGTTGGAGACAGAGAGCCATCTAGGCGCATTGGCATGCAGGAACATAGTGCTCACTGCCCACCCTATGGTTTCCACTGCTTAGCTAGCCTTGGCCACTCTGCACTCTCAACCAGTCAGGTCGGGTGGGAACTAGCCAGTGGTGCCGCTCATTTGGAGATTATTGCCGTTAACGCCATCCTGACCCAACAGTGCTGCTTCGGAAATGCTTGTGTCCATCCTCTGCTCTTCCCTCAAGTCGCTCCAGTGAGCATGCAGCTCAATTTTGAGCCTCAAATCCCTTGTAAGCTCTGTCAGCACCGTTAGCAGTGTCAACACAGCTAGTGATGCTAACATAGCTAACAATGCTAAATGGTTTTGAAATGCAGTGCTAACACTTACTGAGTCAGTGGAGCGCCAGACCAAATGCAAGGCCTCTTATATTTCACTTCATTTTTGTTTGTTTTTTTTTCCTTAAAAATTAACTGGGTAGTTGCTGCTTAATGGGTGTTTGGCTATTGAAAGAAAGTGACAAACTTACTTATTCCCTTCAATTTATAATTTCTGTCCCCAAATATGCTCATTTATTTAAAAACCTTAATTCAACTACTCCACGAAAACATCTTATTTCGCACAAAACTGGGTTCGAAAAACCTTATCTCACTGAAACAAGTGAAAAAAAATCAGCAGATGGCTTTAAAACATTTCAACATTTTTTCTCACAGAAATAAACTTGTTTCAAGAATTTTCTAGAAATTATGTCTCATAAAAAAAGACAGAATAAGACAGGTAACTGCAGAAGAAGAGACAATGCTAACATGCTGATATTAATTAGGCTTAATAATTACCATGTTCACTATCTTAGTTTAGCAGGTTAGAATGCCAACAACTGCTTATTAGCAGTAAACACAGCATACAACTTGGGCTAATGGGAAATAGTCATTCATTTTACAGGTATTGGGTCATACACAAAGTATGAAACTAAGTAAAAATTTGACATGATGATGTCATTAGATTAAAGTCAGAGGATCACCAAAGACAGTAGGATTCATCCTCTGGGGAACATGAATGTGTGAGCAAAATTCATGGCAATTCAATAATCAATGAGAGATTTTAGTCTGGATCAAGATGCCTTAAAAAAGCACAGGGGATTGAACTATAGTGCCTCTCTCTACCCGGTGACCTACAGAGGAAGAAGAAGACAAGAGATTGCCTCTTCGGTGTTACAGCGGCACTGTCAGATGATACACACTGAATAAATCACTGCCCTCCACAAACACACACACCAACACGCACACAAAGTGTTTTATGTTCTACATCTGTCACTGTGACCACAACAACATCCTCCCTCCTCAGATACTGTTCTGTGTGTGTGTGTGTGTGTGTGTGTGTGTGTTTGTGTGTGTGTGTGTGTGTGTGTGTGTGTGTGTGTGTGTGTGTGTGTGTGTGTGTGTGTGTTAAAATGACCTCAGTGTTTCCTCTGGATTCATTCAGCAGGAGCACACAGACAAAAACTCCACCGGCTAAGAGTTACAGAGGCTGTGTGTTTTCAGAAATGTGACCGCACTGGTTTGAGCTGTCATGTTTTAATTGATAAAGTTTAGTGTGAAAGATCAAAAAAACAGGTTAACACATTTAGTGGCACTAGAGACACACAAACCCTGACATCATGCTGGCAAAAATCAAAACCACTGTTTTCCTTTAAGGTTGCTGTTATGATGAAGTATTGCAACCGTCAGTTGAACCAATACTTGGAGGCAGAACAGGGAACCAAAACTAAAAACACATCTTCTGTTCGAAAAATCACGGAGGAAGAACACAACTGCTCTGCAAACTCCAGCTGAAGGAAAGACAAGTCCACCCTGTTCAAATCCACCCCCACCTGTTCATCTGTTCATTGAGTTTAACTGAGAAATAAAAGATGTTCCCAACATGTTTGACACCAACTTGGGAAACTCTGATGTAAAGTCAAAGCAAAACTCACTACAGAAATATTTTGATTAGATCAACATTACTGATTTTAATAGTTTGTGACCAGGACACTAAAGTCTCTCTACAACAGATAAAGATGTGTGAACCTCTCAGGTCTATATATATACTAACATATACTTCCTTCCTCATAAAACAGCACTGAATATTTTGGTTTGCTAGCTTGCCTTCCTTTTTCCTCTCCACCTTTCTTGGCGCACTGCGTCGTTGACTGTTACCATCACCATCTGTCTGGTGGTCGAAAACGTAACGTCTTTAACTCTTCTTGATCTAACAAACAAATAATGGAGAAGCCTCCATCCATGTCACATTTTCTATTTCGCCTAGAAGATAGATTTTTCTTAAATGTAAAAACTTTTAAAACTTAAAAAAAGATTTCTGCAGTTTCCATTTTTAAATGATTTTATAAATAAACGTTTATTGTTGTTTGAATTAAGTTAATGATTAAAAAACAATTTAACTTTAGTGGAAACCCGATTAAAAAAAGTAATCTCTTAATCAGAAAAAAAGTTCTCCTAATTGTTGACCTCATCATGAGATACTCTGGATAAAAGCTTCAAGATTAATTAGGCAAAAATAAAAAATGATAGTGATAATAAAATGCAAAAGTAAAGAACTGAACTGAAGCTTGTGAGGTCAGACTGAACTGTTGATGTAGGAAGTGATGACCTCGCCCGCTCACTGTGACCTCAGAGGTCACATGGTCAACCACAGGAAGACAGCCGTCTAAAACACCAGTACTTACAGAGTTACAGAGAAACACACACACACACACACACACACACACACACACACACACACTGCACACACACTACTTTTCAGACTTGGAGTACATTTAGATGAATACTTACATACGTTTACTTTAGTGATGAATAATGCATGACTTTTTATTGTTGTGGAAAATGTTACCAGTGTAGTGTTAGTACTTTTACTTGAGTACAGGATCTGAATACTTTTTCAACCACTGGCACACTCGTCTAATTTCTTATGTTGAGAATGTTTTTGTCCAGAATACAACAGGATGAGAAAGCTTAACATGAATATGGTTATAGTTTTACTTTTTTGGAATGAAAGACAAGGTTTTGATTATGAGAAACAAATTTGTAAAGAAAACTCTGGTAGTGTTTCTGCTTTTTAAAAAACAAAACATACCTTCTTCACCGCTCATTATGTTCATGACACATTAAATTCAAGGTTCCGCAGCAGAGACTCCTGGTGACCCGTTTAAATGATGTCACCTCACATGGCAATGTGGATGCAAATAAGTGTTAGATGTCCGTGTTAGATTCGACCTGTCACACGTACCAAAGTTAATGTTCAGACCCAGACCTATTTCCTGTTCTTGATTAGATCACATCGGTGAGACGGAAACTAACCCACTTCCTGTTTCTTATCAGATCCACAGGTACAGTAAGAGCAGGTGAAGCAGGTCATTTATATTTTGACATTCAAGCGCTGCGTGCCAGCGTGTCGGTTGGATGTATTTCAAATGTGACTTCTACACTGCTGCGATTCAAAATTACAAAGACTGTTTTGAGGAAAATCATTTCAATCTTTCTTCTGAAACAACCGAATCTCCAGAATAAATGCTGGCACTGTACATTTCTGCAAATCATGGATAGATTACATTTGTGCATTATAATGTAGCGGATATGTTGAATCATTACATTTCAGCAACACTACATGTTTGCTAGGTTAGGGCACAAAAAACACTTGGTTACAGTTAGAAAAAGATACATGTTTTGGCTTAAAATGCTTGGGTTAAAAGGCAAAATCCCAACTGGAAATGCAACGATGTCTGAGTAAAAAAAACCAACCTAATTTCACAACACTATCCCCAGCTGAAGCAGAGCGACAGGTTACTAATAAACATCCACTTTTGGTGTCTAAAAAGCTGCTTCTAACACAGTGACAGGTCGCTGAAACACATCCACATTTGGTGTTTGAAAAGTGGCGAAAACACAGTGATAGGTTGCTAATACACCCCTGTGTTTGGTGACTTCAAAGCCACTGAAAACAAAAGCCCTTTTTAAACAGGAATTGTGCAAATTTGCAGGAAAGCACAATCAGTCTTCATTCAGCATTGGCAGTATAAAAGCAAAATCGGGGAGTGCAGCAAAATGCTGCCTACCTACTTTTGTTTATACAGAATGCGCCTTTTTCAGGGTAATGGGGGGTATGAGCAAGTAACAAAAGGTGTAGCTCAGCGTGTGATGTAAACAGTGACGAACTCCGAGGGAAGCCGCGGCTCCTCAGTCCTTTGGCGATTCTCTTGTAGGTCGGCCCGTTCCTCACCGTTTCCGTCATTTGACAGTTAATGGCCTTTTCATTTGCGAGGACAAGGAGGGCGCGCAATTCCTTGTCTCCCCAGTTGCTCATCTTTACAGTGTCTGTCAGGTTTGCGTTTCCCTCTTGCTACTAGCTGCTATCAGCTGTTTTGTGTTTATCCACCGCCAGTGGGTCGCATGTGCGGCGTCATCAACAGCTCCTCCCACAAGTCATCAACAGCCCCTCCCGCGGCAGAAGGGCGCCCTGTTCTTTTTAACCAAAAAAAGGTTCCGCCAATATGACTACCCTACGAGGCGGAAAATTGGGCACCTCGAATCAACTCACCAATCCGGCTCTGTGTGTCTAAACCCTCGCAGCGTGCCGGCAAAACAGCCCAACATTCGCTGAAAATCTGGCAGTGTAAAAGGGGCTACAGCTACAGGTCACAAAAACACCTCCATGTTTGGTGGCAACAAAGCCACTAGATGCAGTGATGACTAAAGAACAAGTAGTTTTGTTATTTTTTTTGGTCTCCAACAGTGATCTGTAGAGATCTGCAGCTTGGCAACTGTCTGACCTTGGTGCCACGCCATCTATCCCCTCCATATCCCCATCACAAAGTCAGCTCATATACATGTAATCAGAAATATACACTTTGGAAACTTTGACATGCTACGTACAAACGTACGTACAAATGTAACATTTCCATGGTTTGCAGGAATAAACAAGGTAATTTAAATCTTAATTTTTGTAATTTGTTATAGTTTGTTTGGGTTTAAGGTTTTATTGGTGAATTCATGTATTGTTTAGCTAACAGAATAACTCCATCACTCCTCTCACTAGAGGAAATAAAATTAATAAAGTAATATACTTAATAAAGTATATTATAAAAAAAAAATTGACACAAAAATCCTGTGGCATAAAATTAGTGGTTTGGAGGGACGTTTGGGGAATTTCATTTATTTGTAAATGTAAGTAAATACAGTTCAAAGTTTCCTGCAACTGCTTATATCGGCCATCAGAGCGACTGCAGCTTGAGACTTGTTAAGACTTTGTAAATGATTATTCACTCATTCACCCATGAGATGGTTGACCGTGTAGAGGAGTGAGAGCAGGACACAGAACTTAAAGAGACAAAAAGTGATTTTATAACACGATTTAGCTTCAGACAGCAGATGTGTGTGATGTTCAGGATCACCTGGAAACTTGCTGCTTTTCTGAGATTTTTTTTCTGTCGTAATGAGGCGATAAATGGAAAAGATAAGCTGGGATTTGAAAAAGTTAAAACAGAGGTGAAAGTCAGACAGACGCTGTTAATGGATGTTAATTCAACTTCTTACATAAAAGAAAATAAAAGACCGGATTAAACCTGCTCACTTAACATTGAATTACACATTAAAACTCATAACACCACCTGCATCTGTTTCCTCCTTTTGTCCTTTTTTTTTTTTTTTTTAAATATATTTTTGTCATCATTGTCATTAACATAGTCGAGTTTCATACATCCTCAGTGGTTATTAAAAAAAGTTTTATCCCCATCTTTTTGTTATTCACCTTTTCTCTGCAGATTATTTAATATTTACTGCACTAAAGAAGACGATTGAAGTTATATCTTATCTGACCTTTTGAAAAACATCCTAATCAATACAGAAACATATATTTTATTAATACTGAACACACTGAGAGTAAATACAAATATGGAAGAAAAAGGAATTTGATCAGTCGTCAAATGTAATAAAGAAGTTGAAAACAAACAGGGCACTTAACTTTTATTTTTTTTTGTTTGTTTGTTTTTCACTAATTGTGCAGTAAAATTCAGCTTCCAAATTAGTTGTTGTATTCAATTCCCAATCCTTTTAAAGGTTGTTTTAACCACATATTGATTAGGGCTTCGATGTATTAGGGACGTTTCTGATGTCTAAATCCCCTGACATTTAAACAAAGTTTAATCTTAGAGTAGTCACCTGGTCTAAAAGTAAGAAAACACCCAGGAAACAGTCAGAATTGAGCACATTTTAATCTATAAGGGTACGCATTGTCTGAAAGATACTGTGTATATTACGAGAGCATTTAAAAATCATCAATTACATTTTTCAGTGACCAAATGGTATTTTACTGTTCTGAAATGTATGGCACTTTGCAACATTTAACCAACTACTCAACTAATAGCGCACATCCCTGGTATGTAAACCTCTCAGACGTAAATCTCAGTCCAAAATGTATCTACACTAATGCCATAATATTGCTTTTATTCTTATAATAAACAACAAGGTTCAATTCATAATAACAAGGTTCAATTCATACACATCTAACACAACTAATTAAGACAGTGAACATGGTTAACATCAGCATGTTGAAATAGTCACTGTGAGCATGTTAGCTGCTGATGTTACAGCTTTGATTATTGATGTAATGCTGCCATGATATGTCACCTTTTGAGGTCTACCATTGGCTGATTCAGAAATTTAATTTGGGCGGATATTATTGTAGTTCTTATTTTACAACACGCAGCCTTCACTAACTGAAGAGTCACTATTAGAAATTGCTTAATGTTATTTTAGCTTCTTTATACAGAGCGCCTCACTTCCCACTTAAAATAAGAATGCTTTGACTTCAAAAGTCACAGTCTAGGACAATCTTCAAGAACATTTCTTATAGATTTTAAACACACCAGCCCTGGTAGTTATTTAGCAAATCGGTTAGAGAGAAGGCGAGAGAAACATGGAGACAGATAGAAACCCATTTACCGTGTGTCCTTGAAAATCCAGCAGGATGGCATGATGACATGCTAATGGATGCTTTTGACTGAAAATCTCAAACCTCCATTAAAATCAGATCCAGAGAAAGCAAGCAAAAGTTCAGCCTGAATAATGTGGGTGTAACTTTTCCTCTTAATTCATTCATTTGCACTATTTCATCTCAGCTCATAAACAAAGTGAATTACTGATTAATTTCCTTTTAAAAACAACAATATTTAGCTCCTTGACTTAGCTAAACAATACTGGTGACCTTTATGGTATGGGTATGCGTATCTATTGGTGACTACTGATGTTGTGATGAAATGACGTTGTGATTATGCTGCAAACCAGTTTCCCCGCAGTGACAAATAAACATTATCTCTATCTTAATAAAAAAAACTTCTATAAGTGTGTCGAGCAGCAACACTGGCATCTCTTTCTCTTTTTCTGCCGCTATCATTCACCTCTCTACCTGAACCACCGTCTGGCCTTGGTAACCATGGAAACCAGTGGAATAGAGGACGGAGAGAGATGATGCTGTTTTTATGCTTTAACTGATGGTTCAGGGGCACATGTGTTTCATATTGTTTATCAATGTGTTATTTGTTTTATTGATCTTAAATTTATGTCTTTCTGTAACTTTTTACACTGATTAGTTGCACATTTTTAGATGTCATTTATTCCCATCTTAAAATGTAATTTAGTCTCATATTGACTAAACTAAGTCCTATTTTTTTCCCCTGAAATCACAATAATTATTCAATAATCCTTTTATATTTCAGCAGTATTTTATCAGATTTAGGAACAACAGAAATGATTTTATCAATATTTTATTTACATAAATGTAAATGTCACCAATTTCTTTCTAAAAACTGTGTCACCTCTGTAACAGGGGTGATAACTTGCTACTGTACCCAGATTTTTTGTTCACAGTATTACACTTTACTTTATATTACACAGTTGTATTTTTTGAGAGAAATCACAAGCTTGAGTGAAAACTGTTTTGGGATCTGAGGTAAAGTAACATTACAAAACATTATTACAACATGCATTAGTTACTGTTATTTCACCATTTTAAAGGAGAACACGCACTGGATAATACAATGTTTTAGGCTCACAAAATAATGAATCACATCAATACACTTCTTGAAGTGTTTTTGAAATTTCAAGAAAAAAAAAGAAGAAATCGATTTTATCTCGTGTAACCATTTTATATTTTATTCTGCCAGCTCTGAAATGTTTTACTTCAGCACACCTTAAAAAAAAAAATCACAAAAATCCTTAAAATGGGAAAAGCTTACTGAGAATATATTATCTATATATTCTATATATTGTTTAAAGACAAAAGGTCTGTAATAAAGCTGCATTCATTGATTTTGGCCACTTGAGGAAGCGTCAGACACACTGTCCTGATGTTGTCACCTTATAGAGTTGTTCCAGCTAACGTGTTAGCAAACCGTTGTGTGCTTGTGCGTGTGTGTGCACAGTGTGGTCAGTGTGGCGACCTACAGGGGAGGGGAACTTCCCTACTTCCTCACCCCCCCCCCGTCTTATTACACACACACATACATTGTAGTGAAGAAGTGATGTAACAGCAAGTAAATCAGACCTGACGCTTCCATGCACCCACAGACAAACCTCGCGGCTCCATGATGTGGACACAAAAGCAGGAAAAATAAAATTCCAGTGATGATGTCACTTTGTAGGCAAACTAAACTGGAATCCAGTTCCACCATGACCTCCTACTGGAAGTTCCTGCTCGGTTTTCTGCTCTGACTCTTAGATCGGTTCAGAAAACAAGTAGGTGTATTATACACGTATTATACCCGACATCATCATGTCCAAACGTGTGCTACGTTATTTCTCTGTTTCCACTACACTTTAGAGATGTCAGTACAGCTTTGGTTGATAATTACTCAGATAAAGACTTTTTTGAATAAAAACACATGCTAAGTTTATAAAATACAACATATTGTAGCATTTCCCCAAAATCAACTGTCTTGATAAGGACTAGTAGGAGGCTTTGGTTTTCTGTCAGACATTGTACAGTTCTTGAAAGTGCGTCTTGCCGCAGTAGCCATGCTACAACAACATTCAGAGACACAGTACTTGAACTTTACAACATGATTGAAGGACTTTTTTTTCAAATGTTATATTAATTTCCTTATATCTATATCCATTATTTACTTAATATAAAAAAATGAACTCAATAATTCCTTTTTGATAGGCAAAGCGAGCTGGGCTGCCCCCACCATGTTAAGGTTAGGGGAAACACTGCATTGTTAAAGGTTTAACCAGTGGTTCCCAACCTTTTTGGCAAGATTAGGAAGTTAACTTTTAAACAAAATCTCCAAACATTCTCTGGCTGCAGCTCCTTATATATGAGGACGGGCGTCCTTCTCTGTTTTTTATGTCTTTATAAACTGAATATCTTTGGGTTTTGGACATTTAAAGATGATCTCTGACTTTTCTTCACAATTTATTGACATTTTACAGATCAAACAATTCATTGTAAATCAAGAAAATACTCCTTAGATTAATCAGTTATGAAAACTAGAATTACTGTATGCCTCTGCACTGCATTCAAGTTACAGTTACATTTTACATCCATGTCTGTGAAAACATGGACGCCCACACACACCTTCCCCCCAGCAGCACAGAAGATCTATACAATCAGCAGTTTTAAGGTGGGCACCCGAGATCAGTGACACCAGTTCAGTATCTGACCAAATGTCTCCCCTTCTGTTCCTGAGTTATGATGTTGAGTAATGGCCAGAAAAGTGTTTTATGCGTGATATTATGAAGTCATACTAAAGTTGACGTTTGACCTTTTGGATGTATAATGTCATCACTTCATCATTTTATACTATTAGACATGTGTATGTAATGTATAATAAGTTTATAAATTATTGTTGTTTGGCAAAAACATGCCTTGTCTAAGCAGTTCATCATTGGGCCCAAGTAAATTTGTAGAAGAAATTCCCTCAAATTGTTCTTGGGATATAAATTTCACGACGATGAAATGAATGAGGTCACAATGACCTATGACCTTTGACCATCAAATTTTAATCAGTTCATATTTGAGTCAAACTGGACAGTTGTTCCAAATTTGAAGAAATTCCATCACTGTGTCTGTGAGATATCACGTTTACAAGGTGGACGCAAGGTCAGAGTGACCCTTGACCTCTGACCATGAAATTCTAATTCATTCATTCATTCATTCATTTATTTGTCAAATTTGAGGAAATTCCCTCAAGGTGACCTTTGACCACCAAATTGCGATCAGTTCATCAGTTAATCAAGGTGGATGCAAGGCCACAGTGACCCTTGACCTCTGACCACCAAATTCTAATGAATTAGTTAAATTAATTTTTTGCCAAATTTCAGGAAATTCCCTTAAGGCATTTTCCAGATGTTGCATTAACAAAAATTAGACAAACACAAGGTCACAGTAACCTTTAACCACCAAAATATAAAGAGGTCATCCTTGAGGACAGTTGTGCCAATTTTTTTTTTTAAAAATCCCTCAAAGTGTTCTTGGGATATTACATTAAAGAGAATGGGACAGACGGACAACCTGAAAACATAACGCCTCCAGCCTTGGCTATCTCTGGCGCGGAGCCATGTGTTAGCTGCAGCCCTATTTGAGATAAACCTTCACATGTGCAACAACCAGATGCCAAATGCTGATTTTCCAGCACATGACTTTCACTCACCACACACTAATACTACAATTATGACTACTTGCCCAGAAGCAGCCACCACACCTGAGTATCACAGTTCCTCTATCGACAATAAGACGCTGGACTGTAGTACACACATGAATTGAAGTGAACAGGAAAACCCCAAATTCTCAGTTAGGTTTCACCACCTGAAGTCCAACTCTCAGATAATTTCACTTCTTCTAAAGTGAATCTTCATTTGAATTTTAAACATCTCTGTTCCGTGAAATAGATTTGATGATTGAACCTGCCAGGTTTATCAATGAGACAGTTTACTTTCATCATACACAATAAAACAAACTAACTGTGTCCACTACAACACACAACCCACAGCCAGGAAACAGGAAGTGAAGAGCATTGGCACAGCAAAACCAACCAGAAAGTGACATTCCCTTTAAAATGACTTTTCCTCTGCCAGGGAAAAGAAACAACAAGTGAAAGTACAGTAAGTTACAACAAAACTGTCTCAATAATCAGTTAATGAATCAATGTATCAGCCGACAAATCAAATTACAACAAAGCAATTAACCAGAAGTAGTTCAAATAAGGGGCACAATCTTTCTGTTGCAATGCACTGCAAAGTAGATGAACCTATTTGGTTTGCGGCAAAGTGTGTGTGTGTGTGTGTGTGTGTGTGTGTGTGTGTAGGGCTGAGAAATGCATTTATAGAGCAGTGAACGCAGGTGGTGTGTTCAGTGTGAGAAGTGAAAACCAGTAGATGGCGAGAGATAAAATGGAGCTGAGAGCAGCTGCCTGAACTACACGTTAGAGGTAAAGTTAGACCAGGTTTCACGAAACTCTGCGTCCAACACACTGTTAACTGGTCAGTGTGAATGTGAAACAAACAGATCACACAACAGAAAAAAAGTAGGCATTTAAACATAATTTTGACTTTGAGATCTCGTAATTCTAACATCTTTTCTCGTAGTTTCGAGATGTTAAGTTGTACTGGCTTTGCAGTAATTCATCAAAACTACAAAATGGTAAGTCTGGACATATGGACACACATTTTATTTAATAAAAATAAAATTTGTGAAGTGTTGTGGTAGCTAAGGCCCAGACAGTCTTCCATTTAAAGTGGCAAAACTAATTCATTCTGAAGGTATCAATCAGTGAAAGTAAAGCTGCTCAAATTTTTCACATCACACCTTTTATTTGGGGAAATTTTGACACACCAGTAACGAGCTGTCTTGACAACACTGACAAAATGAAGGAAGATATTCTAGCTTTAGCTATGTCGCACCCAAGCCTCCGGAGCTGAAAAACAAAGCCAACATGGAAGTTCAAAACTGCAGTTCCATGAATGGCCACTTGAGGCTGGCTCCAAAAGCCAGTTGGGCATGTTAAAATGCCCAACTGTACAGCTGAATTAAACATGTTTACAGCCTGGTACAAAAACAGTTTGGGCTCTATAGCTTATTTCAACATTTATGACACTTGTACAGGTGGTAAATTTTTATATAACTCACCCTTTTAAATGTTATTAAGGCTTAAAGTTACGCAGAATTAAGGGCATAGCCACTCTGAGTGACAGACTATCTGCTAGGTGTCACCTCAGTTAATTCAAGGCAGCTATTTTTCGTAGTGGACAAACTTGGAATTACTACTTCTGGGTCCTTCATGTGATGCCATGGGGCCAAGAAGACCTTTCTCCATAGACTTTAATTGGGAAAGAGACTTCTGTAAATCAGTGGATACAACCGCTGCGAGTTAACTTGTTCCACTGTCAGGATTTGATCTATTTGGTCCGATAACATTGGGGACTACTAGAAGAGCCCCAAGATCAAATCATTTAATCCCTGTTAAAGTTAAAAGAGCAGTAAGCCGGAAGTGGCCAGCTCGACCAGCAGGAGTGTCTAGCGTGCTAACTCTATGGGCCCAATGATGCAAAAGCAGTACCGATCATCCAGGTAATTTAGTACCATAGAAACAGAGTTTTTTTGTGTCGTTGCGCCACTGTGCAACTTTCATCGGAATGAATGGTGTTTCGCCTTCAATGTTGTATCCACATCTCTTAATACCTCCCTGCACTCAACCACCCTCACCTCTCTACAGCTCCACCCTCTCACCCAAATATGGTCACTGCTGGCTCCAAAAAATCCAAGATGATGTCATGGTTGCTACAGCCATTATTTTTATACAGTGTATGGTGGCACCATCATGTTTTATTTAATCGCACTGTTGGAGTATACAGTGCTCAACAAAAGGGAAATGGTTTGCAAACAGTTATGAGAAAAGAATTGAACACATGAGTACCAACTTTTAGTAAACTGTGTGAACTTATTGTTTCATTAGGGTCTGAAGTTGAGAGTATTCTTTCTCCTTCAGTAACTTTATTACATAAATCATGTATAGTCCTGAAAATAAAATGCCAACGAGGAAGTAAATGTCACGTGAAAGAGAGAACAGACCAACAATGACATACTCCCAGCTGGCTAGCCTGTTAGCAGTTAGCTCGCTAGCTGCAGTTGTTTACCAACACACCTACAACTTGCAGCCACATGTCAAGAGCCACTTTCTTCTCATTTTGGGCAAAAAAAATATCAAATTTGAAGGTATTTTTTTGTAGCATGAAAAGGAAATGCTAAAGCATAGGACACACAAACTATTTCCCTGCACCATCAGAGATCAGAGGAACAGTAAATAAAATGTGTTAGATGTACCTTCTGATCCACGATGGAGCAGACGAGCTCCCGGACAGCAGACAGCGAGTGGTCTCCAGGGTCGAGGGTGACTGTCTCCCTGGTGAGTCCAATCTGAAGCAAGAAGGAGACTCCATGGATGGAGGATCCTCGAGAGTTCGTGGGGCTGGGGGCAGTCTGGCTGCCATTGGACAACCGGCTGCAAAGGGTGGCCGGTGGGCTCGGGGACGGCGACGGGGTGGGCGGGGCAGCGTGTTGAGGGAGGACGGGGAAAGACCGCGGCGAAGCCAGCGGCGGGGGCGGGCTGTTGTCGGCCGACATTGGCTCTGCTATCTGTGACGTCGTCCGGGCAGGAGAAAGGCGGTGAAGGTGAACGACATCCAAAAAAACGCTTTTGTTTGTTCGTCAGCCTAGCGCTCTCTGCCCTCTCTCACATTTCTCACCACTAAAATCCAACGAGAAAGGTTTCCTCTCACTGACGGGCATCTCTGAGTTAGAAACAAACAGAAAAATCTGTGGAGTGAAAGCTCAGGATCCTGGGAAGTTCAACTTTAAATCCTCAGGCCTCCGGCTGGGTGACACTGTTGATAGCACAGTAGTTTCACTGGCAGCATCTGTTGAAAATAAAAGACGACACATTAAGAATAATTCCCATTGTTTTAACTCTCTCTATCCAGAAGTGCTCTAATTATTCAGAGTGTTATTACTGTCTCTTTCCTTTAACACAACGTAGTTGGGCATTCCTGTATTAACTTTTAAAATAATAAGATAAAAACAACACACACACACACACACACACACAATTTATTCACCAACACAAAGATCCCTCTGGACACATTGTTAGGGGTTAAAAAATGCCATGAAGTGTAGTAAGATCATTAACAACTCATGGAAATATCATGAATATTGTCAAGATTAATATCAAAATACCACCCAGCCTCACCTCAATTTAAAACACCTTTAGATCTTTGTTGAATGAATGCTCGACTGCAGACGTTCAATGCAACTGAGCCTTAAAAATCAATGGCAATGTCCAAAATCCAGCATCAATTATGCTATAGCTTTTTTAGGTTAAATTTAACATAGACTTTTGCTTCTAGGTTACTGCAAGAACTATATCTCATCATAGCATCATACTGAAATAGTGTCACATATCACAATAGGAATTATGCCAAAAAATCTGCATCATGTTTTTTGCTTAGTAGGGTTACAAAGACTTTTCCGTAGTGTGAAGGTGCAAAATAATGAGCAAAGTAAAACAAAGAAAAGTACTGCTAAAAATAAAGTTAAGCCACACATAGAAAATTGAAAATAAAAAAATTATATAAAAATATGTAAAATACAGGGTGTTTTTAAAAGTTTAAAGAGACGTAAAGTCCTTGAAACAAATAAGATGAGGTGTGCAAATGCTCTAAGTAAGAAGTGTATACAATATGTGCCTTGTACAGAGATAATTATTAAACTGTATTTGTTCATATAATGTGAAGGTTTTACGCTACAGCGTGCAGACTTTACACCACAACATTACGGTTAGTTTGAGAAACTGCTGCAAAACATCATCAGCAAACTAAAACCAACCAAAATCACCATAATAGAGAGAAATACACACAATTTCTCATAATTTTTAAGGCTAATTTGTGTGAATGGACCCTTTAAGCCTCTATAATTAGAACAGACACAGCTAGTGTGAGCTCACCTGGACCTGGATATTTTAATTTAATTACCTTTTAGCACAGTAAAAATGATATATAGTGCAACAAGTGTGAAGGACGTTTTGAGATATTATTCAGTAACACACATTAATATGTATTTGATTGATTATAATGAACATAAATGCAACTTTTAAACCGCGTTACCTTTATTTCAAACTTAACACTTGATTGTTGTGAGGTTATTCATGTGTCTCCACCTTTGTTTTCAATAGGAGCAACAAATGCAACCAAATGATAGCAACAACAACAATAATAACAATAATAACTTCACATTTGTATTTTCTCTCATTGTGGTGAGACGTTAAAACAACAGAGTAGAGCTGAATAAAGTTGTACCTCAGACAACAGGGCGGCTTTTCCGCTCCCATCAGCGAACAGAGGGAAACTGTGTGTTCAACTCCAGCTCGCACCGCTACACGGCTCAGTTTAACCGACACGGTCCCGGTTCTTGTCCGCTGTACTCAGTCCTCCGGGTCAGGGAGGGAGAAGTCGAGTAGGAAGGTTTAACCGTCAGAGTTTTTCTTCTAGTCTCGTTTCTTTCCAAACTTTCCTCCGGACACACAGAGAGGATCCAGACCGAGCAGCTCCAGCTTCATGCGGATCTGATTATCACCGCGACGAGCTCACAACAAACTGCCCTCACACCGGGGAGGAGCAGCGGCAGGCAGAGCTCTCACTCTGACCCAGTTTCCAGAAACCGGAAACCCAAGTCTCTGAAACCAAACGGAACAAGCTAGCTAAAATGAAAACTGGCTGCGAAATCGTAAAATATATGTCGACCAGAAATTATTATTGGCTCCTGTTTTACCAAACAATAAAGAAATTAAATATTATGAACAAGTTTCAACTCAACTTCTTTGCTTGAGTGTCAGTTTAGCTAGCTAAATTATGTTCAAGTCACAGCCAAGGTAACTAAATTATATTATATTATATTATATTATGTTATATTATATTATATTATATTATATTATATTATAGTATATTATGCTTTTATAGTTTCCTGGGCCACAGCTAACACAAGCTAATTGTCAGCTAATGCAATTCAGCTAATAGTCAGCTAACACTAGCCTCAAGTCAGAGCTTGATAGTCTTCACCACGTCTTTGAAGTTATTTCCAGAAACCTCAAACTTTGATATACATTTAGATTAAAACATAGTCAACTTCCAAATAAAAAGGATTTTTAACCTTTTTCACAAGTTATAAGTTAACTTAACAGGGAAACAGTGCGATGCTAATTTAGGCGTTGGCCTATGGAAAAAACATCACCCTTGGGGCACTCTAGTCTCCTGGGATTCCTGAAATACCTGAAGACTGTGAAATATTTTAAAATATGTTTTATTTTGTTTTATTTGATTTTATTATTTCCTTTTTTGTTTGTTTGTTTTAAATGGATGCTAGCACTTTGACTGGAATGTGGGTTTGTGGGTTAGCGTAATGTCAGCTAACACAGACGAAGGCTAATTAAGATGACAAATGCTTAAAAAAGTTAACTAACTCTAGAATAGCAGAAATAGCAGAAATGACGATACCATTGTTTGGGCAGTGTTATACTATTAAACAGCGCGAGACATTCACATGAAGAGTAAGTCATCTTTCCACTACACACAATCTTTGTTTAGTCCCTGCTGTTGAATTTCAGCTAATGAATCTGTGGCGCCCTCTTCTGGTGGAAATACTCCATTACCCAAGCTGCAACTCGGATGACCTGTCTGAACTTTTACAACCTGTGTAGACATATTCTGATACAAGTAAAAGTCATGCATTTACATTTTACTTAAGTAAAGTATTAGCATGATAATACTTAAAGTAGGGTTTTAAAAATAAAAGTACTCATGCAGAATGGCTGATTTTAGCAAAATCAAGAATATATTACATAACTGGATTATAATTATTGGTGTATTAATGTGTTCACTTGCACTTGGTAAAAGTGGGGCTAATTTTAAATACTTTGCTGCTTGGTAATTTAAACTATAACAATATATCGAAATTTGTAGTTGATTATTTTGTATTAAAGAATAATAAAGAAGAAGAAGAAGAAGTACACATTTGTCTCGGAAATGTAGTAATGTAGCATATATACTCATGTAAAGTACAAGTATCTTGAATCTCCACTTAAATAAAGAACATATTGAACATTTGTGTGCAATTGTTTAACTTGGGTAACTGAATCCTTTTAAGGTCTACTTTCCACACTAGACTTTGAGTTTTTATTATCCAAAGTGCTTTCAGACTTTTCAGCTGCAGTAACTCCAGCAGACCTTTTCCTGAGCTGCTGTGTGTATAATAACAATAATAATATATATTGTTCCAGTCTCAGGCACCTTTATCTGCATCTATTGTCCAGAGCAGCGCTGCAGCCGGCTCAGGGTAAATACTGAGGGTGGGTTACTGTGGTTCAACCCTGCTGCAACAGGAATCCTGAGGCTGAGAGATTTGGCTGTTAATGTTTTCAGGGCGAGGACGAGAACAAAACATCTCACGTATGCAGGACGCAATGAAGACTGAAGGTCAAAGGTCACACGAGGGAAGCAGAGATGTTAAACTGCTAATAAAGCCAGACACAACGAACCAATCGCTCTTATTTTCTTGCGAAAGTCAAGATTATAAATCATAATTCCTTGACAAAATAAAAGAAAGATCAAGTTTATACCTTAAAATATCATGAGACAATTGTGGTTACTCTAAAAAAAAAAAATAATCAAAAAATAAATCATGAAGCTCTTAAGAATTCAAGGGTTTTTATGCTAATGTAGTTTTTATTGCACGTTCTTCCACATTTTCATTATATTATTAGAAAGAAAGCAGGTAAACATTTGTTTATAAATGTATTTGTTTATTTACCATCTGTAAAGGGACATGGTTTTACTGATTAGAGTCGAAGGAGGGCGATGTTTCTCTACAGATCAGCTGTGATGGATTCATGTCGACTCAAACAGCTTCAGTACATCATCATGTCAGGATATCTTTTAATTTGCTGGAGATCATTTGGTGAAAAGATGTTAAGAAAGCAAACAGAACAAACTTTAATAAATGTTAATACAATAGGTGTCACTGTGAACTTATAAAATACTGCAGAGTTATATCAACACTCATTTATGTAACTGTTTTCCCAGACAGATGGTGTCGAAAGATCATTTATTTAAGTAGAAGTATCAATATTACAGTGTGGAAAGTATTAGCATCAAAATATACTTAGAGTACAAAAAGTAAAAGTACTTATTTTGCAGTCATATATCAAATAAATATAGCAAAGTAAAGGTACAATATTTGCCTCCAAACTGTAGTGGAGTAGAAGTGTAAAGTAGCATAACTTGGAAATACTCAAGTACAAGTACATCACATTGTACTTAAGTGCAGTACTTGAGTAAATGTACTCATAAATGTGCTTTCTGCTACAGGTGTCTGGATGGAAATCACATTACAGTGAAAACATAAACAGTCACAGTCACATGTTCGGCACCCACTGAGATCCACCACAGTCACCTGTAGTCACCTGCTCCATGTCACACGTGTGAAACACCGTGTAAAACAGTGTTTAACTTGGCGTGACAGCGGCCTGAGGCCTCAGCTCTGCAGTGCCGCCTGCTGCCTGGGAGCGGTGAGTGATCTCCTGCAGCAGGACGGGGTTGGACGTCCTCCACTTCCTGTATGTGGATGCCGTGAACGTGGGGTCGGTCAGGATCTGCTCCACCGCCAGCAGCTCCGACTCTTTGGCCTACAGGACGGAGAGTTTGTACAGACATACAATGACCTTGATGATCCTCTGATCACACATTTACTTAAGTACAGTCTCAACATACATGTGCTTTACTCGAGTATTTTAATTTTCTGTTACTTTATATTTCTACTCTACTACATCTCAGAGGGAAGTATTGTGCGTTGTAATCCACTACATTTATTTGGCAGCTTTTTCCATTATAAAAAAGATATGCTTTTACATCTATCTACTAATCTACTCAGTAGCTTACAAAGTTAACAACTAAAACTGGCTCCACATTGATAAAGTACAACACCAGATACTCCTTAAAAGGAACACCTTAAAAATGCATAATGAGTACTTTGACTTTTGATACCTGAGTACATTTTGCTGATAATACTTCTGTGTTTTACTAACATTTTAAGCTCAGGACTTTACTTGTAATGCAATATTTCAACCCTGGGGTACGATTTAGTTTTACTCAAGTAAAACTCTGAGTACTTCTTTCACCACCACTCCTGACTCACCTTTAGAGTGCTGCGGAGGATCCGGAGCAGGTGAAGCTTTTCGTTGAGTTTTTCGTTCTGACATCGTCTGATGAAGGACGCTCTGAAGTCCCTCTGACTGGACTGTCCAGTCGGAGACAAGCTGGCTGCCTTCAGGTGCTTGTAGAGACTCTCCATCTCATCGGGTGGCTTCTCTGCAAAGAGAAAAACATCAGTAACTTTAAGCAGCAGAACCAGAGATATCGTCTCTTTTGTATCCCATACATTCTTTTGTCTTGTCAAAACCTAGTGCCTACATTACCCACAATGCAACTCAAACCCTGACTGTTTGGGTGTGCTATGCTAGTAGCTAATGTGTCCCAGCCTGCAGTAGTGATGGGCAAAGCAGTTCTTTAGATGCTACTGAATCACTAGAATCAGTTCATTAAAAATATTCGTTCAAAAGATTTATTCACCGAATCGTTCAGTGCTTGGCGGGAGGAGTCCTGACTGTGTAGTCCGACTCACTGAACTGATACACAGCTGAGCTGCTGCTGCGTCTGCCCTGCACTGGTGAGTCTCATTACTGGCCAGCCTAACGTTTTAAGTTTGTTTATCTGGAAACTAAGTCTGTTAAAACAATGGGGAGGTGTGTGATTGTGTTCATGTAAACGGTCGCTATGAAAGTGTATCGCTGAGAAGAAACGATGTGAATCATTCAGGGATCGGGGTTACGTCATTCATCAAGTGATTCATTCACAGAGTGATTTGTCATGCGGTAGGCAGTGCCTCCCTGCACCCTGGCTGCCTGGCGACTCGCGAGTGATTCATCGTTCGCACAGACCGAATCGGCAGTTCCAATCCCGGCTTGCACGCTCGCTGCTTAGCTCAACTGAACTGAGAAATGAATGAATCAGTTCCGAAAGTGATTCAGTTCAGTACGTTCACTCAACAGATTCGCTCTTTTGAACGGTTCATTCGCGCATGACACAACACTAGCCTGCAGCAGAGATGCAGCGAGTTACAGAGGTCTGGTAAGATCCCCTCTTTCTGCCTCTGCACCTCCAGATTGTTCCACTTTTCAAACTTGTAGTCTTCAGACCCAAGTGACATCACTCGAGGACATTTGTCAGACTTCACACTGCTCCCTTTGGAGACACTGCAGGCTTTAAATACTTTTCAAACACATCTGTCAGATCTTTTACAAAAGTAAAATTACCACGGACGACCTCCTCTTCTATTTCTTTTGTGACTTGCAGCACAGGGAGGGACGCCTCTCCACCAGCTCCATCAGGCCCGGGAAGATCCAGCCAGGACAGGCGTTCACCGCTCTCTGAGGGCCCTCTTCTTTGTCTTCTGTTTCTACTCAAAGCTGCACCCTCTGAGGTGCTTCTTCTCCTGCTTTCAGCGCACGTTGTAGTGGGTGGAGCTGAGGCAGAGGGTGAAGACTCACAGAGAGGCTGATGAACGTCCCCCTGTGAGAAGGACAGTGAGTTTAGGACGGACTGTGTGGAGGACTTGATCAGATGTCTCCTCACACGTCATTACTCACATTTGCAGAATCAGCTGTTTCCTGCTCAGAGTTTAAGGAAGAGGGCGACACACACTCGTCACCGTCCTGATCGCTGTCCTCGCTGTAGCACTCTGCACACACAGAGAGAGAGGGAACAAAAATGGAGAGGCGTCAGAAAAACAACTCTGTTTTCAGCTCTGTGACGATTCAGTTTATTTAGCTGTAGAAGTGAGAGGATTTGTGCTCATTATGTGAATTGATAATTGTTATATCTTCTGTCTGACCCTCAGTGTTGATCATCTCACACAGCTCGGCCGCCTCTGACAGCTTACTGATCCATCTGCGGACAGACACACTGACTTTAAAGATATATTAATAACAGCAGTGACTCATCGTTTTCACATCACTGCTCAAAACAATAAGTAGGCAAGGAAATGAGAAAAGATAAGAGGAAGAGGAACTGCTCAAAGTGTTCATATGTCCAGAGCACAATGACAAGACGTTTGCTGTTGATGTTCATGGTCCTCTGAGGATAAAGAACAACTGAGTCCCTTTTCTGTGGGTCCACTTTTTGGTGCACTTTAAGAGGACTGAGTTCAGTTTGTTTGTTTAACCTGTATGAGAAAAATGAGAATATTCATAACTATCCCCTGTTAACAGTTATAGTTTATCATGTTTAGATATGGAAAATATTAGATGGTGTTACTATTCTAACTCACTGTGCCCCAAAATAACTTACAAAAGGTCCCCAAAGCACCTTTTAAAAAAAGCAACTGTATACCTGTACTTCAGGCGAAAACATTGTTTATTTGCTGCAGAATCAGATTTTCTTTTTTTTTTTACTTAAGAAAGAAGTTTTGAGTACTTCTTTTACCACAGCCAACAGCCTACAGACATTCCCAGTAAAGGGTAAAAATAAAGCAAGACAGAATGTGCCTTGGGCCCCAGGCCCCCAAATCACTAAATCTGCCCCTGGTGATAATGAAAGGGAACAATGTGTCCTCCTGTTTATAAATAATTCCTTCCAAGTCTGACTAAAACTGAAACTAAAACAAAGAAGTTACTTTCCGCTTGCTGAGCATTTGTTTGTTAATTCAGACACTGGTGCTGTGAGAAAAAGCTGTTTGTCTACCTTTCGCACTGCGCTGTTCCCATCAGTCGATCAGCTGTGCCATCAGCGACCTCAAAGCGTGGTCTAAAAACATGTCATTGTCTTGCAACTTGTTTTTTTCAGTTGTTGTAAATACTAAAAATATTATTCATATAGGCTGCTTAAATATAATGACCTGATTGTGAGGATTTTATGACAATAATTTTATTCTTAAAAAGACAAAAAGTGGGGGAGCAAAACCATAACTTTTCTCCCCTTAACTGAATAATGGGGATGCATTTGCTCCACTTGCGCCATCGCTCAGGTGTCTATGTCCATAGATAAAGTAAATCTGGTGACACTTTGAACTGCAACCAAGGTCAGTTATCACCTTTTGTATCATGCACTTCTTTAATCCATAGAGCTTTCATTTTCAAAAAACTTTCTCAGAGCCTACGAAAGCCAGCGGGAGAGGAAGCTGAAA
The DNA here is from genome assembly GCA_035609425.1 of Epinephelus awoara. Classification (NCBI taxonomy): domain Eukaryota; kingdom Metazoa; phylum Chordata; class Actinopteri; order Perciformes; family Serranidae; genus Epinephelus; species Epinephelus awoara. The sequence goes on from CM069305.1 coordinate 12,322,344, forward strand.
AGCCTTTTTGTTTAGCACCAGATGCAAAGAACAGCTAAACAACTGATGGTTTTCTCGTCAGGTTTGCAGGTATATTGTCAGAAACTGAAGTACTGGACGAAACGAAATTTCAAACTGTTGATGGCGTTCGATGAAAAGTCAGAGGATCATCAAGGTCATCACGATTCGTCCTCAGGGGAACATGAATGTCTTAATTGCATTTAATGGCAATCCATTCAATAGTTGTTGAGATATTTCAGTCCTGATCAATGTGTCGGACAAACACACTGCTAGCATGGTTATAGTTATTTCTGCATTACAAGACGTAATAAAAATAAATCCAGTGTCTAAATTGAATACTCACTTATTCATGTCTGTGAAGCTCTCTGCAGCGATGAAAATAGTCACAACCAGTGGATGACTGGCTGTCATGGCACTGAAACACAACACTGAAGGGTTAACATAAGATTAAAATTAACAATTACCAAGTTTGTAACTTCCTGTCACAAAAGCTTGATTTGGTTCACACAGTATTCTCTCCTGTTACGCAACACTGTGGGAAATAAACAGAAGTTTAAATCATTTAATTCTTCTAATGCTTGAGCCAAAACTATTTCAAATGAAAATGAATCATTCTATTTTTTCTCCATGAAGGTTTTAGATTTGCAGCACCACCAAAATTTAAGTTGCTGGATGTGTAAATGTGTCGGTGCAGCTTTAGACAGACAGAGTGCGAGGGAATCGACAGCAACTCACAGTGTGACCACAGACAGCTGAGTCAGACACTCAGTGGGTTTTTTATCACAGTGAGAAAAAAAAAAACTTGTCGTACTGTTTCTTCCGGCACTGTTTGGCCTGTTCGATGGTGAAGCCGGACAGGTTGATGAATCCTTCAGCTTTCTCCGCCTGCAGAGAAAACAAGTAACACCTCACTGTTAGCAAACAGGCTGTACGTGCTCGTACTGTGTCTCAAGTTCCTGTGTGATCTACGAAGACTCTCAGTGATCTCAGTCTTTGCTTATGCTTGGGTGTTCGGTCTCAAGTGTGGATGAGTTTTCTCTAGGTGTGTTGCAACTGTAATTTAATTAAGATCAAAATCTGTGTTGTGACCTCAGGATAAAATCTATAACCATGGTAAGACTTTACTTGAATCCCCTGATTGGTATTTCTCAGCAGCATATTAACATTTAATGAGTAGTTTATTAAACACCATAATGTAGTTGTAATCAGACATGCATGTGTCAACAGCTCTAACTCTTCCTGTGATCCACCAGTAAGTGGTAGCTGCTGTGTAAATAGATAATGTAGTTAAAGACATTTGGAACAATCTAAAATATGTCTTTACAGGGTAAATTGTGATTGTTAACAAACACTTAACATTAATACACACTTAAAAATGTCCTTATATCTACTTACAGCTACATTTTAGTGTGTTATCAGTATTATTTCCCCTATATATATTGATAATAAATGCTGTGTATAGTTAAACAATTAAAAGACTTGACAAGAATTTAAAAAAAAAAATCAAGTAAGTATAATAATTGCCGAAAAAATGTTTTAAAAACCCTGAGTCATATATATGTATGTATACATGTACAAGGTTACTTGATACATCATAGCCAAAAGTATGTGGACACTTGTATATTACAAGTAAAATTCCTGAACTAAAATTTTTAGTAGATAGTAGAGCATCAAAATACACTTAAAGTACCAAAAATTAATGTACTCATTTTGCAGAATGGCCCATTTCAGAATAATATATATCGATTATATATATTATGTAATTGCTGGTAAAGGTGGAGCTCATTTGACTTCCTCATATCCTGCTGGGCAGCTTGTGAATTTCCCCCCTGGGAATCAATAAAGTTTTATGTTTTATTAAAGGTCTGGTGTAAAAGATTTAGTGGCATCTAGTGGTGAGGTTGCAGATTGCAACAAAGCCCCTCACTGCAGTGGGGTGGTTGTTAGAGCAGGTGGAGTCAAACCTTGAGCAATTTGGCGATTCCAACTGATTTAGCTGCTAGTGAGGTAGATGCTAACCCTATCATCGTACGACAACGATTTCAACCGAAAACGGCAAACTTTAGTTGCATTTTGGCTGATCGCTTACACGACAGCTGCATTTTTGGTGCCTGAAAACGTAACGTTTTGAAAACGGGTTCCAGAGTGCAATTCTTTGGAAACAGCATCCTCTCAGTTGTCATGTTGTAAACTTGCAATATGCAGTTCCTCCGAAAACGGAGACTTTTCACATATGCGCATTACGGATTCAGTCACAAGGACCATAGGACATAGGCCTACTTGCGTTTTGAACCATGCATTTGCTTCAACAACCAGCTGCGTCGTGCAATTATTCACATTCTTGCCTATGCGCTGCGCGCGTTGGAGGATTCCACTAGAGGGCACACCAGAGAACTTAGACCATGTAGAGCTGACAGATTTGCATGATGTAAACAATGAACACGGCAACACTGGAGGAGGTTACAGTATTGTTAACTCTTAGATCAGCAAGGATCACCGCAAGAAGAGTGACAGCAGCACCATCATAGATGGTATGTATAAACCATAACTTGACAATGGTGATTTCTCTCTCATTCTGCCAACACTGCCTCGACCGTTCATGTGGGTATTACATCTTGTGGACAGATTTGGTTAGTGTCCTGGGGACGTGCACGATCAACACGAGGCAGCCACCATGCGTACACCAATGCATTGTTAAAAGCGAGTATATCTCCAACCTAAGTCGAACATGCTCAACATGGGCGGAGTTAAATGTTTGACTTGACAACTTACCATCTTGTCGGTATACCAATACAGAGAAGTCTTCTGCAGGACGAACCAGTATCTCCTCCATTTGCTTACCAGGAAGCTGCGGCCCTCCTTCTTTCTGAGAAGCCAGCCCTGACAGTCCACCACCCCCAGATCTTTGACCGAGACCCGCCGCCGACTCATGGCTGCAGTCGAGCCTGGAGTCTTCTCAGAGTCCAATATGAGCACACATACATGAAACACACATTTTTAGAGTCAGTATGACTTACATCCCCTGAAGATACTATTATTTCTTAAGTCCATGGCTAATAAGCACCCAAACACCAGTTTAAAATCACAGAAAAAAAGACATAACTCCAGAACTTGCCTAAGAATCATCACATTTTAAAGTAATCCATTGATAGTTGTCTGTATATTAATGGTCACATTGCAAAAAGGAACCACTAATCAATAATTCAACATACTTTTAGTGGTTTAGTGTGTCCAGAAACAATGTCTTTGTTACTCTGGATGATCCACACTGCATTACTTACATCAAAGTGAGGTTTGATATTTGTTCTCATAGAATAAACACCACAGAAACCCTAACCCTTACCTGCTTCAGGCTGGACGTCCAGCAGTGAAGTGTCTTTGCAGCAGACTGATGCTCAGCATGGGAGGAAGCTGCCTGTGAGAATTTATACATCGACCTAGAAGCAGACCACAAAGCCAAAATCTCACTCACACATACTTATACATGCAAATACCCACACCATCCTTCCTGTTTCACATGTTCTTCACGACCCCTCCGCACTCTTCTGTTTTTCTGTGACTCTGCCTGTGCACAGAAACTTCCCCTTTGTTGTCTAAGAAATAAAACATCTCTGCAGCTGCTGTCGTTGACTGTGACATCTTTTTGTTTGATGTTTGGTTTCAGCGTGTCTAACCCCAGTGACTGTTTGTTTGATCACACACAAGCTGGCTCTGGCTGTCTGCAGCAAACAGCAACATCAAATATCTGTCTTTTAATGACTTAAAATCAAGATTTCTTTATGCAAAAAATATGATTTACAGTCAATAAGCATGCAGTGTAAAGTATTCTTGCATGCATGTTTGAATGGTGTGAATCTTTTATGCCTCAAATCCAGCAACACAGCAAAAAGCAACAAGTGAGTTTTGTTTAATAGTTTCATTTTGCCCCGGATGACATTTAAAATCAAATAGTTTTTCAGATATGCTGCAAATTAACAGGCAGGGACTGATAACAGCCCCCCTAATGGAGCTAAATGTGTCCTTTATATGGGAAAATTTACAAATATATCAATTACTAAGGGGTCACTGTTAAATTCAAATTTCATTGCAGGCCTGGAGGGCAATAATTTATGTTAGCAAACACAAATCAGTTTGTTTGATTAATAAAATACTCAAATTATTTCACAAAACTTATGTTTAGATTTTTTTTTTTTAACTTTACAGTAGTTGACAGTGTCCACTAGGTGGCACCATCTGCCTTATTATTCTAAAATACTTAAGACTTTCAGGAGTTGATTTCTAAAGGATGTTTTAAGTTGTTATCTGTGGCACTTTAACTTTAAAAAAGGACTTAGAAGGACAAAACACAGTTGAGTCACGGCGGATAAACTTTACAGCTTTTTTGTTTGATGATGAAACATTTGAGGTTTGTTTCAGCAATATGGATCTTACATACAACATGGAAAATTTAAGTTTACTTGGGGATGTAGGGGTCGAGGTTGTTGCATGTTGTACGAATTGTCAACCTTAAGACAAAGTAGATTTTGGGTTGTTAGATAAGGTCAAGGTCAAGGTCACATTTATTTCTATAGCACATTTAAAAAGACAGAAGTCACCAAAGTGCTTTACAAGAACATTGTGAAAATACAACAGACAACAGAATTTTAAAATGTATTCTAAAATGAACAGGAAGCCAGTGTAAGGACATCAGAACAGGTATAATATGGTCTCGCTTTTTGGTGCCAGTCAGGAGGCGTGCCGCTGCATTTTGGACTAGCTGCAGGTGACGAAGGGAGCACTGATCTAAACCAACATAAAGGGAATTACAATAATCAAGTCTTGATGATATGAAGGCGTGAATGACCCTCTCCAAATCCTTGGAAGATAAATAGGGCTTAACTTTAGCTAGCAGTCGAAGCTGATGAAAAGAACCTTTACAACTGAGCCAATTTGTCTTTTAAGATTTAGATCAGCGTCCAGAGTCACACCAAGGCTTTTGATCGACTCACTGATATTTGTGGTGAGGGTGTTCAAATTATCAAAAGAGTAAGTAGAACATTCTGCATATCCAAACACAATAACCTCAGTTTTCGTATCATTCAAATTAAGGTGGCTTTTGCTCATCCAAAGCTTGATGTAAGTCAGACAGGCTAATAAGGGATTCAGCGAGTGCTCACAGTTCTTTTTTAGAGGGAGATAGATCTGTACATCGTCCGCAAAACAATGAAATGATATATTTTGCTTACGAAAAATGGACCCAAGAGGAAGCATATACAAAGTAAACAACAACGGTCCAAAAATAGACCCCTGAAGCACCCCACAAGTTAGAGGAGCCACGCTAGAGGAGAATTTACCCAACATTACAGAGAAAGTCCTGTCAGCCAAATAGGACTGAAGCAGCATGGGGTCAAGAGCAGCAACCAGTGAAATTGACCGCAAAGCAGAATTTTTTTCCACAAAAAAGTCTAAGAAGTCATTGCAACGAGTAGGTGTGGGTATAATTGGGTCAGTATTGCAGGGGTTAACAAGAGAATCTAGAACATTAAACAAAACCTTGGGCCTATTGATGTTGTTTGAGACAAGCTTTGAAAAGTAGCTGGCTTTAGCCGCTTTCATCGCATTCTGATACTCTAGTAAGCAGTCACGCAAAATATCAAATGACAGCTGTAGCTTGTCTTTCTTCCATTTTCTCTCAGCATGCCTACAGGAGCGCCTGAGAGCACGGATAGAGTCATTGATCCATGGTTCAGAGGGAGCCTTGGAGCATTTGCTCCGAAAGGGAGCAATTGCATCCAAAATGCTAGATAAAATAGCTTGATAAAACTCAGTTGACTTATTTTTGATTTATATGCACCCAAACACAGTGAAGCCTGAGCCATTTGATGTTACAGGAGGGCCTCAAAATGTTATTACAACATACTGAAAACACTTAAAACTGCACATAAGTAATTCTGAGTAAAAACATGTGATGTGGTAAGTGGCAGTAACTTGCAGAGCTCCATATTCAAAAAGTAGAAACATATCATGACCATTTTGGGTGAGTATGTTACTCAGATAAATTGTGTGACAATGACTTAAATCTTGTTTCTGCAAAGAAGTAGGCTACAGAAAAAACAAGTTGCCTAATAAATAGTTTACAGATCAATCATAGGGTCAAATGTCTTTCTGTAAACACTGAATTTCTCCTGTGTTGCTATGGCTGATCATCATTTTTCTACCTGAATGAAATCTGAGACCTTTCAAAATAAATTGCACTTTATTTTTTATATTTTTTACAAGTAACAAAGCATCACAGAGGCATCAGATTTACACATGAAGAATGTAACCAGTTAAAATAAGTGACTCTTACAAAATACTTGACAGGACAAAAAAAAAAAAAGATTCATAATATGCATGTAGTTTGGCAAAATGACACAATCTGGATCATGCAAAATTTAGAATCCTGAACAATATAACCAGAAATTTTCACCTTATAGTGAGACTGTGTTACTTCTGCTGAACAGCGTCCTCTGTGGTTACTACGGGGTACTATGGATTTTTCTCTGCAAGGTCATTCATACTGCAGTGTCTAACACTTTGCCACCATACACCACTGGTCACACTGGACTGAGTAAGGCCTTAGCAGATTGTAATGAATTAACTTTTTTCTTTACGGTTTATAAATTACAATATTTTGAATTTTATTTATCTTCCTTTTATCTTCTATTTAAAGTTGCATAGTCTCACTTTAAATAGAAATGTCATGTTCAGACACCACAAATCTAAACTCTTCAAATGTTAAAGAAATGCTTTTTTCCCCACATTTCAATCCAGCAAAGAACATGAGAAGTTGCCTCTGTGATATTTACAGTTTCAATTTCACTCTGATAATGTTTTGTACAAGCTTTCATATCTTTTGCATAATGTATTGTTAGTATGAAGGCACCTAACATGAATCAGAAACACTAATTACAAAAAAGAAAGATCTTTGAGGAAATGTAAGGAGCTCCTCATATTGTAAACATCAAAGGATCCAAAATGGTTCCCTGAAGAACTCCAGTAAGGTTTTCATAATGGTATGTGAAGAAATATCAAACACTGAGGAGTTCTTCAGAGAACCTTCAGAGGAACCACTGAAGTTTCTTTGGAGAGCAGTAAGCCGCACCTTAAATACTGAGGATCAGTTAGTTTTACCTGAAAGTTTAAGCAGCTTTGAACAGAACTGCAAAGTATTTGCAAGTCGAATGACAGCAGCAGCAGTTTTCAGGACAAACTCAAGTGTAAGTTTAGACGTTTAGACTTAAGCTGACAAATTAAAGGTAAAATCTCTAAAGGACAACATGATGTTTTGGAATTTAACACTTAAATTTCACTCATAAATCAAAGTATAAGCAAAATTTGAGAACATTTTCTCTTTATCTTGAACTGTTAACTTAACCAGCTGCTGTGAGGGTTCATATTGTCTTCAGTTTGAGTCTATCAAAACAATGTGACACAGAATTAAAATGTTTTACATTATGAATTGTTACAGGAAGATATAATTTAGTTGTTTAGTGACAATAACTTGAGGAAAGCAGTCTTAAAATTAATGAATAAACTCAATTGGTAAACTTTGTTTTCATTTAAATTTTATTAATGTTATTACCATGTTCCCTTTGACTGTTCAAGCATTTTGTTACTTTATTTTTTAAACTATTGTTTAAGTGTCTCTGCTTAAAACAAATTTACAGTGTTATTACTGATGTAACAAGACTTTTGTGAAGCTTCAGAAATATTTAATAAAGATGTTGTGCTCTTGTATTTCTTTTATTTTAACTTTCTGATATACTTAAAAGCACATCTTTGCAGCGATAAAATAAAAACAATCTAAGAAACATATTTACAGACAAACCACAGTGAAAGTCCAGATAGGAGAGGCACTGTTCGGCTCCTGAGATTAAGAGGAAAAGACAAGATGCAGCAGCTCTGATGTTTAGAAATGCTTCACCCTTTTTAAACTTGAAATTTGCTGAAGTTTGATTATTTGGTCTTTGAATCTGAGCTTTTCAAGTGAATGTTACGACCCTGAATCTAAACATTTTTGGAATCGTTTAGATATTACTGATTCTAATTCTGATTACTGAACATTGTGGTATAAACTTGAGGAATAAAAAGGAGCCAAAATCTGTTGAAAACAAAAACCAGCTTCATTTTCAGCAGATTCAGGCTGCCATAGACAGAAATTATGAGGTATTTTTAGTGGGGTTAAAAGACCCAAAACAAAACAAAAAAATTAACTGTTTTCTGTTTTAATGCACAAGCCAAATGTTTTTTACTTGCTTTTGCTTGTTTGTTTTTGACATCCTGTATGGAAAGCTCAGCAGGTCCAAACTTTAGTACTGAAAGGTCGCTTTCAAAGTTTGAAAAGCCACATTGAACAGTATGTTCATTTACTGATTCCCAGTTTCCACATACATTAGAACCTGGTTTAAATTAAGAACTGGTAATATTTTAATACTTCTTTGTAGCCAATATGAAATATGTAACTACTGTTGAGTCCTCTACATGCTTTTTATCAGCTGTATTGACACAAAGAAAATGTCCACATTTTCCAGATGTACAACATGTTGAGGTTTCAGCTGCTAAATTCACTTCTTCTGAAGTGTCTTTAAGGCTTTTAGAGAGGTTTATTTCAGATGACTTCAAGTCTCGATGTATCACACTAAGCCATGGTGGTTACTTTGCTCCTCTTTGAAAAGGTGGACTTTCCAGCTCTGATTAACTGACACTGATGAAGGCAGGCTTTGAAATGTCTTTTCTGAGTACTGTGACTGATGTCACAGACGCTACGTCCATGTTTTCATTCAGTCTGTGGCCGGACCAGATGAACTGAAGCAGTCAAACTGAAAACGCTGGTATCTACCAAACCGTCCATCACGTCCTGAACTGGATTCCAGTTGACCTGAACTGGTTCACAAACTAACTACTGTATCCTTCTAATGCTTATCAGTTTAATCTTCCATTTTTTAAAAGTACTGTACTTAGGTACAGCGCTCAACATCTACTGTCATCCATGACAAATCGACATTGCTGTCCATAAAGAGAGGTTGCTAGCATGACTAAAAAAATATTTTTGGTTAAACACACTACATACAATTTGGAGTTTTATTTACTTTCATAAAATGAAACATTCACCTACCCCACATTACTGATGGATGGGGTTGGGTGTTGCACCTGTAACCTTACTAAATAGTGATGTCATTGGGTCCTGGAATATCCCTGTGCATTACTGACACATGGTGCAAAGGTAAAGATGAGATGGTGAGCTTAAATTGAATTAAATTGTTCATTTTTTTATTATAAGTGATTTAAATGGAAAATGAAACTGACAAGCATCAATATGGACTCTCTTGTATGCCGTTCTGAGTACCTACTCCGAGGCAGGGACTTGTTTAGCCCCTGTAAAAGTTCCGGAACTCTGTCCTCTGGGGTGGTTCCTGCGGTGGAGACACGCACCAACGGCCCCGGCCCCGTAAATTTACCCCGAAGTTCCTGCGGTGGAAACGGGCCTAATGTGGTAACTGACTGGAGTTTTGACAAAACTGTCCTGGTCTTAATAGAAAAACAAGTGATGCTATGTTGTGTTGCTGTGTTTTTCTTCTCTGATCTGGCGTTGACTCTGTAGAGCATAAAAATCCACCATAAAATCTTTGGTTCATACCTGTTATATTTCGCTGGTACAATTATTTGCTGAATGCCTTGAACTTACAGACATTTAAAAACTTGTAGACATCCTAAGGATCAGACTGAGAGGACACGACCTCCTGTAGGAGCCAGATGAGGATAATTTGCCTCATCTAATAAATGTTGAGACCCCGTCAGTGGCTGAGCAGCCTGAGACGAGCCAGCCAGCCTCCGAGCAGCGATGTCGACTGTTTTGTTACAGCCATAGGAGGGGAGACAGCAGCAGAGGTTGAGGCAGCAGACTTCTTGGACGCTGCTTCCTGGTAAGGAATGGTGGCGCTGTTGTGCAGGTTGGCGTTGATGAAGCACTGGCTGCCTCTGATGTGGTCAACGCCGCGGACAGATGGGTGTCCTCGGTATGGCAGAGGGTAACATGGCTCCTCCTCTGTGATGGTGCTGATTCCCTCGTTGCTCAGATATCTGTGCAGGATGTCTTGCCCTGTTGAGGAAACCAGACGAGGGCAATAAGCAAACAATGCCTCTGTCCCTTTTCTTTTATCTGCAGTTCTTCTGGTTTTAACTATTCTACAGAACAGAATATACAGAAATACAAGACTGCATACAAATATTAAATACCAGTACTGGATAAAGAAATGACTAGAAGCAGACTGACATTGAGAACATTTCAGGATGACTGTTATAAAATTGAAGTCACATGTAAATGACTCAACACGAAACACGACACAGCTAACGGCAGGTGAGTTAATGCTATTGTTAGTCTCAGTGGAAAACGTTCCACCTCTAATGTGTCTTTGTTTAACTGCTCTGACTTCCATTAACAGCCTGCTATCTTGGACAAACTGCCAACACACACACGTTCAGAAGCACACAGTTGGTTTCTGAAGGTGAAGTGCTGCTGAACTGTGTCTATGCAGCTGCGGCTCTCAGGGTTAATAATCCACAAGGTAAAAATTCAAAGCACGCAGCCCGTCCTGCCGCGGTTTGTCCCCGGCTGTTAATGAGGCAGACAGGCAACACATTACTGATAACGGTTAGATTACAGGCGACAGGTGGAGCTCACCTTTCCTTCCCTGAGCCCCGGGTCTGGAGAATGGGTCGGCTGAAAACGACTCCACTGGCATGGAGACAGGTCGAGGTTTACCTGCAAACAGCAAATACACAACAAAAGTTAACAAACACATATTAATAAAAGCAACTTTATCATCAGTTAGTATGAATATTTTCTAACTCATGAAACATCTTAGCTGCTTCCATTAATCTGAACAGTAGCTGCAGGGAACAACAAAGTTTAATCTTTTTATCTTATCTGTCAACTACTGTCAGTTCGTAGTGATTAGACTTTAAATTTGATTATTTTAATGCTTGAATTTAAAGAAATACTTCAACATATTGGGAAATACACATTTCTTTCTGTGCATCCCGTTCCTTTGTCTTGTCAAGGCTGTGTCCCAACGCCATATTTTCTTCACTGATTCTTGGTCAAACGTCTCTAAAGGCTCTGGCGAATGTGAAAATTGCAGAAAATTGAACCTGTTCCGAAAATTTTGATGATGAACGAAAGGTTTTGGACTCAGTGTGCAAACATGATTGACACAACGTGATGTCTGACAATTTCGGACGAAAAAAATGGACTCAGTTTGTAAAGGTCTTAATTCTACATCCATATAAATGCATAATATTAATCAGACAAGACTCGATCACATCCTCACTTCTTTGTAAGGGCTGCTAAAGAGTTAAAACTTTTTCTGAGAATATTTTATGCTAATGAGGGTCCTCATAAGTAAACAAGTGTGTGTGTCTGTGTGCTTACAGCGTGTAGACGAGCGCTGTCGAAGGCACACAGGGTTTGGTTGGTTGACTTCACGTGGCGGGCTGACAGGAGTCCTGTAGTCATCTGTAACAGTGAAGCGCCGCCGCGCATCCACGTCCAGACATGAATTTGGAGACCTTGGCCTCATTTTCACACCTGGAGACACATTGGTGTTCCCGTCTCTACACAGAGGGGCAGAACAGGACAGAAAGGATTAAAACTCACTGCAACACGTCTTCTCCGCCCCAAAAGGAATCACTGGTTGTATTTCATCACCAGGACTTTGATACTGTAATCAGTGACCTGATGAATCAGTGTGATACTCACAGTGGTATGTAAGGTGCTGCAGGGGGAGGAGGGACGTACAAATCCAATATGGTTGTCTTCCCTCTCTTCCCAGGAGCGTCTGAGTTTTCTGGCTGTCGAGATCTGTAGAGACCTGGAGCTCCCTGAGACGTCTGGAAACAACAAGAGAAATAGAAGCACTGAGTATAACTTTAATTATGGAAACACAAGTATTTGTTCTACACATTTCCCTGCTGTATCTATTTCTAATCAGTGTTTCTGTGGTCTGAAAAGTGTTTAACACAGTTTCTGTCACACTGCAGAGGAGGTAATGATTCCTTTAATGGTGTTTATCATAAAACAACACTAAGACGTTCCAGCTCGAGACGAGAAATAGCAGACAAAGCTCTTCTGTTTCCTTCCTCGCCTCCAAAGCTTCGGTTCCTCCATAAACACAGGAACTTCACTCAGCTCCTTTTCTGCTTCGTCTGTGCTTCAAAAACACATCCGAGGGAGTTTAAGATGCAGCTGCAAATGCGTTCCTCTGCTCATTAAAGATCTATTCTTATTACCATTAACACAAACACACTGCATACACACATCATCCTGCTGCCCCAAATACTTACTAGAGCTGCAAATGTGGATTGATCTAACGCTCAAAATAGTCCCCAACAACAGTGACCAGCTGTTTTAGGAAATTATTGAGCCTTCAAAAAAATTGAACTATAGATTCGAAAAACATTAAATCTTAAATTAACTGACAGTCAACTTTACATGACAAGGTGATGACCAAGCCGAGTACAAGGAGAGGAGATGTGAGCGTTGATTCAAGGTGACCTTTGAACATAACGGTAGGAGTGATGGTGAGGTAAAGGCTGACTGACATCACATCTGTTTTGATACCCTAAATTAGCGGCTGAACCGAGCTGCTAAGCGGCATTTAAGACTCCTATCTTTCCTAAACACACACATCCTGGACCTCTGTCAACACAAAACCCTAAAGGCCGTCGAATCTTCACATTGTGGAGTAACGAATGAGTCACCTTCCAAAGATGTCTGACATCAACGCAGCCCGATGTTTGGAGTGTTTCCTATCCTTTTTTTTTTTTTACAGGAAAAGGGAAGAAGGGATCCATTGTTCCCACACACCACAGCGGAGGAGCAGACTGGGTGGCTGCTGTGTTTACTGGCTGCTAAAAAACAGAACCTAAAGCTACGATGACAGGAGGAGAATACCCCAGAGGGTGCTTTATTTACCCGCAGGAAGGGTTACTGAAACAATCTCCTTCACTTTCATGCAGTGAACCAGCCAACAGCTGCTGCAGGTTCAGTGCTTAGATCAGTGACAGGCTGGAGTAGATTTTAAACCTAGAACTCCACAACAAGCTAAACATCACACACACACACACACACACACAAAGAAATACAGAGAGAAAGGAAGACAGACAAAAAGACAGAAATAAGAATGCTGAATTAAAAAGAGGAGGAAATAAAAGAGGAATCCAACAGCAGGATTTCAGTAGCACTTCAGCAGGGTGGATGTTTACATCTGTAGTCGGGGCAGCTCACCTGCACAAGTGGCGGCCTCCAGCGCAGGTTTTTCAGCGGAGCGGGTGCGAAGCCGCCACACATTCCAGATGGCCTCTTCTTCAACATCAGCGCAACGCCTCCTGACTCCGCCCTCAGCTTCTCCACCAGGTGCTTCAACTGCCAGCCCACCTGGACCAATCACAGACCACAACTCTTGAGCAGTAGTGAACACTGGCGTCTGTAGAGGGCGCTGGCAGGAATTAAGACTTTAATAAATGTCTTTACTAAATATGTTCTTGTTGTCATACAGACATCGAATGTCTTGTATAAACAAAAAATATGCTTATTGATCAAGTTAGAAAAAAAGAACAATGTTTTTTCGGAAAATGGCCTACTCTACCTTTAAAGACTGGACTCTTACCACTGTCTGTTTGTTGACCTGGATGACTTCATCTCCAGCGTGAATCCTTTGGGTTTTGTCTGCAGGAGACTGAAAAGCAGAATCACGGTGTTTTACTGACGTTAGAAGTTAAACTGTATAAATGTCTTTTCTCTATCCCACTCCAGAAAGCAGCGGTTATGATAAAGAACCAGCAGCACACTCACATTCTCTGTTGTCCCTGTGATGACGTGAAGCCCGTCATAGGTGGATTTGATGTAAATACCCTGGGAGATTAAAAACACGTAAAGAAGTCAGTCTTTGAGAATTCATATATGAATCTTCTCTATAAATAACCCCACATGGTTTCTCCATAATTCCTCACTGCAGCGGTGGTTTTTCTTTTTGGACCTACATCTGTTTCTGTTTTGGACTCGGTGCCGATTGTGGTTCATGGTGAAGCAGTAAAATACCTGTTAGCATTTCCCGGGGGAAGTCGGGTTAGGTTGTGGGTATTCTTTTTACAGTGCTCGGCACTTATCTGACAGTGATGTCTCGCTGATATGGTCTGAGTGTAAATAATGATGTATGTCCTGTAGTCTCACCAGTCCCTCCCCAGGCTTGATGTTGGTGATGTGCACTTCCTCCAGGCAGGACATCTCACTCTTTGAGGGGTCAGAGGTCATCTGGACCGTCTTCTCGCATACGCCGTTCAGGGCTCGGGACTGAAACACACATGACAACATGAAGACAACTGTTTAATCTCCAAAAAGCAATGTCACACATGCACACATGAACTTAGAGCTGCAAGTACAGAAAGTTTCTATTTGTGTTTTACTGTATAGCACCTTGTAACTCTTGTAAAACACTTTATAACTAAAATTTACTTACTATTTACTTGAATAAAACACATCAAACAGACTCCTATTTGTACTGACACTCTTATTTGTTCACTAAGTTTCACAACCGCAGGGAGCCATCAAACACCTTTTCAAAAGTCACTTAAATTTTACACTTATAAATAAATCTTTCAAAGAGTTTTGTATTTGAAGTTATATAAAAGGAGGAAGTCACTGGCGGCACAGTGGTCTCATGCCAGTTTCTACCTCCCATGATGACGAGTGTCCGTTCTGCTGAGTTTAGAATGCTGAGTCACTACCTGCTGTGGCACTAAAGTGGTCTGTCCCTGACTCTGTACAAAGGGAAAAGAAAAAAACAGAGGAACAAACCCCTGAGAGACCAGGGCAGCATCACTTAAAGCTCTTAATGTTGCATAACTGTATTTTTTTGTTTTTGTTGTTGAACAACAGACAAGAGGATCTTCCTGGAGCCTGAGGCCTACACAAACTGAACACAGCCTTGTATTATCATCACACTGAGGAGACACTGAGCCCTGAAGCACAGCAGGGCAGGGGGGGGAGCTGCGGTCTCGTGGGAAGCAGGGAGGTGATCAGGAAAACATAAACCAACAGGAAATTACAAGTAAACCAGAAAAACACACTCCTCAAGAGAATTCATTCTTTCTTTTTCTTTTCATTTGAAAATTTGGGGGATTTTCATTGCTTGTTTATAAATTTCATGCTTGTCTCTGGGGTGAAGAACAGTTTAATTACTGACTGTAAATGGACTCAAACCTTGAAATCACACTGTGTGTGTGTGTGTGTGTGTGTGTGTGTGTGTGTGTGTGTGTGTGTGTGTGTGTGTGTATAGAGGGGAGATTTGTTCTCAGGGCTCCTTTTTCTTTATCTATCTTTGCAGTGTTTCCCCTTTTGTCACCTGGACAAACAAACTGAACCAAAGCCGTCACTTTCCCTGAGTAACTGAAACACCTCAACATGTGTCACAACTTAAACTCCTCAAATAGACCTACAATGCTAGTTTTTAGTGACAAATAATATAAAAATCAGGATAAGAAGAAAAGCAATACACGAAAATCAAAAATGGTGCATAACCAATTAGAAGACTCAGATCTTGAACTTAAAGGGAAACTACGCCCATTTTCAAACTTCATTCATTTCTATGGTTCAAGAAAGCCCAAAAATATTTATCAACATGAAAAATTTCTCCCAAATCCAAAAAACTAGCATCCTAAAACTCAAATTTGTGATGTCATAGGGTTTAAAGTCTAGTGCTGCTCCATAGGCAATGAACTGGGAAAGATGTTACAGATAACACTGACAGCACCCAGGGGACTGTTCTGAGTCTAGACCGAATCACTGCGACATCTCGTATGCGACAGCCTAAAGGTAGATAACTGGCAGTTGATTAAACATTTTTGTCAGTGGAGTCTGGTGGCTTTGATACAACGACTTCAATTCTCTGTTGGAAAGGGCTGTCTGATGAAATATCAAAAATATTGAGTACACTGATATTAACTTTTTTTGGTGGGCCATTTTTAGGTGGCTGAAGACTAACTAAATGAGGCATGTGACGCAGTGATTTTCTACCCCAGAAGTTATTGTAAATAAACACTGTGACTTGGACTATGTAGGTACAGATTTTATACTTAATGACATCACAAGTTTATGACTTACTTCCCTGGTTTCTGACTTGTAGAGAGAGTAGCTCATTTTCACAAATATTAATTTGTGAAGATGAGCAGTGGTTAGCATTGTTGCCTCACAGCAAGCGGGTTCCTGGTTCGAACCCGGGGTAGGGGGTTCTACGCTACTGCAGAATAGTTACAAGGCACACTTTTTTTTTTTTTTAGGATGTAGTTTCAGTGGTACAAGTGTTGTTTTATAAAATTAAAGTTAGACTTGAGGTCTCACTAGAGGGGAGTCAGAGGTCATGAGGTCACATTAGAAGGTGGTCGGGAGGGAAAGTGATCTAACATCGGCTGATTCAGTGTTCTGAGAACAACAGGACGACCAACAGGAAGTGTTATCTAAGACAGGAAGTGGATCCTGAGCTGAATAAATAAATCTGCAAATTCACATGAACACACACACACACACACACACACACACACACACACACACACTGAACACCACAGGACACCACGGGACACCCAGTACAGACAGGAAAAGGAAATGCGTGTGTGTGTGTGTGTGTGTGTGTGCGTGTGTGCGCGTGTGTGTGTGGGTGTGTGTGTGTGTGTGTGTGTGTGTTTCCGATTAGCATCTCCAAACATCCATACCAGAGAAAAAAGGAGAAGCGGTACTCACCACTTCCAGAATCTTCTCCTCTATCTCATAAACAGTGCAGTCCTGCAATTAAAGAGACAGACAGTCTGACTGATGGAAGTCACTGCAAAAAAAACCCCTAACACGTGAATTCTAAATAAAAATCCATCTGCATTTCCAATCAAGACGTAATAAGTGAGAACTTGCTTCTGTAGTAAGGGTACTCCTACTTTAAAACACTAGTTTAGATGCAGAATAAAAGATTCTTGGAAAACAGCCGTCTATATTGTAAAATAAATAATATGCTGTGCTTTGTTACTAAAGTGTGCCTCTGATTTTGTGCTTTTATTTTGAAGAGGGTTGGGACAAGACAAAGAAACAGGTAAAACTCTGAGCACAGCAAATAATTCAAGAAAGCCATTTGATTAAACTGTTTGACTCCACAGACTCTTAACTGGTTTCCTCACTTCAAACAGAAGCTGCGCAGACAAATGTTATTCAAACTAATGGAGGTTTACTTTGGATTTGAGTCAACATCAGTAACGTGAAGTCAAACTTAAAGGAATTTGGTATTCTACATCGGACTTTTATACTTGGCAGTGTACAACATTTAGACAACAGAGTGCTACAGGAATGAAGAAGTAGAATAGCCCCGGAGAAGAGCTGGCATTTTTGCACTTCTGCTTCCCCTGAGTCACTGGAATTTTTTTGGTTAGATAAGTGACTTTCAGTTTTTATTCTATGAGATACAATAGGTCAGTAAATACCCCACTCATGAATACGTATGTGTCTTATAAAAGGCAGTTGCTCACAAATGGATGAAATGAGACTATGAATGTTGTCGAGGACATGACATGTCAACATGCCAAACATTGAAATTGTTTAGTCCCTAGTTTCTCGTCACCACTCACAAGTCCGCCATTACAGCCTCCTTGTGTTTATGCTCACACTCTTATGAACTACTATAACTCAAACTTTTAAACTTACTGGGTTAATATGCATTAACAATTAGTTTTTAACGTTGTCATTGATTAGTTGTATCTCATCAAAACTCCAACTCCATTGTATCAACACTAGTTAAAGTAGTCTTAAGTACAGTGTTGTAGTCAGAGTTCACAGTAAACAACTATCCCAATGAAGTTTCCAGCTAACTTGTTGTAAGATGGCTGTGCCCTGCTGGCGAAACGGGCAAAATGGTGAAATACAGTGTAGATTCTAGCAAATCTAGGTGGATATCGAGTTTGAATTTTACCCTAGGCAAGATATGAAAATGCAGTCAAACAAACCGCAGTCATACTGTTCAGTGTTTCATCTCCACTTTTACAAAACGTCTTGCTGTTTTGAAGCTTTTACCTAAAAGGCCCTTCTTACTATTTGAATAAAATAATGAATTCATTAGCTGCATGATAGAAAAGATCTTTGTTTTTCATGTTGGCACTCCAAAAAATATGGTGGGCAGAAGTGACATTTGTCTTTGTTTAAAAAACAAAGAGCCACAGGAGACATTATACAACTGTTTTCACAAACTAAAGTATAACTCTGCGTGACAACAAAACTGTACTCCATGAGCAAAATCTGTGCAGAGTCCCTTGACTATTTTACAATCCAGATGGTTCTGGAGATGCCTCCAAAATGTAGACATTTGGCAATTCTTGAAAGATCGCCAAGGATTTATCTTTGATGCAGCGTGACTTGAATGTCATGATGACAGCCTATGTGAGAAGCACAAACTGGCTGCAGGCTTTTAAAGTGCTATATACTGTAGCTTTAGTGGAAAGCAAGGGACATATAGAATGGAGACTGACTGGGAAACGGTTTTATTTAATTATGAAGATATTTTAAGGGGAATTTAAAAGGAATAACATAGTCCGAAATTATTGAGAGACGCACTTTTGGTTTTGCTTTTTTTGGTAGCGCAGATATGTACTACATCACATTTAATATACAGACACCTGGAAAAAACTTGCTTGATATAGAAGAAGAATAAATTCCCATTATATTTCCCATTATATCAAATGAGACAGCTTTCCTTCTCAGAAGTCTGCTTGTGTGGATAACTGAGTGTGGGTAAACAGAGAGAAAGAAAAAAAAAGAGAGGAATCAGCGGGAAAACAAATATTTGAGAAATGACAGCCTACATGAGAGTGAAACCAGAGGGAGGGACCGCGAACGCCTCCCAGAGATACTGAGAGGATTCCTCCTGCGGTCGGTGAAATAACAGCTCCCTGTAAACGGGCTGACAGGATGATTGCATGACAGCGCGGCGGGGCGACGCCTCAGCAGCGCTGAGCAA
Organism: Epinephelus awoara; assembly: GCA_035609425.1. NCBI lineage: Eukaryota > Metazoa > Chordata > Actinopteri > Perciformes > Serranidae > Epinephelus > Epinephelus awoara. The sequence continues at coordinate 12,341,408 of CM069305.1, forward strand.
AACTCTGCAATCGCATACAGGGAGGTGACACGCTGTAAAAAATGTCCAACTGCAACTGTGAATCCTGAAAACCTACTTTCCTAATTTCACCTGGGCCTTTTCTTTTGTTTCTGTTGGAATCATCGGCCTTATTTTTACGGGTTTTTTTTGGGTTGTTTCATAAAAAGTGGAGACACTATTTTACACCAAGTAGAATAATCACACCTCCCCACTAAATTACTTCGTTAAACACAACGAACATCTCGTAAAGACTGCTGCATTTACTGCCATGTTGAGCCAATGTAACCACAAGTTAAAGTAGCTAACATGCCATTATTAAGAGACAAAGCGATTTAATATTTTCATTGATCAATAGATGGAAAAATTGCTTAGCGCTCCTTTAAATATTTAAAAGAAGATACTGGTGATAAATCAAAAATTATGCTGATCAAAAGATTATGAAGTTAAAACGTTAAAATTCTCTCTTTGTTTTGGTAACGCTGATATCTGCAAGGAAGTCGCCATCAAAAAGACTTTGAACATGTAAACAGAGGAAATCTGGCTCATCATCATCGTCATCAAAGCCTGCAAATAAACAGGCCCGGGGGTCACAACATGAGAAGTCACGGCCTTCTTTCTGTTTCTGCTGTCCCTTTATCACAAGAGGCTTCACACAGAAAACATCTGAGACTTTTCAGATTCAGAAATGATGTAGATAAAGAAGTTAAGTCTGACCACCAGCAGAGGAATGTTTGAGCCTCACTGACCTTCTGGACGGTGGAGGTGAGCTCCAGACACAGTTGGATGATTCTGCTTTTGGTAGAGGTGAAGTCGTTGGCGCTCGTCAGAGGAGTCCTGGAGAGAGACAACATTGGTTTTGTTACAGTGAAGTGGCCAAGCCAACGAGGCATCCCTCTTCTCATTCATCAGCCGTTGCTGCTGACCGACTGCTTAATGACATTAGAGCTGCAGTAATTAGTCAATCATTTGATTCGTTGTCAACTATTAAATTAATCGCCAACTGATCTGAAAATTGATTAATCAGTTTGAGTATTTTATTAAAGGAAAAAACAGACTCAGAATTCTCTGATGCCAGTTTCTTAAATGTGAATATATTCTGCTTTCTTTATGCCTCTATGATAGTAACTGAATAACCTAAGGTTGTGGACAAAACAAGACATTTGAGGATGTCATCTTGGGCTTCAGGAAACACTGATTGACTTTTTTTTTTTTTTACCTCGCATTTTTTAGAACAAACAACCAATTTATTAATCAAGAAAATCATCAACAATAAAAATGACTGTTATTTGCAGCCCTAGTTGAAATGTTAACATGACCATCAGCAGGTTATACCAGCTGTTGCTAATTAGTGTTAACTCGAATAACTTGCCAACAAACTGAAGTGAAACTTGGTTGTGTGATTAATGTTCTTTCTGCAGGCTGGTGTCTGTTCTCAACCAAAGATCATTTGTCAAAGCAAGAAGTATGCAGACAGCAATGGTGGAATGTAACTAAGTACATGTACTCAAGTACTGTACTTAAAACTGTTAGGTAAGTATTTGATTATGCTACTTCTTACTTCTATGCCACTACATTACAGCACACAGTAAAACTCAGTTTCAGGAGTCAGAATCTCCCTTATAAACCTTTAAACACGTTATAACCATATTTTAAACTTAATAATAATAATAATAACAATAAAACACAGACATACATAAACAGTTGTAGCAAGACGGCAGATCACATTGGCGACCTGCAAACTTTTGTACTGTTATTACAGATATTTGTTTTTATCCAAAAAATAAACATGAACAACTAATGATAAGAAGACGTGGAAGACTAGTATCTGCAAGACTCCATCCTCTCTTTCCAACCTGTAGAAAATGACACGCCTACTGATGTCATCAAAGACAACTGATTTATTTTTTGTCCACGCTGCTCCAAACGGTTCAAAATTTGGTGCAGGAACCAGAACAGAACCGGTTCCATGTTGTTGGAAAAGAGGTATGATTGGACTCAGTGCCTTCGTAGCCACCAAAAGGTGATTCAACATCTCGACTGAACCTTTAAGTTCTTGTTTAATACTTACAAATGTAGAAATCTGAACCTAATTAGATTTCAATGATCTGGATTTCATCCTACATTCAGATTTAATAAAATGCCACTGAACTCCGGCTCGAGGTGTTTGAGTGTGCGAGATTTGACACATGACAGGTGTCAGGTGTGTTATGAGCGTCAGTGCAGAAACTTGTCAGTGTTTGTGTTTAGCAGCGACAGAGAGAAGGAATGTTCTTCAAGCTCATACAAGCTAAGAAAAACCTTAAGGAGTCAAACAGCAGACTGAGAGAGAGACGCACTGACAGCTGACAGACAACACACGTTACCAAGGACCAGCACTGGTATAACCACTATGTGTGTGAGAGTGAAAGTTATGGGATGCATTTTGACACTCTTTTGTTGTTTCTTTTACACACCTGGAGAATCAGAGAGCTCTCCCAGGCCATTCTAAAGACACACTTGAGAAACTCTCAGTACACTGTTTGTGTCTACCTGTCCAGCCAGGCCAGCAGGCTCTTTGCAGCTCCGATCAGCTCAACCACGGCGGTCAGGAACTCATTGGAGGGCTGATGGGAGATTTTGCTGTGGTAGGCGGGGTTCTTCCTGCGCTGCGACACCGCGCTGTTCAGGTTGTGGTGCGCTGCTCTCATCTTCCCCACCAGAGTCTTCAGGTTGTCCTTTTCCACACCGTAGTTCTGTCCAAAATTATAAAAAAAAAAAACATATTTTAAATACAACAATTATACATTTTTAAAATAACCACCACATTATATGAATCTTATGTGTTCAACGTAAGTAAAGTAACGATTTCATTGGTTTAGAACGTTTAAATATATCACACACAGGGATGCTGCTGATCAGGAGATTCTCATGACGCCTAACCAACAACACCCCATCCCCCCAAACCAAAACACACACGCACATTCCTACAAACCAGTCACCATGGTGATGATCTGATGAAAACAAAATATTCCACACTGCGTCAATGTCACTCAGACTAAATCCGAACCCAAAGTAAGCTGGTGTGATGGTGAACAGGAACATTATTGATAATCAATAATGGTTATCAACAGAAATGAATGCTCAATAAAGACACTTTGGTCACCATAGTGAGAAAAACAGAGACAGAGTTAAGAAAGACGCTGCTTGTTCACTGCACCAATAAGGCTTCTGAACACCCAATGAATTAATCGATCTTAATCAATCATTCCAACAACCAATCAGTCGATAAACATCTGAGCTTTAACAGCACACAACATGTGAAGTCATATGTGCATCAGGACACATATGACTTGACCCTAACTGTAACTTTTGGATGGGTTTTTCAGACTTATCAATAACAGCAGCTGATCAGATTATGTTACCACTTGCCCTATAAGATCTATAAAATATTCTCTCAGTCAGCTGATAGCATGAACACGCTGGCTCGCCTGAGGCAGCCCAGATGTTTAAGGCATCGCGATGCTCAGAGCCAATAAAAACATCTGCAGCCAACCTGACATCACACCTGTAGACTGACTGCACTGTAAAAAGAAACATACATTCACCTTAACAAAAAATGACACCTGAAAGAGTTCATATCAAGTTTCAGGTCAACTTTCGGATTATTTTGTGAGTCAAATGATCACATTACATCACAAACTAAAATAAAGTTAGACCTTTGTTGGAGTGACACAGGCAGAATCTGTCCGTTTATCTGACAAAACAAACTTGTGAGTCTCTCTTTAGTTCATCAAGTACCCAAATAAATAGTTAAAAATTAAAACCTTTTGTATTGAAATACTGAAGAAATGCAGTGACTTAAGAGAAACCCTTCCTAACAAGGAGATCTGTTTTTCAGTAGCACTTCTTATAACACAAAGTCCCTCAGATATCTGTGCTACATGCAGGGCTCCACTGTTAACTAAGCAATCTAAACAGCATGACTCTGTTCTTAAAACTCTGATAATAAAGCAGTGCAGTTTGAGGGTGCCTCCTGCTCCACTGAATGAGTCTCAGGTGGAAAACTGATCATCTGACAGCCAACGGAAACTACTGCAGGAACAAAACTGCAATGGCTCTTCCTCTGCTGTGTTTGAATGTGTGTGTGCGTGTCTGTGTGTGTCAGGGGAAGGGTGGGGGGTCTTTCTGACAGGTGGGAGGGGTGACATCTGTTTCCTGCTCCACACAAGAGTGCAGTAAATTCAACTCTGTGCTGCAAAAAATATTCACAAAAACGTCCCTTGACCTTCTATTGAGTCTGACAGGAAAACTCTCCCTAAAGAGCTTGAGCTGCCGCTGATGAAAGATCTATTCAGTGCAGTCTGATGTCATGTCCAAGTTCTGTACTCGGATCTCATACTGACACCCTCAATAGTTCCATTCGCTGAAGAAGGTCAAAAAGCCCTGGAAAAAGCTAGTAAGTGAACCTTGAATTTAGAAGATTTTGATACAGATGAGTAAAGGTTTATCAGGTTTTTCTAACTTCGTTCACAAGTCAGTGAGCATCAGTCGAGTCACCTTCACGATACTCATCCACACTGGGGTTTGACTTGAAGCGTTTTAGTGACCTGGCATTTCTGTGAAGTCAATGATATCAACGTTTATTAAATGCAGCATTGGGATTAAAGTGTTACAAGGTAATGCATTACTGTAATTCTACTACCTTTGGCAGTAACTAATGATGTAACGAAATACTTTTTAAGATAAATTACTTGATTACAATTACTGAAATTTAAATGGGCTCATTACTTGTTACTTTTGTCTTGAACATCGCTGACAGGCACAGCCTATTCCTCAGATTTCTTCACTGTAATTATCAAGTGTCACCCATAGTGATGTGTTGCTCAGGCATGCTGCCCTCAGTCCCTCTGTCTTGTTCAGTGTGTGTGTCTGTGTTTGTGTGTGTGTTTGAGACAGACAAATGCAAGAGAAAAGTAGGTGGAAGGTGGGCTATTGCATGCCATGTTTCTGTAAGTTATTGCTAAGTTAACATTATTCAGAATGCTGCAGACCCGCGGGACGTCCGGTGCATCACTTGTTAACCAACCTTAGGAAGTTGCAATAAATGTAATGACTCAGTCAATCTTCTTAAGAATTTTTTTCTGACTTGCTTTCCTGGAAATATGGACATTATTTTTCACTCCTTAAGATCAAGGACAAATTAGGTGTTCATAATTTTTTAAGTAGCTTTTATTACTCTCATTTCATTAGGCCTTATCGTGATAAAAAACTGACAAAATGTCTGAGAAACAACAATTATTTCATTTTACTCTCCAATGAATATTGAAAACTGACTTGTGGAGTTTGTTTTAAAGTTTGCACTGGGTTCAACATATTGCTTTTCCTCATAGTGATAATGGGTACATTCATAGATAAAATTTGACAGTTGTTTTGTCCCACACTATTCCACAGCAACACAAATAACATAATTATGTGTGCCTAAAAAAGAGAATTAAATTTAAAAGGCAGCACAAAAGTTACTTACTCTAATAACTAATTGCTATATGCAATAACTGGTTAAGTAAGTCAATTACTTTTGAGAGAAGTAACTAATAACTGTAACTAATAACTAAGTTTCAGTAACTTGAGCAACACTGATTTACTTCAATGATTTTCAACCAGCTTTAAACAATGTGGCTAGTATAAATGAACTGTGGTAACCTGATGACACTATCAGTGGACAGTCTGTCACTCAAAGTAGCCTGCCCTTAATTATGCACAACTTTAAGCCTTAATAAAAAGTAATCAGGTGAGTAATGAAGAAAGAATTAATCCTGTGCATTTGAAATTAGGCTGTAAACAGTTTATTTCTGCTATAAAGTCAGGCATCTCAACATGGGGGTCTATGGGGATTGAGGGAAGGAGAGAAGGAGAGAGGTGAAACTGAACCTTAATCTTCATTAAATTTGCAACAATCAGGAGTCACAATTAAAAACACATACACAGAATCCTGTCATGTGAAGTAAATAATCAAAACTGTTCCCTTTGGAAGTATATATTGTGTTAATGTAGGACATGGGTCACTGTCTCCATGGCCTTTAACCTTTAGGCTATTTGGCAATATTTTAGTGTAATTCTGTGTCATGCCATGGTCCACAGACATGCAGGTCTGCACTCTGGACCAGTTGGAACCAGTTGGGAACCACTGACCTAAAGTAAAGTACAGACCTAGCTACTTGTACAGTACAGTAAGAACCAGAGGACCGTTACATCAAGTCCATCTGCTTCATTTCAAGATAATGTCACCAGTTTCACTTGCAGCAAGTTGAGTCATATCAGACACAAACCTATCTCACCCCATTAGCACATTTTTCACGCACTGATTAAATGACTGACAACTTCTGCGGAAGTCCCACACTGCAAAAAATGCCCCTATAACCATCATTCATTCTTACACCTAAAATAGGGTGTAAGATTTTAGGAACTGTTTCCCTAAAGTGACCTGCATCTGTTCATAATGTCCAGATTCCTTTAGATGTTTGAAGTGAACTTTTTAAGCCATTTCCCTTGTAATAAACAAATAAAGTTATCTGCCACATGTCAGATAAACTGACTTTAATGTCCCTGGAGTAATGCTGATAATGGTGGATTTAAGAATAAATGATTCACTAAGCTTTAAACAGTAGTATGTCTGATAACTGTCTCTGTGCTCCTTTTATTTTCTCTGTTTGTCAGCGGTGACAGCAGAGTGTCAGGCTCCATTTAAAAAGCCTGCTGGATCCCATTCAGTTCAGTTACACCATGAAACCTCAGCGCTGACTGTAAATCCTCCTTTTCACTGTGACACAGACAGTCAGAGCTCATAAACAGCTGACTGAGGGGCTCTGTCTGCAGGTCAATACATTTACTGGTTTGAACAAGCGCTGTTTGACAAGAAATGTTTGGCTCTTGTCAGGATGTGTTGGCTGCAGTTGAGGTCAAATACTTACAACAGTTAAAAACACGAGGGCATTTTGTGAAATTCCTCATTTGCCTTTCAATGTGGAACTTTTTTCATTTTGCCATGTTTTATCTTAAATGCGGTTGTTCATGTTTTAATTCTTTGAAGACAATCTGTGACAGACCTTTTTCAGGTAATTTAGTTGGTTTGAAGGAGTATAGCTTGTACTGTTTATAACATGTATTAGAAGCGCATCAACATTTGGAGGACATTCGGTAATATTCAACATACTTAAGTTTCAGTTTGAACAATGAAACAAAACATTTTAAATACATTCATGAATACTTAGTTTTCTGCAGAAACCTTTGGCACATTATGTCTTTTTTTTGTTTTGTTTTTTACAGTGTAGCAGTATTAAACCCAGCAGTGTGGGCGTGTGGCCAGATCTGATAAAGATTTAACAGAGTGCATTTTATTTACATCAGCACATTCTCTTGCATGAGAGCCAGGACCAGTATAAACTAATGCTATCAGATGGACGTGGAGCTACTTCATGAGCCGGATGCTCAGTTTCGACATAGTCACACATTTAGAAAAGTTGTTGTTGCTCTCAAGCTGTTGTCAGCAGGAGAGGTGATATGTAACATGAAAAAGCTGTGTTGTTTGTGATGTGTATGCATGCATAATGTTCTTTTACTTTCCACTGGGTATAATGTGACCACAAACCTGCAGGTTTGGTAAACATCACCATGCTGACTGCAGGCTACTGATGATACAGCATTTCTGGTGGCTTCTGAGATCTAAAAAATCATATAACTTACTGCAACTTGAGGTCAGCAGTGTGTGTGAAGCTGCTTTGTGCTGCTTCAAATATTTATTTGGGGTGTAACAGAATACAGATGTTTGGGTTTGGTACAGGACTAAGAATAACTCCTGTCTATGTCTCAGTGTGTGGTGAACAGAACTTTGAGATTCACCTACAAAGCTGTGGCAATTTGTTGGTTGTTGAGTGTTAGCTAAATCATACTTGTCGAGTGTATCCTGCCCATACAGGTAGAATCATCTGGACAATGTACAGCGTTGAAGAAAGAGCAGTGGATCGGACAAAAAACGTACATAGACATTGTTGAAGCCAAGTCATGTGACAGTGTTTGTCTGTAAACAGCTACATTAAACATATGAACTCATTAGTGATGACACTGCAGAAAGAGTCTGTAGCAGAGTGAGTCACACAAGCAGCCTTTGACTGCAGATTCAAACAAAGACAAAGAAACTACCACCAGCCACAGGAGTTTTCATCCCTGTGGATCTGGCTGCTGTTCTAGAGCACATAGAGTTAAGCATGATTTAACCCTTTGTGCTGACTGCAGCATTTTGTCTCTCTACTTAGAGTCAGAGTCAAATTATGCATATATTGTTAGATTAAAATGATGCTTCAAATGACTTAAATCTTGCGTCATAACCCTCCTTAGGATCATTACGCCGTGAAGGTGCACTGACTGAAACATCCATAAATCTGAATAGAAATCACAGAGCAAAGACGCTGCTTATAAATGCAGCACTTGCCTGAGAACAAAAACATTTTTACTTTTCTTCAGTATCATAAATAATCCAGTAATAGTTGTCTGTTTCCATGGTTACAGTGCAAACAGGAACTGCCTATAGCTACTTCGGCGTGGCTTTTCATAGTGTAAATTGACTAGAAGGTACACAATTATCGGCTTGAAAAAAAGTTGTAGCCCACGGCTCACTCACTGTCTCCATGGCAACATTATACATACACAAACATACTGAATTGTGAGGTTTAGTTTGATGTTACCCCACTGATATTCATCCTAAAGAAAGACTGACAAGGATGAAGTTTGTTCGAAGATGTCATTGGTTACTGACCAGTGCGCAGAGCAGATCCACGGCCTCCAGCACCAGCTCCTGGTGTCCGACCCGGGACATGCCCAGAGACAGCAGCTCCTGGTGGGACATCCTGAGCAGCTTCTCCCCGTCCACCTGCTGTCCCTGGAAGGACGGGATGTACTGCTGCAGGCTGTCATCCAGACCTGAAGGGACAGACAGAGACACATCACACTGAGAGGGGACACCAAAGGAAGAGTAAAGTGAGAGATACGACTTTTGGAAAGCACTTGAGAGGCAGGGTACACCCTGGACAGGTCGCCAGACTATCACAGGTGAGACAGACAACCATTAACGCTCATGTTCACACCTACGGCCAATTTAGAGTCACTAATCAACCTGCATGTCTTTGGACTGTGGGAGGAAGCCGGAGCACCCAAAGGAAACCCACCCTGACACCCCCACCCTGTATACGAACCAGGTACCCTCTTGCTGTGAGGCAATAATGCTAACAACTGCACCACCATGCCACCCTTATTTAAATAAGCAAAAGAACATATTCATAGAGAGGATGAAGATGACAAGCTCTGCACACGTGTGAGAGAGTAAACGATACTAAGACAGAGTTTTCTTTCAGCAGCTGAGTTTCAGTGGAAGTCTGTTATGATCCATTCAAGTTTGACAGCAAACAAAGCTGCTGAGTCAACACCGACTTATTGACTTCTTGCTGATCCATCACAGCTTTTACACCACCCTGCCACCTCACCACGCCTCCCCTCAGGATCACTCTGGGTTTAGACAGACAGTCCTGCACAAAGAAGGTCCCGGGTTTGATCCTTCTCATTTATCACCATCAACTCTCTATATTTTTTAATTTGCTGTATGTAGCTCTTGTTTGGGGGTCAAGAAGCTTCATGAAGTTTAAACAAATGCCACAACTAATCTTCTGCAGAGATAACTGGAGTTCAAATGATATTTGGATGGAAACTGCTAATATCCAGAATTCAACATCTTTATTTATTAGGCATCAGTGCAAACTAATTACCATCCACTTATTAAAAAAATAATCTACTAAATTTCAGCATAAAAGATGTCAAAGCTTCTTTAACGAATCCATCCTGCAGAACCAGCGGAGACCTGGACCGCATCATGTGACTTTGAGCAAGACGCCATCAGCTCCAGTGGCGCCACTCTCTGCCCAACCCTGAACTCTGACCTGTGACCTCTCTGTGAAAGGCAGCAGTGGGAGACGAGATAAAAGAGTTCTCACCGCTGGATCAATGGAAGAGCATCAACAAGCATCCGCCACATGATTCTACTGACACACATCAGTACAAGCAGACAGCATGTTCACCTCGGTGAGAATTAGCGTGTTTGGTTTGTAAATGACCGAGACACTGAAGATTGTGTGAAATTCATAAAATATTTTGCACCTTTTTTTTTTTTACATTGTAGCAGGTCACATTAGTGATTAGAACAAGGATTCATCTTAACTAATATGATTAATGTCTTCAGAAACATATTTCATTGCTCTGTTTAGCTGTAATATCAGATTTTCATTCTCCGGCCGGCGTATTGTTTTGGTGTCGCCGCAGTGCATTCTGGTAGTTGTAGGTTTTCTGCTTCTCGTGCAAAAGAAATGCTACAGCCCTTTTTCTCTGTTAACTAGGTATTTGTGTTTTTCTACTACACTGACAGCCTCGTCTTATGAAAAGACCATCTTTTCAGCATTGAAATACTTCTCTAATTGTAAAATCTGCTCTATTTATAGCAGACTCAGGTTCAGTAATTCTTATTGTAATGTTTTAAAACAGAGGTTTTCAGAGGTTTTGGCTGAAAGAGAGATGGAGCAGGGGCGCACTATGACATATACTGTATAAAACAAGGGCAACCTAAAGCATGTATATATACACATACCTTTTTATGGTGCATACAGGTCTAAGCTATTAAAATAATTATTGTCAGATTCACATATATATCATGTTTGTTTCTACTAACTAACTAAAATGCATGCTAGTCTGAGAGAGCTTTTGCACTACTGTGTCCACCAAATGGCAGATGTTGTGAAGTTCTTAGCAGCAGGCTGGATCAGTTGGCCAACAAAATGCCTGAGCTGGTGTGAACAGTGGAGAAGAAAACAACTGCCCCTGCATGTGGTCATTAAAGTGTCCCGAAGAAACTCTATGACTCCAGTTTGTCTTCAGACGGACACGCAGGACGACAGATGGCCGACAGTCACGCTGACAGCAGGGAGGAAACATTCCTCTTTAACTAACTGCTGATGTGACACCTCTGTGTTGTCACCAGCCCACACCTCTGATCACAATGAAGAGCAAAATGTCTTTATGTTTGAAAGTTAAACCACGCAGGGTAACGGATGAACCTTTTTAATGAAGTAATTTTGGCTCTTAGTTTTGTGAAATTTTGATCTTTGGCAGATGGACAAAGAAATCTACATTAGTGAATTGACTGATTAGCACACAATCATCAAAGTCATCTATAAAGCAAGAGGCCCAAACACTCTCTGTTTCTGGCTCCTCAAATGTGAATCTTGATGCGTTTGTGTTTCTTATACACTTACATAAATATTTTGGGGTTGTGGACCATTGGTCAGACCAATTAAGACATCAGAATCACCTCAGGCTCTGGAAAGTTGTGATTGTCTGACATTTTATGAACGTACAAATGTCATTTTCTTCTCAAAACAGTAACAAAAGACAAAGCAATGCCGTCATTGCAGTCACTTTTTCAAGGTCAACTTTTTTCTCTAATAACGTAAGATCCAGGCCACCACCAATGCCTAAAATTTCTAATCTGTTAAAACATACAGTTAAAAATGACCAATATCTTAAAAAAAAGGGGCTTCAAACTAAAAAAAAAGATTAGTTTATGACAGTTTCTGTCAGACAACCACAACACTGACACATGCACAAAGAAGTTATGATGCCACTGACAGGCGATGGTGACTAAATGACACAGGCTGTGCCCTTGATTTAAACTACAGATTTCCCTGGGTTTGAATATTGCAATGTTTGGGATTGAGTAAGTGCACGTCAAAACAATTTGGAACATTGGTCAAGCTGTCTTTGGACATTCTCGTGTGGAAAAGTTATTCACTATGTTTCTTCATTTTCACTGATTTTTTTGGCGGAAATGATATATTTTTAAATATTGTTTTCTTAATCTCAATAAAATCTTTATGTCAGCTTTGTCAAATATAATACAAAAAGGCAAGATGTAATGACGACTGATAAATAAAAGGGGGAACAAATGACTGCATATTAATATCAACAGCCCTGAGCTTACACACTAAAGATCTCCTTCTTCACTAGCTTGTTTTGGATTCTACTTCAGCTGAACTGCTGTAACAAACTTGTGACACAAGTCAGCAAACATGTTCTGCTTCTACATGTCGATGGAAAGATGCCCAGATACAAACTTTCATGATATTCCAAAACTTCCTCAGAGAAATATTCAAATTCCCTGCCTTAAACACACCCCTCTAAACTCCACAGCAGAAGGTTTGATGCTCAAAATATGAATACATTTCAAACAAACTCCTTTCACTGTTTGTCAAAGTCGGACAGCGGCTGGTGAGAGTTTGTGGTCATCAGGAATGTGTTGGCGACAGCCTGGATCACATTACTGACACCCGAGGAGGCTGATAATCTCTCAGCGGCACAGCAGGGTCGGCTAAATGTCACGCGACAGCCAAATCACCTGCTAATGAAAGCATGACAACGCTGGGCCAAGCCTCCCTGCCTGTCCAAATTCACCAGCTTCAACTGTTTGCTCAAGTAATGGCAGTCCATCTCATTTCTTTAAACAAATGAAAGCATACTCTCTCGTAGAAATGTTTTCAATTGGTTGAAAAAAAAAAACACAATGTAAAGATGTAAATTTACACTTTGGGATAATATAAAATAAAAACGTTTCCTGAGTCCAGCACAGCGCCAACATCCAGAGCTGGATCCAATGTTCTTGTGAGAAATTAAATGTCATTAATTTATGTGACAGTTGAGACATTTTTCTCATTCCACATTTTGAACATTGCAGTTGGGTTTGGCGCTTGGCCCGCACTGTTGGAAATCGGCTTCAAACGGCTGGCAGGCGGCTGAGAATGAGCAGGATCACCACACTGAAATACTGCTGAGCGGTTTGTGTTGTTGGCTCCAGAGATGCTTCTCAAGCAGCAGGATTAATGAAACGCAGCAAACTGTGGCCGTGCACAAGAACACTGCAAAAACTACTGACTACTACTACTACTACTGAGTTATGTGACATCAAGGTGGTCGAAATAAACTTCAATTATAAAGTTGATACTGGATATCAGAAACTAACACTAATGTGTATTAAATGTTGTTGTGCACAGCTTTATCTAGTCACAGTCTTTAAACAAGAACCATATGTCTTCCAGTAATGTACAATGTCAGATATTTTTACTGATGATTCAAACAAGTTGAGCTGCACTGTAATTCTTTGAAAACATCCCAATACTACTACTTTTCTTATCTACTGAATGCAGGCTAAACAAATATTTCAGAAGTATGTTTTTACAGTGTAGACTGAGATCAGGTTCAGACTCAGATGATGAAATATTTATCACCTGATCTATCTGAGAAGAAAGTGGGCCAAACAGACTAAAACACACTAACTGCTTCCTTTGCCTCGCTCAGATAAAGACACCAACTCTCCATCCTGAAGCCACATCAACTTTTATTTAAACAAATTTAGGGTCCCTACAATATTTTAGCCTTTTGCTAAATCTACATTTGATGACTTACTAACTAATATGAAATCACCAAAACAGTGTGTGAGTCTCAATACTTTCTGTACCCCTCATCTCCCATTGGTTTGTTGTAAAGATGTTTTTAATAGTACAAACAGGAAGAGGTAGTGCATTTGTTGGGGAATATTTTGAGCAGCGGATTAATCCACATTTGGGGTCCTATCCTAAACCTGGCACAAAGCAGCGCACAGTGCAGCACAACTGTCATTGCTAGTTTCAGACAAACTCAGCTGTCATTTCCCTGGCTGACGTTGTGCAAGCTGCAAATGAGCCCATCTGTGCGCCCCTGGACATTTAGGTCTAAGAATGAGGTGTGGTCAGGTGCATTGTTGGTGTATTGCTATTTTGAGACGGGTGAAAGCAATTGTGCCACTGACCAACAAAAACCTGGTCTAAAATCAGAACTGCATAGAATGTTCCTGCTATTCAAAGGGTGTATTATTCAGATAGTAAGATGCGTATACACGGACAGGTTCACACCAAGTTCTGCTTATTACACAAACAGGGATTTGCCAAATCCGCCATGTGAATAGCAGTGCACCAGGTGCAGGCATTAGCTTTAAAAACGTACTGAAATTACACTGATTGGCTGAATTCATGTTACACCCAAAACACACCTATGATTAATTAAGAGACTAATTAAAACCCCTTTGCCCCTTGCATCTTTCTTTGCACCCAGATTATGCACCATTTAACAAACAACAGTGGTTGGACACACCCTAAATGGTGTTTAAATCATTAAAGTAGGGCCCTTAGTGCTCTGGTGTGTATTTGGGGCAGTAGGACAGTGTATGTGACATTGAGCCAAAATAAACTACAGTGTGTTCATGGTAATAAAGGAACATGTCACCCAGTGCAACGGTGTTCCTCTTTGATGTGATTTTAATAGTTTTTGAACAACAATGGAGCTGTATGGGGCAAAGTAAGAAGATATATCAGGCTGTGATACACACACAATACTTGTCAGTAGATACATTCATTCTTAGTTTTGGTCTTTTTATGGGATTTAGTGACAATAAGAAAATGTCATTGAATCTGCATTAAATTCTCTCTAATATTCATCTGTTACCAGGCCTTGTGTTAAGCAGCAAAGCCATTCCAAACCTTTTCTGATCTACCATGAATCTTAATCTAATCAGCTGCGAGGTCACAGCACGGTTCACAAGAGAAAACGGCCTGTTTTAATCTTTACTCTTTGTAAAGCACTTTGAAACTGACCTGTTTGTTGACAGAATAAATTTGACTCTACATGAAAGCACACCAGAGACTACCAAAAGAGCACAGAACCTCTTTCTCACTGACAACTTTCTCACTGACTTTTTGTAAAAATCATTAAATGCTGAGTCTCCAAACTATGTTTTTGCTCTTCTTGGTAATACTAACAATGTATTGAGATAAAGCTCACTACTGATTAATTATACCTCATATAAGAAATAAAACATGTCATGATTTTAGGAAAGGTGCAAGGAGAGACTGAAGATTTTCAGACTTTAAATGAACCTGTAGTAGTGCACTTGAAGAAGCACCAGTCTCTGTAGTTTACTTTAGTCACAGATGTAACCAGTCTTATATTTGCTGACAACTCTGGGCCTCTGTCCTCCTGTCAGTCATCTCCTGGTGGGAAACTCTGTGTGTACCAACTGGCAGCAGCAGCAGCTCACGGTGGGAAAGTTTTACTTCTTACTGCGACGACAAAACCGCCGGTTCACCTCCAAAACCATCAGACACAGTCACTGCTCTATCCAGCTAATGCTCAGCTACCCACTAAGAAAACAGACTTTACCAACCACAACTGACTAATGATTGGTTTACAGTGTTTCCTCACATGGGTCAAATCAGACAGAGCTTTGTTAAATCTTAGATGTTCAGACTTAATCTATTTGCTTATATGTACCCCCTTTGACAGTGTTTTAGATGGGAGGCCATTTTAAGAGTACAATATCTTTAGAAATATAACTCCTAGAGCCATGAATTTTGGTAGGCACACAGACAACCCAGTGCACAACAGATCCACATGACCGAAAGGCACAAGCAGATGTCATATTTTTTTTCATTACTGGCCCTTGAAAATGGAAAACAAAATGCAAAATGGGTGGTCATGGGGTCCCAGGCAGTTCCCCAAAAAAGATGGACATTTCCATATTTCCTGCTAAGAATACAATGGCTTTCCTATAAAGATGTTTTTTAGGCCGCAAAAAAAGAGAAAATTCTCAGGAGCAAATAACTATGCAGTTCTCTAAATAAAAAAAAAATTTTTTTACAGAACTTATACTGGTCTCAAATAATATAAACAAAACCTCTTCCTGATTCGACATGGATTTACTCTCCGATCTGACATCAGCCAATAACAGAAAACCCTGCAACCAGTAAAAGTCGTTACTCTTGGATTTATTTTTGTAGCTCACTTTTAGACATTGAGTGAAAATCTCTGACGCATCAATTCTACTACAACTTTGAACTTATCTTTCAGTAACCTAGTCTGATGACAGGGTTACAGTTTAAAGCATCTCCTAAATTCCTGGCCTGACAGTGACTCCAAGTATTTACAAGGCGTGCTGATGATAAAGTGGGTTAGCCCATCCGGCTGCAGTCAAACACGTGAGGAACTTTGTAAAAAGAGCTGCAGGTGAAACTCCAGCTGCTCATAAACAGTCCAGTTAATCATTTGTCAGAAAGATCAAAACAAACAAGATGTTCAGCCTCATTTTACAGGGCGCTTCGACAAGAAGTCCCACCTCGAAATACACAAATCTCTCTTGCTGACATGGAGCAGCCCAGTCACCAGAAGAAAATGCTGGCACTGTACATTTCTGTGAACCACGAATATGTTACATTTGTACCTTTCATACATATCATACTGACGTTTCTGAAGTGGAGTAGCATACGAGCTGACTTTGTCACCTGGAGGTGAAAGAGATGGTGGATGGCGTGACACCTAGACGAGATGCCTGCAAAGCTGCAGAGCACTATTCGAGAGATAAACAAACAACAAAACCAGTTGTGATTTGGCGAGCCACTGCTGTATTTCCAGCAGCTTTATGGGCACCAAACATGGGTGTTTTGTAGCGACTAGTTGCTGTGCTTCCAGCAGCTCTTTAGGTATGAATTTTTTTTTTTTTTAAACTAAGACATCGCTGCATTTCCTGCCAGGACAGCTGCACAAAAAGTGTTGATTTTTACCAAGACATTGATGCTTTCCCTCCAAGGAAACTTTGAAAGATGTCTGTCATATTCATTAAGGCAGAAATGTGGGAAAAGTGCCAAAGCTACGGTTGCATCTAAACTGAGCTCCAGACTTGATCTATCTGCTTGATAACATTTAGCTTTGTGAAATTGATCCTGGTGAACTCTACATCACTTGTTCATTACAACAAATGGCACGTGCTGTGTTGTCGAAGCACAAAGACGGAGTTTGGACCCGACACTCCCCAGCTGGGGGCAACAAAAGAAATATTTACCCCACCTCCATCACAACAGGACGAGGGTGGAGAGGAAAAGTGGCAAAAGAGCACTGAGGCTATTCATAGCTTCACTGGGCCTCTGTCAAACCCTACACTACAGCGCGCACACACACACACACACATACACACACACACGCACACTGGCCATTCATCTCATTGGTACGAGGCAGCAGGGGGAACACACACACTGTTGAACAAACACTATTCAAAAGGAAAAAGGATTTCCTTGAGCGTTGTGCAGATTTGTGCTAAGAAGTCTTATAAAATCAAACAAACAGGAATTGTGGGAGTTCATTCTGTGCAAAGCAGAGCTGAGCTGTGATCTCTCTTTAACAAGTAACAGCCAGACACTGGTGCAGAAGTACCAGTGTGGAAGGTCCATACTGCCACAATGAAAATGTATGTCTAACTGGTAGGACACAGTAGTATTCACTGGTTTTTCAGACTCGCATATTCTGCATTTTCATTAGCAATACACAACCCAGTCATCGGTTTAATGCCATTCCACTGGTTGACTGTTGGCGGCCGTAATTTGCAAAAAAGCGTAGCAATGTGCCAACAGAGAAAGGCAACCAGAAGACTATGGGCTCAGAAACGAATGAAATATCATACCATGCTGATAATATCGGCATGGTGTCGGTATCGGCCCGAAATGGCCCACCTGCTTTTTCTTACTTTGCAAAATGAATAAATATTACATACATTGAGAAGAATTGTATTTCAAGTCTCCATATGCTGTGGATATATCAATATCAGTGTTGGTTATCGACCATTTGAGTTGTTACATATTGGCACATTGGATTTTGGCAAAAAAAACACTGCATGATTTAAACATAACCACTTTGGGGTTTTTTTTTAACAACAAACCACACACACAGAACCTTTAACAAGTGCTTGCTAATATGCTAATATTTAGCAAGCTAATGTGGCACTCTTTAGCACGTTAACATTAGAAGTTCAGTCATTAGTTTAAAAAGGTATCCTGTCATGACCTGAAGTGTTGGAGAAGTAGAAATGTTGACCCAATGGTCCTAAATGAAAAGACAGGCGACAGACATTTACCCTCTGGGGATCACGAATGTCTGTACCAACATTTGTGGGAATCCGTCCAAAAGCAATAAAATGAAGGGACTTTCTTTGTTGGAACACATCCCGCTGATACATCACTATACTAACCCTATGTCATAAATAGAGACCAGTTCTGCAGGTTTTAATCATAATTTATCATTATTTATGAGGTTCAGGTGATGGAGCCGTTAGCTCTGACGCAAGTTGAGCAAATCTCCCAATCTGCTTAACTGGGATCCGTTAATAAGGCTGATGATATTACTGACTAGCACAGCTCAGTTCCTACAGAATCCACCAATGTATGTCAGACAGGTATCAACAGGAACATGGGAAGGTTTTTATGTTTTTTAACTAATAATCATCTTATTTTACTTAGGAAAAAATAATTCCTCTTTCAGTCTTACATAATTAAATATTAAATAATTTTTAACACAATAAGCCTTTTGAAGGTGTATTTCTATAGCATTTTGTGTTTGGAATTTTAGACAAAGATATTAGCAAAGCCAATTATGATTTAAAGACACATTGACAATAAAGGATCAGTTGCAGCCCTAGTCCAGAGTAATTTCTTAAATGTGCCTGTCATTGCTGTTATCAGAGTAGTCTATGAGTGTATATGGGTTATAAATATGTCATTATCTGTTAATCTGTTTTCTTGATTCATGAATTAATTGATTGTTCTATAAAATGTCAGAAAATGAAAGAAAAAATATCCATCACAATATCCTAAAGCTCAAGATTACGTCTTCAGATCACCTGTTATGTCCAACCAACAGCCCAGAACTCGAAGATATTCGGTCCAAATATCACAAAAAAAAGGCAGCAAATTCTCACACTTCAGAAGCTGGAACTGGATTGGCATTCTTGCAACTAACCAACGAAATGATTACTGAAATAGTCAGCTCATGAACAGACCAAGTGTTTCAGTTCTACAGGGGTGAGAGTGAACATGGCTCAGGCCACTCTTCCTCCTGAACAACATCAGTGTTGCTCACAAAGGGAGAAAGGCAGGAAGAGGCCCTCGGTGAAGAGAATCCGAATGTTTCCTCTGATTCACTTGCAGTGAAAACGTTGGGTGGGAGACCAACCGTCCATTTTTACATGCACACAATACTGGTGGTAGGGCTCTGTATTGGTACTCAAAGGTATCAAACAAAATACAGCCAATTACCAAGTAAAACTTCTCCAGTCAGATGACACCTGCGTTCAATCCTTTTTGTGCCAAGATCCAGCATAAAAAATGACTATCTGTATGGCTTTGCTTTGCTCCCAGCTTTTTAGATTTAGATTTTAACCCCCAACTGTGGTAGTGTAAATACCTTGTACTGCCTGCTGGACTACATCAGACCAGGATGATGACGTTCTCAGGTGAGAGTGGTTCTCCTCCCACTGAGCAAACAACCAGCCGTCATGATCCGATGGGAACCTCGTCACGTGACGCTCAAATCCTCCTCATCAGATCAAAGCCAAAGAGTTTCTGTTATCTCGTCTTACAGGATGAAATGTTGCTGGTTTGGTTTGGTTCCAGTTGAGGGGTTAAAACAACACACCTTTACACAGGAGAGGAGGCTTTGCTTTCTGTTTGTTTATATGTTAGAAGACAACACCAGCAGCCACAAAACACACAGGACTACGGGTAGAAGACGAGAATGAGATCAATTCATATCATAGCTTCAGTTTTTTTATTTTAAAAAATTAGGTCCTTTCACATCAGGCTCTGATACCTTAGGATAGACATTTCTCATCACTTTTTTTGACATTCTGGAGAATAAATATTGCCCTTATTTGTTTTATCATGCAGATAATTTGTGGTGAAACTGAATGTAAAGCAATTAGTTATACAGTTTATGATGGGAGGGTTCAGAGATAAGACCAGATTATAGATAACAGATGCCTACAGCTGTGTGGGCCTCTGCAGCTAAACAAACGCACATTGTTTAGTCAAGATAATTAAAATATGTTTCTCAGTCTCTAAGACAAGTGACCTTCCTTGCTTCAGAGACCAGGCAGGAAGCGCTTTGTTAGATCTCATTCTTCAAACTAAAAGCACAATGGTGCTGAGATTTGGCTAAGGACTAGGATGATGGTCACTGAGTTCATGTACATGATAATAATAATCTAATTTTATATGCTGTCAACTTTTCATGAAGTGGAAATAAAAACCCTGGAGGTGACCAGGGATTTGATAGGTTTGTTGATCATTTAATCAGCAATTGTTACAATATTTGTCAAAAACATGGTGTTTTCAGTTGTTTGATAGCAAAATACCTCAACAGATAAAAAAAAAAAAAAGTCAAATTTGGTGGAAATCCAGACTATGAACTAAGAAATACGAGATTTGTGTTAAAAATCTTTGAAAGAGATCACAAACAATATCTGAAGCTGAAAACGATATCAGCAAATACCCAGTTCAACTTTACCAAAATCTAAACTACACTACATACATAAAACCCAACTCTCTGTGCATCCACTCAGCCATGTTTACTTCAGCACACAGCTAAACTCTTCCAATCTATCTCTTCATTCATTGGCTTTATTTCTACACAGCCCTTCATAAACAGACCTGGATGTGTCATCTTGTTTATTCAGTCTGTTACTCTCAACCAACCTGTCATCATTTACGCTGTGATGTGACTGCACCTGCCAGACGAGCAGACAAGTATGTGGATGTGTCTGAACACGCTGAGTTCCATCCCTGAGATGTATGTGTTTACCTCCCAGCTACAGCTGTCTGATCAGTTCACTCCAAGAAATTAGAAACTGCCACATAGAGACTCCATCTGATCTGAGAGCTACAAAGTGGACTGGAATGTGTCCAAAACATGGAAAACTGACAGATATCAAAAGCTCGCACTGAATCTGTCAGATTATTTGATCATATATTAAAAAGATCTAAACCAGGAAGATAGTAAATTGGGATTGTATTTACTTTGAAAATTAGCTTTGGAATATATTGTCAGTTGCTAAACTCCTCTAATGCAAACTGGCACTAGCCTTGGAAATCTTTGAAATGACAACGCAGCCATTTTTTTTTTCTAGTACGAACTGCTGTTTTTGTCTTGAGTACTTTCACAGATTCAGAATACCACGCTGCAAAAAGCGGTGCAATTTTTTTTCGGAAAGAGGTCGATTTTTCGGAGCTGTCGCAATGCAAAAAAGGCATCAACCAATGAGGGACAGACATCACATCACGACAATTGCAGACCTGTTGCAATGGTTGCAAATCTGAATTGCTGCCATAACGAATAGTTTGATGCCGCCAAGAATTTTGTGCTTTTGTGGTGCTTTTTTTTTTTTAATCACACCCCTCACGGTGAAAAGGCCTTTAACTGTGCAATAATAAATACTCAAGACCCTGTGAGATTTACAAAGTTTAATTTAAGATTTAAGACATTTTAATGCCAATCTGAATAGAAAATTAAGCAAGTGTCATGACTAGAAAATTAAAGAAGACATTACACCAAGAAAGTATTTTTAAGACCTTTCCAAGACATCCTGAATGTGAAAACAGTTTTTATCATCACTATGACTTTCCATATTTAGAGATATTCTTGATGATCAAACTTGTTTCTCAGTCTAAATTAGCACATCAGATGGACTGGCAGAATTCTGAAGTTGACCCATATTTCCTGACTTTCTCCGAAGAATTCATGGAATTCCCTGACTACCCCTGCAACTGCTATGATATCCCAGGATTATTTCAGGAATTTGAATGGAGCATTTGTGGTGTTTGTGGTCAGCTGGAGCGGCTTGGTGACAGCCGGCCTGTGGGAACCAACTCCAGATCAAACAGGAGGATTTTAATGAGAGCGGCTGAACCTCCCATGAAAAGAACCTGTTGCTTGAGTTGTAGGATGGGAGTAAACACACACACACACACACACACACACACACACACACACACACACACACACACACACACACACACACACACACACACACACACAGCCTATAGCCAGAGGCAGCGCTTTGCTCTGTAGTCACACTGTCAATACTAGAACAGGATTCAAGTCAAAGACAAAGAAATCTAAAATACCTTAATGCAGCCTTAAGTGTCTGCTTATCACTTCTCTGATCATGGCAAGTTATCTTATCAACAGTCAGTTTATCTTTGCAAATATAACCTCCACCTTTAACAACAACAGCAGAGAACACCTTTTTAACAGTGCAGAAGCTAAAATGAATACAACTGTTAGATCCCAGACTGTGTTGAGAAAATCCACCATTTAAAAAGATAAGTCTGTTAATATTCTGTATTTTCATGTTTTTCAGAGAGCGTGACAGGAAACGCAGGGAGAGGACACGTTTAATTGAACCATCCAGGTCATGTGACTGACCCCAGTGTGTGTTAGTCATTCTTTTGATGCAGAACAACGGTCAGATCTGGTTAAATGGCGGCACTGCCACAGTCAAGTGTCACGGTGACCTCCTGACCCTCCACACGACAGGAGGCGGACCTTTGTCATGAGCTGGTATTGTCTGGGACTTTATTACACTCAGCTCTACATTGTTTGTGCTGCCAAATGACATGTGTATTGGTATGTATATGTGTGTGTCTGTGTGTGCTTTTGGAAGTCAAGCTGGGCTGAATGGACACTCACTTTCTCACAGCAGTATATTTAACTTGTGCAAAGATGGGACAAAGAAAAGAAATTCAAATTGAAGGCATCTGGCCTTTAAAATAAAACATAAAAGTTACCCAGAGTGCCTGAGTTACTGTAACAACTCCAACTCTATTTTTCCTAGTTTATAGCCAAACCTGGAGCCAGACAGACAAGTAAGCATCATTTCCATCTTTGTAACCATCAAGAAACAGTGACATGTCTGACATAAATGTTCCCAGTATTTAAATATTTGATTTTCCAGGACCCTTGCAAAAACTGACCACAGTCACTCACAGTCATTTGCATAAGTATGAACCATAATTTACCTCTTGATTTCAAAAAATCATGCTTTCACAGGCTTCACAAACCACGAGTGCATTCAACATCTGTCATCATCACAGGATGTTTGAAATATTGCAAAACAACTAAACTAGTGCAGTATATTTTTAGCTTAACTTGTTCCTCAAAACACAAGACACAATAGATTGTAGGAGGGTCATTGCACATATTACACTATGTACAGCAAATCTGTAACAGGTTGTTTTGTTGCACATGAACAAATTGTGTTATTTCTCCCACGCTTTACAGTACAGAATGGGAATAGGAATCCTGTGCACGTCTTTAAAAAGTGCATTAACTACAATTCTTTCCTTTTCTACTTCGCTTAATTTAGAGTGCAAAAACCTCAAATATTAAAACATAAAACAACGACAAGACAAAGTGACTTCCCACACTGCATCGCAAACGATTCGTCTCCTGCTGCTGCTACCACGATTGTGGGCCTGATTGACATTTTATGGCTGATCTGTTAACTGGTCGGGCCTGTTTATTGCTTAATGACACACTGTAATGAAAATGAATACTTGGCTCATGCTGTGAGTAAATCCCATCCAGCTGCCACTCAACAACCAAGTTCAACAGCCGAGCAGAAACAGGACGGTCAAACAAGGTAAAAACCTGCAGCCAACGCACACACAAGACAAGCCTAATAACCTTGGACCATCATTACATACAATATAATACACTGTGTTTAATCTTGTGTATTATTTGATTGTTTCTGATTTGAATTGGAATTTTAGACCAATTTCATTCCAGCAAAGTTCTTGTGCCACTGTTTGGAAGACATAACTCTTAAAAACACTGGCTTCTTTTGTGGAGAGTAAAATGATTCAGTGGCAAACATGTTTAAGATATCAGCGCCAAAACTCAGGCTTATAATCAGCACTATTATCAGACATTTCAAGGGACACCCCGCCCTACAATTAACACTTGAAATGATCAGGGCACTTGAAAATGACACTTTCCATTATGATACACTGAAAAGTTTTAATAGCCAATTCAAGTTAAACTTTTTGAAATATGTGAACACTGCACTGGTGACCACAGCCACCTAAACCCATCTCCCATAAAATTACAACCTCATACCATAAATAAGTTGTATACCATGAATATACTTATAAAAGTAACTTCTTTCCACAGTCAAAATGTCAGATCAGTGCTCCAATTTGAGCCCAAGCAACAGAAATCACCATATAAGCTATTACATTAAATGGTTTAATATCATCTGTGATTTGTTGGATCACGCTGCTGCTGGGAAACAACTTTAAAAACCTCAAACATTAAACCAGTTAGATCAGTCTGCACTAATTACCCGGTAACTTCAAAGCGCCCACTGCACTGCTGCTATTATAACTTATAATTTAACAGTTGTTAAATGCACCAGTTTTTTGAATAAGCACGCACAACTGTGACTATCAACATATAACGTTATTCCACAGGCTGTATACATGCACATAATCATTTAGTCCATGTATATCCACTCAATATTTACTGTATTTCTTTGTTGCTGTTGCTCACTGGTGCTTTTTAGATATATTCATAAGTACACCTATTTTCTTTACAAATATTAGTCCTGTCATGTCTTAAACCATTTTTGTCCAGCTTCTTCATACAAAACAAACAAACTAAACCGAAGTCTTACTCCTCATGTGCGTAACTTACTAATAGTTGGCCGCTCAAGCTAATTTTCAAGCGGTCAAAGTGTTGCATTAGCCGCTGCAAGCTAACATCAGGACCGTTAGCTGCCCCCAACAGCGACCCATCACACAACATTAGGTCTCACTATTTAGCAGACTCACCTTTCATCCAGTCCACTACTTGTTGCGGGGTCCACTTACTCACAGCCTCCATTTCTCCAACCGGCGTGTAATTTATCTCTCCTCTCTCCAAACTACAGAGTTAACCCGTTAATAAGACATATTTAACGGAAGAGCTTCCTTTACAACACAGAGACAGACGCGGTGTCAACGACCCGACGGTGCGCAGCTTGCGACTGACTGAGCTCGTGGAGAAAGTTTACAGTCATAGCAGAGCACACGCGCGTGAAGCCGGTGTCGGGTTACAGCGGTCTTTAGCCACGCCCTCTACCTGCTCCTCCAATCTAATGACAGTATGTTGATGCTGCCTTCAGGTGCTGTGGGGACGACGGAGCAATGCTACAGTACATCAGATCCGAGTAGATTCAAAGGTGATAGCCTACTGATGTTACCGTCACTGTTTGACCAGGAAATGTAAATTGGTTTTATAATTTCTCTGTTGTACATTACTTTTGGTGTAAAACATACATGTCAACGGATCATCATGACATTAAATACTTGTATTAAATTAAAAAGTACAATATTTGCCTCTGAAATGCCATGAAGTATAAGTATAGAGTAGCATAAATGGAAATATTCAAGTAGTGCTTCATAATTGTAAATGCACTTAGTTACATTCCACCACTGTTTTTTTTTTTACATGCATATTCTGTGAATAAGTCGTGCACTGTATCACCAACCTGATTCATTGTCCTGGCTAACCCTGACTTGGTAGAAATGTATCTTGCACTGTTGTTGAATATAATAAAAAATATGTTGGCTTAAGTCCACATTGACAAGAGTACATTTATAGACTATTTATGCAAACATACTTCAGACAATGTGAAAGCTGTTAAACTTGCAAAGGTGTGCTGTCCCTTCAATGTGCCATTTATGCAATTTATTTATCATGACTGCAGGCCTACAGGAAACAGAAATAAAGATGCATGATAAAACACCATCAGGGTTAATTATAAAACATCACAGGAGCAAGAGTTCTTTGAGCTTTTGACAGACTTGCAAGTTGCATCACAAGTATTTGTTTTCTCTTTATAGTATTTTATTCTATGAATTTGAAAGTTATACACTTAATTTAAATCTTGACAAGCCCGGTCTCAGAGGAGACTTAAACCTATTAATGCAAAAACAAATCTTCAATTAATCACAAAGTGTGTAAATATTCATAGACCATGATTTTTCAACATTAAAGCAAGTGACATGAGAACAGACAGCATCATTTAAAGAATTAGGGCTGCAGTTTTCAAAGGGTATAAACAAACCAAAAGCAGAATGACAAATTAGCAATAAGGTTTTTTCATGTCATTCTGACTTTAAATCTTTTTTAATGCGTGCAAAGAGATAAATTAATGTATGTTCGGTGTTTATCCAGCCCGGCCTCTTCTGCACGGTACAAAGCCTGCACATGGCAGATTATCACATTAAAAATCCTTCAGTCTCTAATCAGAGCTTTCATCTTCTGAGCTCCACAGCAGCTCTGTCATGTGTGCTGGGTGTTGGCTTGTTAGGCTTTTTTAGGGTCTGCAGACGTTTCCCATGGGAAGAGCATTTCAGGCTCTGAGCTGTGCTGGCTGGGAGGAAAAACATCAACTGGGAGTGAAAACACGCAACACAGACACAGTATTATTCATTGTGCTCTGCAATCTGAAAGTGATGGACAGAGAAGATAAACATACAGAGCAATAAAAATGTGACGTTTGTCCTAAAAGCAGATCTAGGGGACACATCACGGGGTCACCAAAGGACAGTAAACAAAACTACAACCAAAGTATTTAATCCAAATTTAAGTTTACATTATTTTAATTTACTTTAAGCACCAAACACTAAAGTAAAACTTACCAAGAAAAAAAAGCATTTTATTACTAGTAATTACACACTGGCTCTCTGGGAAAACCACAAATCTTCCACTATGACTAAGATGTGTGGTTCCCAACTTTTTGGGGTTTGTGGCCCTTGAAAACAAAGCAATGCTTGTAATTCACTAAAAAAAAAAGCTCTACAGATAAAAGGAAAATCTGAAAAATTAACATACTTTGGTGCAGCAAAAACAGAGTTTTTCTGCTGTCCTTGATTCTCCCATGAACACATTGGATCTGTCCTGTGACCCCTTATATCATTACTGAACAATAATTAATGTTATCAAATAAAACAAGGAAAAGTGTTGCATAAGAAAACAGTAGCATTCCATGTTCACACGGAACTGTTGAAAAAGGTCTGACAGCACCTGAATGTAGCATTATAAACAGCTGATGCAGGCGCAGCTCCTGGTTTGGTAAAAAGGCTTTTTATTTATTTATTTCACCTGGGAGATGGCGGTTGTTCAGGCCCTTAGACTGGGAGCACGATCGGTAGTGGTGGAAAGTACCTAAGTACATTTCCTCAAATAGCCACTGAACAATTTTAAGGTACTTTTGTATTACCATTTCTATTTTACACTTCTCCACTTGAAATCAACTCACAAATTATGATGTATTGATAAAGGGGAAAATAAGACTTCAGTGATTCCCAGGGGGGAGAAATCCACAGGCTACCCAGTAGTATCACAAGTCATTAAAATCAGCTCCAACTTAACCTGATGCAATATTTAAGTGTTGTAGACATTAATACACTAATAATACTTATAATCCACTAATAACATGCACTCTGACATTTGTACTTTTGTTACTTTAGAGTATATTTTCACTGTGATATTGCTACTTTTTCATACAGCTGAATTATTTTTAAGTAAAATATCTGAAAACATAGTTCACTGACACATGGTTGATTGATTTAACCTCCACTTTGTTGCCTCCTTCACTCCATGATCACTGTTGTCTCTTTAAATTGACATTTGTTTATTGTCAAACATCTTTAACAAGTATAGAATTATTTGGTCACAGCTCATTGTTACCTTTTAACCAGTAAAATGTGATTCCTGCTGTGCTGTCAATCAGCTCTCTATTTTATTGTGTACTTCTAAACATGGTTAAAGCTGGACTAGTTTAAGGTGTTGGGTCTAAGTAATACTTAACCATATAGTTTAGCATAACTTAGGAAATGCTGCCTTAATGTGGTTTTAAGTAAAAATCCCCAAATAAACGGATGATTTACTCATTTAGTCTAAGGAAAACTTCAATGAAGATGACTATTAATGACACTGACAGGGTTGATGAATAACTGCAACATATTTTTGGCTCTTCAGTCACCACCATCACATTGTTTTTAAACATGCACTTAGTATAAAATATAATCCGTTTGTTAATAAGGTTTATATTATTTTATCACAAGTGATATTTCAATTTTTGCAGTAAAATGTTTTAAGATTAAGTAGCCTGTATGGGAAATCTCAGCACACATTTACATCTTATTAGAGGTCAATAGCTTAACTTGATAAAGACAACTCTATAGTCTACATTTTCCAAAGTCTTTAAAATATGCTGTGATGCTATAATGCTCATTACACACCAGAAAACAGCAGCCGAGTAGACCAATGCCACTACCTCTTACAGAGGTAGTAAAAACAAAAAAAATCTCATTTGACCTGAAGATGGCGCCAGAGGATGAGAGCAAAATCCAAGACACGCTGAGGCTGGTCTGTAGTGGAATAATTTTAAAATTTCAGATCATCCTTTACATATTTTGCACCATGAAAGTCAAACAACCTTTGTGCCTGTGACCACACCAACTGTTCTGTGCTGTAAAATTATACGCAGCCACTTCCTCAATACATTATCCCCAAAAAGGAAAAGACAACCAACAACAGTGACAGTAAACAAATTTATTTTGTCATCTGCATTTACAGCTGGAATTCTGGGAATTCGAACACGACGTCTTTGCCTGTGAGTTTCTTGTAGACACCAGAAAAAGTCTCAACCTGAAACACAACAAAAGAAAACAGCTCAACTTCAGTATCTGTTTTTTTACAGTGTAAATGGGTTCACTGAATATTTTTCTCAAGTTCATGACTGGTGGTATGAATTATAAGATACTTTTTTCTTGTCATGGTGCAATGGCTTCAGAAATAAGGCTAAAGCTTAAGATTTTAATTATATATGACTGATTACGCCTGATTTGGTAATTAAAATGTCAAACAAGAAATACATGACAAGTCACCAGAGCCCTGATTCACATTTTCACTTTGGCGCCAGGAGAGAAAACTAAAACACCAATTTGTAAAGAAAAAGATCATGAACATCTTCTGAGGCAGAGTTTGTGCACTGCATGGTTTAGCTCCCCAGTAACGGCCCCAAAGGGACTCTGGGAAGATGTAGGAATATGCAGGACGCCCGTCCTCACCGACCAGCAGCCGGGGACAGAGCTTTTTCTCCGACATTGTGGAACGGGACTGTACGTCTCAGCTGGAAAGCTACGCTCCCATACGCCACTAGGACAGAGCCAGGAGAGCAACCTCGCTGGATGTCCATGTCGGATAACAACAACAGCCAATGACTGCACAGATGTGGGGACTGATCACTTCTGAATGTAAGTGGCTGCTTTCACAAACAGCAACATCTGATCTAAGCACTCCTGGTTCCAGTACTGCATCAGTAAGTTAAACATCTATTACAGCGTGTCACTGTCAAACCCTGATGATCATGTTTAGAGCCACAACGACTGGTCCATTAATTCATTAACTGATTGAGGAAAAACTAATTTGACATCACATTAGGCATTCTCACAATTTTCTGATGTTTTCATAAAATCAAGACAAGCAGAGATTAATTGATAAAGAAAATAATCGTTGTAGCCCTAATCATGTTAACACGGCATTCAGACGTTTACTCCACCTGCTTTTATGTGAACTTACTTTGTGTTCGACATTGTTCTGCTGCGCCTTGTCCAGATGGACCTTGATGAGCCTGCTGCAGTCCTGTTTGACTCTGATCCTCTTACCCACGATCTCGCTAGGGAACACCAGATCCTCCAAGATGGCGTCGTGGACCGCAGTTAGAGTACGGCTGAGGGAGGAATCAAAAAAAAAATCACATTAATACCCTACATTCAAGCAGGTACAACACCGAGCTAAGGAGTCTGTGAAAAACATTAAGTAGATCAAACATAATACGTTCTGCTTCAGTATGCAAGTAAAATATATAATTCTAAAAACGTGTATTTGCATTTTCAGTTTCCAATTCATTGTAAAGCCTGTATTAACAGTTTGTGCACTGCATGGTTTAGCTCCCCAGTAACGGCCCCAAAGGGACTCTGGGAAGATGTAGGAATATGCAGGACGCCCGTCCTCACCGACCAGCAGCCGGGGACAGAGCTTTCTCTCCGACATTGTGGAACGGGACTGTACGTCTTAGCTGGAAAGCTGCGCTCCCATATGCCACCAGGACAGAGCCAGGAGAGCAACCTCGCTGGATGTCCATGTCAGATAACAACTGGATTCATACTTTGCACGATCATCATCACAACTATCTGATTTACTTTGCCTATTCATCAGTATGGAGATAACTTTATTCCTAATGCTAAAATGTCCAGAGTGCACGACAGACCTTCAGAGAGGTTTCAACTGTCAAATTTGATTTTCAAAACACTAGAAATTAGCTGCTAGCGTCTGAGACTTGAGTAATACTGACCCCCCCCCCAAAATCTGTATTTGATAAAAACTCAAATGGTTATGTTCAGTGCTGAAATGATTTGTTGAGCAACTGAGTTTTACTTTGCTACTTTGTCAATTTAGATTGCTGTAAATCATTTTAAATTCAAACACAAAATTTTGATTCCACTCTCTAAATTTTGACGAATTGCTGCTCTTTTATCTTCCATAACATTTGATTAGCTTTGAGTGCTAAGCTGTCGATTGAAAAAACAAAACTGAATGGGAATTTTAATCTTTTTCTGATATTTTATAGGCCAAATAATTAAGTGAGAAAATAGGCAGGATAGTCAAAAATAATCACAAGTTGCAGATTAAACTATGCTTATGGGGTTACTTGTGTTTAAGATTTTACAAAATTGTTTTAAAATCAACTAAACATGGAGATTGAGTCACTTATTTATTAGAGGTGGCCATATGAACAACTACGATAGTTTACATAGGTTTATATAGTGATAGCGATACAGTGAGATAATGTTCTGGAAAATCCAATGAAAGCAAATTAAACTTAAATCAGAGTACTTCATGTAAAAATACTGTAACTCTGTAGAACTATAGCTACAAGTAACAAGACTTTCGGTATCTATTAATCTGCCGACTACTTTCTTGATCCATCAAATTGTCTGGTCTATAAAACGTGCAAAATAAGTCCTTTAAAATTTCCCAGAGCTTAAGTATACATTTCAATATTTAACTTTTTCAGCCCAAAAAACTCCAATGTGCCTCTAAAAGCTTTATTAAATTTGTTTTGAGCCACGCAGCTGTAAAAACCTTAACACTGTTCAGTTCACCATTAGAGACAATATAAACAGCAAACGCTCACATGTGAGGCAGTGACTTTTATGGCCTAAAAGCAACTTAAATTTAATTCAATTATTTGCCAATCAATTTATTAATAAACTCATATTTCATAACACTGCCTAAACACAACATTGTCATATCACACATACATTCATTTTACTCAGGAGGAGTTCCTGCAACTTATACCTGTAAGCTTAAGTATAACACAGCAGTAACAAGAATAGGAATATGAAAGACGGCCAAATCGACCTGTCCAACATCTCATACACACTCAGGAGTGCTCCCATGCTCTGACAACAGGATTAATTCTCAGCCTGTGTGAGATCAAAGTGACGATGTCTACTCACCTCCTGGGACGCTTCTGCTTATTCTTTGTGCGGCTTTTCCTGGTGGGTTTGGGCAGAATTCTCCTCTGAAAATCAAAAGTGTCATCTTGTTAATCTCAGATTAGGATTCGAACATTCAAACAGCTTAGAAGCTCAATTAATTCAACAAAGAATATCAGTAACCAGATGCATGAGGGTAAGGCTGATCTTTTGGGTCAATATTAGATATAACCTGCTGATACTCATGTTCCTCCTTGTTTTACTGACAGCTTAAATATCAGTATCAAATGTCAGGAGTTTGACACTTACATCATGAACATGAGAAATATATTGGACACAGAAGAGTGACACTTTTCTCTTACATGAATGGTTACATTTCAAACTATTATCAACGTCTAACTTCCAACACCCATATGAAACCCTGGCAAATAAAATGATGTGCACTGCATGGTTTAGCTCCCCAGTAACGGCCCCAAAGAGACTCTGGGAAGATGTAGGAATATGCAGGACGCCCGTCCTCACCGACCAGCAGCCGGGGACAGAGCTTTCTCTCCGACATTGTGGAACGGGACTGTACGTCTCAGCTGGAAAGCTACGCTCCCATACGCCACCAGGACAGAGCCAGGAGAGCAACCTCGCTGGATGTCCATGTCAGATAAAACAATCAAGACAGACTCATTTTACACCATCACAATTTATCCTTTTTGTGGCAGGTTGTGGAGGGGTCAGCAGGGGTCTATTTTTATCTGTGCTAGACAACTTTATTTTGCAAGTTGTTATGCTAAGTCCAATACAACATCAAATTTTACATCTTAAGAACGGTCACCACCTTTCAGTGAGTCCACAAAACCCAAGTGGACAAGGTAAGCCCACCCCACAACTCTGCATCATCCATCCATGGGTGAGAAACTGAGGCAGAAATCATGATCATCATCCTCACCTGTGCAATGAAGACCACGTGCTTTCCGCTGAACTTCTTCTCCAGCTCCCTCACCAGACGCACCTGAATCTTCTGGAAGGACTTCAGCTGAGGAACGGGAACAAAGATGATGATGGCTTTCCTGCTGCCACCAACCTCGATTTCCTAAAACAAACAAACATAATATAGTTAACATGACAGGTCTGCCTGCATATGTGGGATATTGTCTCTATGAGAAACCAACAATCATTTCAGTGTCCTAAATGTAAAGTTGGCAAATAAACAAGCAGTTAGGTGTGACACAATAGTCTGTTTCACTGTAATAATGTGCACTGCATGGTTTAGCTCCCCAGTAATGGCCCCAAAGGGACTCTGGGAAGATGTAGGAATATGCAGGACACCCGTCCTCACCGACCAGCAGCCGGGGACAGAGCTTTTTCTCCGACATTGTGGAACGGGACTGTACGTCTTAGCTGGAAAGCTACGCTCCCATACGCCACTAGGACAGAGCCAGGAGAGCAACCTCGCTGGATGTCCATGTCGGATTGGATCTCCATTTCAACATTTACAATCAGGAGACAACCATATTTAAAAAAAGAATGACTCACAGCAAAAACAGCCCTATGGTGGTTCTAAGCTTTACATGACTTAGAACACTAATATGCAAGTAGCAGAGATGGAAATGAGAGAAAATGTTTTCCTACCTTTGCTGCAGTGATGTTCAGCTCTCTGAGCTGAGCCTTCAGGTCGGAGTTCATCTCCAGCTCGAGCAGAGCCTGCAGGGAGACAAATCAAATCAGTATGGAATATCCATTTAAACACTGCTATGACACATTTACATGTGCTGCAAGAGCTCATCTATTCATTGGACAGATTTTGTCTCAAGCGGTCTTGTCAGTATGTTTGGTAGGGCAGACCATGCTGCTGTAGAGTGGTGCAGCCCATGATCAATGGGAGCGATCATGCTACTGTACAGTGGTGCTGCCCACATTCGGCAGGAGCGACCACGCTGTTACAGAGCTGCGCTACCCATGTTTGGCGGGAACAACCGTGCTGCTACAGAGTGGTGCTGCTCGTGTTCAGCAGGAGCGGCCATGCTACTGCAGAGTGGCGCTGCCCGTGTTCGGCAGGTGCGACCGTGCTGCTGCAGAGTGGCGCTGCCCGTGTTTGTGAGGAGCGACCATGTGGCCGTCTTGTTGAGGTTGTGATATGTAAACACAATACCACACATTTCCCCAGTGATGGGAGAGATGGAGCCAAGTTGAGTCTGGCGCATACTCCAAGACACCACTGTCGACATCCATGAAAACATTGAGTCTGTGGTGGATTTCAGTGGATTTCATCTGTAAAACAGAAGCAACTGGACCCAGAACTGAAATTAAATCATTCCACAACTGGGTCCCATGAGTGCCAGAACTATCCAGGATGCCATAGACACACACACACACGTACAAAGTCAGAAGAGGCAAGACAGAGCTAAAATACAATGAGCAGACAGGAATACATTTTACTGCGGTTAGACTTTGTATGATTTAAAGTGCTGAATGACTGACTTTACATACTAAACATTTAAAGTTTCATCCTGGATTTAGATACACAAATACCAGTTAAGTGGTGTGTAGTATTACTTAGTGATGTCTTAACATTAAATCTTAAAGTCCCTGAAAATACAAAGCAGTGTGATTCAGGCTTATATAGTGTATTATCTCTAAGTGTCTGGCCTCTAATATACTCACAACAATGATCATTTTAGCATGAGCAGTCACACTCTACACACACAACATGAAGCTTAGCATTAAACTGCAGTAAAGTTAACAGGTGATTTGATGATCTGAAACCTGGCAGTCTTACCTGGGAGATCCCAGACTCAAACTCGTCTGGCTTTTCGCCATTAGGCTTCACTATTTTGGCGCTGGTACTGAACATGGCCTTTGTCTCTGCGGAGATATATGAAGACGAGGGGTCACACATGCAGACAGCCATATACACTTGACTGACATGAACCCTGGAGGAGCTCCTTCAAACTTGCTCAGGCTAGGCTACAAGTTAGCTAAGCGTGAGCACAGGGCTAGCACTAGAAGATAGTCAATTTCGTGAGTAGCTTGAGGCATAATCGATTAACCCAAGAAAACACACACAGCATCAATAGAAACTAGACTCTCTGTCTCTTAAGACAAGCTGCATGTCAGCTAGAATGAGTTACGGCTACGTTAGAAGAAGCGCTAGCTAGCTAATATAACTCAATTACCTCAGCAGCAATTTAGCTTAGAAGTTTCATGTGGTAAAATATGTAACCAGATTTGTCTCACGTTAAACTACTGACACAGAGCGCTTTATATATTCAGTCTACTACCTCCTCCAGTGTGACTTAGCTGCTATCTGAACACATGCACGGCCTGCTAACTGCTCCCCGGTACAAGAACACCATTCACCGGAGCTTCACTACTACGCTTTATTCTGTCATATAAAACAGCCATCCGTCGCCTCAAACCACATAATCTAACGTATCAGAGACTTAAGATGCTTTACGGTGGGTTTACACAAAAATAAAACGACATTAAAGCACATTTTTGGCTACAAATGCCACTCCTGTTGAAAGTAACACGACTAACCTCTGTCAACGACGGCCAAGGAAGAGGCCGGAACATCGCGAGAGTTGTATTAATCCAATCAGGGCGTCCCATTTTGCTATCGCGAGAGCTCTGCTTTTACACCCTGCTTTGAGCGATAAAAAAGACAACGCGAGACTTTCGTGAGAATTTCCGGTGACAACATTACTTTCAGATCTTTTGGACTGGTGTTACTTTGTATCTGCACCTTTCGGGCTTTAGAGAAAACTATAACTCTTGTATTTAAAGACTCCAGCAGAGGTTAGACTGTTTTAATATTTATAAGGAATAGTTTTTGGCGTTTATGTGGGGTTTCTGTGATTCAGGGCGACCAAACTAGCTAGCAACGTTACTAGCGAACGTCAGTTTTGGCATCCTTGAATTTACGTGCTGCTGAATTTGACCTACAGTTTGACGGTTTCATAGCAAAACACATTGACCAGCCAGATGTAACGATATTTTATTGCGTGTTGAGCTAACATCACGATGTCAGCCACCTCTGGGTCACAGAAGTTTCTTGGTAGACAGTGATGTTTAGACTGACTGGTCTTTTCAGAGCAGTACGCAGGACCGTCTGCAGCGCCGCCGACGACATGGCGAAAGGCAAGTTTTTCTACGCTGTAAGGAAGGGATTCAAACCAGGAGTCTACAAGTCATGGTGAGACTATTTACATCTCAATGTCAGAACACCTGTTTGTGAGAAAACCAGTCATTCATCTCTCATAGAGCATTTCCTTTGGTGAGAGGGGGTGCATTGCCAAAGTCCATCCAAATATGTGACGGTTTAATGTCTTCTTGGTATTCGGCCAAACAACACATCAGATAGAAGATCAGTTAAAAGTAGTTTGTAATCACAACTATCCAATCTTTAATTCGGCTTAGAATTAAAACATGATCAACCGTTTATATTAATCATATTTCCTTTTCTTCATCGAAACACACAGCCAGTGATGGGCGTTGCTGAGCAGCATTAACCACATCTGAAGGATATTTTTTTCCCCATACGTAAAATGTATCGTAAGGCCTTAATGATCTGTAAGGTGTGTTAAGGTGTGCTCTGCTATGCTGCTGAAAAACAAGACACTTAAATCTGCCAGATTTATATTTTAAGGTTTGGTTCACCAAACGTATAGATATGAAAAGATATGCAGAATAAAGAGCCATGGAACTGTGATCACATCACAGCAACCTTACTATTCAAAAACAATGTCCAACTCAGTATGCATCATGATTACTGTTCGGATGTTATGAATCATCATGCAGTCGTTAGTTCCCTCTTTTATGTTTATTTTTACTCTGATGTAGGGATGAATGTAAGAGCCAGGTGGACAACTTTCCAGCCGCCTCTTTCAAGAAGTTTGCATCAGAGAAAGATGCCTGGGCGTTCTTCAGAGGAGATAAACCCTCTCCAGTTCCAGACGTGAAGCAGGGTAAGCAGATCCGGACCAACATGAAGCTTCTCTTCTGCACAAACCCTGAAAACAACTTTTTCTAGAGGCTGTAAATGATCAGGCGTTGAGCAGGGGTGGATCTGAGAATGCCTTGTCATTAAAAAGGCTGTAGTTTTGATCCTAACAGCAAGTTAATCCATCAACGGTCATATATAAAGGCTCAGTGCCTCCAAGCCCTGATCTAGGAGTGTAAACTTCCTATCACGATCCTAATTGAAATCTTTTTTCTTATGTTAATTTACATCTGCTGAGGTTTTTTCCCAGTGTATAGGTCGCTAAGATATCCAATTATATGACGAGTATGTGCTTTCAACAATCATTTCCTAACAAATGTTATTGAGCAGATCTCTGAGTGAAATGTCCACGTTCTAGGAGATAGTCATGGAGGACCTCAATACATAATGTATGGTTCTGGATCAGAGCTAAATTCCTCCATATAATCACTACAGTGGCACTTTGCAAACAATCTCTATACGTTTCAAAAATTAACAATTAGTGTTTTTTGCTTCCAGTGGCTAAGAGTGTGGAGTCAGCTGCTGCTCTGCTTCCTAAAAGAGGCCCAGAGCCTCTGGAGTATATCCCTCTTGGTAAGAAGAGATGTCACTCGGAGGAGGACGCGGCGTCCCATCCCAAACGAGTCAAACAGTCAGAAAGCTCGTCTTCAGAAAGCAAAGACGGATTCACATACATGGGTAATATGTCAAATATATGTGGAAATGTAAAACATTAATTCTGATATGGAGTTCTTTGTCAGCCTTGAAGTGAAATGTTAAATCTTGTGTAGATAACACTTACTATGCTCTGTAAAAGTCCAAATGGAGGAAATAGGGAGACTGAATAAAACCTAAACTCACTTCAGTGTCACTTAGAGCTGTTCTTTCTTTAACAGGTGATGCTGTGGTTGTTTACACTGACGGCTGCTGCTCAGCAAATGGACAAAAGGGCGCCCAAGCTGGCATCGGAGTGTACTGGGGTCCCAACCACCCACTGTGAGAACATACTCACACTTAATAGATGTACCTTTAACTGACTTTAAGCTAATTTTAACCATTCTAACTTCTGAGCAGTTCTCTAAAATAAAATATGATGCTTTCCTGTAGAAATGTTGCAGACCGTCTGCATGGAAGACAAACCAACCAGCGTGCAGAAATACAGGTACAGCATGAACAGAATTTTTGGAAACATTTAGCTGTCTCGCATAAACACAAATACAGAGGTGGTTAATAATTTTAACCAGGTTGACTAACTTTCTATCCACGGTTTCTGTGCATGTGAACCAGGCAGCCTGCAGAGCGCTGGAACAAGCCAAAGAGAAGAACATCAAGAAGTTGGTCATCTACACCGACAGCAAGTTTACAATCAACGGTGAGTCGCAATTCTGTTCATCTCCAACATGTGGCAGGTTCAGGGTTTTGAATTTCACCATAGCAGACCCTGATGAGTTTGTTGTGAAGTGTGTGGTGTGTTGGTGCTGCAGGTGTGACCAAGTGGGTGAAGAACTGGAAGCTGAACGGCTGGCGGCTGAAATCTGGAGGTCAGGTCACAAACAAAGACGACTTTGTGAAGCTGGACAGGCTGAATGCAGAGCTGGAGGTGGTCTGGGTAAATATCAGCCTGCGTCACGTCGCCATACAGACAAGTCACATCACCTTGAACCCAGTCCCTTCCTTCTTGCTTTCAACTAATTTATACAGACTCACTTAAGAGTCAAGAGTTAGGGGTCATTTCTATAAAATAAACATACAAAGACCACAGTACTAACTTTTGCTTTCTACAGTCAGTGGTTAAATTAATAAACAAATACAGACAACACTGTTAGAACAATACCTGTGATGTGATCTGATATGAAGTTTAGAGTAATGTGTTATTCTGCCTCCCTCCAAGAAAAAACATGTTTAGACTTATTGTGTGTGATCCTACGGTAATTGTCATCATATACTGTATGTTCAGTACTTTTTTATTGTAGGTTTCTTTTTGCAGTCCAGTGCCCCATGCTGCGAGGGGTTGACTTCTAGGGCCTTTTCATTTGGGTTTCCTTTGTCTGTTTAAACATGCTGAGCCACGCCATGCCACACTCAAAATGGGCCACTCATGGAGTTGAGCCAAAGGGGCGCCCAAACACCAAAGCAGGTTGCTGTTATGTTTTGCTGACTTAGATGGCCACTAGGGGCGTTAGAGACTCATCAGAGTAAACAGCAGTTCACAAAAATGTGATCAACCATGAAGCCTCAAGCTGTGACCAAGAGGTTGCAAGGCACCAGGGAGTGCAACATCATCCCACATCTGATTGGTGTTAGTCCTCTAGGATGAAGACACAGAGGAGATTACAAACAAACGTTTATAACACCAAATGACTTTACAGGTCAGAAACATTATCTCCTCTTCTCCTCCATCTTCCTCCAGATACATATTCCAGGTCACGCTGGCTACAAAGGTAACGAAGAGGCCGACAGACTTTCAAGAGAAGGAGCCGTGAAGCCCATAAAGCCAGAGGAAACAGACGACTGCAGCTGAAGAGATTTGCTGCAGGACTGCTCATATTTTCTCTGGTTTGACACAGTTTTTGTTATTTCTCTACAAGCACTGGTGACTGAACCGAAATCTGTAAAATGTTAGTCTGTTAAATTTCCATTTAAATTATGTTTAATGTTTTTAATAAAGTTTCTGTTTCAGCTGCTTGTGTGTTGTTGTTTTTTTGTTTTTTTGTATTCTGTGATGCACAATGAAATGAAAGTGGATCAGTGTGAGGTTTCTTCTGAGGATTGTTTTTTGTTTTCCTTTTGAGGAAAGGAGATGATGATGATGATGATGATGATGATGATGATGATAAGGAAGAATGTGAAGGAAAGTAGGGATGAAAGAGAGAGAGAAGGCAGCAAAATGTGCGACAGAGGTGAGGGAGAGCAGGGTGAAGAGCGGGAAGGGTGGGGGAGACACCAAATTCAAAGAGAAAGGAGGAATGAAAAAGGAAGTGGGCAGATAGTCTAGAAAACAGAACAGGAGCAATTTGGAAAGACAGGAAGTGTGTTGTGGGTGGAGATGGAAAATATTTGTTTGTAGTTCGATTTCTAGATTAGAAAGGCAGATTCGATGTAGCTGTAATACAGTTGATGGACCAGCAGGAGGAGCTCCAGGTCTTTGTTAGAGCCCAGAGGAAGAGGATGGGGTTTATTTAAGGATCTGTTTGAATGCTGATTGACATATTTGATGCATGCTGTTTCATACACATCGCAAACATTAATTAAAAGTATATTTAGATAAAGTTTAAGACCATAAAACACAGTTGAGAGGAAAGGTGTATCAAACCTGGACCACATAAAATGGGAGATGACAAACAGACTCTAAACCATGAACACATTAAGTGCTGAATGGGCTGCTCATAGAGGTATTTAATTCATTCATTCTTGTTTCCATGAGAGGAATAAAGACTGAAAAACATCTCATTATTAACAACTATGAGGGAAGTGTGAGAATTTGGCAGGCTCAGTTCAAAGCTCCTGTCATCCCATACAAGGCAGGGCAAAAACAAAACGTGAACATTTAATTCTATTCATCAGGATCCCTTTTAACATCATCAAACATATTCTTTCTGGGGTCCAATCTCACAACACTTTACAGACAACATAATAAGAAAGAAATAATAGGCAAAAATATTAATAATGAATAAATGAAGAAATAAACGCGACAAAAAGCTCCAAGAATTAGATGCATCATAGGTGAGTAATGTCACATTTGTAAGTGTCCCAAATGCAACTGAGGAATTATTTCTTATTTTAGTTGTTATATACAAATTTAGCAATAAATATATAAAACAATAGGAGGGAGACTGAACCAGGGGATGCTGTTAAAGGAAACGTTTTTAAAAAATGAATTGCATGTACAGGCAAAGAGTTCTGTACATTTCTCTTTGCTTGACAGTGTTCCTCCAGTGTAATTGTACCTCTCCGAGCTTGCCTAAAACATTATTCCAAATGTTTATCCAATTAAAAAGTGAACAACTTTGTAACACATACATTGCTGGCACAGAAAGGTAGTTGTGTGCACATCCGACCCTATATTTAGGTCAGGTGCAAGATAGCAGACTCTGTAAAGACTGTCTGCACACCAGGTTATAACTTAAGATCTTAGTTAGACAGAATAGGCAACAGTTCAACTCTACTGGGTCTTCAAGAGGCAAACAGCTACCAGGACAAGGAATACATGGGCACGTCAACCAGTCGGGCAAAACTACAGACCCAGGATCCACACATGAAAAAAATGAGTGTCAAAGGATGCAGTGTAACTGAGTTTGGAGAAGTTGGAGGAAGAGAAGTTCTCTGAGGCTGAGGACAAAAAGGCCAAGAGAGACCTGAAGAACAACAGTATGTTAAAGTTGCTTAGATTGATTTTTTTTTTCACACAACACAGCAAGCTCTGACACATCGCCTTATAAAGTTTTTTTTTTTTTGCCGCTAACTTGTTAGCAAACAGTTGCCAGCAGACATGGAGCACATTGATTATTCATTAGCGCTGGTGTTTGTGTCCACGTGATGAATGAAAGTCCATTATGCACTCTGCTTTTTTAGCTCTGTTTTGGTTTCCACCAACTCCAGAGGGAAATATCTGTCTGTTCGGGTGATAAATGCTCCACTGTGTTCACCGGCATGTCTCTAACTGTGTCTGTCTGCTGTTTGCTGCTGGGCAGGTAGTGTGCTGTGGGTTTATTGAAGCTTGTTTGCTTAAAACCAGCTGCCCAAGAGACCAAACTAAAGCAGTGTTTGTGCTGAAAAGCAAAAATCACGAGTTAAAAAAAGGGTAAAGCTGCGTGGAGCTGTCAGTAATTTTCTAGGGGATCAGATTTTCACATAAACATTTGACCAATACAAATATTAATTAGGGAAGCCTTAAATAAGCATGTGACGTGCTACGGCTCCATCTTTACAAATTCATGTTGTTCGGCCTTTTTCAACCTGACAAAACTTTATTATATTACAATTTCCAGTAGAGTTTCCAGAAGTACAGCTACAGGAGGGTGAAATGTGAACTCCTCTCTCTCCTACTGTCTCCTTCCACCACCTTTTCTTCTTTCTTCATGTAAGTTTTTTTTCTCCTTGTCCTTCCTCACCTTCCTCACCTCCTTGTTCCCTTCCTCCTCACTTTCCATCTCATCAATGCTGGAACGTAAGTACAATGATGAAGTAGTTTAACGTGAGTATTTCTATTTTATTCTACCTTTTGTTTCCAGTTCACTGCATTTCACAGGCAGTTATTGTACTTTTTACACCACTTTTCATCTCTTACTATAATATAAGGCATTGTTCAGTGCCAAACATCTCCATATCAAGTCATTTTATACTGTTATTGAGTCATTTTTCTATTTTTTAAACATGAAAAATCTAAGAATATTCCAACACACGTAAATTCCTCGTCTCAATGACTCTCTAAAAAGTTTTATTCATTCTTTTTTGTCTCAAGTCAGGCCAGGACTCCTTTCTAGAGCACTTTTTTTTTCACAAAAAAAGGAAAATAAAGTTGTTAGGATGTAATTATGAATATAATTAAAGTAGTTGAAATGACTCAACCTCAGATAGTAAAAGATTACACAGTATTGGATCAGTATTGATAATCCCATAATCATACCAGCAATTTTACTCTTGATACTTTAAGTACATTTTGCTGACAGTACTTTTACTTGAGTATGCTTATGAGTGCAGGAATTTTAAGTTGTAACTTGTGGTGTATTTTTATATTGTCGTACTGTTACTTGTACTTTAGTAAAGTATCTGAGTACTTCTGCCACCACTGCCTCTCATCCCATTTCCTCTGGCAGACCTACTGTATGTGTTCGTAAAACATAATCAGTTCTGCTGATGGAAACAGAGAGAAGGAGAAATTAGAGACTCCCCCTCCTCCCCGGCTGCCTTCCTCTTCGTCCTCCTCCTCCTCCGTCCGCCGGTCGATTGGTCGGTGTCGATGTTGGAAACGGCAGGACGGAGGCTCGGGGTTTCTTGCTCTGACCTCGACCGCTACCTCGCGGCAAGCGTGGGGCGCCACGACCCCGCCGGAGGCAGCCCAGTCTGAGATAGAGCGCCTCTCGGAGGTCAAAGGTCGCCCTGCAGCAGCTTCACCTCCTCGCTGGCTGAGCCTCGTTAGCACTCCTCCTCAGCACACACACATTTCTCCTCAGCAGACTGAGCTCTGGCATTGGTCCACCGCTGCCCTGCTGGAGGGGAAGAAGACCGAGCAAACTGTAAAGAAACTTAACAAACCAGACATTAGAAACATCCTGCTCGCACTTCACTTAGAGGTTTTGTCAATTTTTAGACCAGCAGTGTCTAAAACAAACCGGAATGTTCTGCCGGGGTTGAAGAACTCTCTGACACCACAAACCGTCTGACACTGAGCGGAGGATGTTCGCTAAAGTGCTCGCAGAGCTAATGGGGAAGAAAGAAAACTTCATGCAGACATTCAGCAGCTTGACAGAGAATAAGCCCAGACTGAGCTGGTGATGTAGCCAAGTCGCTTAAGTCCAAGCCGAGTCCCACAAAGTTAGGGATTGCATCAGTGTCATGGGCATGTTGGTCCCTAAGGACATATCTTAGCTGCTGTGGTCCTGACTGATGTCATGATGAGCCTACGTCTTTGTCCCCGAGGTCAATCTAAGTCGTCACGCTCATGTCCAAGTCACTGAAGTCATGTCTGAGACTCCAAGATGATTCCCATTGTCCTGGTCATTTGCTAAAGCCACATGCAAGTCACAGAGTTAAAAAGTAACTTAACGCCCCCTGAAAATCATGTTTTTGTGGATCCTCACTGGGTTAACTTCTCGCCTTGCTGCAGTGATGTACAGGTGTTCTCCAGGACCCTGTGACATCACTGTTGGGTGTGGCTACAGGTGCAACAAAGCAAAATTCGGACCACATCCAGCAGTCAAACTGAACTTTAAACTTTCATCTGCAAGTTACTCTTTAATGTTCAAGTTACTGAGATCATGTCTGGAATTGTTTAGGTCCTGTCTTATTCACTTAGGGTCATGTCTATGTTGCTGATGTCATGTTTCAGTGACTTCACATCTGAGTCTCTGAGTTAACTTCCAGGTTGCCAAGGTTATGTGTGCAGATGCTGAAATCATATCTGAGTCAGTGAGATCATGTCCAGAGTTTCTGAGATCATGTCCAGAGCTTCTGGGGCCATGTCAAGAGTTCTTGAGGCCATGTCTAATTCTCAGAGGCCATGTCTGAGTCCCCAAGGCCTCCTTTAAGCCTCTGAGTTTGATTTGAGATGCTCGACATGCTGAGGTCATGTCTAAACCACTGAGCTCATACCATAGTCACCACATCCGAGCCTCTGAGTTAATATATAAGTTACTAAAGTCATGTCCAAGTCTCAGAGTTAATATCCAATTCTCTGAGGTCACAGCTGGAATTGATGAGATCATGTCTAATTTACCGAGGCCATGTCCTAGTCACCGAGGCCACCCCGAAGTCT
Organism: Epinephelus awoara; assembly: GCA_035609425.1. Taxonomy (NCBI): domain Eukaryota; kingdom Metazoa; phylum Chordata; class Actinopteri; order Perciformes; family Serranidae; genus Epinephelus; species Epinephelus awoara. The sequence continues at coordinate 12,385,383 of CM069305.1, forward strand.
TTGAGTTAATGTCGATTACGCCCAGAATTGCTGAGATCCTTTGGGTTCTTTTAAGTATCTTTAGCTTAGCACCCATGACTGAAGAAGTTTCCTTTGTACAAATGTGCGTGTAGAACATCAGCTGATTAGTGGGAAGAGAAATGTTGAGTTTAATGGTTTCTTTCAATTATCAGAGCACGTCTAGCATTGACCGTGATGCTCCCGCACTCCTCTCCAGTATTTTTCATCAAATTCAATTCAGTCCGGTGACCGTGTTTACACTGATGCTTCCTTTCTGATCTGGCATCGAGGAGAAGTTTGGCTCAGTACTGACTTGCTGCAGGAGTCGCTCTAAACGTGGTGTCTGTTTCCATGGCAGCTGATTCTGAAACCAGCTCCTCCACCTCCTTTGCCATCAATGTGACGTTTGATATGATGGAAAAGGAAGGACCCTTAAATGTTTTTGGTGAGGGTACTGAATTTCTGGCTAAAAGAATTTTCTGGTTTGTTTAATAAGGACTATCATTCCTGTTAGTATCTAATTTCTCACTTCATCTTGTTTTCATGGACCTAACACCACCGAAACTGAGGTGTTCCCTCTCCAGCTGAAGCTGTATTAATCTGTGAAATCAGATTTAAAAAAAAACTTCAGTGACCGAAAGAACGAGATTGTGAGTGCAAGCAGCCAAAATGAGTTTCCTCTGCAGGGTGGCTGGGCTCAGCCGTAGAGGTAGGTTGAGGAGCTCGGACATCCGGGAGGGACTCAGTGTAGAGCCGCTGCTCCTCCACATTGAGAGGAGCCAGTTGAGGTGGTTCGGGCATCTAGTAAGGATGCCTTCCGGCATGTCCAACCGGGGGGGAGACCTCAACTCAAGAATTCATTCGCTGATTATGACAAAATTTTACACAAATGTCTGATAGGTTAAAAGGATGCAGTGATGATTTATATCCAAAAGGTCAAAGGTCAACTTCAATCTGACATCATAATGTCCTGCAAAAGCACTTTTCTGTTCATTAGCCAATGTCATAACTCAGGAACCGAAGGGGACACATTTGGTCAGATACTGAATTGGTGACACTAATCTTGGGTGACCACCTTTAAACTGTGTTGAATGTATAGATGTTCTGCGCTGCCAGGTTAAAGATGTGTGTGAAGCATCCATATTTTCACACACAAATTCTAAATAGCCTAAATGAGTGAAACTGAACAAATGTATTTTCTGACTCCAAATTCCCAATTCTAAAATAAATGAAAATTGTGGAACAAATATTTTTATAAATATATTTTCCAACTCCACATTCCATCTCTAGCTTCTTCTTCTAAGGGAAGATAATGAGGAGAATTGGGAATCTGAGAGGCGAGAGATGAGAACGATAACATGCTTGAGACCCTGAAACTATTAGTAGCAATAACTGACAGTGAAGCAGTGAAAAGGATGGTGATGTCTGACTCCATGTACTATTGGCTGTTTAAGAGAAATAAACATTAAAGGTAAGCATATGATTATTTGTGCAGTGCATTTTGAATGACTTGGTGATGGTGATGAGCCTGTATGAAATCGTGAAATATGCTGACAATCTCAAGCGCTCTGTGGGCATGATTTGCATGCGTGCAATTAAAAGAAAAAATCACAACTGATTGTGTGTTGGTCAAATGAGCCTTTAAACTTTAAGCACTGCGTGTATGGACAAAATATATCTCTGATGGACTGCTAGTGCCTGCTAACACAACACATACAAATACTAAATTTCACTGATTTTCGTGGATGGATAAGACTGTTGGTCAGTCAGGTCAGTGAACGCACCACAGGCCTCAGTCGGACCTCTCTGTGATGGATCCTTATCCATTTTTAAATTATATTAACCAATCAGTGTATCAGCTATTAGCAGCTTGGCAGGTTCCCGTCATCTGGGGCTTCATTATCTCGTCTCCCTGCTGATTTGCATCGTGGACAGAAACACATGAATCAATTTGTGCCCTCGTAAAGAGTTTGGTGCGCTCTGCATCCCTACAGCCATCGAAAGTTTTACTCCAAAATGAGATTTCCAGCATTTGAAAATTATGACGCCTACTCTGATTAAGGAAAAAAAAATAAAATACTGGCATGAAAGTAAAAGTCATTATGGAAACACATTGAACTTATTGACTATTCATAGGATTTGCCTAAAAACGAGAGACACGTTTCAGGATGGTGTCTGTGTTTTTGAAATTCACAGAGGTGGAGTTTTTTACTCCCTTAACGAGTTTGTGCAAATCAGCAATTATTTGTTTGGAATGAGTTTAATTACAGTGTGAGATGTGTGACTTCTTATTAAAAGATGAGTCTATATTTTTCGTATTGTCAATAAATCTCATAAGATGAGAACAGCAGATGTGTTGCGTGTGTATCAAAGCCTGATATATCTCCTTCCTCTGTGCCATAGAGCTCCACTGTTGTACAAAAACTATTAAAAACACATCAGCGAGCCACACTGTTTTATGACATGTTCCTCCATTGAACTACACACTGTAGTTTACTTTGACTCAATCCCACATAGCTACACCATACTGCCGTCCCAAATACTCACTAGAACACCAAATGTGGATTAATCCGCCGCCGAAAATAGTCCTTAGCAAATAAACTGTTTACTTCCCTTTGTTAGGTAAATAGGACGGTGACCAATACATAGACCCTTTTACTGTTAGTAAACAGTATGACGTTTTTTGGTGGGTGGGGCTTTGCTGGAAGCAAAACAATTCTTCAGAGACATTAGTTAGCACTAGCTAGCAAGTTCTGTTGGTTTGTTTTAGACAACGGAGGAAGATGATGAGAGCGGTGCATTTAGAAATACTCATCCTGAGTTGCTGGAGCGCACTCTGGCACAAACTGGATCATTCGTAAATGCGGAGCGCTGTCTAAATGTACCGTTCGGTTATCCAGAGCATCGCACTCTCGGAGTGGCAGACATGGCAGACGTGACGGACGTGAAAAGAAGTGACAGTGTAGTTGGTGCTCCAGCAGCATACGCAGTCACTCACTCAGCTCTAGCTGTGTTTAGAGACAAATCCTAGTGCAGGGGCGGACAACCATTTTGGACCTTTAAGGGGTGAGAGGAGCCTCAAAGAGCTTCTTCTATTTTTTTTATTCAAGGTTCAGGCTTTCAAGTGACTTTTTCCAGTCAGTTTTAATGTAGTTATGGCATTAATTGCTTATAAATAATGATGAATGACTCTCGGTAATCAGTCCTACTTGGAAGTGTACCTGTGTTTTTACTTAAAACTTGTACCTCAAACAAGCCAACCGACTGACTGTGCTTGTCTAAAGTGTGTGAGAGCGTGTACCACTCTGCACACCCCGCCTGTCTCTGTGTGTATAAGATATTTATCTCCTGAGTGCTGACTTATGATAATGATGATAATAATCTTGATAGACTTGTGTCAGGATGTGTTTTGGCTGTGGACTGGATGTGTGTTGTTTGCTAATGTTTTATCTGTGTGTTAATGTGTAAATATGCTTGGCTTGTTGTGTGTGAATTTTAATGTCGGATCAGAGGGGTTAATCTGAGCTTGTGTATTTCAGTTTATGTGTATTTTCGGACTGGGGGAACTTTTTTCAAATGTTTGGGAGAAACACCTTTTTTGTTGTGTCCATGCTGCATGAACAATCATAGTTGGGGCAGCAGTAGCTCAGTCCACAGGGACTTGGGAACTGGAGAGTCACCAGTTCAAGTCCCCATACGGACCAAATATGGAGCTTGGACTGGTAGCTGGAGAGGTGCCAGTTCAGCTCCTGGGCATTGCTGAGGTGCCCCTGAGCAAGGCATGAACCCCAAACTGCTTGGAGCGCCTGTCCAAGGCAGCTCCCTCTCGCTGACATCTCTCTCTTTAAAGCATGTATAAGTCTTGTTTGTGCAGGTGTGTGTGTGTTTCGGGCCTGTGTGTATATGACAACAGAGTGAAAAAAAATTAATTTCCCCTTAATAGGGATTAATAACATATCTTCTTCTCGTTCTTAGAACGCTGTTTTGAGGGAGTTTTTAGCTCCTATTTCAGAGTAGGTATTCTCTCAGCACAAGAGGAAGGGTGAGTGACGTAAGTGTACGCTGATTGATCCTGATGTTGACTGGTCAAACACAGCCAATGCAGCAATAAACATAAAAAACAAACAGCTTGTACCGAAAAAAATGGAAGAAAACAGATGGATGACGGGACAGTTGAAGTCCAGGCTTTGCCTAGCATATGTGTGTTTTGACTCATCAAAGTGAAAGTAATGTTGCTATAACAACCAATGTCTGGCCCGAGTGTTCCTATCGGCAGTGCAAATGCAAACAGAATAAAAGTCCTTGAAGGTATGTAGGTCTTTTCCTCTCAGGGATTCTCCAGAGCTACTCAGTCCAAAAGCTTAGTTTCTTTTCTTTTCCAAAACCTTAACCTACGTAACTTTACGATAAGTACGTAATTTTGCGTTGTGAGGGCACCATTTGTGGGGTGCTTATTTGTTGTTATCATATGAACCGTTGTATGGGGATACATTGCACTGGTATGTCTTAATGGCGCACCATCATTAACGTTATTAGCTACATCTGTGTTTCCTGCTGTGTCAAGTCAAAATGTTTCCAATTTTAAAAAGCCCTACTGAAAGTAGCATACGGTGTTTTAATTTCTCATACTTGGTCCGTAGCACAGTTCTTTTTGCGGTCGGGTACATTTTGCGACCCGTGCAGACCTCAGCCCAGGCCTGAGGTGAGGCCAAGGTCGACTGGGTGGAGGAGCTGCAGTGCCATCCATCAGCTGCCAGTGCTCTAATTATGCAGCAGAGTCCTAACCAAGCGTGAGATGTCATTACACAGATGGAGCTCCAGAGGAGAGAGTGTCTGTTTGTCTGTGTGTCTGTCAGTCTGCATCAGTGTTCATCTGTGTGTGTGTGTGTGTGTGTGTGTGTGTGTACATCCATTATCTGAGGCAGTGTAACTGGAGGCAGCAACATTTCTCAGGACAAAGTGGTGAATGCTTCCTAATTCTGTAGAGGTTTACAGTTTGGAAAGTTCAAACACTTTGAAAAGGAGGAGCATCTAACACTGTGTGGAAAAGGAGAACTACCTTGGCACAGGTACAGTTACAGTTTTCTGTACATTAGATAAGTATTGATGTGTCGGTTTTGTTTTGATCACAGCTCAGACAGAAATTCCAGTGGAGATCTGACCAGATCTGACGCTGCAGCAGAAGCAGAATAAAAGTCTTTGTGTCAGAATTATCATAAAAAAAGATTTAAAAGGTTTACATCAGAGGAAAACACTCAGCTGACTGCAGCATCAAACACCACAGCCCCAGTTTCACCTCCGCACCAAAAACTGACTCATAAACTTCTTTTAATTGCAGCTTTCAGTGTTTGAACTCCGCACCGCAAGCGCCCGTCGTCCTCATTATGAGGAGAGGTGAATTGTGGGTAGAATCTGCGGGTGGTTCGACAGCCTGCTGTGAGCGCTGATGTTTCAGAAGGCAGGAAACAGGAGACGAAAGAGAGGACGGACGTGATGGAAGTGAGGGAAAAAAAGATGAGAGTGGGAGAAAGAGACGACGAGGGAGGGAAGGGAGGAGACGATGATGGTGAGGGAATCGGAGGACATTTGAGGAAACAGAAGAGGCAAAAGACAGACAGAAACCGAGAGGAGGAGGAGGAGGAGGGAGGCACTTTTTAGGAAGAAAGAGGGAAAAGGACAAAAGTGAGAAGACGAACAGGAGGAGGATTAAGGTGGTCTGGGGAATGGGAGCAGGATGACTGACAGAGACAGATGGAGAAGAAAAGGGAAAGTAGAATCAGCAGGAAGGAATGAGGAATGTCTGTATGGAAAGACAGTAACATGAAAACAAGTGACTGAAGAGGGAAGGAAAGGGGAAAGGTGAAAAGGAATAGCGAAGAGGAGTAAGAGGGAGTTCAGGGTCACTGAGGGAAAACAAACTAGAAAAACTGAACAGTAAAATATGCTTAAAAACCAATGACATCACAACATTGTTGTCCAGTTATAGGTCATGATGTGTTTGGAGGGTGTTCGAAAATCATAATCAGGTTTATGGCCAAGTAGGTTTTCACGTACCAGGAATTCGCTTTGGTATTATATAAGAGAAAAAATATACAGAATCTATTATAGATTAGGATATAGCTCTTATTAAATCAGGTCAAGGTGAGTTAGACGCTTCATTTTCAATCTAAATACTTATAATACATTACATAATAAATTACATAAATGCATTTCCTACCTCCCTACTTCTGGCGCCCTCCACTCAGCCTCATTGTATTCTAGACTAGACACCTGTCAAATTTCAGGACTATCTTGCATGGCTGTGACGCTATCATGGTGCCAAAATCTGTCCACAGACAAACAGATATATAAACACCTGGAAAAAATATACTCAAAATGGCCTCTGTGATAGTTTGCAATAGTAGTGAAAACAATACTATGCCCGCTGTTGCAGCTAACCAAAACAAAACTGATAAATAAAATGCTGAAAACATAATGCATTAAAGAAATACTTCACCCGAAAGCAATATAAATTGTATATAGTCCTCACCTCCACTTTTCTATCTATGTATCTTTTCTTGCATGTGCAAACCTACCGGCACTTGGCAATAAAATTGTTTCTGATTTGGATTCTGATAGATAAACGTACCACACTAGTTAAAAGGTGAAGTATTTACCTCTGACATGTAGCCTAGTTAGGAAAATGCAGGAGAGAAGGTGTCTAAACACGGATTTTTAAGTGCAGTACTTGAGTAAATGTACTTTGCTCTCCTCTGAGTACTGCATGTGGTAAAGAAATGGGACACTGTGGTGCTGCGAGCTTCCTGCTGGCTGTTAAAAATGCTGTTCAGGTCTGCAGCAGGCTGAGATCCAGTGAGGCAGACAGTCTGAATCCCAAACACACATCCTGCCTCAATAGAATACATCTTCTCTCTCTCACACACACACACACACACACACACACACACACACACACACACACACACACACACACACACACACACATTCAGACTGTTGGAGGCGGTACAGGTTGTGTTTTAGCACGGATAAATTACCACAAACATTAAGTAGAGACAGAATTCTGGATCAGGTTGGGAGGGAATATTTGCTGTTTTATCCCCATCTGTGACAGAAAGGGGGCTGATGGGAAATGTGGTCCCAAATTGACGAAACACAAACAATGACGGGCAACATATCGTGTGCTCCTGCTGTATCAATTGATTATAGGGAGCCAAAGAGAAGCCCTCCGAGATCTGCCACAGGCCAATGAATATCTGCATGTTTCTGCATTAATTATCTCTTTTGGCTCATTTCTTCACTCAGTATCAAGTGTTCCACATCGTTTGCTTCGGGGGAACTGGAGCTTCCTCCGTGATTCAGTCCGCAGTTAATAGGAGGAATTATTATTACGTGGGCGTGTCGTAATTGACTAAGAAACACAAAAAAATCTCCAGTACTGAGTGGTGTTTAGCTTTGTAATCTCAGTAGAGATGGGAAATTTCTACACAGAAATTTTGAGATTTTCTGGATGACTTTTAAAGGAATATTAATTATTACGACTTTCTGAAGGGCAAATTTTTGTTGGTCAAATGAGTCAAAAAACTAAATTCTCTCTTCAAAAACACCCACTGATCCAGATCCCACTGCAGCATGCTGCCAGGTTCTTATTATATACAGCAACAGTCCACAGACTTTACTGTACTGTATGTATTGATGAGTAGAATTTCGAAAATCACTTATAAAAACAGATTTTTATAGATTCTCCGACTGCTGTGGTTCAGTAATTGTTTTTGTTTCGATTTTTCTTGTATTGTGCTGCTGGTGTGTCTGCAGCTTTGTTAGAAAACTCAATATGGAAAAAAGAAAATAAAATGTTGACAAGGTTTCAGCACACCAAAAAATGTAAATGAATTTGGTTATGATTTTGTGTGCTGCAAGCATCCATAAATAAAGTAGAGCAGCCTGAGAGGCATTGCCTTAGCAGTGAGTAATTTGGTAACAACTGCAGGCTGATGAGTGTTGTGTGATTTTGAGACTTTTTCAACAGCTTCCCTCTTGTATTGTCTTGGTTTTGGCAGCTGGACAATCAGATGACACAGCTTAAAGAGTGTAATATTTAATAATTTCTTTGTTTAAACCCGATTTTACACGTCTGTCTTTTACCAAGTGGGACATGCACCTGGATCAACACCCCACATTGCGTTTCTGGACCAACATTGCAATCAACCAAACACAGCCCTCTGCCACCTTGTGTATGCTGCTCCTGTGCTTCTTTGACAATTCCTTTGTGTTTCTTCTAAGCTAGTTTTCCAAATTGAAGCGTAAGTAATACTGAACAAAATCCTTATTAGCTGTTGCAGGGTTAGCGAGTGAGCTTGATGAGTAGGTAGGCTGTGAAAATGTGGCGAAAGCAGGTATTTGCAAGTAAAAATATTATTATCCTTAATCTTTGTTAGTTAACAACAATCTAACCTATTGGCAAGCTTACTGGTTAGCATAGCCAACCTAGTTTGCAAGGTTACTCACTAATTGTGCAGTAACCAGTGGTGGTTCTAGGCCAGTTTCAATGGGGGGCACAGGGGCACATACAAGTAGGGTCAAATATCTAAGTCTGACACAAATTACTGCTTTCCTCCTCCCTCACGATTTGCAAGTACGGCACCCTGAATCAGAGCATTTAATTTTACGAGGTTCGAAAAGAACATTTCCAAAGCCCTCTGGTAGTTGAATGCTTCTGGGACAGGCCCATTCATGGCAACCCACTGGATCAGTGGCGTGCGTGATCCAGCCGAGGTGCGGGTGGTGGTGGAGCTAATAGCAGCCATTCAAGTCAATGTAAGCTGCTCCACGAGAAGCAGCCTAGAAGTGGCCTAGAAGCGGCTCGGTGGGTCTCTTTCTGACGGATGCCACATGATGGCACGTCATTGGCACAGACCAAATGAGCCAAACAGGAAGTGAGGTGCAGAAAAGACGAGAATATCCAGTCAATTTTCAAAATAAAACACCCATGAAAGCCAAAGAATTCTCAGTAGGCACTCCAGCCGGTGCGCTACAGAGTGACGTCCATTTACCGGAGGCATTTTAGAGAGGCATCTGTCCGATTTTCGGAGACTATGGCGGGGCAAATTAGTCAATGTATGGGAAACACTGTATTTAAACACTAGAAAACTTGTACCCTTTTCCTCCTTGTGTGGTGTATTCTGCATGATCCAGTGGGTGCCCTGCTTGAAGTGGTCCGACCTGCAACCTGTTGTGATGCACAGTTGGGGCACAGGGGGGGCCGGCCCCTAAAACTGCCATTGGCAGTAACGTATGGGGATTTTATTTAATTGTACTCACTTCAATTTGGAAAACTTAGCTCAGAAGATGTACAAAGGAATTTTGAAAATAGCGCAGGTGCAGCACACTGATGATGTCAGAGGACTGTGATTGATCCAGCAGCATGTTCCACTTGGCAAAATCACATTGTGCAATGTCGTACCATGAAAGAGCTCAAAGTTCACTTGGTCCACACGGTCCCAAACACCAGTCTCCTGGGGGAAAGTCCCATGTTGTCCGACCCATCCACCACTCCAACCTGCCTTGTTACATGGACTTTTGCTCTTTATACTGCTCCCTTATTTACTCCCTTCAGCACACTGGTTACATGTCTGCAGCCTTCCTAATTATGTGGGATATATACAAAGGGGGTTATGTATGAATTGTGGTACATTACTTTTTTTTTTATGTTTTTTTTACTCTGACGCAGGGACCATCGTAACTAACAAAAATATTGTATAGTAGTGTGTAATTAAGATATTCGTTTGATTGCTGCAATTGTGAATATTCAAAAAGGTCCTCCAGCATTGCACATCAATAAAGTTGAGAGACTCACATGACAGACTGAAAAAAGAGGAGCTGAAATTGAAGCAGCAGAGGCTGAGATATCCTGACTTTTATCCAGTACAGAATAAACCAAGCCCCCAAATTACAATTTCCATGATGTTAGTCAGTCAATAGCGTTTTTCATTAGACCCCTGTTGACATCATCAGGGTTATTCTTCATCAGGGCTCCTCAAAAGCAGCAGAAGACATTATGATGAGTAAACTGAACTTCATGCGTGGAATGATCGTTTAATTATAGAGAAATACTTTCAGAGGCTTTGAATTTAATTTTTATATGACAATGCAGAACACTTATTAGGAAATCATAAGACATTTCAATGTTGTGGTGTTGTTCCTCTTTATTTATAGCAGCTCGTACGAATTCCTTGTGCAACACTGTCTGTCTGTCTATCTGTCTCTCAGCTGTATTAAATGTTAATCAGCCTCCTGCAGACTCAGCTGCTCTCTCCGGCTTCGTGTTTCTTAATTCAGCTCCAAATCTTCTCCTCATTCTTTATGCAGAAATCAGCCTAAAAAAAAACCTTTTCAAAGCCCAAACCCTGCAGAGAGACACGCTACGCTCCCTGAATACAGAGTAAATAGACAGACAGCTATTTTTAGAGGGTGAGAGTCCTGAGGGTGCCACCAGGGTGTCATGGGGTCATCCTCAAGGGAGCTCAATACTGTCAGTATATTTTATGGTCATTTCCCCACTGTTACTGTATATTTAGTGTTTCTTGGATACAGGTGGACACTTGGTGTTGGTGGTGGCCCAAGAGGAACAGCCAAGAGGTCACCAAAAACCTTATGATCCACCCTCTGGGGGCTATAAATGTCCAGAGCACATTTGGCCATTTGGGGTAAAACACAACCATTGTTTCAATCAGGAGAGACTCGCATTTATAGTAAAAAGAATATTAACATGTGCACATAACAATGAAAAATGTCTAGCACAGCAAAGAGACAAAAAAGTTCTGCAGAGTAGGTGGTAGTTCTCTACTTTAGTGTTATGAGCAACACATATTAGTCATCTGATTCTGTAAAGCTATTAATCAGAGAGAAAATAACCAGGGGCTTTATCATTGTAATTTAATTTCTCACTTTACTGTCAAGCCTACACTGTTGTAATTCCTTTTTGGACATGTTTTAAAACCCATAATATATGTTAGAAAACAAGTCATAAGTAATGCATGAAAACATGCAAGAACTATATTCTTAAAACGTACAGTGGTGGAGAAAGTACTCCAATTTTCTACATCAGTAAAAGTAACAATACCACCGTGTAAAAATATTCCGTTACAAATAACAGCATTCAAAATGTTTCTTCAAAGAAGCAGTGTGTGGAATTTAGTGCCATCTAGTGGTGAGGACTGCAGATTGCAGGCAGCTGAAACATCTCCCATGTGCCAAGTTGTGTTGGCACATGTTGTCCCCTGTTAGGATTCCTTGTGTTCATTGTTTAGGAGGTTTTGACTGGGAGCCGTATTATCTGCAGAGGTCCCTACCTCTCCAGAACACATGAGCAGGTGTTTAACACTGATAAAAACACTCACTAAATCAGTTTAAGGCTACAAATCAGTGTTTCTCAAGCTTGGTCTCACTCAGAAATTGTCGAAATTCGGCACTTGGGCAGTGACTTGCAGCGTCAGGGGGAAACATGGCAGGACATGGGTGAAAGTTATGGCGCCGAAAGTTGGCATCCCGTAAGATTTTTTCCTACCTACCTAACCACGTGCTTTTGTTGCCTAAACCTAACCATTTGTGTTTGTTGTTGAAGGAAATAAAAGTCGATTCCCGGTGTTGTACTGACATAGTGCATTTATTTTGAAAGAGACTGTATGTAAATGTTACATTTCCTGCAAAAATCGAAGTGTATCTTGAAAGACAACTTGACACGGTGTCCCAGAATGTCAACAACCAGGGCACCTTGCACGTCATATGTGGCCATGGAAAGTCCATGACCAAGCACGTCAATATGTGTCGAGGTCAGAGTGGTTTCTCCGACGCTGTTCGGCTCATTGCAGATTGGCCAGTAGCAACACCAGCTAATGTTTGCTCACTCTTTTTCTCCGACAGCTTAAGATTCAGATGTTCAGAGGATTTTTACCAGGAGCTGAATCACCCATAGATGTCTCTTCCTCTCCAAAACAAACAGACCCAGTGATTTATACCAGTAAAAACACAGAATAAAGCAGTTTCATATTAAACATAGGTGTTTTTTTACATTTCACATGGATACACTGTGTTTCCCCTGATCAGTGATCTGTACATAGTAATTGTCAGGATGACTATGTGAGTCTCTACCTTTAAATTTAATGTATTGTCTGTGTGTGTGTGTGTGTGTGTGTCCCTGCATGTGTGTGTCTGTGTGTCTCTGCAGCTCGGATCAGACGCCACCGTCACCATGGGGAACCACAGTTTGATTGATGGCAGCCGCATTTACACCATCAGCTTCCCTGTGAGATTCCAAAATGGCTGTCTGTTTCCACGGAGACAACAGAAACCCCCCCCCCCTCTTCCTCCGGTACATTTTTTTTTCAAGCTTTAGTTACTTTGCAGATTCAGATTATTAATACAAAATATAATCAACCAATAAACTATGATGTATTATCTTAGATCAAGATAATGTGTCCCACCTTTATCGGCTGCAACATCAAACTTATGAATTTATTAATCAATCAATCAATCAATCAATAATTATATTCCAGTAATATAATAATATCCTCAATATCATTCTGAAATGGGCCTTTCTGTGACCTTTCTTTTCTTTACTTCTGGTACGTATTATTTTATTTAGTTTATTAGACGATACTTTTGCACATGGAACAAAAAAGTTAGTGACGATAGACACTGATAATAATAACGCAGAAATTCTACTTTAACTTAAGTCGAAGTTACCTCTGTCGGAGTAAAATTTTTACTTTCTACTTCACAGAGATGTTGGTCCCTCTGAGAGAGCCAGTGAAGACGAGTTCGCCTTCACCATTACCTCCTCTTCCTGTCGGTGGTGATTGCGTGCACCTCTGATTGGCGATTCATCACTTCAATACCCCTCTCTCTCCTCCTGCGCGGCGGCCGTGTGAGATAGGAAGTGACCTACATAGTGTGGCGGCTCCCTCGCCTCGGCTGTCGTTTGCATTTCAAGGGGCGATGAATAATTTACGCACACACGACTCCCAAATCTCCCCCATCCGAACATCGAACGTACAGCCCACCGCAACATGACAGGCCTCAATAACGTTAGATAACTGAGTTCAAATATGGATTTCTGTGTGTGTGTGTGTGTGTGTGTGTGTGTGTGTGTGTGTGTGTGCAGGAGGTGGTAGGCTTTGAGGAGGTGTGAGGAGGAGATCTTCGTGCCTGAGGCGCCAATGCTGAGAACCCACAGGTGAAACTTTCTGTCCTGAGGACGAGGAGAAGAAGAAAAGGAGGTAAAAGAAGAAGACAGGAGAGAAGAGTTGGAGGTGAGAGGAGCAGAGGAAACAAGGCAGAGGAGGGGAAGAGATGAGGGTGAAGGACAAGAAGACATAAGAATGTAGGAGGGGAAGACAGGAGAAGAGGGAGGAGGAAGACGAGGGGGGAGAGGAGGAGGAAACATGACAGAGGAGGTTAAGAAAGGAGGATATATGAAAGATGATGGGGGAGTAGAGGAAATGAGAGGAGAGGAATTAAGAGGTAAGGACAGAGGAAACATGACAGAAGAAGATAGAAAAGGAGGAAACAAAATATGAGAGGGGAGGAGGAAACAAGAAACAAGAGGAGAGGAAACATGACAGGAGAGGATAAAAAAAGGAGGAAACAAAAGATGATAGAAGGGGAGTAGAAGAAAGAAGACACAAGGAAATGAGTAGAGGAATTAAGAGGCGAGGAGTGGAGGAAACAAGACAGAAGAAGATAGGAAAGGAGGAAACAAAACATGAGAGGAGAGGAGGAAAAGAGGTAAAAGGAAAGGGTGATGGGAAACAGGACAGGGAGGTGGAGGAAACAAGAGGAGAGGGGAGAAGGAAATAAAACCAGAGGCGATGAATTACGAGGAGAGAAGAGGGGGAAACAACAAGGAGGAGGAAAAAAATGAGGAAACAAGACAAGAGGAGGGACGAAGAGGAACCAAGAGGAGAGGAGGGGAGGAGATGAAACAAGCAGCAAGGAAACAAGAGAAGAGGAGTTCAGAGGCTAGGAGAGGAGGAAACAAGACAGAAGAGGAAAAGAGAGAAGGAAACAAGATGAGAGGAGGAAACGGGACAAGAAGAGGGTGGTAGAGGAAACAAGAGAAGAGGAGGGAAGTGGAGAAAACAAGAGGAGAGGAAACAAGAGGCTATAGGAGAGGAGAGAAGGAAAGACATAACAGTACACGACAGGGGAAACAAAAGTTGAGAGGAGGAAACGAGACAAGAGGAGGGGAGGCATAAAGGGAACAGAAGGAGAGGATGAGAGCAGGACATGAGAGGAGATGATCAAGGGAAGGCAGTGAGAACATAAATGAAAGGAGCAAGAGGAAAGAGAGAGAGGTGGCAAAGGAGATGAGAGGAAAGAGGAAGAATAGTTGAGAGAAGAGAAAAGAGGACCACATGAAGGGAAGAAAGGGTGAAGAGGAGAGAGGTGAAGAGGAGGTCAGTGTGAGAGAGGAGTCAGTTTTGTGTTTTTGGGCCATTCAGATGTTTCTTTTACCCATGATGCACTGCTGTGTGAGAGACACCCACTGTGTGTTTGCACAAGTTTGGGATGTTTGTGTGTCTGTGTGTGTGTGCGTGTGTGTGCGTGTGAATGACCTACAGAGAGGACATCACTGTCACACACACACACACACACACACACACACACACACACACACACACACACACACACACACAAACTGCTGTTCCCACTGATTACCCTCACACACTGCATCTCCCAACAAGTATTGTGTGTGTATCAAAGCCCGATATATCTTCTTCCTCTGTGCCATAGAGCTCCATTGTTATCCAAATACTACTAAAGACACATCAGCGAGTCACACTGTTGCACTGGGTGACATGTTCCTTTATTACCATGAACACACACACACACACACACCTTGTAGTTTATTTTGACTCAGTCCCCCATGCACTGTCCTTTTGCCCCAAATACTCACCAGAGCATGAAATGTGGATTAATCCGCCAGTGAAAATAGTCCCCAACAAATGCACTATTTCCTCCTGTCTGACTGATAACAGCACATTCATATCTCTCTCACTAATTTTAAAACACAAACATCTCCAAAATATTGTGAAAAACCTACAGTGACCAGCTGTTTTAGGGAATTATTAAACCTACTTTTGTAGATGTGTTTTGTTAGTGAGCCACAGACAGGGTAGCAGAGTCCAAGAGACTAACACCTTGTTGGTTTTTTCATCTTTTTTTAATGAGATTTGATGAACGATATATGATAAAAAAAAAAAATCATTAAAAAACATGTTGACTATTACTGTGAAAAAGCATAGTATTTGATTGTTTTGTAAGTATAAAAGAATTAACCTGGCGAATGACTGATGTTAAGAAGGAGGGATGGAGGGACAAAGGAAGGAGGGAAGGCACCTTGGTAAGACAAAAGATGGAGGGAAGAGGGAAGGAAAGGACAGAAGAAAGAAGGATGGACTCATTCTGTAGCTCTCTTGTCTTCACTGTCCCCCTCTTACCTGCTTTCAATCCATCCCAAGACCATCAGTGTGTGTTTAAATGAGAGTCAGGAGCAGAATATAAAGCAGGTGAGCAGAAACACTTTTGGGATGTTCAGTCTACAGTCCCAACACACACACACACACACACACACACACACACACACACACACACACACACACACACACAGACTGTAGAATTCAACAGCTCTGCTCATATAATCTGCAGATTTAAGAAAAACCCAAGTAGAGTTTGGTAAAACAGGACTGTACGATAATGATTTAGCAAAAGGATCTCAGAATTTGTGAGAATATGAGACTGTGTAGCCCCATATTAGACATATATGAGGTTTCATGTAAGAATATATGAATGTTTTCAAGGTTATATGTGGGAAATATAATGAATATTTGTTATATCCTCCAGCATCAGTTTTAGACTCTCAGGGAGAATGTGTCAATTTACGCTGGTTACCCACTAAGTGCCAAATACGGGTGAATATTCTGTTTGGCAAGTAAATTTCAGAAGCCTACCCACCACACTGGCAGGGTCTCTGCTGTGTTTTGGTGTCACTTACGTTTGCACTCTTTGTCCTCTGCTGTCTGCTGCCTGTGTAGAAGACGAGTTTGAGCTCAACATCAAATTCATGGTGCATTCAGGTGCCTCTCGTAAACTCTGACATCTACATTCCTTTGTAGGTATGGCAAGGCATGTGGATGCTCAACATGGTGTGTTCAAGAGTATCTGTTGAACTCAGTAATCTGTACTGTTAACAAAGTTTCTTTAAAGAGGAACATCTTACTATGTAATGAGGAAAATTCGATGGAAAAACTGTTCAGCATTCTTTTGACTTTTTCTTTAGCTTTTTTTTGACATAGTGACTGTCGGAAGTGACAGACAGAAGTGTCATGTAATGTGAACCAGGCATTAAAGAGATGTTCATAAAACTGTTGACGGAACACCTCGAACTGCAAACAAGGTAAATTATGACTCTTTCTATTATGAATTTTTGAGCCATGGTGGTCAATTGTAAAAAGTGCGAAATACAACTTTACTACATTTTTTTGTGGTTAGTTGTCATGGTTTAATCTGCTTAATGTAAAGTATATTAGTTCTAATACAAAAAGGTTTTGTGGTGCTACAGCAACATCACACTACTTGTCAATATCCGCCCAGAAAAAATAAACATTTCAAAGGATATGGCTGGCAATAGTATTTCTCTATTGTCAACTAATCCCATGAAAATATCAAAACCAACAATATTGTTAGTCTTCTTCTGCTTTTGGCCCACTGGTTCCTACTGAAGACGTAAATCTTTAAAAAAAACATCTCACAAATATTTTGTTTTATTAAACATGCCAACATTGGCTGATTAGCAATAAACACAATGGCCCTATAGTTCTCTGCAAAGTAGATCCCACATGGTATTCAGCAACATTAGAGTCTCTGTGACACGGAAGTTATAGTGTCTTTAGCGTCTTCTTTCCCAGTGAAACTGATTATTTGAGCGGTGTACAGTTACAAGAGGAATTTAAATCACATCCTTTGCATTTGATTGGATCGCTAAAAAGTGGTTGGGCTTTGAGTTTAGCATGATACAGAGCCACAGCTGAGGACAGTGTGGCTGTACCAAAAAGCTGGTGTTCCTCAAATGACCCCTTGAGGCTGGCTCCAGAAGTGACCTAGAAATAAACGTATTTACAGCCTCCTTGGATTCTCATCAGAACCATCCATTGTTCCTCCAAAGCTCCACCCTGTTATCCAAATATGGTCACTCCTGGCTCCAGAAATCTGAGGTGGCGACAGCCAAAATACTGAACTCCAGTCTATTATGTAGCCAATTAAAGCCCCAGTTAAACAGGACTGTCTTTAGTTTGGGATTTTTCAGTGAAACAGAATATTTGAGCAGTGTAGTTAGAAGTGGTATTTGAATTAAATCCGTCACATTTGATAATTTGATAAAACGTGGGCAGGCTTAGAGTTTGTTCACCAGGGGACCCTGCTGGTGAACGTACTGTTGACTCCACAACAAGACACAACCTTGGGCACTGAAAATGAGGATAGTATGGAAGTGCCGAAAAGCTTGAGTTCCTCAAATGACCACTTGAGGCTGACTCCAGAAGTGACCCCCATGTTGAAATGTCCAACTTTATAGCAGAAATAAGCATATTTACAGCCTGGTACAAAAAACAGTTTTGGTCTCTATAGCTAATCTCCTCCTTCATGACAACTGTGCGAGGGTGAATTTTCATATAACTCACCTGTTCAAATGTCAATAAGGTTTAAAGTTGTGCATAATTAAGATCGTGGCAAATTTGAGTGACTGGCTGTCTGCCAAAACATGAGTGTCCTTGTATTCTCAGTCAGGACCACCCTTGGCTTCTCTACAGCTTGATTCTTCCATCCAAATACGGCCACTTCTAGCTCTAAAAACTACTCTCTGTAGCAGGTGCATCAGGCTCTGTGTTGGAGGGTACGCACTCCTTATCATCAGTAGCGTCGGTGTTTACCTGACTTAGAGACTCTTCGAGCTGTTTATGAGCCTTCTCCAATTGATGACAGAAGTCCTCGTTTGCCTCCGCAGTCTGGACCTGCTTCAGATTACATCCCTGAAGCTGGCATTTAAGGTCCGGAATTACGCGTTTTGTGGTACCAAGGATGTCAGTAGTCTTTTTAAGTTTGTCGTTAGCCTCAATCAGCTGCAAATGCAGTTTAAAAATCTCTTTTCTTAGATCTAAGTACTAAAAAGTATGGAAGTGTATGTGGGAATACATGCATGTACATGTAAGGAGACATACGGGTATAATGGGATACTTTAAATTGGAAAAATAACCCTGATACCATGAACTGTCTTGTAATAGTGCATTGGCGTATATGGTAGGGTACACTCAGGTACGGAGGTACAGTACATTGTAGTTTATTGGCGAGTATATTGGTGTATTGGGAGGTGAATGGGGGTATATGAGGTATAACGCTGTAATCAGCTCACTGCAGGAGGGAAACCAGTGGAGCTTATTAGCTTCTGCAGACAGAGAGGGAGAGAGAATCAGGCTGACATTCGCTCTCTGTTTGAAACGCAAGACTGCTAATCCTGTGCAGCCAGGAGCTTTAGGCTTTCACACACACACACACACACACACACACACACACACACACACACACACACACACACACACACACACACAATTTTATTTCTATTCTTGTGAGGACTCTCCACTGACAAAACACATTCTGTATCCCGTCACAATGGTAAATAAATTCTAACTAACTTTAACCCTCAGCCCTTTGTAGAAATGAGGGACAGTCAAAATGTCCTCCCTTTAAAGGAGATATAATTGATATTCAGTGGCAAACTGCAGGTTGACACAGTTCGGGACAGCTATTTAGCAGCTGAAGTGACAGATATTTCCCTCCGGAGTTGGTAGAGACCAAAAACAGAGCTAAAAGAGAGCGAATATCGTACTTAGATTTATCAGGTGGATATAAATACAACATCTAATGAATCACCATGTTGCTCAGTAACTGCTGGATGTGATTTGCCTGATATGAGACAGAATTGTCAGCTCATTACACTCTAACCAATTTCTGTGGGGGAGGGAATTTGATTTCCCTAACTAATCATTAGAGACCAATGTATCTGCCTGAATCTAATCAGTCATTTGAAGTCCACACTGATGCGTAGCCTCGCCAACATACTTGTTTTGCTGCAGTTTTAAGAGTGGAGCTAAGCGAAATAAAATAAACTAGGATGTCGGGTGATTTTGAGAAGATGTGGATATAGAACAGCCTTGATCAGCAGTGTCACCATTGTAATTATTACTCCTCATTGGTTTCAGTGCACAGCTTGACAACAGCTTGACAGTGGTGTGCCAGTGGGGCTGATTGGCTAACTGAGTCCCACCATGGCTTAACTGAAAAAGCGCTATTTCACGTCACGATGCCAGACGAATCTGTCAACTCAAACTCAATGGAGTGGGCAGATTCCAAGATCTGGACTCAGACAAGGATGTGTTAACAAGCAGCTAACTATATCAACCTATACTGTATGTCAAATTATATATGCTGTGGTTACAATTTGTTTCCATTTCCTTCAAGTTGCCCCCCAAAAAAATCCCATCAGTGATCGCAGGTTAAAGATTGAAGGCTTGAAACTCAGTCATAAATATAGAAGTACAAGATCACACACACACATCTGGTTGGAGTCGCTTTCTCTGCTCTCTGTGCTGGGATAAAAACAAAACAAAATGAGACCACACAAACACACCAGCTGAAAGCCTATCCATCTCCAGGTATATTTGGATTCATGTGTGTCTGACTCTGTTTGTGTGTGCAGCTCATGACACTGTGTGTTAAATGTGTGGTTCGTAACGAACACAACAATAGCAAACAACAACAACAGCCTCCAGTTTCCTGTGGCCTGGTAGCCGTCTGAGCCAGGGATTTACAGCGGACACACAGAGCTCAGCTTCCTGTTTCAGGACTATCTGTTCTTCTGCTTCTTGTGACCTGTCGATATAAAACAGCAGTGATTTGGGGCTGCAGTTCCCTCCCCCTTTTAATTACATTTATTTTAATTTTTCACGTTTTAGGTTTTTAGATTTCAGCTGGAAACCAACACGCGCCTAACAAGTGCTTAACAACTGTCTGAGAACTCGTCTTTACTTCCCCTCTGGTACTAACTAGAAACAAATGACAGCTTTGTCCAGGAAGCTTTCTACAAAATTACGGACCTCTAAATATAAACATTTATTTTTTTTCAATGTCCTCTACACACTACCAATTAAAGCAATTTAACTCTGATGGAGAAATACTGAGTTCTTTATTTATTTTAACTTAAAAATGGCCAAATAGAAATTGACTGGGCTTACAGACTGGCATCAGCCAGAAAAAAATCATGTTTTTAACTGTAGAATGAAAAAACCCTCAAAGCTGTTAAAATTCCCCAAATTCAGAGTATATGATGTCATTAACTATGTTTACATACACACTAGTATTCCACTATTGTTCCTTTGATACAGGTCATGTAAACAGCATTTCAACAGCATCAATGTATTTTACTGGGACATGTGCAAATACTGCAATGCCAACCTTTTTATGAAGATGGTTGAAGCAATGAAAGAGGGAAGCTGTATTCGCACGGTTGAACAAGTCTGCTACCAGTGGAAAACTTTCCATATTTAAACATGATAAACAACACGTTAGGACACGTTATTGGGCGTATGCATGGCTGCATGTAAACGGGAATATTAGTAGAATATTCATTTTCTTTAGACATGTATCCGCTATCAGAGTTGGGTATAACGCGTTACAAAGTAACTGTTATACTTGATTACTTTTTGCAGTAACGAGTAACCTAACGCGTTAGTTTGTTGTTTGAGTAATCAAATAGTTAAGTACATTTTCAAACAAGACATCAGTTACTTCCGTTACTTTCAGAACGCTGGTCCTTCAGCTCCGAAACAGCAACGGCTGTCGTTTGGTTCTAATAATGGAGATAACGTTAAACCTCAGTCTGAAAGAAGCCACAGAGCTTGTGGCTCGCTACGTGGTTGGAGAAATGCTGCCGTTGTCTACGGTGGAGTCTAAATAGGTGGAGAAGGACTCGCTGACAGACATATTTCAGACTCAGGACTTGCATTATGCCTGGTACACGCTACACGCTGGTACTGCTCATCTTTCACGGCGTGTATGATGTCATCGGGTTATTCTTGTCCTATTTTTATCACTTTTACTATTATTTGAGTCACTGAGTCTGTTCATGTGCCAGCCGACATGTTGTTGTAGTCACCTAAAAGCGTCAGCAGATGGCACATTTATATATGGCTACATTTGAAGCGCCATATGTAAACTATCAAGCTACTGCATCTTTCACAGGAAGTTCTGACAAATGTTTCAGAATAAAAGCCTATTTAGAAAATGGAGGGATTTTCTCAGCCGAGGTTTTAAGGGGCTTTTAATTTGAAACAAGTGTTGAGTTTGAAATGACAGTGCGATATGTCAACTTTACAAAGACAACAGAGCGGATAAAAAGTAAATATATAAACACACAGAGGGATTAATAAATAACGGACTGTCTATAATGTAGTCTGTTTCAAATGAAGCTGGGAGCCTCCGCAGTTGTGGCGAGTAAAAGCCCCGCCGCTATTTGTTAATGTTATTACTTTATGTCTGACCGTGAGGATGTACCATTGTTTGCTAGCTTGATGCTAATGACAGTAACGTTAACTCAGCGGGTTGAGGGAGTAACGTTGGAAGTACTTTTAAAGTAATTGAGTTACTTTACTCAGGGAGTAACGCAGTAAAGTAACTGGTTACTTTTTTAAAAAAGTAACGCAGTAACGTCACGATTACTTTAAAAGTAACCCTTACCCAACGGTCCGCTATCGGAAACATTGTCTTTTTCAGAATAAGAGCAATACTTTGGGCATGTTAAGGTAGTTGTTGCAACTGCAGCCTTTTGCCTCTTTCACGGGGGATTATCACCAACTTCTAAGAAACGCTCAATTTTAGTTTTACCTCCAAATTAAGTGGTTTAGATCATCCAAATAAACTGCTGGCTTGTTTACAAACTTGATCACCTGCCTGCTTGTGTGTTCTTGACTCAGTGAATGAAGGTTTAGACCCAAAAGCAAGACAGTAGGTTCGTTTGAGATGAGCCAGGCCTGCGCAGATTCGAACGTTGGCGATTGCAGCACAATGCATGCCAGTTAGATTTGTGTCCGACTTCATCCTGACGTCAAACAAAAGCATGATGGGAAACACCTGGCTCTCACCTGATCAAAGAACTGATCGGTTTAGATGTTGACTCAACAATGACATTTCATATAAACTCTTAATTCTACATAACTGGACAGGATGTGAGTGTCTCTGTGACTTCCTGTACAGACTGCAGGCTGCTGGAAACTGTCGGGAAACTGTCCGACTTGACCGCAGCTTTTTGTCACCACCTCCTGCTGCAGCCGCCTGCTCTCATCCACTTTCCATGCAGGGTGCAGTTCATCTCAAACGAGCCATATCTCACAGGTAATGTTGGGAACAAGGGGTACTGCAGCTCATAAAGGAGTTAGTATGCAGGTTAATAAAGAGGCTGGGAGAGAAAGATGGCAAGAATCAGGAGGATATTGTGACAGTTGTACGTTGTTATAGTGATGTTGTCGTGTTCCCAGGTTTCAGTGTGATTGTAAGATGTTATCATGACAGATATAAATAATGGTCAAAACTACAATACATTAAGTTGTAATAAACAATAAACCAGAGTTATCTTTAAACATGAGCTGATAAAAAAAAGTTACTGATTAAGACTTTAAATTGAAAAAACAACAACAACAAAAAAACAAGCGATCGATAATAAACTTTAAAATGAATTATATTGAATCCAGTCACATTGTCTCCTCTCCCGTGTTTCTCTGCTGCAGCTTTCTGGCTCTGCGTCTGGAAAGATGCAGGAGGGCAAAGTGCAGCAGCTCGCCGCCCATGCATGCAGCCGGGGGAGCGCTCGGCGGCAGCCATCTTTACGTTCTTATCTCCCTCCCATACGCCCCCCCGCAGGCCAGGCTCAGCCCTGCTGTAATTGACTTTCTCCCACTGAGCCCGGTGGAGGCTTCGGGCTGCAGAGCTGCACTGAAAAACCTATTACACACTGCTGCACACCTACACACTGCAGACCTATAGAGGGAGAGGGAGGGGAGGAGGGAGTGCGTCTCTGAATTCATCTAGAGAAGTCGACAGCGTGTCTGTTGGTTCAGATCCAAACAGGTAGGAATGACAGAAATCTGACTAACCAGCTTAGATCAGTGTGAGGATGACGGATTTGTGCGTGTGTGTGTGTGTGTGTGTGTGTGTGTAAAGGTGTGAATGTGATCAGACAAAACCAACCTGCAGAGGCTTGAAACTTGCTCAAGTTTCTGTAATCTATCACAGTAAACATCACGCTGCCTTTATTGTCAGAGTTATGTGAAGAGAGCTGACAGCCAGGGCCAACTGAGGAGGAAGACAAGGTCACCTTCTTCTAGTGTGTCATAAATTCTCATGGAAAAGTTTGTCATACGTGGCCGTGAACAAACAAAGGCCAGGTGAAAAAACACTCAAGTGCGGTGGAATTACTCACTAAATGTAGTGCAATGTACATGATTTCCACAGAATAGATTTCATCAGTACAGGAACAGGAGTCATGTTAACCTTTCCTCTCTGCTGTTTCTCTATTGTAATGGAAGTGTATTGCAGTCATTTCCTCTTTGCTGATCTGATCAGCTTAAGTCAAATCAATTTTATTTATATTGCCCAATGGCTTTACAGTCTTTACAGCATACGACACCCTGGGACTCACGCAGGAAGCAATATATGAATACATTTTCCCCAATTTTTTTGCGGATCCACGACTTGCTCAATGGCGGCATGGTGGTCGCCTCACAGCAATAGGGTTCTTGGTTCGAACCCAGGGTGGGGGAGCCCTTCTGTGCAGAGTTTGCATGTTCTCCCCGTGTCAGCGTGGGTTTTCTCTGGGTACTCCAGCTTCCTCCCACAGTCCAAAGACACGCAGGTCAATTGGTGACTCTAAATTGCCTATAGGTGTGAATGTGAGTGTGAATGGTTGTCTGTCTCTATGTTTCAGCCTTGCTACAGTGGCGACCTGTCCAGGGTGTACGCTGCCTCTCACCCAGTGTCAGCTGGGATAGGCTCCAGCCCCCCCGCGACCCTCAAGAAGATGAGTGGTGACGGAAAATGAATAAATGAAAGAAGGATTTGTTCAATATTTTCTTATTTTTGCTCTTCTCTTCGAAAATTTATGAGTGGTTAAAAGCACCTTTACCAAGGTAAGACAAATACATCTAGTTTTTACAGTATAAATGTTTTTTATTATAATGATTGGATTGTTAAATGTCTGGGCTATAGAAATACTAGTAAAGAAATAGTTGGACCATTGTTCCTCTGCTGTAACGGCATTTACAACCTCACAAACATTTTGCCATTGCTGTTTTTTTTCTGTGACACCAGTCCTGACACTCTGTATTACTTTGTTTAAATTTATTTAACAGTACATTGATTTCAGTATTGCTGAATATCTTCGCACAGACGTTTTTGGTGGCAACTCTTCAATTTCAGAGTCTTTGCACACCGTACCACACCTGCCCTTATGTAGTGTTTAGGTGCTGTTACCTGTGCTAACAGGTTACTTATGATCAAGTGGAATTCATCATTCAGATTTGGATGGTTAACATTGTTGCATCTGGAGTTGACTTTTCTTATTTTTTCTTGCAACAGAAAATGAAGATAATATATAGGAAGAATTTAAGAGAATGTTGCTGCTTGAGGCTGCCTCTGTCCTTAGACCTTTAGTTCGGATGAGGATGGACAGACATGTAATAGCTGTCATGTGAACAGAATAACCAACATAATAAAATTACAGTACAGACAATCAGGATGACCAAAAGATAGATGGGTTAGATTGTAGAGAGATATGAAGAATGACTCCAGGAGGATGTCATGCAGCTTCCAGGTGTCTCCCTGAGCCACATGTCCTCCACTCTGTGTTGACTTTTTTCCTTTACATCCTGTATATCTTGTTTTAGTGCTTTTTATGTCTCAAACTGCCTTGTTGAAAGGTGCGATACAGATGAACCTGCCTTGCCTTTCACAGCAAAAGCACCAGTTGAACGCTGCACAGAGAAAGGCCGTTATTTACAAGTGAAAGAGAAGCCAAAGTTCAACTAAACTGAAACTTGACTTTCAGCATGAGTTTCTGGAAGTGATGAGAGGCATCAGTTATGACAGAGACACTTTTACTGTCAAGAAAAATGATGGAAACGTACACTTTTTTGGCACCTCTGGATTCTTGGCGTATGTAGCTTTCTGTAGCTCAAAGCAAGTGACAATAAGGGGAGACAAGTCACAATAAATGTGTTTCTTATTAGAAATAAACAAACATAAAATACAATGTCAGAGCCCAGGAGAGAGACGGAGACACATGAGAGGAGGGCTGGCGTTTATGAGCTCGGTGGAGGCCCGAACAGGTGTCAACACATTAGGCTAATGACTTCCTGACTGCAAGTGATGATGAGGTTAAACTGAGCAGACACTGTGCCTTTTATGTTCATCTTGTATGTTGTGTTAACTCGCAGTACATGCGTTAGTCTGCCTCAGTCTAATTATACTACTGCAAAAATAACTAGCATTAAAATGTGTTGCACTGAAAAAAAAACCCCACACAACCAAAAACACAGAGACATTTAAACTGTTAAAGGGACAGTTCACCTCCATATGAAAAATACATTTGTAAAACTCAACATCAGTGTCTCTTTCCAGAAATCATGACTAGGTTACTCAAGATAATCCACAAACCTTGTTGTGAGCAGTTTCATGTAGGAACTATTTTCTTTCTACCGAACTACACCTGCCAACCGTGTCACCACACAGAAGGAGGCGTGCATCTACTCCTGGACAGCTTGTTCTCATTTCCAGAGTGTCAAATACAGATGCTTCGTCACACTCGTTAGTATGTGATATTCATGCTAAAGACACCCTTTTGCATCTTTTTGGGATGCACAGGCCTTTCAGCTAACTCCCATGTAAACCCATCCATGGCCATACTTGATGCTGAGAGCAGTTGACATTGTATAAAGAGTGAGAAAGACTGTGTAGGGCAAGAGGAAGCTGAGATGGATGCGTTAAAGAAAATTGGACTTTCGTCGAGAGATCACAGATGACAACCTGTGTGAAACCACAAGCCAGCGTTGGTTTAACGTAGCATTATACGGGGTGCCACGGTGGTGTAGTGGTTAGCACTGTTGCCTTACAGCAAGACGGTTTGTGGTTCACCCTTAGGAGGGAGCCCTTCTGTGTGGAGTTTGCCTGTTCTCACCTTGTCAGGGTACTCCGGCTTCCTCCCACAGTCCAAAGAAATGCAGGTTGGGGCTATAATTGGGGACTTTAAATTGCCTGTAGGTGTGAATGTGAGTGTGAATGGTTGTCTGTCTCTATGTGTCAGCCCTGCATTAGTCTGGTGACCTGTCCAGGGCGTACCCTGCCTCCTGCCCAGTGTCAGCTGGGATAGGCTCCAGCCCCCCCGTGACCCTTAAGCGGATAAGCGGTTACAAAAATGGATGGATGGATATACAGTTTGTATATTGTATTGTGACTGTATTTGACAACCTGGGAATGAGAACAGGTTGCCATGGACCAGAGGCTCATGTTCATGTCGGCACAAGATGTTAACATTAATGGCGTCCTCCTCAGCTGAGCTGCCACGTCAGTTAGCTCAGTGGTGCTGGGTGAGCTAGCAGTAGATGGGCGCTTCCTTCTGGTGATATGGTTGGCGGGTGTAATTCGGTAGAAAGAAAAAAGTTCCTATATGAAACTGCTCACAACAAGGTCTGTGGATTATCTTGAGTAACTGGGTCATGATTTTTGGAAAGAGACACTGATGTTGAGTTTCTCAAACGTATGTTTTGGCACTTTGAGCGCAACAAGCTGAGTGCCATCTAGTTCCATTATATTGGAAAGAAGGCAGACATCTGTACGGCCGACACCTCGACACCTTGAATTGAATAGTGTCGATTGATAAATAGCACTACAGGTAAGACGAAAAGCATGTATTTTTGATTTTGGGTTGAACTGCCACTTTAATAATAAGTAAATGTTTAATTATTCACTTCCTTGAATGAAATAAAGTAAAGGAACCTAACAGTTTTAAAATAGATGTTATATATCATATTTATCATATTATAGTTCTATCTGGTGAAGGTGGAGCACTGCTAACTTTATACACTGCTAGATAGTTTAATCTATAGAACAGTATCATATTTTTAAAAACTGATCATATGTTTTATTTTTAAATCTGTAAAGTAACATAACTCCATGTAAATATAAGAATATTTCTCTTTGAAATGGTGTAGAGTAAAATTAAACAGTGCATAAAATTGAAATACTACCTCAGAATGATACTTCAGTATAGCCCTTGAGTAAACGTTCTTTGTTATGCAGTTACTCTCCACCACTGCAGATCGGTTGGGGTGATATGAAATCAGCGTCTACGACCAACCTCAACCCCTGCCCCCCCCCCCCCCCCCCCGTGTCTTGCAGGCCTCAGGTTTACCTTGAGAACCTCACATGGCATTTTTACTTTTAAACATTTTTGGCTTTGTTCCTAGTAGAGGAATTTCTTCAATGCACAATTTAGAGATGCTCAAAAAGAGCTAGAGGATGTAAATGAAGACTGGTCTAAAAATACATACACAGTATACTGCCTTGGCAACTGGTATGTGAGAGGTTCACATTCACCAGCCTACTGTTTTGTGCTGAGAGGAAACGACAGAATAACACGTCAGTTACAAATTTCTGGAAATTCTCAGCGAAGGCAAATATTTAAACCTTTTTTTCTACACTGCCTCTCAACTGTGCACAATTAGTTTATTTGTCTTTTACATTTTTTTCCAGCTCAGCTTTCTGTTGTGTGTGTAGCAATAAGTGTGTGCATAGTTATTCATTAATGTCATTTTTTGCAGTTACCACTAGAGGTCGCCAAAGTCAGAAATGGTCAAACTTTACACAAAGGGGTTTTGACACTGAGAGACTGGGAGAGGTAAAATTATACCATAAGGTAGGGAATTATACTTCCTTTTATACCTTCTACTTTTATATTTAATATTAAGTCAAATCAGCAGCATCGACTGATGCTGGTTGGTCACGCTGACTGAGCTGAAAATGGATTCATGAGATTTAAGACTTAAATCTTCAAGCGAAAACTGAACTCTCCAAAAGAAGCAAAGATAGCGATAGAGAGACACCGGCAGAAAGAGACTGAGAGATAGAGAGACCTGTGCTTCTTTTCTCAGTCTCAATGTTTTATTGAAGGGAGAGTCTAACTAGGTCAGCCTGTTCAAACCAAGCTCGCTCTCCCTCTCCCTCTCTGTCTCCGTGTCCTCAGTTCACTCCGGTCTGCTGTCAGAGAGACGGAGAGGAGGAAGAAGAGACTGTAGAGAGGTGTGGAAGAAGAGGGAGACCGATGAAGGGAAGGATAAGACAGTCAGAGGGATGTGGGGAGAAGGATGGGGGCAGGAGGAAGTAATCAGTGGAAGAGGGGAGGGTCAAAGAAAGGTGGAGGAAAAGACTGGAGAATAAAAGTAAGGAAGTAGGAAAAAATGGAAAGGATGTAGGGTACAAATCTCAGGAAGAGAGGCAAAACTGAGAGATGGAAGGAAGAAAGATTGAGGGAAATGATAAATGACAGGATGATGGAGGAAATGATAAAAAATGTCAGGAAAGTGGTGGGGATGGTGGAAAAATGTACAGAAGGAGAGAAAATCATATTAAGAAAGGAAGCAAAAATATGCATCTTTACAAAAAACGTGTCAATTAAAAAGTCTCAAACCATCAAGTGTGAGAAGACTCAAACTCTGAGCTACATGAAAATCAAGACATACCCCTGGTCTGTTCTGAAGTCCATCCTGTTCTAACAATCCAACGTGTTCTCATAGAATGGGTTGAATAATATCCTATGAAAAATGCATGCAAAACAGTTCGTATGATAGCCTACGAATTAGCACCCAATGAATGACGTTACATCCTTAACTTACAGTTATGTAATTAATGTAAAGTTAATGTAAGGAGGTTAGGTTTAGGAAACGAGACATCGTGAGGATGTACCTTAAAATGAATCAAAGTTGACATGGACCCGAACATGCGACTCCAGGGGAAAGTCCATGTTTTTGTGACCCATCCACCACAACAACCTGCCTCCCAGCAAGGACTGCCTCCTTCTTTACTCCTTTATTGGTTGCGTGATCACAGCCTTTCAAAAATACATGGGATATGTACAAACTTTGGTGCATTACTTTTCATAGGGAAATATCCAAACAGTTCATTAGAACAGTCTGAACAATCATGTGTCACACACCTATCATTGCAAGCAATCTGGGGTTCAGTATCCAAGGATACTTGGACATGCAAACAGAAGGAGCCAGAGATTGAACCGCTGTTCTTCCAGTAAGTAGACAACCTGCTTTACCTCTGAGCCACACTACAGTCCATGTTTATACCATCTCCGTATTCTTTTTGTGGAATTAGCTGTAAAAAGTAGTGCAAAAGCTAAGAGCTAGTTCTTTCTGCCCGTTGTCCACCTGTTTTGTTTAATCTAAAGTCACAGTTGATTGTGAGAGATTTGTGAGGTGTCATCTTTCTTTTATCTTTACAAGGGTTTTAGATCCCTAACCTTAACCATACTGCAGCTGCCTTGCACAACTTTGTTTAATTTTGTTGCTCTCTGTCAATACTTAGCTGTGTGTAAGTATTTTAACTGTTTTTGCCAATTTAAATTTGGAACAAATAGTTATGAACTTGGGTAGGTTCAGGGAAAGATCAAGGTTTGAGTCAAAACGACCTCTCCATTGAGGTCAGGGAATGACTGTGGTTGTGTGTAAAGGAAACCAACATCAGCTGTCAGTATGAAATCGGAAACAGAAAGCAGTCATCCTCCTCTTACGTCTGACGTTTCATTGACCAGTGCATCCACTCTAACCTTGCATCTCAGTGTCACCTGACTTCCTCCTTTGAATCTTACAGAGGAGAGTCAGAGCCTAATTCCTGCTGAAGGGGTTTCATCATTTGACCATTAAAAAATTTGCTCTCTGAAATGCTGGCAGATTTTTTAGTTCAGTCTCTGCTGAGCATTGGGAGAGATCCTTCCACTCTGACTGTATGCAGGCTGTGCTGCATGCTGCTCTGTTACACAGAGCCTAAAGTCTAAACGCAATGTGACCACCTTACAGTTGATACTATAGAGAGTGATTTTTAAATCGTTGGCACAGGATGCCAAGGAAAAAACCCCCAAAAGGTATTACTTAATCTAGGATTTGATCAACGGACCTTGGTGCAGACACGGTGCAGCACTTTCCCAGTGATCAAACAGTCCATTGGAGGGGGTCTTCTTCATGAAGGAGAGAGCAAAAAAGGACAAAGCAGGCGTTGTGGAGGGAAGTTATTTTAATTAATGGCATATCAATAATCTATTAAGCTTTTGAAAAAGAAAATGTAGTAATACTAATACTGGGATGTGAGTAATAATAATAATAAAGTTACAATTTAAATTAGGGTCTGACTGCTTTGTTACACAGAGCTGAACAAAGGAAATTACACACTGATGCATTTCAACGCCTATAGAGACTTTGGTGTGTTTGCGTGTGTGTGTATGTTCATATGTGTGTGTGTGTGTGTGTGTGTGAGAGAAAGGGAGAGAGAGAAAGAGGGAGATCTGGTCTGCGGGGTGGAAAATCAAAACAACACCCAGAGACTGACTGCAGGGCCGCACACACACACACACACACACACACACACACACACACACACACACACACACACACACACACACACACACACACACACACAGTCTACACGCTTGGAATTAATTCAGAAAGAGAGAGGGGGAGAGAGATGAGTGGTAGAGAGAGGCAGGCAATGCATTGCTATCCTTGGAGAGCCTGCATGCGCGCGCCCGCCGCTGGCTCTCCATCATCGGCGCGTCGCCGGCTCTTGCGTGCGCGTCCGTGAGAAATAAAGAAAGAGGAGGAAAAGGGAAGAGGAGGAAGGAAAGAGAGGTAAACCCGCCGTCTTCATCCTCTCCTACTGCTGCAGTGTCTGATTCTCCCTCCACCACCTTCATCACCGCCACCATCATCATCCTCTTCTCCCTCCTGTCTGTCTGTCTGGGTCTCCCCCCTCCTCCTCCTCCTCCTCCTCCTCCATCCAGTGAAGGCACGGCCAGATATCACGGCGACAAAAGAGAGAGTGTGTGTTAGAGAGAGAGAGAGAGTGAAGGAGGCTGCAGACTTTCCGACCAGAGAGGAAGAGGAGAGGGAGGAAGAAGAGACAGAGATAGAGGAGTCTCCATCTTCGCCATACCAGTATGTTTTTCCCTTTTCTTTCTTCCTATAATAATGCCCATAATAAATACTCCTGTGCCTCTGATGCTCTGTATATGCGCTTTTTAATGCGCCTTGACAGCGCCGGTCACCTCTACCATATCCCTGTAATATTCATACAGCGTGTCAGTCATGCTTCTGTTGGCTCAGTTTTGTTGACAGTCTTTTACAATATTCCTGAGCTCTGGCCGTGTGTCTGTACGCGCCTTTACAGGGACATTGTCTGCTTTATGATACTCCTATAGCCTAATACTACACAGTGTGGCAGCTCTGGTGTCTCAAGGCTGGCGACTTATTATATTCCTAATATTTATACCCCGTTGTGTCATAATGCATGGTGCTGAAGTTCTTTGTTGCGAGTCTTGTCTTTAGTTTAATAATACCCATACGACATTCCTACAGTGAGCTGTGCTGCTCAGTCTGTTGTGACCTTATGGCACCTTTTGATTATGTTTATGCTCATGTTTCATTATCAAAGCCATGTATAATTTCTGTGTTATTACTCTGAGGCGCCCAGTGCTCCATAATACCTTATAATATCTTTGTAATATGTCCGTAATGTTCCTATAGGGTGCTGTGAAGCAGGTATTGTTCTGTATAGAGAGTGTAGGCTATAGGACCTTAATAGGATATGATAATCCAGGCTGGGGCCACTGTGTATAATATGTTATATTCCTACAGGGTGTCAGTGTTCCTATAATATCGCCATAATGCTTCCACAGTGTGTCTGTGTTACTAATTAGTGAGGCTGCAGTGACCTT
The DNA here is from genome assembly GCA_035609425.1 of Epinephelus awoara. Lineage (NCBI taxonomy): Eukaryota > Metazoa > Chordata > Actinopteri > Perciformes > Serranidae > Epinephelus > Epinephelus awoara. Next base: position 12,417,529 of record CM069305.1, read on the forward strand.
ATGGCACCTTTTTATTAAATTTATCTCCTCTGTTTGCACTAGAAAATTTATAATGTACATGTAGCATCCACATTAGTTTAATAATAATAATGATATCCTTAAAGGATTTATTTAATTTACTGGAATCCGAGACCATTGTGTGGTAAAATGAAAGGAGGTGAATGAACAATAGTGAGGTAACTCTGCTTCACGTCAGAGAAATATGACTTTTAAAGTTTATTGCCTCCAATGAATTGAAAGTAATATACATAAAATATAATAAAATACATTAAACACACAATAGACAAATGCAAAAATAAATGCAGTATTGCATAAAACAATTTACCTTGAATACATCCAGCTGTCATCATCAGCAGCACAGTAAAGTTATGCTATGTGTCCTGGAGTGACTTTCACTACAGGGTCCTATGGATTATAATATATTCTTTATAGTAGGTGAACAGTGACCTCAATGTATTCATGTAAAATATCCCTGCTATCCATGTTGGGATCAGAGCATCAATCCTAAGTTGTTTAATTTAAAAAGTTTGATATCTGCAGTGGTAAACTCATTGTGTTTGCCTCAGCGCTGTTACATGTTGTCCATAGGAGCAGAGTTGGGGTTCTGGAGGTTCCAGGTTCAATACTAACGACTGGTGACTTCACTTTGTGAGGACTTGATCCCCAAAAGCTGTTGCCTGTTTATCCAGAATCAGAGAGTCAGGCGGTTGAAACTTTGCTGTGAGATTTTTTTTTAACTGTCTGACGTGCGTCTCTATATAGAGAGTAATGGAGAAAAATAAAGAGATGGCTTGGTATTGGGTGAGAGCTTTTAGTGACGCCCTGTGTAAGAAAATGTGATTATTCGCACGCTACATTGTGACTGTTTTATTGTTTAGTTGCGCTTGTTTTTTCTGAAAACAGGTGAGATATAATTTCCCAAGTTAAAGGTATACTATGCAGGAATTTTCAGTTACTGTTTGTTGATGGTATTGACAGCGAAAGTGACACTTCACTTGATGTATTGCCTCGCTGTAGTTGCATTCTTTTGGCGCAGCTTCCTCTTGGATGCATGCTGTGTATGGTTTGGCACCTGGTTGCTACATTTATATAAAGTCCTGACTTTTGTGTCTTTCATGTAGACATGCGGACTTTGCCCAAGAATGTCCTCAACATGGCAAAATAAAAAGAACATAAGAAAATACAGGCAGGGGGCTCTGCAGAGAAATAAACCCACACACTTCTAGTAGGTCATACGTGATGATTAAGAGGGATTACTTCTGTATGAATCTATACATTGTTTTAGGCAAATCCTACATGTAGCTTTCTGAATTATTTCTAATATCAAATTTTCACTGCAAAGAGTAGCCATGTACAGCCCGGTCTCACTGTCATGGCATCAAAAAACACTGCTTAATCAGTGGCCCTAGGCGTCAAATACAGAAGCACAATGCACCCACCGGGCTTTCAAACTCAATGTAAACCTTACATTATGACATGATCAGAGCAATAGATGTGGTATAAAGATTGAGAAAGTCCACTGAGTGAGGAGGTTGGGAGGGAAGGTGGATGGGTTCAACACGCGCAGGACTTTGACCCAGGAGACAGATGTTTGTGCCCCTTGTGTAACTAAAAGTTACAGTAGAGTTATTTTGTCATGTCAGACATTAGTCACTTGTTAGTCACATGAGTCGACTGACGTGCCTAACGTCAACCGTGGTCTTTTCCTTACTAAGTAGTTTTCTTGCCTTAACTTTCCCTACAACAACACAAAGGGCTGGCCCCGTCGTCATTATAAAGATGCCGGAGGCTTCTGGCCAAGCGCCAGAATATGTCGATTGGGAATGAGATTATGTTTCCATACCATGGAGCAAGTACGACAAAGTACATTTACATTCTATTTATTCAGTTGGGAAATATTTTTGTTCAAATGAGGTACAATCCGAAGAGCAGCAGATCAAGGTGAATAAGTACCACAACACCGAAATAATATATATACATTTTACAACAGTGACTTTCTGCATTACTTTATCAAACAAAACAAAAAGTAAAGAGTTGAACTTTTCCCCTAAAGCCACATTAATTACAATCAATACTGTGTCGTTCTGTCTTCTCAGTTTGTTTCACTGGCCCCAGGTGGCCAAAGATATCAGTTAATATTGTTTTAACACAAAGAATCCAATTTAAGCAAAGACATTTTGCCAGTTGGCTTGTTAGTTATCGGCCCAGATGCCAGAATAAGATGTTTACATTGTACATTCTGCAAACCAGAGATACGTTGGATTTGTGCATTTCGTACGTGTCATATCAACATTTCTAAAGTGTCATAGTTTGTATTACAAGTATGTGAGCTGAGTTTCACATCATCAGGAGGAAGAGGGGATGGTGGATGGCTTGAGACTCCTCGGGTGAGACTGCCAAGTAGCAGACAGCAGCAGACTGTTCAAGACCAGCAAAAGCGGAGATTTTTAATGAGAGTTAGTAGCGACCAAATTGGGTATTTCCAGCCAAGACGTGTTTTCTGAATTGTGGCCGAGTGGTTTTTGTGCCTTAACCTAACAACGTCACAGTGTCACGTCATGAAACTGAAAATTGAAATGTAAAGAGTTTCAACATATCGGCTGCATGTGAACATACAAATGTAACATATCTGTGGTTTGCAGAAACGTACGATACCAACATTTGTTTTGGTGATTGGATTGTAGTTTTCTTTCTAGTTGGTCAGTGAGATAATTAGTCCGTTATTTGGTTATTTAGTACTTCAGTCAGTTAGACTTTTTGTGTCCAGGAAACACTTTTTTTATCAGCAGTCATCATCGTCTTCATCATTCTGGGGTCACATGAATATTGGCTAAGTGACCTTTGATCTGCTCTTTGCTGATTGGAGCAAATGACTGTCTTCTCTAGTGATATGGAGGACGGGTGAAAACGGGACAAAACACTAATCTGGTTCAGTTACAGCTGACTTGTGGCTCCAGCGGAAGAGATGACTGTTTTGCTGTGTAAACACCGAGATCAGGTGAACTCAGCCGAAAAGTAATGAAAGAAAAAAAAAACTCCTTTATTTCCTGTCTGCTCTCTGCAGAGACGGAGAGTCAGAGACAGACCGGAGCTGGTGATCATTCATAACTGCAGAACAAAATAAACCTTCCCTCCTCTCTGCAGCCTCACACCACCTGTGTGTGACAGAGGATATTAAACACAGCTTCAGCTTACAGTCCACTGGTCATACCAGACTGCTGGCTCACAGATAAAACTCTCCATTCACACCTGTGGGTCTATTCACATCACAGCTCAGTCACAGACCAGTGCCAGCTATCTGTGATGAGCTTAACTACAGTGTTTCAAGTCAGTGAATGCAACCTGAGTGTCACTGACATTTTTTGTACTTTTTAACTGTCATTCACATCAGATATAGCTTTTAAACACCACCTTAATTGCAAAGATCTGTGGCTGCAGCAACAATGCTGATCGCAGCTTTCAAACAAACCAAACCAGGGAGCCGTTTTACCAAATATGCAATATGCAAGCTGGGATTTGAACATAAGATCATTTCCTCTCGCTTAATTTGGCACGCTTCACGAATTACAACCAAAGCTCATAGTTGTTGGATGAGCATGGAAGAGCTTTGTGAAACATGATGCTGCCACCATTTGCAATCTGTATGTTACCAGTTGATTTTTGTGTGTGTGTGTGTGTGTGTGGTTACGACAAGAAATGCGCAGCTCTCCAACCTTGACCGCTCCTTTAAAGCTGCCTGTGAATGTGACTCTCAACCACGTAAAGAGCAGATACTCTAGCTCAACGAGTCTTACAAATAGCCGCTAATTAGCAACCTCTCTGGTTTGAGAATCTTCCAAGCATGAATCGTGTCCCTTGACCCGTCGCACCAAAGAATAAAATGGTTCCAGTATTCTACGGGGTCATCGGGTGGGCATTCATTTCACTAACTGTTAGAAAGGAGAACAAATCACACATTAAAATTCTCTCTCTTTTAACCTGTAGCCTTTACATTAATGTGAGGACGCTGTATGCTTTTATTAATCATGTACGCTTTGATAACTCACACTACACATTTAAATGGGTCTTTCTGCATGGCTAGAACCCGCAACTCTCCTCCTTACACTGTACCGATCGACCACAACGAGGAGCTCACTCTGAATGTAAGCAGGAAACCCCTGGTTCTCTTTACAATTCCAATAAAATTAATTTAAATAAGACAACCACATCTTCAGTGTGGACACAAGTAAGAGAGAAAGGTAGCGATACTTTGTGCAATTCTTCTTCAAGCAGAAAGTCGGCCATAGATGTCAGGAAGATGTTTTTTTCATCACAGTACAGCCCAGTCGCCAGAAGAAAATGTTGACATTGTATTTTTCTGCAAACCACGGATATGTAACATTAATATGTTTCATACATATCTTATCAAAATACCAAAGTGACGTAGTTCAGATCTTGGCAACAAAACTGGGTATTTTAAGATAAAACACGATGTTTTCCTAACCAGAACCAACTGGTTTTTGTGCCTAAACCTAACCATGCGTTAATCATTGTTAAGCACTATCACGACATGACATAAAACAAGCTCATTCACAATCTTTTGCCAGCAGCAATAAAGGAAATCAGACTGTTGGACTGCTCAAACTGGAATACTACTGACTAAAATTTCTTTGTTTTAAGTATTATTTTTATTGATGGTAATGTATTTCAACATGAACATACAAACCCCAGCAAACACAACACATACACACACAAGTGAAAGAGGGATCTTGACACCTAAATTCAATACAGTCAAGAGTTATTAACACAAAAGCGCATGGCAATACATATCATCCATGTATGTTATCAGACACAGCCCATCACTGACGAGAGTACGCAGCTAAAGGATAAAGGGAAAACATCCAGGTGCACTCATTGAGTCCAGATATTGCCAAAGAGAACCCCAGAAATCCATCAGATCAGATCATTGATAGTTCACTGTGACCTCAACTGCAGGTCACATGACAACCGATGTGGCAGACTGAATGAATGAATGAATCCTGGGCGACCAATTCAAGGCTAAAATCTGCCGGTGTATGCACAGCATTAAGGAAATGCTACTGTAACCAACCAGGCAAGAAAAGTAACTTTGGTGCTTTCAAAGCGGTGACATGATACTCGCATTCATTTATGTAGCGAGGCTCGTGTCTGACTCCTCCATGATGGAGGTTCAGCTGGTTACAGTCGAGTTGGTAATAAAACTGTCACGTTAAACCACTGAGACCTCATTTGAACTACCTGTCCGTCTGTCCATCTGTCTGTCTGAGGTTTATTAAATCTGAGCTGCTGCCAAGACACACATCAATCTGATTAACTCATTCTGATCAATGGAGGTCAGCAGCACACATACACACACACACACACACACACACACACACACACACACACACACACACACACACACACACACACACATACACACACACGCAGCAGAGAGGCATCATCCACTTTCTATTCTGGAGCTCCGAATGACTCATAGTGTAAAAACCACACATACACACACACACGCTCTAGTTGATGACACACACACATTTTTAATGATTAATCGTGGGTAGATCCTGTTCTTGATGATGTGCGTGTGTGTAAAACCCTGCATGTGAATGGCAGCTGGTTCAGAGCTGTGATTAATGGAAAACTTTCTTAATTTGCTCCATCTGCTGTGACCTCTGACCTCCCCATCCTCAGTTACAGTGTAACACATCTGATGTCTGAGCTCAAGGTTTTTTTTTAACTGCTGATGTGACTGAAAGTCTGTCTGGATACAGAAAGAAAACACTGAGTCAAATATCTTGGTTTGTTTCAGGTTTTTAGTCATAAAAAAGTGAGAAATTACCCACTGAATCACCTCTGATGCATCTGGATGTTTTCTCTTCACACTCACACTAATCCTTCAGGAGTAACGATTGTGGATCTCTGTTGCCACTGACGACCTGCCTCGTCTGCTTGTTACAGATCATTAAAGCTTCACTCACTGACCACATCCACTCCTCGACCTGTCAATCACAGAGCTGGTCGACAAAGGTTACTGATGGGAGAAGGAGGGGCCACGTGCAAACTGGTGGCTTAATACACTAATTAGTAGCATTAATATCAATATTAAATCACCTTAATTTTAAAGGGATGTATAATTTAAATTAACTTTTCCTCACTGCAGGGTAGTGAGCTGGCTTAAAGGGGCTTTATGCAAAATTCAGAGCGTATGATTTGTCTGGACACAGCTCTCAGCATGGAGGTTGCTGAGCTGGCAGCTAGCAGCTAACACTGATAACTCCATAAACAGAGCTAAACAATAGCGACAGTGCTGACAGAGCTAACGGTGTTAACTGAGGGAACCGCAGGGTGGGCGCTACGCTTCCGTGATGGTGCCACACTGACATCAGTGGTTACGGCCATATGAGCACAATGCAGAGCGACTGCGATTAGCTAGCCAGTGGGATACACATGTGCACTAACATGTCCGTTTGCCACAACAACCCACAGAAAAGGTCGGGTTACAACACACAAAGGGAGCGTAACTTCATTCACTGCTTAGGACACCATTACTCCACTGTATCTTCACATCGCAAATAGTGGTTTGCTGCCATATTAATGTTCTGAATGTAGCAGACAGAACCTTTAATTAAACTGCTAACAGCTGAGACTGCACTAGTCAGCAGTGGTAGAAATTAACTACCAACATTTACTCAAGTACTGTGCTTAGGTACAGTTTTGGCGCACTTTACACAAGTATTTCCATTTTACTTTATACTTCCATTCCACTATTTTTCAGCGGGAAATATTATACATTTTATTCCACTACATTTTTTTTTTTGATAACTATGATTACTAGTTACTTTGCAGATTCCGATTAGCAAAGGGTCCCTGGCCGCAGATATGTAAAAGGCCCAACCACCTCTCCTACATTCCAGACTTTGCGGTAGTTTTGCCTATTTTTAGTTGTTTATTTGCATCTTTTTGTAGTTGTTATGCATTTTTTTGCAGTTTTATGTCTCCTGGCTGGTATATGTTAATTTCAGTGACATTTTGCAGATGAAGGCCCATTCAATAATCCATCCATGCAACTAGTAAATTATGATGTATTATTATAGATCATACTCAGCACGGCAAAAACAATTGAAATGAGCAAAACGTTATAATCCAGCAATATAAAATACTGTATATTATTCTGAAACCTTTCTGCATAATGACTACTTCTATATTTAGTGCTGTAAGTGTATTTTTAGGCCATTACTGTACTTTTACCTAACATTTTAAATTAAGCAGAATTTTAGTGCCTTCTTTTGCATGATTTCATTCCTTTACTGCCAGGTGTATGAATAAATAAATTTCAACATTTAGTTCTCCACATTCCTCCAAGCACAATCCTCTATGTTCAGTCTTTTATTTTGTGTTGTGACCAGATTATCAAAGAAATCAAACTCACATTATTAAAGAAAAAACAACTTATTGAGAAGCATGTAATAACTATGTATGTATGTATGTAACAACTTTTAACTCAGAATAATCAAGTTATATTTGCAAAGTATTTAAAGACACTGACTTGAAAGTCACAGTCTCCATTGTAAGATAAATGGGACCATAATAAACTGATTTGATGACAGAAATGACCTAACGTTACTCTTACTTACTCTTTTAACATTATGAGACTTTTGTCAGTCCTCTGACAAACTGAAACAGCTTATTTTACTCATCATTTCAAGCCAAATTCCATGTAAAATGAACTCAGCCTGCAATTGTTAAATACTGCGACTGTGTGCAGATACTCACAGTAGATGAGTTCCTGTTATGAGGTGAATATCCTCTGACAGAAGATGCTCTGAGGGCTGAAGAGGACTTTATCTCTTCTGAAGTGCTGACATGACACCACAGACCTGGTCATCGAGCTGTGGGGGGGAGAGCAGGCTGATGGTGCGTTTGTGTCCAGGCCCCTTTCACATTCTCACATTTACAGGGCTTAGGAGGTGAACATGAAGTGTACAGGGGTTCATAATGGCCAGTGAGCCCTGCAGGGACTTTTTTTGAGTTCATGTGTAGAGTGGGCACATGTGTCCATCTATTCATGGAAAGTAGGAATTCTCAAAAAGACACAAAAAATAACAGAAAAAAAAGAAGTAAATGAAATTGTTTTACATTTTCGAGACCAAAAAACAAATGCAAAAACTTTAATATTTTCATTTTCTATTTTTAAAATAAGAACATGCTTACAAACACAACAATGACTCAGTGGAGCTGGTTATAAGTGCAGGAATGTAATCTGCTATGCTAATGCAGAATTCCCATATGCTTCCATTGTTATTTAGCATGCGGTGTTCAGATGTCTGAATTCAGTATCTGCAGATCACAGTCAGCTGCTGCTGTTCGGGCTCTCTCGCTGTGATTGGTCAGAGGTTAATTGACGCGGCTAATCACCCGATCAGGCCAGTCTCCATGGAAACCATGAGTGGGGCTGATGTACAGGAGGGAGTCGGGGGGCCTTCACACCAGGCTTAGCTGCGGCTGCTGCTTTTGTGTGTGTGTGTGTGTGTGTGTGTGTGTGTGTGTGTGTGTGTGTGTGTGTGTGTGTGTTTACACCACCAACTGTACAAACTGTACCGCAGAACAGTTTGAAATGCATCAGAATGCAGCAGAATTCATCAGCGGGGAATTACGAATGTCTGTGCCAAATTTGATGCCAAAATCTCAAACAGGTGTTTGAGATATTTTTCTGGGTGAGTGAGAATTTTTTGACCTGCAGGTGGAGCTTTGAAAAAAAGTCAGAGGATCACTAAAGACCTTAGGATTTATCCTCTGGGAAACCTCAATTTCTGCACAGAATTTCATGGTATTCCATCCGGTAATTGGGTAGATATTTGAGATTGTACCAAAGTAGTCGACCAATCATCGCCCTCCCTGGAGCCCTGACACGACCGTGGCTAAAAATGTAGGCACTTTGACGCACTTTTGATGTACAGACAGACGGAAGAACAGACAGACCTGAAGCAGCGCTGCGCCTCTCTCTCTGTTCAGTTGTGTTGTTTGGTTTGTGCACTGCAGCGTCACATCACACACCAGGTGTTTCTGTTTGTTGGGTTTGATAAAAGTGCTCTGCTGTAATAAAACACTGAGCTGCTGTCGGGCTCCGCTGCAAACACACACCTCACCTGGCTGCTGTGTGTGTGTGTGTGTGTGTGTGTGTGTGTGCTTTGTTTGGGCTCACAAACATTTGCCTGTGAGTGTTTGTGTCGCAGACTCTGCAGGCCTGAAACTGGAACAATTTTAGAGAGTTGTGACATGTGACTAACAAGCATTTTTAAGTACAGAATTGAGTCCTCAGGTGGTTGGGTCTTTTTTTTTTAATCTGATCTGATCATGATAATTGGCTGGAGATGACTCTATAGACTAACCTGTGTTGTAGGAGGAAGTAAACAAGCTGCATCTCACTTGTAAAACTGTGCAATAACACTTCATTGTTTCAGTCTTAAGGCACCTTGTGTACAGCTTTTGCTGAGAAATGTGTCCAAGAGATCCTGTAGACCGTCCTACTTATCGATGTATTGTCATATAAAGCTTTCCAACATTATGTGGCTCACTTTGGATAGATGGCCGGGTGTTTTTTTCTCCTGCAAATCTCACAAAACTGGCTCAGTACTCAAATCTCTGCACCATGAAGTCATTTTCATTTTGAATCCATCCCAAAATTGTCTGAGCTGCTCGTTCCAAAAACCACATGCTCTGCATAGTTAACATTATGCTCTCATGCCACAAAGGAAAATTTGCCTTTTTGTATTTCACATATTTCCATGTATTTAATCGATAGACTGTAAAAATAATAGATCTAGCTACCATGACATCACCCACTGGTTTGTGGACTCCCATTTTGAAGCCTCAAATTCAGCATTGTAACCATTGCCATCTTGATTTTTTGGAGCCAGAAGGGACTATATGTGGGCGGGAAGTGCTGTGGTGAAGCGAGGGGTGGATCTGACTGAGAAGCCGTGGACACTATCGGCAGACAGCCTGTCACTCAAAGCGGCCCACCCTTAATTATGCATACTTTTAAGTGTTAATAAAGTGTAAACGGATCAGTTAAAAAAAAATCACCATATGTACAGTTGTCACAATAGAGACCAAAACTGTGCTTGTACCAGGCTGTAAACATGATCATTTCTGCTGTAAAGTTGTGCATTTTCACATGGAGGTCTATTGGGATTGACTGGCTTCTGGAGCTGGCCTCAAGTGGCCATTCAAAGAACTGCAGTTTTTGGCACTTCGGTGTTAGCTTCATTTTCAGTCCTGTACAATGCCACTTGATTTAATCAGATTACAGTACATAAAGGTGGGCAGAAGAGCTAAATCACTAGACAGTATGTTCAGATCCATGGTGTGGAGGTCAGACAAATTGTGCTTGGATGATATTTTTACCAAAGCCTGTGTTATAAGCAGTTTCGGAATTATTTCTTTGAGTTTGATAAACAAAGGCTGCCTTTGTTGTTGATTTGCTGGCAAGTGTCTGTTTTTCAAGCACCTATAGACATACATCAGCAGCAATTTAATCACTGTTCCCAATCAACCACAAAGTTATATTAAACTGCCATAGGTAACCATAGCAACAATACTGATGCATTAGGCTCCATTAGCAGCTAATTGACTGGTGAAACTTACCTAATCATTGGGTTGAACTTACAAGAAACACATTCTGTATGCATCCTGACACTCTCTGAGATGCCTTGATATGGAAAAATTTGACTTGACAGAGGAAACTCTTACTTTAGTGCACTTTGCTGTACATCATTGCTCACTTACTAGTCTCCCAAGCTCATTATGCGGTTGTTTTATGTTCGGTTAGAGCCATAAGAAAAACAAACGTGTCATTAGTGCGAGGTGTTGTGGTGGCTTTGAGCTACAGGGGACGCTGCAGCCACTAGGCTGTGTTCAGAGAGAAAAATCACACAGGTACAGAGTGTACATTTCTATACTTCTGTGGCAAAATGGGAGAACCTCTGTGCTATTCTGTTAGTCTACATGTCTATGTGTGTGTGCGTGTGTGAGTGTGTGAGTACATGCTGGTAAATTGATGTGTGCGTCTGTGTGGGAGCTCTGCATCATATTGTACCAGACAGGCAGAGTGTCGGACTGAATACTAAACAGCAGGAAGCTCCTCTTCACACAGCGCCAACCCAGCCATATAGGACACTGTGACACACACACACACACGGACTGACTTTTTTTGCTTCAATAATTCAGGTTAGTCTTCCATAACAGCAAAATAAATGAAAGAACGTATGAAAAAACTCACAGGGAGTATAATATTAATAAAAAGTAATATAATACATTATTATACATAGATGTGTACACCCACATATGGGTTTACACTTGTGAGAACCTTCACTGACACAGTACACTCCCTCCCCTTAGAACCAAGTTTTAACCCTTTGAAGAAATGAAGAACGAACATGATGTCCTCACTTTCCAGAAATGTGCTCATTTTCCAGATACATCCTGACATTCTAAAAATGTCGTGACTTTCCAAAAATATCCTCCAATTCCAAAAAGGTTCTCACTTTCCAAAAATGTCCTCACTTTGTAAAATGTCATGGGCCTCCCAAGAAATATTCGTCTTGTCCTCACTAAATAAAGGATCATGAATCTCCAACAGCGTCCACCCTTTGCAAGTAAATCCTAATTTTTCATAAATGTCCTGACAATCCAAAATGTCCTCATTTTGCAAAATATCATGGCCCTCCCAAAAACGTTCTCACTAATCCCCGCAGTACAAACCGTCTTGACTCTCCAGAAATATCCTCACTCTACAAATAACTCCTCATTTTCCATAAATGTCCTGACAATCCAAAATGTCCTCATGCTGGAGGTCTGATAATGAAATTGGTCCTCACAAAGATAGCAGTACAAGAACTGACACACAGATGCAGAGGCAGAACAAGGACACAGCCTATGGACACACATTTGTGACGACACACATGCACACTGGTGAGGGTGGAACATCTGCCCGCACACACACAGACATGTATATGCATGCACACACTGCAGCACATACACACACCCATTTAGTGTGCAGCCCACTCAGTCGTATAGGGAGGTGAAGGATTTTTTTCTTTCGGCTGAGCTCTTCACAGTGGAGGGAGGGAAGACTATGTTTGATGTAAGTTGCGTTGGAGCACGCTCAGTGGAGTGGCGGCCTCAGATGCACCCGGACTCGGTACGCTGTGGCAACATAATGGGAGTAGGCTGAGAGTTCAGGCAAGGCTGTCCAGAATTTACATTTATATTAACGCTGCAAACCCCCCGAGCTGCACTGCAGCTGAGGAGAGAGAAGCACGCAGAGCGTCTGTGTTCACGTCTTCATCATCAAACTGTTGTTTCAGTGTTGTCTTACTCTCTTTCATGTTGCTGTTCACAATATAACACTCCCAGCAAAATCTCATGAGATTTTCATGTTATTTAAAATTTTGAAGAAGACCAAAAAAAAAAGTGGTAGGTTTGTTTGGATGGCATTTGTGATATATTAGCATTGCAGTGGTCTTAATGACGATGATTAATAAGTGTACAATATACAGTATACAGGCCGAATCACAATGTTTGTTCACGTTAACTTTCAGATAGAAAACCCCTGCATCAGGTACATAAAATGAAATGGTGTCTCACACTCTAACCCTAACCACCGCTTATAGCCACCTAAAAGAAATCAATATGAGTTTAAGTGTACTCTATATTTAGGAGATTTTCACCGCTTTACCTTACTGTCAGACAGCCATTTCCAACAGGGAAGCTGTTATTTCTAAGCCACCAGATTTCATTGACGAAAACAGTCATTTTACTTTGTAGAACATGGGAGTGGCTGGTCTACCGCTGCCTCAGTTGGTTAGTGTGTATTCCAAATATAGCATCCACTTAGAATGATGTTGATTTTTTTAGGTGGTCAAAAAATGTTTTTTGCAGCCCCTGTACATTAGCTTCTGTGCCTATAGATTTGATTTATCAAAGATGCTAGCAAAGCAGCACACTGCATAAAATAAGCACAGCTGAAATGTCAGATAGGTTGGGCCACCTTGTTTAACTATACTGTATACCTTTAAATGTTACAGTAAGTGTTAAAATGACAACATAAATAAACAAGTTTGCAGATTTCACATATCTGAAATGAACTGCCAGTTTTCTACCCATAAGTGATCATTGTTGTTAGTGCAACACGTCAGGGTGATTCGGTCCATATCCTTAAATTATACAGGAAGACTCTTTGGTTCTGTGCTTCAGAACAATCCTAACAGTAATTTAACAATATAGATCTCATCATTGTTTCTGAGATATCATCCGTTTTCTGTCAGTTTGGTGTGGAGTATGGTCTGGTATGGCTTTAAAATACCACAATAGCCATGACCCTCAGCTGCCATTTGGAGAAGAAGCCAGTCAGGAGAGCAGATCAATTCAGAACGCTTTGTCATTGCAGTTAAGATCAAAACACCACTTCAGTTGCTGTATTCATCCAGAATTGACCCAGAATCTCCCACCTTTCGCGGCTGTGTGGTCAGATGTGTTTTTAGGCAAAGGCAAGTTTTCTTGTAGAGCATCTCATACACAAGGCAATTCAAAACGCGTCACATAATGCACTCAGAACATTACAACAGGAATACAGCATTGAACATTAACATGCAAATTAAAACATTAGGTATAAAATAAATATCAGGGCATGTAGCATGGAAGTGCAAGGTGAAAAGCAATGAGTGTTTTATGATTTAGTCAAAGGCAGTGGAGAACATGAAAGTTTTGAACCTGGATTTAAAGGTAGTCAAAGTCGGATAACCTATATGTATATATTCTGAAAGTTAATTCTCTGTATACAGTGTATGATGTCAGCCAAACTCCCCATGATGCAGTGATAACTAGAGTTATTTAAAGTAAAAACAATTTGCTATGTGTCCAATAAATGTAGTTGTTGTAGTTGTGGTTGGTTAGACGATACTGAAAATGAAATAACTGATTGAAATGTGGTTCACCATCAGTTTCAAATTTTCTCATTCTCGTCTGGTGGAGTAAGAAGAAGTCTTGTCCTTTGAAGCGACTCATCCTTTCAGGAATTAGATAACATCTTTTATCCATGTTGTTGGCCTTATTACAGGTCATTTGCAGTCTATGCCATGGTTCACTGAAATGTTTTTAGCAGAGTCTATAAAACCTCTCCAAAGAAACACCTAATCTACTGGATGAATGAAATGTTATGGCGCAGCTTTTCAGCCTGTAAAAGCTGAATGAGCGAAATGTCACATTTTAAAATAGCAGTAAAAATGTGTAGATGGTATTTGGCTGGAGCCTCTTGAGTGTTGAAATGTCATTAGAAAATTCTAATTATATGTTTCACAGAGACAATAAAACTCAGAAGCTGTCCACAGTTCAGTCTCTTGCTAAAGGACACTTAAGTGGAACAACAGCTGCTGAGAGGTTTGATTCTTGCAATGGGAATCTGACGTTGCTGTGTTTTGTTTTTGCAGATCATGACTCTGGAAGACGGCTTCTGAAATTCTGTTTGGTATAAAGACTCTTCAGCTACAGCACCACGGCCACACCGAGCTCTGACCAGGTAAAGGTACACTGACATAAACACACCTAATTATGCGATGAACAAAAAAACAACATGTTTGACGATGACATGTTTTTCTCTTCAGATGGAGGTGAATGCGGTTAAAAAACGCCATCGTACACGATCCAAAGGAGTCAGAGGTATGAGCCTGTCTGTCTGCTTTCTATTCAAAGCCTGGTTCAAGACACCTGAATCACTCAACATTAGAAGAAACCCTAATTAAGGCAGCCTGGCTACGCTGTTTAGCTCGTCACACTAGCTAATAAGTCAGCAACTGCCCGACCACCTATTTTTACTCATGTTAACATAACACATCTTTGGTTAAATGCATTTTCCTTGTGATTAAAAAAGTCTGAAAGTGATAAAAACAACTTTTCTTTGTTTATCTGGTGAGGGTTCATGCTTTAACAACAACAATAATGCCCTCCTAACTTTTCTTGACATTGTTGGATTAACAAAATACTGTATTTACATCCTTTACTTTCGTAACAGTACTTAAACAAAACTGTTTGCACCTCTGCATATTTATATTTATTTATCTGTGTATTCATGCAACTACTGATTTATATCACTTACTCTATATTTTGTTTATATTTGATCCTTTAGTATAACTTGCACTACTTTATGTCCTTATATCAAGTTTCTCCTTTTGTTTCTACTTGTGTGATTTTATTATTATTTATTTATTTACTGAAATTGAATTGTTGGAAGGATTGTGGCACAAGTTTTTCAATGGCAACAACTGCTCTTAATTGTTGTTCATTTGACAAGAACTAACCTTGAGGCCTTGATAATATCACACTGAAAATACTCCATTAAGACAAAGGCATGCATTCAAAACCTTATATAAGTAAAAGTATGAACTTATTACCCGCATCTTTAAAGCATGCTAACCTAACAATGATGCATGGAAGTGGGTATGAGTTTATAAGTCCATCAGTCTGACAATTATTTAAATAGCCTACTACAAAATTAAAATACAAGACAGCATTACTGGAAGAATAAGCTAAGCTAATTAAATAAATAACTGACAGCTGTGCTCATGTGGCACATTCATCATAGAGGTTGCTGAGATGTAGAACCCATATTTTGCTACCCTGGTCATGTCAGGAAATAAATTAAAATGAGACAGAGCAGAGTAAAACCAAAACTGGTCAAATCAGCGTACATTATGGCACTTTTTAGCATCATTGATCATATATCATTGACAAGGCAAAATTATACAAATATGATAATGATCATACATCTGGCAATGCTGACTCCTTTATAAACTGTTGGGTAGTTTAATCTACAGTAATGCAGCATATTCTATGATATCATATTTTTCTAGCATTGCTGTCCTGTGAGAACCATGTATCTCTAAAAGGATAAACTTTGAATGGTGTCAGAAAAACAGTTTTCAACTTTGTGACATTGAATTTTCCAGCTGATCCAAGAGAGTTTTCAAAAGTGTATTTCAATTTATTGCATTCAAAATCAGTAAATCTGGGGAAAAAATGTTTTTTTGCTGGACAGGAAGGTGATGAACAACTGTAATTTGACAACTACCTAAAGCTGTCAGACAAATGTATTGAAATAAAAAGTACAATATTGACCTCTGAGATGTTGTGGAGTTTCGATAGAGGGTGCAGAAAATGGAAATCCTCAAGTACAATATGTCAAAACTGTACAAGTAGCCTACAAGTTTGGATTGGTATTAAACTACAATACTTGAGTTATTACAATTCATCACTGCATACTGTATATATTTTTTTCATACTTATGTACATTGTTTAAACTGCTGTGTACAACAAATACTTTAGTAAATAATTTCTTTTGATTTTATAGTAACTTCATCACAAATTTGAGTGGTAACAAAAAAGATATTATGCTAAACACAAATAGGTTAATACTTGACTCTAAACATAACTGATTATTAATCTAAAGCCCACGTACAGTAGAAGAGCAAGTTGTTGTTGACTGTTGTCGAGGTTATAACATGAGTGTTTTTGTTTTGCCTCTGTCTACAGCTGCCGTGGAAGCAGTAACACAGGAGTTATTCAGGTAGGAAAACCTCTGCTGAGCCACCCTCCAAAATACATTCATCAGTGTATTGCGCTATTATTACTGCAGTTTTGGTATTATATTTAAATGCATTTAAATGCTCTTTCTGCTCGCATGTGGAGTCATGGGAGTTTAGCCATGCAGCATACATGTGCTTTCTGGTCAAGTCAAACCTGCTCTCAGTGAGAGTTGGACTTCACCGAGGCTGAGAGAAAGATTATTTTTATGACTTTTATTTTAGTTTGGTTGTGGGGATTTATTAGTATCTATAAATACATGTCATTGCACATCTTGCAGAATAAACCACAGGCAATTATGTTACAATCTTTATAATCTGTGGGGGGTTTTTATCGCACACTAGAGATTTTTCTTCCCTGGCTTTCGCCTTTAAGACAGCGCCTCTTCCCAGGCAACATAAGTAATCCACTAAAACAGCACCAAGCCTGGTCTTGAAGACAAACTGAGGAACCAAATGTCCCCTCGTCGTTCCATAAGCCTTGAGCTTAATAGCTAATTACAGCACACATTAACTACAAATATGAAGTAAACACACTATGGTTCAGTATTAAACTTTGTAAACAAGAAAAAACTGTCTGACAATAATGACACTGACAACAATTACGAGCTGGAGGGAAAAGGAGACCATGAGACAGACACTGACTACATTTACATGCACAAAATATTTTTTTAACCTTATTCCTAAAAAGACAATATGCCTACGAAGCTGTTTACATGGTTAATGAAAATGGAGCCGGAGCAGCTTGTGCTATTTTGCTTCTTTCCATCAAAATAGGATTTTTTTTATATATAGTTTTCCACCATTAGTACCCTTGATGGATTGTGAAAATACAGCCTCCCTCTTTCATTCCTTTAACCACCCTCTTGAAAAGGTCAGCATTGCGATATTTGCGCATATCCAAAAATAGGTTGATATCCATGTCTTTCATAATATTTAAAAGCAGGTGTGTTTCTCTTTTGGCAAGAAATATGGCTTTTTCTTTTGAGCATGCAGTACTTTACCCCCAGTCTCGCAAACTGTTGGCGAGTTGGTTTGTGTACAATGTGTCCACACAGAGCTGATAGTAAACAGACAAAAGGCCATGTGTAGCAAACTGCAGTAAAAACCCCAGTTGAGATGCATATCCCAAATGCGCTGTATACATGCCCAAAGAATGCTGCTAAAACCTGAGTAATATTGGCATATCCCACATATCTGAACCTGAAAATGCTCCATTCTGGAAAGGGCCTTATTTGGAAAATCCAAATGGAATATGCTGTTTACACGATCGTCATGAAATTCAGAATACTGCCATGAATTACACGTTTGCTTCTTGCAGATGATAGAGTTCAGTTAAGTCTTCCTGAGCATGTTTGGGTGGCTTGCAACTGAGAATGAAGCAGCTGGAACGATTGAAGTTTAAAAACATGGTACTTTTCACAAAACAATGGATTGTCTTAGTCACGAGTGAGCCGAAGACGGAGTGTGAGATTAATAGGTGGATTGACGCCTTGCATTGGCAGCGAAGCAGAATCTATACCAGCTTTTTGAGCTGAAGATGGAGCTGACGTTAAAGGCAAAGTGAATAAATGGATGTGGTTGCTCTGAGAAAACCTTGATATTATCACATACAGTAGTGAGTCAGTTGTGGGTCAGCGGTGTTTTCTGTTAATATGTGACAGTTTTAATCTAAATCAACCAATAATTCATTACATAATGTTGATTTACTACATTTTACATCATGACTGGAGAAACACACACCAGCAGCTGTCGCAGTAAATGCTGAATATCACTGCTACCTGTGTGTGTGTGTGTGTGTGTGTGTGTGTGTTTCTGCTTCACTTAATCTCATTTAGTAAAACTGACAAATATTGGTGTGTGCAGCAGATTATGGTTGAACCCGGTTTGATCCAGGTCAATGCTTTACTGTAAACAACATGTCCTGTCTGTGCTGTGCGAGCCCTGAGCAGAGGAGCAGACAACTCAGCGTGATTCACCCAGAATTTAAATCTGATGGGTGCTGGTGAGGGCTGTGCACCCGGGGGCCTGATGTGGACAGGGAAGCTTTGAAGTTAGCAGCAATGGTAGAAATGACTCATACAGTAAATACTGTGAAATACTATAAGCATGCTATGAGCAGTCATTGAATGTTTTTCATCAATTTTATTTTTTTTCCCATCACAGTTAGTGACTAATCTGACTAATCTGTGGGGATAAACATACCGTATATAAATTAATTTGTCATTGTGGTGTGATGTGGCAGATTTGGGGGAAAAAGACATGTGGCCGCGATATTAAAAGTCTTCCATGACTTAATGTTAATTGCTAAATAAACTCATCACATCTGTCAGCTCAGAGGGAATAAGAGCCGCAGTGTGTGCTGCATCAAAGCTCGGAATTTTAACTTTAATTCCAGTTTGCCTATAAGTGATTTTTGTTCTCCTAACTGAGGGGAATAAAGATGGAAATGTTGTAACACAGACTGCCTGTCCATATTTTATATTCATGGTCCTCTGAGGATGAATCCTAACATGTCAGTGACCCAATGACATTTCCTCCTTGTACACAAGAAATAGCAAAATTCAACAGATGCATTCTAGATTGCTCTGTTGCTTAAACTAATGTAGTCTAACGCCTCGTTTCCACTGCATGGTACACCTCAACTTGACACTTCTCGACTCACTTTTGGTACCAGGTGCTTTTTTCAGTTTTGGTTTCCTCTGCAGATAGTACTCTATCAATGTAGGTAGGATTCTTAGCTGATCGCCATAGCAGCACTGTGCAAAACCGACGTGAAACAGTGTGCAATGCTCCATCCAGCTCTTGTTAAATCTTATCATCAGCAACCAAACAGAGGAATGGCTGCGCTTCAGTAGTTGACCATTAGTTGGCTGCCTTTGGTATGCCTCTCCGCATCGACAGGATTTCTTCAAATTTGGCACAGACGTCCACTTTGACTCCACAATGAGCTGATTCGATTTCTGTGGTCAAAGATCAAGGTCACTGTGATCTCACATCCATCTTATTCTCGTGAATGCAATATCCCAAGAAGGCTTTGAGGTAATTTCCCCAAATTTGGCACAAACGTCCCCTCCGACTCATCTTGGAGTTTTTTTTGATTTTGGCCATAACTGAAGAATTCATCCACTAATTATAACAAAATTTCACACAACTGTCTAATAGGATAGAATGTTGATGCATTGATGTTTTATTTCCAAACGGTCGAAGGCCAACATCACTGTGACATCATAATGTTCTACAAAAACACTTTACTGGTCATTACTCAACACTCTCTCAGGAACAGAAGGGTCAGATATTGAATTGATGACACTAATCTTAGCTGTCCGTCCTGAAACTTTGCTGTTTGTATAAATCGGTGCTTTTGTGTTGAAGATGTGTGAGAAGCGTCCATGTTTTAGAATTAGTGGCTTCTTTGCAGCAAAAATCATGGATGAAAACTGTAACCACAACTTGACTAGTTGGCAAAGACAAACAACAGCAAGGCAGTATTACTAGTTTAAAATGTGGGCAGAGTGTCACTATTGACTATAGTGTCACCATTTGAATTTGGTGCAGGATATCTTGCGTCGCAATATATTCAGTGGTCTGCAGTGTTTTAACTCCACCTTATCGGCTCAGCTTGCTTGGAAACTTTACCAAGATCGTCCCAAAAAAAGTTCCAAGTACCGGGCACTGTCCTCAACTTTTGCTAATGAAAAACAAGTTGAGTCGAGTTGGCTGTGCCATACCAAGCCGTGAAAATGAGGCATGGTACAGTTTACTGTAAGTTCTTTGTGGTCTGTTTGCAGTAGGCAGTAGGCATGGGCAGCCTTCGGACCAGGTTATAACAGCAAAACCTTAGACAGAGATGGAGATTTGTACCATCTTGTGCAATACTTTTAAAGACCTGAGGATCAGAGGGTATGATTTAAGGGTAGCTACTATATTCTATTACCTGTGTCACATGACCCAAAGACGTCACTACCCTCCAAGCTTCCTGTACCACCTACAGTGTTGTGTGAAAATTAATTCTCCTGTGCCACTTGCTAATTTGTCTGGACCATACGTCTTTATTCTCCAACCATTTCTCTTGTTGTAAAAAGCCTTCTGGTTTTCCTGCACAGCTCTGCCCTTCTGTTTCAGCTTCAATAGCACAGGAAGGTTTAGCACGCTGCCTTCCCTACTTAAAAAATGATTGAAACTGTTTCTATGTGTCTCCTGTCTGCGTTGATGTTGACATCAATAAGTAATTCAGATATCTGCACTGAGATCAAGAAAAATAGCACTGGAGTCAAGAAACTTAGTGAAAGAAATATTCAGTTGCTTTGGAAACAAGTGGAAGTTTCACTCCACAGAGGGAAGAAAAAAAATATTTTGTAGTCCTAAGAAAAGGAGGATTTTGAGACTCAGCGCAACAGCTTGTTGAGGTTAAGGTTGCACTGATGCATTTTGGGAATTTTAGCATGATTGGAAAGTGTGTTTGACATTGTATTGCTTACACACACTCAAACACACACACACACACACACACACACACACACACACACACACACACACACACACACACACACACAGCTGTGCTGGGATGAATATGGCAACTCGATCAGTCTCTGCTACCACTCTGATTGATGAGCCGCCTCACCTTGAACAAACTGCCTCCTCTTCCTCACTCTTTTTTACTCCTCTCATACCCCTTCTCGCCATATGTTCACTCCCTCTGCTCTTCCTCCTATTCTTCCTTCTCTCCTTCTAATATTTTCCCCCTTTCCTCTTCCTCCTGTTCTTCCTCCTCCATTTTCCTTCCCCACTGTAGCTCTCTCCATGTTTTTTCTCCTCCTCTTCCTCCTGTTTCTCCTCTCATTTTTTCATCATGTTTTCCCTCTCCTTTTCCTTCTGTTCTTCCTCCTTTAATTCTCCTCGTCATGCTTATTCTCCTTGCTCTCTTCCTCCTGTTCTTCCTCCTCCCTTTTCCTCCCCCGTTCTCCTTCTAGTTATGTTTTTTCTCTCTCTGCTCTTCCTCCTGTTCCTCCTCCTCTCATTCTTCTCCTCATTATGTTTTTCCCTCTCCTTTTCCTCCTGTTCTTCATTCTCTAATTTTCCTCCTCATTCTTTTTCTCCATGTTCTCTTCCTCATGTTCTTTCTCCTCCTGTTTCCTCCCCCGTACTCCTTTTCATCATGTTTTTTCTCTCTCTGCTCTTCCTCCTCTGATTCTTCTCCTCATTATGTTTTTCGCTCTCCTTCTCCTTCTGGTCTTCCTCCTTTAATTCTCCTCATCATTCTTTTTCTCCATCCTCCTTGTCCTTCCTCCTCGTATTTCCTCCCTGTTCTCCTTTTCATCCTTTCATCCTTTTCTCCCTCTCCTCTTTTTCCTGTTCTTCCTCCTCTTGTTTGCCTTCTCATTGTGTTTTTTCTCTCTGCTCTTCCTCCTCTCTCTCCTTCTAATCATGTTTTTCTCCCTCTTGTTTTCCTCCTGTTTTTCTTCTTCTTATTTCCTCCTGTTCTTATTTCTGTTGTGTTTTTCCTCCTCTTCTCTCCTCTTGTCTTTCCTCCTATCATTCTCCTTTTCATCATGTTTTTCCTCTCCTCTTCCTCCTGTTATCCCTCCTCTTGTTTCACTTCTCATTATGTTTTTTCTCCCTCTGCATGTCTGCCTTTTCTTCCTCCTCTCTTTCTCCTTCTCATCATGTTCTTTCTCCCTCTGCTCTTCCTCCTGTTCTTCCTCCTCTTTTCTCCTTCTCACCATGTTCTTTCTCCCTCTGCTCTTCCTCCTGTTCTTCCTCCTCTTTTCTCCTTCTTATCATGTTCCTTCTCCCTCTGCTTTTCCTCCTGTTCTTTTTCCCTTTTCCTGCTGTGCTCTTCTCCTCATTATTGTCTTCTTCTGTTCCTCTTTGTGTTATTTCCCCTCTTTCTACAATATTTCCATCCTCCTCTTCTTCCACCACCTCAACCTGCTTCTTTTCTTCTTAACCTCCTCTCTTCATTATCTCCCACCCCCTTCTCCCCCAATGTTCCTCACTGTTACCCTCTTTTCCTCACCCTCTTCCTCTGCCCTTTTCACATCTTCCTTCCCTGTCTCCCTCTTCTTCCTCCTCCCCTTCATTCTCCTCCTCCTCCTCCTCCTCCTCTCCTGCCCTGTGCTCGTGATGTTAAATCTTCACATTTATCTTGGTGCAGCTCACATTTTTAGCCTGCAGTTACAGAGTGTATAGATCAGGTGATGTTGGGTGGAGGGTGGGTGGAGCTCCGCAGTGTGGGGGGGTCAGAGGTCGTGGGTGTGGAGTCCCCGGAGGCAGGCGGCGTGCGTTGGCTGGCGGTCTGCGTGTCTTCAGGGCAGAGCGGCCTGAGAGCTGCAGCAGAGTGACTCAGAGCTCTGGAGAAACCTGCTGCCGACTGCAGCCACGATACAAAATAAAGAAATAAATAAACAAAACACATCCAGACAGAAACACTTCAACCTGCTGCTGAATGAGATGTGTTGGAGTTCTCCAAATCAAGGCCAGATGAAAATAATGCAGAAAATTCATCCTTTATCTTCACGAGCATTTTCAGAATTTACTTTGCTCCCATTTCTTAGCCCTGTGCTAAAGTACACCCTGGACTGCAGAAACCCCAGCTTAACCTTGTTTCATTCGTATTTATTAACCATAGGCTAACAGTAAGTCTGGGTTAACAGATGTTTAGGTGGAAAGGGCAACAACACAAGGGGCTGCACTAGTGGTGTTAATTCAGGTACCAGTGACACAATGACGTAGGCTAGTTTGAGCTATAGATCCATGATGTTGAAGACATATCAAACTATGAGGCAAGATTTTACAACTTTGGAAAGTTATCATAGCTGCAAACTTGTGTTCTCTTTTGTTACGCTCATAAGGGAAAACAAGGGAAGTAAAGTAAGGTAAAGTGAAGTAAGTTTCCCTTTCAAAAGTAAAAGGGAAAGTAGAAATACAGCATTCGTGTCAAAAAGTAATCTACCAGGAATGTACACTTGCATGTATTTGACTGGCCAACATTGTGCGTTGGTGGGTGAGGTCGTATTGTGATGCGAAAAAGTTATGCCAGGTTAAACTTTTAACAGACCTCCTTTTGCCAGAACTCCCTGTGTTGCAGTGACCTCATTGAAATGAATGAGGGGGCTGAGTTCTTTCATGCAGAGCTGTGGTCTATCTAAACACAGCCTGTAGGAGCAATCCACCAAACATCTAGTGAGCAGGTTTGTATCGTGCTTGTATCCGGAGGACGGTAGAAGAAGTCAGCTCGGACTCCTACTTTTGCAGTTACAATGGAGACCCAGAGTCATGGTGGGAAAACATTTTCAGAATATTCATTCCTGCAATATAATCAACATTTGCAGCATTAGGAAGCGGGCTGGAGTGATAGACAAGTCAAACAACAAAGGACTTTTCCCCAGGAGACTGCTGTTTGTGTCCAGTCTGAAATCAAGTGGACTTTGAGTGATTTTAGGGTATGTTGTCATGAAATAACCTACATAAAGTACGTTATTTGACAACTCCCAACAGTGTTTGTTTTCCTAAACCATACCCACATAACTTTTTATTAATTATGTTAGTACGTATTGTGATGACGCCCAATCCTAATTCTTTTCCTAAACCCAACCTGCGTAACTGTAGTTAATTAAATAACTTTACATTACGTACATAATGTGAAGACGCCCAACCATGATTCTTTCCCTCAACCAAACCTAACTGGTAGGGGAGCTTATTCATTGGGCACTAATTTGTTTGATATTATAGGAGCTATTGTTTATGCATTTCGTAAGATGTATGACGATCTGTTGAATCCACACATAAACTACTTCCTCATATACTGCTTTGTGTGTCCTGACCACGTGTGTGTTTCCTCCTCAGCTGTCCTACTCCAGGCTGTGATGGCAGCGGTCACGTCAGTGGGAAGTACGCCAGACACCGCAGGTATGAACCGCTCAACCTACTTTGTATGCTGATAATGAAGTTATCGTTTCGACAGTTCTCTAAGTCAGTGATTCCTAGGTGTCAAATAAACTCTGTAACTTTGGATAGAAGAGAAGACTTATTGTAGTTGTGCAACCCGATATTGATGACATTTGCCCTGATGCTTGTTTTAATATAAATGTTTGTGGTTAATTGGCTCTTTCAGTCATGGTTTTTTATATATTTTACTACTTGTTTGTTTGTTCAGAATATTCTATAAATGCTATACATGCACATAATACATGTACATAAAATACTATATATACATTTTTTTCTATATCATATACACACATAGTATGTATAGTCTTGGGTATTTCTATGAATATCATCATGGATGATGGAGGAATCAGCCCAGTTATCTAATTCTTTTGTGTCTGAATGTGGATGGTTTATGTCCATAGTGGTTACGGATTTCCTGGCCATGGTATCACACTCTCGCAAATTCAAATGAATTAAACACATAATAATAAAATGTTTAAAAAGCTGAAAAATAATCAGAAAATTGTACAGCATCCTCATGGTGGATCATGAAAAAAATTGAAGGGGTGTGGTTGGCTCTGGCCTGGCCTGCAGGCTTCAAACGTCTCACTCAGCAGCTCAGCAACCGAATCGTACCGGCTATAAATGATCTCACGTCACGGTTTCAAACCTTCAGGATTGGCAGCAGGTCGCAGCCTCCAGCTCAGTAAATCTACCGCTCTGTCACAGGGCCACACATAGAAAACCAATCAGGCAGAGTCTAGAGCTGTGACGGCCCCAGGTCACCCCTACCGATGGTTGTCCATCCTGCAGCCCAAGGGGTGGGAATGCTTGATGGTTTCTGCCTCAGATCTCCGTCGCCTTTGGAAACGGTGAATTACTAACAAACGCAGGGGGCCGCTTCAAAAAGTGACGCTCGCTACGAGTCATTTCAGCCTGAGTCAGTTTTTCTGAAGTAAACCTGCAGGCAGAGTGAGATCATTATGCTTAGGTCTTAATATTATCTTATTTACTTTCATGATTAAAAAAACTGCCAGTGGGATGTGATGTTGATTCTATATTTTAGTGAGGCTACAAAAACATTCTTCTGCAAAAAACCCCCGTCGAAACATCATACATTTTATAAAACAGGTGAAATATACATCAAAGCAGGTGCACTGTAGCTGCATTGAAGTAGCAGTGGTTGTCACTCAAAGAAAATATCATCTGAAGGCTGAATATGAGGCTGTGGGGGAGGAAATTTGAGTATTTTTCTTTTAGGTATAGGCATATTTTAGGCTAAACAATCAGATTTAAACATCCATTATGAAATCAAAGCACTCGAGATGTTTTGAGGTTATTTTGGAGTATCTCTGTGGTATTGTTTTTCAGTGTAGAGGCTTGCGTGTGTGTGTGTGTGTGTGTGTGTGTGTGTGTGTGTGTGTGTGTGTGTGTGTGTGTGTGTGTGTGTGTGTGTGTGGGAGGCTGGCATATAGAGAGGTTGCACGGCTCAGGACAGCGGTGGTTTGACGCCCGAGGTAACAGGGAGATAATGAGAAGGGCAGGATGGCGAATCGCTGGCAGAGCAGACTGATGGTGCTGCAAAGGGCACCGAGACTCTCAGGAAAATTCAGCATCAGGCATTTGGAAAATCAAACTCCAAAGTAGGAGCTCAGATATTTACATGTATCCTCTCGTACAAACCTTAATGGCACTTCTTAAAGGATAAGACATAATGTTTGTGTGAATATTAACAAACTAAGTTGCTTTATGAAATGATACCTTTTTCTAAACTGTTCCTTCTTTTGATCATCACATGATTTTCATCTGCTGATTGTCATAGAATTGTAATTTTCCATGTTTTCCGAACACTTTAAGGACTTCTCATCCATGTTGGCTGAAAAGCTGAGGCTCAGAGTTCTCTCTTGACAGTGGAAACAAGCGGTAACAATCTCACCGCAGGACTGTTTTTCCTTTTATCGTGTCTCAGAAATAGTCGTGCCGACAAATTACTGAAGTGACAGAGAAGGAAAGACAGAGGTAGAGACACGTAGAGCCAGACAGACTGAGAAGGAGAGGTAGAGAGAGAGAAGTAGGTCGTCTGATGTCTCCCTCTCTGGGGATACGACGGCTGAATCATTTAATCAGTTAATCATCAGCTGATCACAGGAGTGTACAGTACACAAACGTGTGATTTTACAAAGTCACGCAGCAGAGAGGGAGAACACAGCATCTGCAAAATCATTCACTTCCTTGTTTTCTTTTTAGTTCTTTCTATACAGGTTGGGAAGTTTCCTCTAACTCTCCCAAACATAGATCAACCATATCTAACTTGCTTTATTTGACATAAGCGCCTTTTACAGAGTCAGAAGAGAAATGGATATGTTTCATCCCGGTGTGTGCAGTACAGAGATAGGTGCTGGATGTGTTTTGTCTAGCTTAGCACGAAACTAACTGCTAGCCTAGCTCAGGTATGAAGAAATACAAAGTGACAGTGACCACCTGTGTCAAATGGAGTGAACGGCTACATGACCTTCAACTGTATTGTATCTGAAGGGGATTTAGGCACAGTGAAGACTTCTTTTTCTCCAAGCAGTAAATATGAAGGTCTTCTAGCTGACTTCCTAACTGTAGCTCTTGCCTTAAGATGAGAGTTGTCACTGTGATGCAGTGTCTTATAGGAGCCCGGTCTCACTCCGAAGTCTTCAAAATCTGGCGCTTGGGCAGTGACTTGTGGTGTCAGAAACCAATGAAACAAGGCGTCCTTTAACATCGGCATGATACATGGTCGGTTGCCATTATGGTTTAATGGCACCCAGCAGCGTCAGGGGGACACATGGACGGACAAGGACGAAAGTTTATGTGGCGAAAGTCCAACTGGGGCAGGAGGGGTGGTGGATGGGTCCAGCAGACACTGACTTTCATCTGAGAGAGCGGTGTTCGTGTCCTGTAAGATTCTGAAGCCAAACCCTGTTCTTTTTTCCTAAAGCTAACCATGTGTTAGCTTTAAATTTCCTGTAAAAACGTAACGTAACATCACTTGACACGGCGTCCTAGAACATCAACAACCAGCGCACCCAGGGTACAGTACCTTGCACGTCGTGTGTGGACGTGGAAAGTCCATGACGAAACGTAAATATGTGACAAGGTCGGAGTGAGAATGTGTTGCTCATAGCATCAATTCTAATGCATTACAGTCAACAGAATTTCCAAACTTGCTTGGTAAATCTTTTCTTTCGAATCTTTATCTTTGTACAGCCAGTGTACACTTAGTAGGGTGACCTCATAATCTCAAGCACTGAAACTAGCTGTCTAGCTTCAGAAGAGAATACTGATGTAATGTTATGAGAAAGGGTTTTTTGGCCACTTAGGGGAATGAACATTGCATCCAGAAAGTATTTGAATTCAATTTTTCACACACTGAGGGCCTATTTTGATGCGATGAATTCACATGGCAACAGTCTTTTTGGAACTGTTCCTTTTGTCATGAGTACTTCCACACACAATGCAAATATGATGCAGCAAAAAGCATTTTTTTCCCGAAAGAGGTTGATTTTTCTGAGCTTTCGCTCCAGGAATAAAGGCATCAACCAATCATGTTGTGCTCATACTTAAAGGATAATAAAACAACAACACAGAGGCTCCATAGTCTGAACTCTCTGAACTTTTTCATCCTTTCAGCCTTGACAAAGGCAGCTCAAAGGAAACTCAGAGACTACGTTTACATGCACACTCTGCTATTATTCTGAGTATAACAATATTCTTAATTTGATCCGGGTCATGTAAACAGCCTATTCTGTTTGTTTATTTTACATTTTCCAAATGTAGCTTTTTCCAAATTAAGATGAGAGATGTGCCAATATCATTCTGGTTTTAGGAGCAATCTTTGGATATATGTGCAGCTTATTCAGAATATGCATCTCAACTGGGGTTTTTACTGCAATTTGTAACACACGGCCTCTTGCCTGTTTATGATCAACTCTTTGCATTGTACACAACTACCCAGCAGTTTGCAAGGCTGTGGAGTAGGGATGCATGCCGTCAGGAGTAGAAACAAACTTTTAAACATTTTGAAAGACTTGGATATCATGTTTTTGGATATGTGCAAATATTGCAAAACCGTACTTTTCAAGAAGGTGGATGAAGGAATGAAAGAAGTATTCACCCAGTCAAACATGTTCGCCACTAGTGGAACATTTTTTAAAAATCCACATTTTTAAGTGATGAATGACAAGTTAGGACAGGTTAAACTGAGAATGCAGGGCTGCATGTAAATGGAAATGTTTCAATCAGGAGAAACAGACGGTGAAGTAAAGATAGAATTCAATACAGAATGAGTGTACAGATTAGCAGATGATTTGTGCTGATTAAGATTTAACTGAAGTCTTTGGCACTTGGACACCAGAGGGAGATTTTTTTGTGATTGAAGGACATCTGAGCAGCAGCAAGATAAATCCCCCCATGCAGTCTGGACACCGGTAGAGGTGGTGGCTGATGACTCTGAAGCTGATTGCTGATGAGGCAGATGAGATATCACTCTCCCTCCCTCTCCTCCTTTCTATTGGTGTAACACTTCCTTGTTTTTTGCCCAAACTTGCACACTTAAGGTGTCATCCTCTCACTCAACTCATTGGTGTAACACGACACAGGTGTGTCAGCTACAGCAGACAATAACCCTGATGAAGACCTGTAAGTGTTGACGCATGTGTCTTTTTAATCTATATTAAGATTAAGGCATTTTAATTTTTGCACAAACCCCACAGTGTGCCCAATCCTATTTTTGCTCTGTCACTATGGGGTGCTGAGTATAGATTGATGAAGGAAAAATGAATTGAAATGATTTTAGTACAAGGCTGCAACATGACAAAGTGTGAAAAAATGCGAGAGGGTCTGAATACTTTCTGAAAGCACTGGAAATCCAACATAAACTCTCCTTGGTTATGTCTCCATTAGCTCTTTAGCTGCTATGGTAGATGTTCCACTTTCTTCACCGTCTAGTTTCTGACTGTCTGCTGTTTGCTGCTGAGCAGGTAGTGTTCAGTGGCTTTAAACAACTCTCTGCTGGTACTGGAAATGACATATAAGAAACAGAAAGAACACTGTAAATCTGTAGAGACCAAAACAATGATATGAAAGATGCTAAAATGCTATGAAGAGCTGAAGGAAAACTAGCTAAAGTGATCATTTTTAACGTCTTCCCCATCACAGATACAGTAATTACTTAACCTACACCTTGAAATTCTTAGGATTTCATTTCTGGTTGACTCCTACAGTTAGTACGTGGTATGGAAGCAGACCACGGCATGTGAATCCCTTGTGCATAGGCATGCAGTTTTGAGATTTGGCTTTTAAATTTGTTGACAATAAGAAGATGACAGAGTATAGGTGCTTATTTCCTTTAACCTAATCTCATTCCTAACCTAACCTTTCCACAATCGCATTTCTCCACATCAGGCTGCTGGAATCTTTAACTTCCTACAGCAGAGACACAGTTGTAGTGCAGTGCCTGGTACTGAATGAGTTGGGGGTTGGGGGGGGTTCAAAGTCATTGTCTCTCCCCCCTGTGTTTCTTTCTTCCTCCCCTACCTTTCTTTGTCTCTCTCTTTCACTTTACCTCTCCCTCCCTCCCTCTCTCTCTCTGGAGGATGTCACCATGGCGACAGCACCGTGCGGATGCTGCAGTATGAGGACCAGGAGGGATGCAGCCTGTCTCCCATGGCAACCGCTAGTATAGGATGTGAACATCGTGTCGCCCACATTCCCCCCCCCCCCTATTCATCTCATCGCCACCACCCAATCTCTTATATAGCCCCCCACCTCCACCACCGCCACCCTCTGTTGGTGCCAAAGCGTTGCCACGGCGATGAGTGTTGGCACGTGGCATTGCCGGGGGCAATGATTCCACCTAACCACACATACCTAGATGTAATTATCACACTGCAGCTGATATTTCTGTCGCCTGAATCACTCTCTCCACTGACACCAAGTACTTACATTTTTTTTTAAACCTGATAATATTAAAATAACAGTCTTCAAGTTGATTATCTGACAAATTAAACAGTGATTCAGCCTATTTTCATAAATGGAGAACTGGATAATTTACTATAAATGGATACAGTAAATAAAATTCCAAATTATATCTCTCCTCAGTGTTTGATAATGATGACACCCCAGTGGCAGAAAATACCCATTTCTGATTGGCTGACAGGTATTGGCCTCAAGCATAGTTCTAGTTTAAGTAAGTGCTCAAGGTATATTAAACTGCAGGTAACCGTAGCAACAGTACTGATGCTTCAGGCTCTGATAGCAGTTAAGTGACTTGTGACTACAAGCAATACTTTAAACCATAAAAGGTGGATTTAAACACAGCGTCTCTTTGTTGCTTTGAAAAAGTTAACAATAGTATAGGAGGCAATTATGGACCCCTAGATGTCCTCATGGACTCCAGGTACCCCTGTAGAAACAATAACTAACTGCAGGTGACTTCATAGAGACAAAAATGGACCTCCAGTGACCATGTAGGGACAGTAATAGACTTCAGGTGTCTACATAATGACAAAAATAAACTCCAGGTGTCCATGTTGAGACAATAATGGGCTCCAGGTGTCCTATAGAGGTGTGCCTGTAGAAAAAACTGGACTGTAGGTGTGTACATAGCGATGAAAATGGGCTCCAGGTACTGTATCTTCATAGAGACAATAATGGACCCCAGGTGTTCATGTAGAGTAGGCCTGTCGCAATAACCACTTTTGTAAAGTATATTATATATTGTCTCAGAAATAATTGCAATAAATGATATTGTCATCTTGAGATTATTTTATACCACTGATAAAATGATAATATCATGGCATAATAATCCAAGTAGGATGTTCATACATTGGAAATGGAATATAAAACAACTACCTTTTTCCCTTGGTGCCAGGAGTTGGCAAGCTAACGACTATCAGGACTTTTCCACCATTGAGCTAATGATACGCTGTGTTGTCTTTGAAGTGTTTTATATTTCCTAGGACTCTTGCAAATGGGCGGGGTGGAAAGAAATGATGGCATTGTATTGGTTAAAATGTTGGTGACATTCTAATGTAAACAAACGACAGGGAATATCAAGGTCAGCAAATTGATTGAGGTAATGTCCATAAATCACACGATAAGTCAGTAATGTAATTATTGAGACAGGATTCATGTAGAGACAATAATGGACTACAGGCATCTCTGTAGAGACAATAAGGGACTACAGGTGTCCTCGTAGAAAGAAAAATGGACTTTAAATGTCCACATTGGGGAACAAAAAGTACACTAGGTATCCTTTTAGAGACAAAATGTAGATTCCATGTAGAGACAATGGACTCCAGGTGTCCACACAGAGACAAGTAGCTACATGAAGATCATGGTATACTGCCAGAACACGCACAGAAACAATAATAGAGGTATTCATGTAGAGAACATAAACAATTTAGAGACAACAATGACTTGCAGACATCATCCTAGAGACAGAAATGGACTACAGGTTTCATTGTAGAGGCAGTGGTGCAGTTCCAGGTGTTCTGGGTTAACAGGGGCTAATTAAGCACTTTAAGGGCTAATTCTAAAAGAAACACTATAAATGGACCTGAAGTAATTGCGAGCCTAGCGACAGTAAGGCTTCAAACAACCCATAATGCAACACTCACTGCAGAAGCTCTCTTATGCTACTCTCATCATTTTAAAAGTACATCTGATGAATGTGTATTCCTACAATATAACTGTTTCTCAAATGTAATTCTTAGATGAAAATTTAGGATACATATGTTGGCCGATCCTCATTAGCATCAGTTAAGGTCTTCATATAGACAATCAATCAGTTATTGATCGATTCAAGGCACAGTATGTAATCAATGACGGTGCATCATATCAGACTGCAGCAGATCAGATTAGTGAGAAGAGAAAATGGGATGTGTGAACCCCCTCCTCCCCTCTCTCTCTCTCTCTCCCTCCACATAATTACCATGCGTAGTCTCTCGCCCTTGTCTGCAGCATTCCCTCGTTTCTGATCTGCTTTAATTACCACCAGAATTTTAATTGGCGGGAGACAGCAAGGTGGCTAAGGTCACACACACACACACACACACACACACACACACACACACACACACACACACACACACACACACACACACACACACACACACACAGCCTATAAGGTAAAAGATGGAGGGATCATTTGAGGAGAAGCCTGTGTGTGTGTGTGTGTGTGTGTGTGTGTGTGTGTGTGTGTGTGTGTGTGTGTGTGTGTGTGTGTGTGTGTGTGTGTGTGTTATCTGGTGGTAGGAATATATGCTGCAGTGTTATATGGTGTATGAAACTGATGCAAGCACAGTTTCTTTTCTCTCTCTCTTCTCTCTAATCAAATTCAGATTCTATACTGACCTTTGTGACATATCAAATGCTGCCAAATCATGAACATATTACTGTAATTAATTTGATTACAGGAAATTGAATATCTATCTTTTTGTGAAGAGATGACAACATCTAAAAACAGATCAAGACAATGAGTACATAAGATGAAAAATGATAATGGATAAAACCTTCTACTGAAGCAATGGTGTTCTCATATACATTTTCTTACGAATATTATAACAATATGACTATATTTAGCATGGATTATTTTGTTTATTAAGTCTTGGTTATTAAAGTCATGGTCAGGTTTAGTGAATTTCTGTAGAACATGTTAACTAAAGCTGGATGACCTTGTTTGTCTCACTGATGTGAAAATCAAATTTCTGATTTTAAAAATAAAAAGAGTGACATTCAAAAATGTCGTCTTTCCTTTGGAGTTCAACAGGGGTCAATCCTAGGTCATCTATTGTTTTCAGACTCCTTAGGTCATATTTTTCCTCAAAATACATATGTTCCTGCAAATATGCTGCTGACACTCAGCTATATGTTGCACTGTAAGTCCTGCAATTATGGCAACTGGTAATTGATATTGAAGTGTTAGAGATTTTAGAATGTATCATTTTACTTGGCTCTCAAAATTAGGACAGTCACCAAAAATCAGGTGTCTTTATCAATATTAGTGAACTTGGCATAATTTTGAGTTTAAACTTCCCTTTTACTGCCAGGTGACAAGTGTTGTGCAAGTTACTGAAAATTAGTAATTAGTTAGTTGTCATACGGATTACTGTTAATTTATCATGTCGATCTGTTCTGTACGACATCTATTGCACGTCTGTCCGTCCTGGAAGAGGGATCCCTCCTCAGTTGTTCTTCCTGAGGTTTCTACCATTTTTTCCCCCCGTTAAAGGTTTTTTGGGGGGGGAGTTTTTCCTTATCTGCTGTGAGGGTCCTAAGGACAGAGGGATGTCGTATGCTGTAAAGCCCTGTGAGGCAAACTGTGATTTGTGATATTGGGCTTTATAATGATTGATTGATTATAGTTACTAGTGAATAATCTCAAAAATAATTGACTTACTTTACCAATTATTGCATAAAAAAGTAGTTTGTTACAAGGAAAATAAACTTTTGTGTTGCTCTAAAATATCTGCTTCAGTTCTCTTATAAAGGCATGTTTTTGTGTTGCTGTGAAAAAGTGTTAAAACTGTTAAATTTTATCTATGATTGTACCCATTATCAGGATGATGAGAACACAACATGTTTTGATAGGCCTTTTTATCGCAGTCTGGACAGGCCTTCAAATCAAGCAACACAAGTTAGTTTTTAATACTCTTTAGGCACAGTAAAAAAAATAAAAATAAATAAAGATTACAACTTTTCCCAGACATTTTACAATAGTTTATTAGCACTATAGGCCTAATAAAATAAAATTGATAAGTGATTTACAAAAACATAAACACACTGATATTTATCCTTTAGTCTTAACAGTAAGTCCAATATTGCACATAGATTACTAATCACCACCAAAAGCCTAATTTGTCCTTGATGTCGAGGAGGGAAAAATAATGTCCATATAATCAGGACAGCAAGCTGAGCCTATCTGAACTGTTGGCTGTTGTGTTCAGTGACAGGGTACTGCTGATTGATTGACTGAACGATTCACACCATTTATTGCTTTGCTGTAAGGTCAGGTGACCAGTAATGCGCTGGACAACAGGCAGGTCCAGTGGCATTCTGAGTAAGTTTTAGCATCTCACTGAAACACTGCGTGCAATAGTCCACCTTCCACCCTCTCTTTCCCTCTCGGAAATGGTCTCTCTCAGTCTCTCAAACACACACAAGACAGAAGGCCTGAACACTGCTCACCTGAGCTGCCCATCACTATGTGTGATGTTAGATCATAACCAAGAACAACTATGGGGAATAGGCTGTGCTTTTCTGCCATGATCGAGACAAAAGTAATGAATAATGAGCTGATTTAAATTTCAGTTGTAATCAAGTTATTGATTTGAAAAAGTAATAAGCTACATGTCTTGTTTCCACCAAAGGTAGTAGAATTACAGTTACGTGTTACCTTGTAATTCGTCAATCCCAACACTGCAGGTGACCAATGTTTACTGCAAAAATAGTTATCGTCATGGCTGACTTACTGCAACTTTCTTAATCCAGGGATCAATGAAAAGACATGAGCTAAAAGGTCATTGTCAAAAGTAAAATTTGTGACCATATATATGTGAACATATGTCCCCGGAGTCCTGTGTTTCCAGGGTCCTATGTTCTCTAGCTCAGAATCCCGTAATTATGATGCATTAAGAAGACCTTTCAAAGGGCTTTATTTTCTCAGCTATGTTTTTTCCCAAGCTCGAGCCCCTTTTCACCAAATTGGGACTTTCTGGCTCCAGTAAACGTGAAAATACAAAACAACTAGCAGAGCTTCAATGCCTTCAGTATAGTTTAGTTTATCTCAGACATTTACTCAAAATAACTGGGAACTTGTATGGAAGCAGTTCAGTGGCAGGATAGCGTTGATTGAAACACTGACACTTGAAAAAGAAGAAAGTAATTGTCAAATGGTTAAAATGTTGTATATTTTTGCAGGTTTGTCAGATGAACACACAGCGGTTTCAGTCAGAAAAGCAGCGTAACCTCCTCCAACCCGCCCTCCAAACACAAAATAAGCTCTTTCATATGGAAATGGACTAATTGATTTCCTAAAATCCACATTAAAGCCGTGTATAATTGTGCTTGCTGTTTTGGAGCAATTAAAGCAGAATTTTCCCAACAGTTAATGACTATTATGGGATTTGCGTAATTGAGGCCCCGGTTGAATAAGCTTTGGGTTTTTTGTTTTTTTTAGAAGCTGATTCTCCTCCTCAGTAAAGGCGAGTGGAAATCCACTGCAGTGTCTCAGCACATGAGCTACAGCAGAGGGAGTCCCAGCACAGTAACCTTTGACCTTTACACACAAAGCCATTCCTGCATATGACCCTTCTGGTTATAAAAACATATTATGACATCAAACTCTGGCCCTTTGTTTTTACAATATCTGTGGAAAGGGATTTTTCCATGAGTGAGAAAACATCTCTCTATACAACAGAATGGCATTTGATGTAGAAAAACCATAGACTTTAAAAAAGATAAAACATGGACATAGCCACAGTGAAGTGGCCCACTGGTTTGTGGACTCGTGTTTTGAAGCCTCAAGATCAGCATTACTGCTTTCACCATCTTGTTTTTTTGGAGACAGGAGGGACCATGTTTGGTCAAGAGGCTCCAGTTGTGGAGAAACAAGGGGTGGATCTGACTAAGAAGCCAAGGACGCTATTGGCAGATAGCTTGTCACTCAAAGCAGTTTTTGGCACTTCGTATTGGCTTCATTTTTCAGCCCTAAAGGTTGCTGCTCGACCAAAACATGTACATCTAATGTGCTGATACTTGCTGTCAGAGATAGAAACATCAGAATCAAGGGAAATTTGTGGTCATAGGTACTTATTTTTGTTTTTTTTCTATTAATATATTTCAATTTTGACAGCTGAGCAGCTTTATTTTTTAATTGTGAAAATTGTAATTGTGGTGTGGTCTCGACAGACCAAGCTTTATGTTCTCAGGCTATAAGTATTTAGAGGTCTCAAAATTGTTTTTTAAACTTTGAAATCACAAAGCAATTCAACAAAAGTGTTGGGTGTTATTTAGACTAAATAATGAACCGAAATGTGGATGGCAGTAAAGTCAGTGATGTCAGTTAGTGGACATGTGGGACATATGTGTGGGTGTTTTTTGGGGGGAAAATGACTAAGGAAGTCTTAAAGAGAGAGCCTGGAGAGTGTCTCAGATAGGATTTAGGGACACCTTATTTTATGACTGGGAGCTCTGGGCCAAGGTGTTCCCACCCAGTCTACCAATTACGTGTACCTCCCAGAGAAGAGAGAACAAGGCATAAAGTTATTCGCTTGCAACAATATGGTTTTGCTTTGCTCACTAATTATGTACTCTTGCAGGTCAATCACAGACAAATACAAGAGAACGTTTTCAGAAAATCTCAACAAGTAAAGATTATTAACTTGAGTCAAAAACTCAAAAAGCGGATAATTCTATTGACTTTCACAATGGATCTGAGCTAAAGCAAAAGGAATGGCTGAAATCAGAGTGGGTTTTTTTTTTGTCAAATCTCAAAGACATATTAAACTTGTGTCACCATCCTGTGATCCCTTTTATGGTGTAAAAGATGTCAATACTTATACTAAACTGAATTTGTTAAACACTTTAACTAAAATGAAATAAGTTGTTGTGATTGCTTCACAAGGTCCCTGTAATATTCTTATTACCACTCAAATTTTTGTAGAAAGTTTTTGAGAACCTTCAAATGTCAGCGCAAAAAAAGTAAACTAGTTTTCTTTCAAATGAACTGCAAAGATAGTGCACTGTCAACATTAGCAAAATTAGTGTAGCACATGTGTTTATAACTGGTGACCAAATTTGTCAGGGAAGATAGTGTCAGGACATCTGATGCCAATGTCAATTGATGTGGAATACTGTGAACAGATGAAGCTGATATTTTGTGTTATTACATTGTGTTGTTAAGTAATCGAAAGCCAACATTATCTTCATGTAGAGTAATGACATTTAGTTGTATGGGATAGAGAACAAAATCCAATGTCTGCAAAACACTTTTATGTTAATGTCCACACAATGTGAAATTCTGACATTATTAGACATTTGAAATACAAAAGTCATTCCTATTTTCATTCCAATGAAAAGTTAACGTCTGTCCAACGTAAGAGTCCAACATCTTTTTGACATTTAGTGACAGCAGGGTTTATTAATCCCTTGATAGTTCCAAAGGGCTAAATATAACATGAGCATGCGTGCCAACCATGTTGTGTTGTTTTCAGCTGAGTGTCAGCAGGCTTGGCTGTGGGATCCAGTGTGAGCCAGGTCTGGCCCATATGTGTCTGCCAGATGTGGCTCAGTGTTCAAACTTATTTGACCTGAGAATCGACTCCAGTTAGTGGCAGGAAGGAAAGCTTTGGGGCAGTGAAGATCAAATAGTAAATACCAGAACAAAGATGGCTCCTGATCATGTATGTGCTCTCTGTCTCGCCTCAGTGTCTACGGCTGCCCGCTGGCCAAGAAGAGGAAGGCTCTGGAAAAACAACCACTGGAGCCGGCTGCCAAGAGGAGGCCCTTCCTCACCTCCTGCACAGGCGAAGAGGAGGAGGAGGAAGAGGACCCCAGCGCCTACACCACCTACGAGAATGAAGCCATGGAAGTGGGGGAGGAAGGGAAGGAGCAGGGGGAGATAGTGGAGGAGGAAGAGGAGGAAGAGGAGGGGGAGAGAGAAGGAGACGAAGACGGTGATGTGGAGGACGAGTTCTCGGAGGACAATGAGGAGCAGGGAGAAGAGGAGGAGGAAGAGGAGGAGGAGGAGGAAGAAGAAGAGGAGGAGGTAGAGGTGGAAAGAGCAGATACAACAATGGGAGGAGTGCGGGCGGAGGAGGAGGAGGACGAGGAGGAGGAAGGGATGTATGAGGAGGAGGAAGAAGTGGAGGATGGTGATGATGAGGAGGAGCAGGAGGATGAGGGAGAGGACGACGAGCAAGAAGAGGAGGAGGAAGAGGAGGAGCAGAATCGTCAGCATGGTGAGTTTCTCTATTTGGCTATTGCAGCTTCTTTCCTGCATTTTCATGCTGCTTTCTGGTTGTTTGCTAGATGACATCATATGGTGGGTTTAAAATCTATGAAGCCATGCCACCCTATCATTGATTTTTCCCCCATTGTATCCCTATGTGCAGAAGTGACTGTTTCATCAATGCGGTCTTGGTGAACAATTGCATTGTGTTTACCCAAAATTAATGGGGTTTCCTGTGACTGCTTCACAATAAAAGCCACCCTGTATTTCATCAGTTTAATATTGGATTACATGCATGCCTCATTTCTCTGGTGTGTAGGTAGGAGATCTAAATTAAGCATGGGAATGGCGGACTCCGCCACTCACATTGAAAAAAGACAAATTGTCTGCTGATGTTGTGAAACATTATTAAAAGTGTATATTGAAAAAGAAATAAATCTTGTGGCAGCCCTGACTGTCCAAAAGGTATGATTTAGATTTGGGAAAAACCTATTTGGGTAAGGTAAACATTGGGATCATAGTTAACAGGAATCAAAGTCGATTGTTGGTAGGAGGCGAGATATGTTTCGCTGTGTCTGGTGCCAACCTTCGACATTTGCTGTTCCCTAACTTCCTCCCCCGCTTCTGTGGTGCAACAAAACAAATTCATACAACGACCAGAGTGCTTGTCCCGCCAACCGTTTTCTAATACACACTCAAAATAAATCGATTCACACTGGAAATTTATTCTGTTCTTTGAAACTTAAGAAGGTGATAGAGTGCATTAAAGTCAGAAAAAAACAGGGAGGACCCCCTGGACTCCCCAACAGCCCCAAATATTCTCAAATCCTAGAAGCGCCCCTGTACACACTTGACCTTTTGAGGGACTGCCATGATTGGATTTGCCTCTTGACTAAGATGAGTGGGGACAGCAAGTATCTAAAGGTTGAAAACAGACAATTCATCCACTGATAAATATTTCAAAGTTTTTTTTATTAACTGGCCCTTGGGCTCCTGTTATTTTGCAAAGCAAGCTGAGTGTCCCTGCTCTGGAATTATTGTATTTCAGGGCAAACTATTGTATAATGAGATCCAGACTACAGATCACCAACTTTGCTTGTAAAGTACATGAATTTGTGTCAAAGGTCTGGTGCAGTGGTTAACACTTTGGCCCCACAGCAAGAAGTGTGTTTGCATGATCTCACTGTGGTTGCATGGGTTTTCTCCAGATGCTCCAGTTTCCTCTCCCAGTACAATTGCATTTTGGGTAACTGGCATGTCTTAATTGCCCATAGTAGGTGTGAATAGTTGTCTGCTTGTATGTGTCAGCCCTGTGATAGACTGGGGACCTTTCCAGTGTGCATCCCTGTCGGCATCCCAGCTGGCCTTTGTTGCAGTTCACAATATATCCATAGAATTACAGCCATTATTCTCATGGCTGCATGAGGTCATAAGTCAAGAGGAAATGTCTGATAATATTTTTTTAGGAGAACAGTCCCTGAGTCTTGCAAGTTTGATGCTAAATATCTTGGGACGACTGCAGCTCAATTTGCAAGTGTCCATGTTTGAAAAAAGTCAACATGGAACTTTTCCAAAAGGTGAACATATGTATGAAAGCCAAAAAGCTATAACTTTTATGGATAGATGAAGCCAGTAACATGCTCATATTCAGGTCCTGTTCTGGGTCAAACTGGTGTCCAGTCTTAATTTGCATTGTATTTTGGATCAGCAGTAGGAGAGGAGAAAGTGATGAGAGCTGCTGAGCAGAATCTGTGGTAGACCAGATGCTCTGCGCTCTCCCTCCCGCCACGTTTCCCTCGATTCCCCCCAACACCCCCCGTGTCCTCAATCGCTTCTGACAGCGCTTCACGAATAATCGGGAGAGGAGCTCTGCTGAGTTATTAACTCCCACCCTCCCCTCCCTTCCCCTCCCTTCCCCATTCGCCTCCTCGTCTCGGCGGACGTGTCACATGCGCTCTGCCTCGGCTTCTCCTCCTGAGAATATTTATGGCTCCCGAATCGGAGCACCTCACACGCCTCCCTTTTCAATTTCTCTGCTCTCATTCGCCGTCTCTGTCCCCAAAATCAACAGTGAGGCTTAGTGGGGAGAGCAGCGCTGCTCTGCACAGCTCCGCACAGCTCTGGGTTGTATGTTTTTTGTGAGTAAACAGTGGATCATAATTGGGAGGGATGCAGCTAATGTATTCAGGAATATATGAGAAGAAACTGGGTTCATCAGCATTGCTGAGTTTATTAGAGGCTGTATGAGCTTCATTTCCTTTTCATCTGCAGGATTTTTATTCTATAAACGAACAGATAGTTACATTATCTACAAAATGAATCCATTTTCTCTTTTATTTTTGACCAATTACCTTCTGTTTATGTTGTTTAGAGGGAAAAATACTGAGCGAAACTGTGCTGATAGCTGGCTGTGATTTGAGATGGGTTTTGTGTTTAGATGTAAAGCCTGAGAGGTTTGTTTTTTTTCTTTCCTGACTGTAGAGAACCACTACAAACCCAGTGGACAATCAAAGCTCATTCCAATTCAGAAGGACGACAACAACAACAACAGCTGCACCATCAGCGCCGGTAACGGCACCGGAGAGGAGTACGAGAATTACGACGAGCTTGTTGCCAAGTCGCTCCTCAACCTAGGGAAGATCGCAGAAGACGCCGCCTATCAGGCCATGACCGAGTCTGAGATGAACAGCAACTCTTCCAACAGTGCTGGAGAAGATGACGACGATGAGGAGTATGATGGCAGCAATCATGGCGACCGGAAGGGCGAACTCAGCGTGGACCTGGACAGCGATGTAGTCAGGGAGACAGTGGATTCTCTGAAGCTCCTGGCGCAGGGACATGGTGCCATGCTGCCTGAGGACGGCTACCCAGAAGGCGCTATGGTGGACGATGTTGGCCACGCTAATGGGCGGCCTGGTTTGGGACCTAGAGGTCAGGCGGAGGAGAGCGAGGAGGAGGTGTGTCTCAGCAGTCTAGAGTGTCTGAGGAACCAATGCTTCGATCTGGCTCGGAAACTGAGTGAGACACAGACATGTGATCGACCCGTCCACCACGTCCTCCATCACCAACTCCCAATCCCAACAGACCATCAGGTGCATCACCTGAACAGGTACGTCATCTCTAAAGTCTTTTGATCATGTTTTTGTTTTTGTTTATTCCAAATATTCATATCTACTTTTGTGTCATATTAAAAGCTCTGCAGGTAGATTAGAGTATTCTTTATACTAATGACCCATATTAGCATAATTACCACTGACATTTCTGCCGTGACTCAATGGGCTGGCTTTGAAGCGAGTTGAAGGGTGGGCGCAGGGGGAGAGACATGAGGCAATGGTGAGATAGTGAGATGAAAGAGACAGGTGCATAACAGTGGTCTACTAAAAACAACAGGATGTTAGTTATTGTGTGACTCGGACCCCTTATCAACACTGTCAACAGCTGTGACACAGCTCGTAGAGGCAATTAAAATACTTACAAACCACAGCAACATGAAAAAAAAAATGGTCCCAGAGTTTGCCTGAGAATCACCACATTTTTAAGTTCTCTTCAGAATCAAAGTAATCCAGTGAAAGCTGTCTGAACATCCATGGGTACACTGCAAACAGGAACTGCTAATGGATAATTCAGCATACTTAAAATGGTA
Source organism: Epinephelus awoara (assembly GCA_035609425.1). Lineage (NCBI taxonomy): Eukaryota > Metazoa > Chordata > Actinopteri > Perciformes > Serranidae > Epinephelus > Epinephelus awoara. The sequence goes on from CM069305.1 coordinate 12,459,731, forward strand.
CCAATTTGCCAAAAATGTAAACAAGTCTAGGCTAAAAAAGCCCCTGAAGTTGTAGCCCACACCTAACTGATTCCATGGCAACATTTTAATTTGTTGGTTGCATTGGTTTGCCTCTTTCTTCATGTCACCAATCAACCATTGATTTAATCGAACTAAAGAAGGTATTTCAGACTACACACCAAGTGTTGCCTTACATCAAACTGCACTGAATCTCTATTAGTGGCTGAGTGGAACAGGAACATTATCTGGTTTCCTAGGTAAACCATTATGCCTCCAGGCTCTGAGAACAGATTTTGACCTCTTCTAACTTACTACTCAACCTCAGTCTTAAATGCTATATCTTAGGCAACTGGACTTGCTTGAGTGTCTTAAAGAACTGAAGAAGCCCCTGGGATGAGAGGTCAAACGTCTTCAAACTCAAGCAAGTCCAGTTGTCTAAGACATAGCACTTAGGAATCGGATGATGGAGAATCTTCACCACTTTCCAGTATTTTGTCACTGTTGGTAATTTCTTGTCCTACTTACGGCTCAGGTATGACAGCTGCCAGCAGGGCGACCAGGACGAGAACAGGTCTCTGGAACGCAACTACTCCGACATGGTGAACCTGATGAAGCTAGAGGAGCAGCTGAGCCCAGGGTCCAGAGGTTATCCAACAAGCTGCAGCCAGGAGGGCGATGAGGACACCACATCTGTGGCCTCTGATCGCTCGGACGAGACCTTCGACATGGCCAAAGGAAACCTGTCGCTGCTGGAGAAGGCCATCGCCTTGGAATCAGAGAGGGCGAAGGTCATGAGGGACCGTATGGCCTCAGAGCACTCGTTGCCCCGTCGGGATCACCATCATCATCGAGGTCACGGTGAGCATAGCTCAAGGCTGAGCTGCGCCGGCGAGGAGCGCAAGTCCAGGATGCACCACGACGGGCTGAAGAGGGCGTACTACCCTAAAGGTAGGCAGTAAACCCACACACTGACCCTGACTGTGTCATCATTGATTTGTGTTCAGCAAAGTTGTCAGTCATATATGTTGATTCTCGATGTTTGTTCATTATAAACACTGTTGGAAAATGTTGGTATATCACATATTGAGTTATAGACGTGTTGTGTTTTGTGTTCATGAGGAGTTTTGTCTACATTGTATCCCTATCCACGTGGTTGTACACTCAGATATTTTACATCTGTGAAAGAGAAACTATTGTCTGGGAGGTTTTTTTTCATGCCAGGACTATTTTTACCTCGACTGCTGGACTTCCAGAGGCAAATTTAGTTCAGTCAGTCAGTCAGTGTGTGTAGCTCTACAATATTAAACTGCATCACTATTTACAGCACCTGAACAAAATCATTTCATAACAATTCTAAGAGAAATGTGTTACAGTAAAATTAAATAATAAACAATCTCTGAAACGACAGAATCTTCAAAAAAGGCACACTGCAAGATGATAAAAACAATAAAACAATGTTTGTTCTCTACAACAAATATTTGTAAAAAAACGGCACTCACAAAGTTATCATCTCATCATGTTTCCTCTCCAAATTCTGCCAATTTCACATCACCTCTTTGCATCATGTTTGACCTGCAACTGCTTTTACTCCAAAAATCTGACCCCAGGTCAGCAAGGAGGAAGTTTATCTTGTCTGCCTGACTTATTGTAATCCTCAGCACTGCAGCAGCCAGAGGCTATCACTGCTGTAGCAGGGAAAAAAAACACATAACTGTAACTTTAATGTCTGTCTTTTCCCCCCCCTGATTTGAACATTTCTGTGCACACTGAATGAGTTTTCTGACCCCTGGGCTCTTGGAACCTGTTAAAATCCCGTTGCGTTATTCCAGAAATGTTGTACATGGCCGCCGATGAGATAATGGGCGCTCATTTTCAGCATTCAGGACCAACACAGTTTTTTGTTGTTTTTTTCCGCAGATGCATGGTTTTCCTCTGACAGCAGCTTATGTTGTTAAAATAGGCCGGTGTGGGAACATCAGACGACCGACTTGTCAGGCATGAGTAATGGCAATCTGCACGGCCCGTTAGGAGAGCAAATCCATCCGTGGGACGCTATCTGCGGCCTATTTCTCTAAATCCACTCAAATACAACCCCACTGCCGCTGGGAGGGAGCCGGAGCTGTGCGGTTATCAGCCACACAACAGGCTCAGATTGGCTTCAGACTGCTTCATTAGCACACAGGATACCTTTGTCAGCCCACAGGAAGTTTTTATTAGTCCGCAGGAAAGCTTCAAGATCAAGAATCTCACCAAGGACATTAGATTCGGGCCAATTCCAGGTGTCAATCTCTGGCTCAAAGCTGACCTGAGTTCTGCTAACTTGAACAAATTCTCAGCCCGACTGACCAAAACCTGTCCCCCTTAAACTGTAGCCTGACATTTTGTTTCACTTTATTCATTTAGCCTGATTTTCCTGATGTTCACTGATTTCTTGTTGGTAATTTCTTTTTTAGCTTGTGATGTACTCATCCTAGAAAAAAAGGTCATCTTCAGCTGACACAGCAGCTGCAGTAGTAGCAGAAATATGCAAATTTAAGAGTTGTCATTTCAACAAACAACAACTTGTACAACTGTGTCATTATCATCTGTGCTTGTCGCCATTTTTCGATTACGATCATGAGCGGGAACAACGTCAGACCTAGCTGACTGTGCTGACACTTGACCTTTTGACTCAACACCACCTCATCTCTCTATCCTTTGCAGACTCTTCCAGGGGGGAGAAGAAGGAGAGCAAGTGTCCAACGCCGGGCTGTGACGGGACTGGTCATGTGACGGGTCTGTACCCGCACCACCGCAGCCTGTCTGGGTGTCCTCACAAAGACAGAGTCCCACCTGAAAGTAGGTCCCACTGCCTGGATGTTATGCTGCACTGAAAAAACACCCAGCTCAAAATAATAACAGTCTGACAAGTCATTTCAGCTAACTTAGTAGTAGTAGTAGTAGTAGTAGCATTTTAGCTAGCTTATCATTTCTCAAAGGTAGAGCTGCCAAAATGTCAAAGAAGGAACTCTGGTGTCATAAAACAATTAGCATTACATAATAAAGTATGAAGTTTAGCAGACTAGCAAACAATAATACTGTATAACCACTAGACTGAACCTTAGGGGTAAGCTAGGCTAATTAGCTAAGTTAAATTGCCTTGGCTAGTTAGCTTGCTTTTGTGGTTTTGGCTATAACATTGTTTCTTTCTCTTTAATTTGTCATATTTCAGCTTAATGGGTCTCACTGGGTCTAATGCTGCATTCACGTGATATTGTTCAGTGTAGCTAATTAAGCAGCCGAAAGGCAAAAACTTTCCAGTTTCCTAGTTACAGTAAAGATTTGGAGGTATTTGGTTTTTCTAGCTATGATATTTACCATTTACTGAAAACACAATATACAACTGTCGACAAATCTGAGGTAAAATCTCTGTGAAACAACCAACCGCTTGCAGTTACATTAACTTCAGCTAATTAAAAGGCGATTAACACAAATAAGAAATAACACAACGAAGTAGCTAATTTTGGCTCTTTATGTGGTGTGACTACAAGTGTAGCAAAGAGAATTACTACCATATGTTGGAATAATGCAGTGTTACTCATCCAGGAAATCACAGTCCTTTAGCTTCAACATCTGAGGTTTAACTTACAATAAATCTGATTATTTTTGCCTCTGAGAAATGTTTGTAGATCTGAAACTTATTTTTTTTTAACCTTGAAACAAATAAATTACTTCCCAACCTCATTACATAACAGTATTCAAAAATAACAGTCAACAGCTACACCACAGTGCTAGATGTCTATAGAAAAGTAAATTCTTGTACAAACAGTATCGTGACACCTGCGCCATGATCCAAAAGTCACTCACTGTCTTATTTCAAAATTTAAGTTGATTTACTGGTCAGAACAGGATAATATCACCAGATTTCAGAAAACTCTTAAAACTAAATTCACACTGGACAAAATTGGCATCTTCTAAACATGTAGATATTTATAGATTAAGATTGAAAGTATTAACTCAGACTTCAAATGACTTGTTCAATGGACTGTGTCGCAGTGAAAGTTGGACAGTTTTATGGCATGTTAGCCGTCTGCCATTATGCATTCGTCCTGCATGACTCTGCATTGTATTTGTTGTGTCAGGAGTGTTTTATAGGTATGCTGCGTTTGACTTGGTAAAAGCTACAAATGGAGCTGAGGATGTATTGCTCACCTATGACTAAGTAATTAGCAGTGTTATAAATGAGAATTTAATCATGTGTGAAAAACTACTGGTGGTTTTATTTTAGTCGAAGTGAAGATTTCATTGTTTCTGTGCAGTCTTTATAGTGCGAAAGCGTTGGTTGTTGTATAGTATGTTTACAGTGGCACAATAGAAAAGGTTTTTCTTTTTTTTGCTTTAGTTTTCGTGTCCTCCTTTACTTTCTTTTCTTCCTCCTCATCACACCTGCCTGATGTCTGGTTTTGGTATCTGTGTTGCTGATGTAACGTGAACAGCATGAACAATTAGTTTCATTTCACCTGCTGGCTGCAAAAATCTCACAAACCGACCTGCATGAAAACACCTCCGAACATCTGAACCTGCTTTAATCACACACGCTAAACTCACAGGTTATGTGTGACATTAGATTAGATAAAACTTAAGTCAGCTTGGTGGCGCTTTATTGGTGTCACACCTGCAAAATGTAACAATTTAAAGAAGACCAGAATAGAATACAAATTAAGATTATAAAATAGCACTTGTGTTTTCGTTGATAACTGAGAAATGTAGCATTGTTACCATCGTTATATTTATGGTAATAAAGCAAACATTTTCTAAAAGTTACATTACATTTTCCAAGACACATCAAATCCCGACTTTTCCAGTATTTTCATCAAAGAGGGTAATTTTAAATGAAATATGTGGATGAAAGTATGCATTATGGCATGTATAGTACAATAAGACAACACAATAAATTAAAAATAAGAAACATTATGCAGACAAATTATGGAGAATACACCTAACCTGTATAAAGGTAAAGTCTTGGTGTAGAGACATGCAAGCTGAACTTACACTGTAGATGGATACACACCATGTAAACCATTGTTGCAACCCAATACTTAGTTCTCATGATGCAAAAATCATAAACCCTTGTATTTTTATCACCGCACTCGTTGTTCCTTTACCATCTGCAGAGTCATCAGCAGATTTTAACAGTGCATGACAAACTTTTGCTTCCAGTATGTTCTCGTCTCATGAAATTTCATGAAAATGAGCCCAGTGATCAAAATGCAAATGAGACTTGTGTTTCCCCAGCAGGAAAGGATTACACGGAGAAGACATGACTAGAAACAGAAAGAGACATTTACCTCGAACTTAAATTGTTTTTGCAACTTGTTAAAGTAGTTTTTGCTAAATGAACGTTTGTTGTGTGTTCATTTTCTGCCATTGACATGTAATTCTTTCATGCTGGAGTTTGTCACAACACTGACTCGTTGTTGCAGCGTTCATGCTCACCTTGGGAAATTTTAGTGGCCCACTGTCGTGTCAGTCGTGCATCTATAATCTGTCGTGCCAGTCGTGCAGCTGTAATCTGTGCATGCCTAACCGTCGCAGCTGAACGCCCGGTAACTCTCCTGTCTGCTCCTAACCCTCGCTGTCTTTCTCACCTTTTCCTGTCTGTCAAAGTCCTTGCCATGTATGAGAATGTTTTAAAGTGCCCCACTCCTGGCTGCTCTGGACGGGGTCATGTCAATAGCAACAGGAACTCGCATCGCAGGTGAGTGCGTGGCCTTCAGCCGGGCCGCTGAATACACCGCCGACATGTGAATGTGGCAGATTTACAGCACAGACACTGTCAGCTTGTGTGTTGTTTTATAGAGAACATTAAAATGGGGTCATTTCAGTGCTGCCTGAAGTTTAGTCTTAATGAGAAAACTCAAGTCAAGCCAGTTGCAAGTCTTTCAGGCTCTGAATGCTTACCATTAAATGACACGGCATTTGGATATTTTTGTTTAAAGCTGTTAAAAGTGTTTTTCTAGGTGGAACATGAGCATTATTATGAGTTCAATCATAAAATGTAAAGTCTCATGTAAGTCAAGTCCGTCAAAAACCAAGAGGATCTGCTCACAGGAAGTCTTGTGGGTGTTTTTTACCCACTAAAGGTACAGTTTTTGTCCCAACAAGAGCTGTTGGCCACAGACTTACAGAGGATTATCTCAACCCTGATACCAAAAATTGCCACATTCTCTTTCGTAGAAAATTATCTCTGTTTCTGCCGCCTTCATGCAGACATGCTGGAACATTCCCAGGTTTGGATGTGTGTGGGAAAGGGGCTTAAATTTAAATGTTGCCATGTTTGAGTTGAAGGTGTGTCTGCGTCACAACAGCAGTTCAGCTGTTTAACAGGCAGAGCAGAGCATCACATACAGGCAGTGAATGCACACACACACACACACACGCACACATGCTTACACACATGCATTTTTTTGAATTATGTAAAGTGATTAGGATTCACACTCATTTTCTCACACATACGTAGAGCCTCAAATCACAGACATACACACTGTCTTATGCACACACTCTGACTGGAACACACTCTTGCGTGCGCACACACACACACACACACACACACACTTACACACACACAGACACTTACAAATTAGCTCACAGGCAGCAGCACACGTGCGCTGGCAGACAGAGAAGCGCACACACACACACACACACTCGCTCAGACGTGGCTGCAGGGTGTGTTATGTAGCACAGCTCCGCTGGGAGAGGAAACAAAGCACTAGCTTGCTAGCTTAGCTACTGTTAGCTACCAGCTCACATAGCTTTCATGTCTGGCAGTCACCATGGAAACGCCTTCATAGCAGCATTAGCAGCAGCCGCTGTGCTGATCTGTCACACACTCCTCACACACTCCTATCATCCTTAAAAATGTGTGTGTGTGTGTGTGTGTGTGTGTGTGTGTGTGTGTGTGTGTGTGTGTGTGTGTGTGTGTGTGTGTGTGTATTGGTAATAACAGTATTTCATTCCCTCTGTGTATGAAGTGATTAGAAATTGCCCGGAGTGACAGACAGAGGGAGAAACAGGAAGTTTTAGTTTTGAATACAAAGTGTGTTTCAGGCAATCGACTTCTCTTTTACCCCAAATTCACATCAGAATAACCCCGTCAGCAACTCGGAAACGACTGCCTGTCCAGTCAACACCAACTTTATTTAGGACAAACTGTTTTCACCAGAAATACCATGATACCATCAGACTGTTTGGTAGACAAAATGAGTTTTCATTAGCTAAACCAACAGATATGTACATGTCAGCCTGCGTTAACAGGGCTATTTCTATTCTCACTTTTGACTTGTATTTTCCTTTTTTGTTTAAAAGGAATGCATTTACAATTGTTGGCAACTTCCAGCCTTTGTTCTTGTGGAGGTTGAATGAAACCATGTTAATTAGGGCCAACACAGCTGCTACAGTAAATAAGTGTAATGTACTCTATTTAAACAATCACTGCAGATATAACAGCTGATGGAAAGTAGTAGATTTGTGTCATCTGCATAGCCGCCTGCGGGGTTACACTTGACTGTAGACAGAAAAAAAAATTTGAACTTGATACAAATTTAGAGAGTGTTGCTTACTTATGCTCGTCTTTGGGAGTTGGTGTGAAGTAACACATTTGTCACTCGAGAAAACAGTGTTTGTTTGGAGCAGTCTTCGCTGCTTTTTGCTTACAGCTGTCTGTCAACCAGTCAGTAAACAGTAGACAGTAAAATGGTAAACCAGTACCAAACTAGTTAGGTACAGTTTGAACAGTCACTGCACCAGTAAGCCAGTATATAACCAGGCAGTCAGAGAACCTGTAAACCAGTCCGTTCGTAAATGAGTCAGCAACAATTCTGTTGTGTGAACTCATCAGTGCTGTGAAATTTATAAAGCAGTCAGACAGTTAGTGCAGAACAGCCCACTAGTTGACCAGTTAGTCAGCTAGAAAACCAGTTTAACCCTCACCAGTTAGTCAGTGCATCAGTCACGAACCATCAGTCAGTAAACCCGTAATGCAGTCATCATGAAGTAGGCCATATTAAATCCATAATTCATATTGAACTGCTGTTACTGACAGCTGAACCGCTCTTCATTCAGAGCCAGATGCTGTGTGTGTGTGTGTGTGTGTGTGTGTGTGTGTGTGTGTGTGTGTGTGTGTGTGTGTGTGTGTGTGTGTGTGTGTGTGTGTGGACAGTACAGTATGTAACCAGGCCGTGTGCTTTCTCCCCCCCCCTCCTCCATCCTCACGCCTCCTCCTCCAGTCTGTCCGGCTGTCCCATTGCTGCCGCAGAGAAGATGGCGAAGGTCCACGAGAAGAGCCTCCCGACTGACAGCGGCAGTAAGACCAATCAGACGTCAGACCGTGTCCTCAGGTACCTCCCACTTAGAGAGTTAGACGGACATTTATATATAACGTGTTTAAATAAAAATGATCTGCTTTGTCATTAAGGGTACAGTTAATTGTCATGTATTATTGAGGGATGCTGAATGGTGCATTCAAATTTGAACATGTACCATAATCACAAAGCCTACCTTGTCTTATTTCTTTTTGGTTTGGGAAACAGCTATGGAGTACATTTACCATACTCAGTTAAATCAGGGATGCCGAATGGTGCTCATTCTTAAATCGTGCTGAATCCCTACAATTGCAGCTACAGATAATGTCAATCTTATTTAGATGGGGAAAAACTGTAAAAAAAAAACAAAAAAAACAAACAAAAAAAACCCAACAACAAAAATAACAGTCCAGTTATCCTCTCAAAAAGCTCTATAAGACAAGTAGGCTTTAGCAAGTGTCTAAAGGTTATGGTGTGTCTTGTAAATAGGGATGTCATATAGTGCAGTGAAGTCACCAGCACATTAAAATTTTCCTTTTCTGTGCTGTCCTAAAAGCCAACATGGATTCTGAAACAGCTTTCAGACATATGTGCAGCCAGATCTGGTGCACTGTGGATGCCAAATAGTACTGTGAAAATTGAAGATGTCTTAGATCAGGGATGCCAAATAGCTAGTAGATAACCAGCATAGAAAACAAATTAACTGTCCTTGTTGATTGTCTCCTCAGACGTGGAAGCAGATTGAGTATGTTTTCTGAGTATATTGGTCAATGCAGCTTAACTTCCAACTGTCATGTGTTAATTAGGGATGCCAAATAGGACATTGAAATGTAAGCATAAGCCATAAATACAGCACATCCCTTGGTTTGTTCATTGCAATTTGGGATGGGAAAATAGCAGTAGATTATATTTAACAATGTAGTAAATACAGCAAATTCTTCACACTTCTGATGGTGGGAAGCAGCTGTAGGTCACACTAACCTTAATTGACTGGGGAAGGAAAATAATGCAGTAACAACCCATTTACATATTTCACAGATAGCAGGCATGTCAAATAATGCAGAGAAATTAGCATTATGCAGACATTCTCCTCCTGAGCCAGTGTGTTTTGTTATGTAGGTAAACCTCTAATTAGTGTTATTATTAGGGATGCTGAATGGTGCAGTCAGATTTCCAGCATACATTATGAACCCACAGTCTACGTTGTCTTGTTGATTGTCATCTTGGCTTTGGGAGACATGTCAATTATATTAACACATAATGCTTATATCAGGGATGCTGAATGGTGCAGAGAAATCCCTTATGGTTGCCTTTCAGGCCGATGTGTTTCGTCAAGCAGCTGGAGATTCCTCAGTATGGCTACAAAAATAACGTTCCCACCAGCACGCCACGATCCAATCTGGCCAAGGAGCTGGAAAAATACTCCAAGACCAGCTACGACTACGGTGGCTACGACAGTCAGCATGGCAGCTATGGAAAGAGAGGCCCGTCAACCAAATCCCACCACGGGCGAGACACCTCCCCAAAGGGATACGATGGTAAGAAAAATGAACGCACATCAGCACGATGATCGAATTCTAAATCGTCAGTCTCACAGTCTGGGGATGTGCCATCATTTATCATTTATGTCATTTATTTGTCTCCTTTGTTCAGAGGAGGTGTGGTGTTCTTGTTTTTCTTTTTTTTGGCTTGCTGGTGGAAAGAAATATGTCACAGTGGGTGGCAACAACACAGATGCTGCATCTACAGTACAATGCTGGAATTTAAATAAGTTAGAAGAAGAATAACAAGTAGTAACAAGAAGAAGCAGGTGTCACAGCATCATTTTTTTATCTGAAAAATCTGTTACAGTCAGTCTAAATCCAATTTTTGTTTTTGGATATGTCTAATTCTCCACCCCTGGCAAACATAAAAAACATTTATTTAAAACCATGGTGCTTTTATTCGTAATTTTTCTTATAAATTCAAAATGAGATAAAAATCACCAGGTGGACTGAAATAGATTTACTATCAGTCCTTTGTCTCAGTTTTAGGGAATAAAACCACTATGAAGGATTTCTATTCATTTTCCTATTCTAGCGAGAACATTTTGTACTTGATGACAAAAGCTTGATAACACACACACACACACACACACACACACACACACACACACACACACACACACACACACACACACACACACACACACACACACTCAGCACTCAGTGTATTCTCTTTGTTATAGCGCTGAAAACGCCGGTGTTTTCCGCCTCTCCACATGGCTTGAGTGAAAGCAGAGCAGAGTTATGGAAATGCCAAGCCAAGAGCCTGCCTCCTCTGAGCAGTGGATGGAGGGATGGAGGAAGGGAGGAGGTGCAGATGGAGGGATTGTGAAACAGGAGAGAGATAATGGAGGCGAGCCCTGTTCCTTTGGCTGGGAGCCATTAGTGAGACGCAGGCAAGAGGGAGGTTTTTTAGACGAGGTGTCTGCGCTCCCCTCTTCGTCACGACTCCCTCCCTCCTTTCCAACATCCTTCCTTCCATCAGCATCACTCCAGCCTGCCGAGCCCCGATTCACCATCGCACCAGCATACAATCGCTGTGGATTTCTCCCTTGTTCTTTGTCCCTACAGCTGCCTCTCTTTTTACCTCCGCCTGTCTTATTTTGACTCTGTGTGTCTCTTCTTGCCTGGTGTTATTCTATATTCTTACTGTTGTCAACAAATCCCATGAAAAGAGCAAAACTACCAATGTGTTTGTCCATCTCTCAGTACTTTTTGACTTCTCTACCACTGTCTGTGGCTCCAGGCCCATTCGCTCCTACTGAAGACTTAAATCTTCATACATGTAGCTTTAATATGTTGTCCAGAATTTCCAAAAACAAAGTCATTGTCGTTTTTAGGAAATGTCACTCAAACAGGAGGAAAGAATTAATTTGTTGGGAACTATTTTCAGTGGTGGATTAATCCACATTTGGAGCTCTAGTGAGTATTTGAGGCAGCAGGATGGTGCATGTGGAACTGAGTCAAACTAAAACGACAGTGTGTGTGTCCATGGTAATGAAGGAACATGTCACCCAGTGCAACAGTGCAGCTCATTGATGTGTTTTTAATAGTTTTTGGATAACAGTGGAGCTCTATGGCGCGGAGGAAGAAGATATATCAGGCTTTCATACACACTTGAAACTCAATCGTTGATACATTCACTGTTGGTTTGGGTCTGAATACAGAATATCACCATTCTGTCTCTCTTTGCCTTCATCAGTCTAGTTTTTAAATACAACAGAACCTCTTTCTGTAATTTTTCATCCATCTGCTGCACAGTTTGGCCAAAAGCCAGCACCAATCAAACAAATAAATCAAACATGTGTGTGCGCCTCCCCACAGCCAAACGCTACTGTAAGACGTCAAGCCCAGCCAGCAGTACGACCAGCAGCTACGCTCCCAGCAGCAGCAGCAGCCTAAGCTGTGGAGGAGGAGGAGGTGGTGGCGGAGGAGGAGGTGGTGGAGGAGGAGGAGGAGGAAGCAGCGCCAGCAGCACCTGCAGTAAGAGCAGCTTCGACTACACCCACGACATGGAGGCTGCCCACATGGCGGCCACGGCCATCCTCAACCTGTCGACAAGGTGCAGGGAGCTCCCGCACGCTCTGGGAGGGAAACCCCAGGACCTGCTGACACAGGTAGTCTGAGGCGGTGTGCACAAACATGTCTGCCTTCACACACCACAGTTATACACAAGAGCATGATACAATAAACATCGTATCACTATCAGAACATTATTTTGATATTTGTAAGAAATACTATCAAATAAATTTTGACTCATGTTCATCATGGTGAGTTTTTATAGGATAATTCATGTTTATTACAACTGTAGTCTTTGTTTTGTTCTATCAGCAATAACATTGTACCCACCAAGGTAACTGTTAAGATTTGAGAACATGGTGAAATCACTTAAAAGAAGTCAGACACAGACAGGTGAAGAAACTCGAGCAGTGATTATTTAATGTTACCAAACTGTCTGTTTAAAACGTCCATCACAGTTACAGACTCACTTCTTCGGTCAACCTTGACCTGCTGTACTTAGCATAGGCTACTTGTTTGCACACAGTTCTCCTCAGCAACGAGAGATTATGGCTAACATTTAAAGTGTACTTACTTGCTGTTTTACCTCTAAATAAAGTATCTTAGATAATCTGGATAAACTTTTCTTTTTCCCCATGTTTTCCATGTTTCTAGATCTCAGCAGTCAACTTGGTGAGTACAGTGTTATTATTACTGACAGAAATGATGGACAACACCATGAAAAAAGGGCCCAATTCTTAATAAAATGAGGGTTACAGAAGGAGTTAATCTAAATCTGGGATCAGTTCAGATGACACTTTGGAAATATGAACACTTTTTTGTGACCCAGACATGGACCAGGTACTCTGAGACTGCTTAAAGTCTATCTTGGACATGAAAGCCAGACCAATTTTGACATTTAAGGCAGATACTGACCTTGATATTTTAGAGTTCAGACAATCTGGTGATGATATATGAGCCGATTTTCCATAAGGATTCTACCAATTTGACCCATGAAGTTCAGTTTACTCGTTACAGAGACTAAACTGACTAAAGGAGACTTATAAACTTTAAGAAAATAACCCTGATGATGCCATGAAGGTGTTTTCAGATGGCTCTCTACAAGAGATTAAAGTCAGGATATTTCAGCCTCTGCTGCTTTAATTTTGACTATTAACCTCTGACTTAAGAGTCCCCCAATTTTAGGAAAGTGCAATGAAAGAATTGTGACCAACACATGTTCTTATGAATGTTGCTTTCCTGCACTGACCCTCAGGATTGTCACCAACCACTGTTATTTGTTTACTGCTACACAAGTGATCGTCTGCCTCTCTTTCCATCAGAGCCCTGTTGGCGACATGGACGACAGCGGTGCTGTGGATGTTGCGGGACAGCCCGGCGGTCCAGAGGGCAGCGGGACAGTGTTAACCCCCCTGCAGCCGATGTCGCCCCAGCGGCAGGCTCTTCTCAGCAGTCGCTGCTACCAGCTGAGCGACACCGACTGCTGGGACCTGCCAGTCGACTACACCAAGATCAAACGGTTGGGGGATGAGCAGGACCACAAAGAGGTAACGGGAAGGTCTATGTCATAGAAACAACATCATACTATTTATAGTTCAAAGTTTACAGGCATCATATTGACAAAAGGCACTGCAGATCAGTCAGTGAGTTTTGTAGATGAACTGATTTATGCCGACACATTTTAATGGATTCTTGGGGTGATCTCTGTACTATAGCTTCAGTTCAAACTATTCTAAAGTTCAGTGATGTGGAGACAGAGAGAAAAAAATCACTTAACTCTGAACCTTAAAGCCACCCTAAACTTTTCATTGGAGGATGAATGTAAGGTAGGCATTTAATAAGTGACATGAAAATGTAAAAATGGAATCAATTTTAGACCAAATTGAAGCTTTAAATGCTGATCATGCTCCACACTCTGCCCTTATAGTTATGATTAAAGGCTTTAAGCACCTAATTTAATATTTAGGCAGCCTGTCCCCTAATCATGCCAAGTAAGGATAATTTGAAGCATGAAATTGAGAGATTTAAGGAACCCAGAGTTTATATTAAAGGGTGCGCGCATAGATTAAGAGATGATTACGCTTTATAAGCTATTTAAAGGGATGCTTGTCCCCTGGTGCATAGCAGAAAAGCGCCACGGAGAAGTTGTGGACTTATTTTGCGAGGGCGTAGTTCTGGTTGCTAGTACGCATAATTTTTGCATCACTTTACATACATAAGAGGGAATTTTGTGAGTTTGGAAAGGTCCAGTGTGTGTGTGTATGTACAACTTCACTAACCAAAGGCATGGAGACCGCACAGAACGACAGTGCTTGCCAAAGTTGTACATCACAGCGCAGTTATTGTTGTTATTCCTCACCCTGGAGCCACTACATAGAAGTAGTTCAGCACTGCAAATAATAAGGAAAGGCCAGAGACAAAGACGGTGCTGCAGGGGCTTGTTTTACTCTCAAGGAAATAGAATATTGTATGAGTTTTATTAACTTTGATATAGAAAAAGAAAAGGTGCCACAGCCATTGCAGAGAGGTAGTTTAAATGTTTTAAGTGACAGAAGCTATCCCTAATCAGAGCAGGATTAGTATTCATCAAACTTGTGAGAATTACACTCAAGCGCTTTAAAAAAACAAATTCTTTGATTATAGAGGAGAATAAGACACATTTTAAAGCAACTTAATTTATTACTAACAGCAAAGTGTGAACCATAGAGAGTTAGGGAGAAAATTCAAAAAGTCATTATTTTAAGATACAAAGTCATTGATAAAGAAAGTTTTCATTGTTTTGAGACACTTTGTCATTATTCTAAGATTTTATGACAATATTTAGAGATATGAAGTCATCATTTTAAGATACTTAGTCATTATTTAGAGATATGAAGTCATCGTTTTAAGATACTTAGTCATTATTTAGAGATATGAAGTCATTATTTAGAGATACTAAGTCATTATTTTAAGATACTTAGTCATTACTTTAAGATACTAAGTCATTATTTAGAGATACTAAGTCATTATTGTAAGATCCTAAGTCATTATTTAGATATGAAGTCATTATTTTAAGATACTAAGTCATTATTTATAGATACTAAGTCATTATTTAGAGATATTAAGTCATTATTTAGAGATATGAAGTCATTATTTAGAGATACTAAGTCATTATTTAGAGATATTAAGTCATTATTTTAAGATACTAAGTCATTATTTAGATATGAAGTCATTATTTTAAGATACTAAGTCATTATTTATAGATACTAAGTCATTATTTAGAGATATGAAGTCATTATTTAGAGATACTAAGTCATTATTTAGAGATATGAAGTCATTATTTAGAGATACTAAGTCATTATTGTAAGATCCTAAGTCATTATTTTAAGATACTAAGTCATTATTTAGATATGAAGTCATTATTTTAAGATACTAAGTCATTATTTAGAGATATGAAGTCATTATTTAGAGACACAAAGTCATTATTTAGAGATATGAAGTCATTATTTAGAGATACAACATCATTATTTAGAGATATGAAGTCATTATTTTAAGATACTTAGTCATTATTTTAAGATACTACGTTTTTAGTTAGAGATACCAAGTCATTAGTTAGATACAGGAAGTCATTATTTTAAGATACTAAGTCATTATTTAGAGATACTAAGTCATTATTTGAAGATACTTAGTCATTATTTAGAGATATGAAGTCATTATTTTAAGATACTTAGTCATTATTTAGAGATACTAAGTCATTATTTAGAGATACTTAGTCATTATTTTAAGATACTTAGTCATTATTTAGAGATACTAAGTCATTATTTAGAGATACTTAGTCATTATTTAGAGATACTTAGTCATTATTTTAAGATACTTAGTCATTATTTAGAGATATGAAGTCATTATTTGAAGATACTTAGTCATTATTTAGAGATATGAAGTCATTATTTTAAGATACTTAGTCATTATTTAGAGATACTAAGTCATTATTTAGAGATACTTAGTCATTATTTAGAGATACTAAGTCATTATTTAGGGATACTAAGTCATTATTTAGAGATACTTAGTCATTATTTTAAGATACTTAGTCATTATTTAGAGATACTATGTAATTATTTTGCGAAAGTTTCTCATTATAATGACTTGCTTCTTCATCACAATGGTGAAAATGGGCTTCCATACAGAAGACTACATTGGCTCCAGTGCTGTCTTTAAAAAATCTTTTTGTAGCCTACATTGGGATGTTATTTTGCATTTTTTTTTTTTTTTTAAAAGAAAAGAAAAAACATATTGGAACCCTGAATATGTAAATCTAACATGTAGACAAGTTATACTCTAGGAACACATTGACAGGTGCAGACTGTGAAGATGCATGAAAAACTCAACCCATGCCAGCTTTAGGTTTGTGCTGCTAATTATGTTAATAGTAGATCTGCCTTACTCTGAATTACACATGTATGTTTAAATAACATTTTGTGCAATCACTTCAAAACTTTTGATTAAATTCAAAATAAATGTGATAGATAACATGTATTCTGTGTGTGAGTAGGAGTAAAAGTAAAAGTAATTTTACTTTCGCTGAAGTTAAAATTTCACTTTTGGCAGTTTGATGAATCACTCTGGTTGATAGGGGAAACGCAGCCGTCCCTCCAGCAGGCTCATTGCGCTCTCATGTGGTGAAAGGCTGCACTGCATCAGCTCAGATCCAGCAGCTCTCTGAATGAACGCTTCAGGAGCTCGAGCATGGTGCATTAAAATGCTGAATTACACCACTAATACATAAGTAAAACATGATAGATCATCTGCACGCTTTAAATCCTCACAGATCTGATATCACACAGAGCAATCCATGCAGCAAATTGCTACATTTGCCTCGTTGGATTTAGAGCGCTGAAGTGAAAGGTTTTAATCAGGAGAGTAATTGCGTTTGTTAATGAAGCACGACATTGCAGAGGAGGCCGGAGCCTGGAGCTTGCCGGCTGATGGGATTTTCTCCAGACAGTCCTGAACAATTTCTGCTCCCGACTGAGGAGGTGTGATGTGTGGACTGCAGAGCAGACTGCAGTGCTACACAGCCACAAAGGCTCCTGTTCACTGAGTTCAACTGGTGCAGGAGGACTTTGAACTGGTTAACTGGGACTGATACAATTCACTGAAGCATTATCATGTGTTGAATCAAACAATACATACATGGATATATAATGACATTAAGAAAAAAAACAGGCTCTCAAATGCAGCCAAACATGTATAATGCTGAGATTATCAGGCTGCCCTATGTGTCCTGTTAACTGAACAGTACATTTACAGCCTCAGTAGGTTTTCCTTGGTCCGTATCAGAAATATACAGAAGCCAATGGCAGCTGCAGTTGCTCATAATTCTGTCGGCTTTTTTATAATGAGATTACAGCTGCAACTATTATTTTCTTTTGTTCTATAAAATATAATTTCCCAGACCCAATGTAGTTAGAAACCTAAAGATACTGACTTTATTATCACATAAGAAGAAAAGCCGTGAATCCTCTCAACAGTGAAGCTGGAAATATTTCACATTTTTGCTTGAAAAATGGCTTAAAAATTTGATTATTCTGTCGTTTGACTAATTGTTTTAGCTCTAATTCAGATCATAGCTTTATTATTTTGTTATCAAAACAAACAGATTATGTGTTATTAAACAAAGATGAGGGTTCAAGTTAATACTGACATCATTATGTTTATTTATTCCTTGTTGTCAGTACTATAGGAATATAAACCTTGCCACCAAACATGCATTACTGCTGTAAAAACAACTACAAAAAAAATGAATAAATACATTAAAAAAAGCTGAGAGTAGCTGCAGAGTTCTCGTCATCACAGTTTCAAAAGGTAATTATGGAACATTTTAATCATGTTGATCATCAGAAAAGCAAACACCAAAACAGTGCTGGTCATTTTCCTAAAGTTCAGCAGTGAAGTGAAGGAAGTTTCTTGTGTTCCAGTGACTTTTGAAAGTTTTTAATGGCTTAAAAGGGCTTAAATTATCACAAAACTGCATGTTCAGCCATGCGACAGAATGGCTGTGATCGCTCATATGTCCCGTTAGGAGTTAAGGGGAAATTAATTATAAGCTGTCCCACAGAGGATAAAATTACACTAAACTGTAAAAAAAAAAAAAAAAGTGTCTTACAATAAAATGTCATTAAGTCTTGCAAATGAAAAATCTACCAGTGAGTTGTGCCTCTCCTTTCTAAAAACAAGTGTTCCAGAAAGTAAGATTAGAAAAACACTACATCAAGTAACTTGATAATATGGATGTTCTTTGTACGAGCTATCTGTGCCTCAAATGGAAACATGTTGTAGAACAGCAGCCTACGCTGTTAATGTGTTAACACAGATCTCATAGTGACGTGTCGTAGTCTGCTTATTTCTCGTCTCTACACCAGAGCGACGAGCTGGATCCCTTCCAGGAGCTGCTGGACGAGCAGCGCTACCCTGCTGAGGTCACCATGCCCAGCCCCAAACACCACAAGTACCCGCCCTGCAAGGAGAGCAAGAAGGAGCTCATCACGTAAGACTGACTTGTACCTCTGATCTGATTAACACAGCGCTGTCATGAGATGTGTAGAAGTACTCAAGGTACTCAAAGCCAACCAGACTTCACTTTGCAGTCCCTTCATGTGAAACTGGCTTTGACAACATGCAGTACAAAAATGAATACATATAAACACACATTTAGAAACATGATACAGTAGCCAGAGGTATAAAATAATTGTGTTTCTTATTTTTTAAAATAAAGCTGCTTATCTCAATGATGAAAAACAAAAACTCTGACTGGAAGTAAATATGTTGAGTCATTACATTAGTGTGATGAACATAAACTTATTGCTAGTGCCTTTAAAAAATAAATAACCTAATCAGAGTCAAGTTAAGTCGGTGCTCAGTTTGTGTCCCTTTCCCTCCTGCAGGTTGTCAAGCTGCCAGCTGGCCGACAAGAACATCCGCGGAATGATGACGACCAACTCCCAAGAACTCAGGTAGGTCTACAAAGTCACTTCACTTCTGAGCATATTCAGGACAGGGCTGGAGTCACGACCACTAAACAAGACCATGTTTGAGCATTTGGAGGTTACGATTAAGTCCAAATGTGGGTTGAGCTCATGGTGCAAGACCAAGACGCTGTTTCACCCATGTGCTTATACCTCAGGTGTCCGACCCCCGGCTGCGATGGATCCGGACACATCACAGGAAACTACGCCTCCCACAGGAGGTACAGGTTACCATCACACTACAACTGCCCGCAGCTACTTATGGAGTTCCACTATACGTGTGTTTCAAATTAAAAATGTCTTCCTGTCCTGCAGTCTGTCAGGTTGTCCACGAGCCAAGAAGAGCGGCATCAAAATCCTGCACAGCAAAGAAGACAAGGACGACCAGGAGCCAATCAAGTAAGGTTTCTTTATAGCTTTGATATAAATTCTGTGAAGTGTGTCAGCAGAGAATTGAGAGAAACTCTACTCTCAGATTAGTCATTTTTGCAGTCATTCCCTCAGTTGCTGAATTATGCTCTCAGATTACCTCCTCACCTCTATCTCATAGAAGCCTAATACTTTTCATCACATCAGAATGTCAGAAAATTTGTTGACAATAAATAATCTGTTGACTAATAGATTAATCCATTACTAACTAAAATTAAAAAAAAAAAAAAAAATCTGCCCCTTGAAACCTACCAAACTTGGTGTATTGATACAGTTTTTATGATTTCTATAAATACAAGATAAACATTTTCTGGTGTGTAAATAAAACTTAAATCAGCCACACTGACAGCTCTCTGTCAGTCATAATGCTGACAGATTCATCCGTCTACTCTCTTAAAATGCTGCCTGTGTGCGCTGACCTTTCTAACTTTAGGAAAGAATATTTTAGAGAAGAGCTGTGGTCAGTCCTCCACTTCACCTCCCGCTCCCAGCAGGCCAAGTCCACTAAAGGTTAGCACTAGTGAGCGTTTGACATTTTCCTTAAAGCAGAGCCATAATGTTAAGCCAATACGACCTTGTGAATAATAAGTTCAGCTGGTGTCAGTCTGCAGCCAGCTGTTGCTGCCACCTCTGTTCCATCCGCCATCATCGTTAACAGTGGAATCATAATTAAGCTTAACCTGAGCTCGGCTGGGGAGCGGCCCCACCGACGCTTGGCTCATTCTAATCAGCACAAATGTCACTGCGAAGGGCGTTTTGGGATGCAGGAGGCAGAGCAGAGTGTCTGGAAGCCGAGGAGGTGTCATCTGCAGAGCGAGCTGTGTTTGTCCTGCTCGTCGTTGCACCGCTGTGGCCTTGAGGCCGATGAGAGGAGGAGGTGGGTGGAGGAGAGGGTTGGAGGTGACTCTGTGCATCCTCCCTCCTTCTATCAGTCCTGAACAGATACTTTTAAAAAACAAACTGCACCATTTTCTTTCTTTGTTTCATCTCAACAACTAGACCTTGCATATAGGTCTAGTTGTTTTTGTCAAACATTTTCAAAACATCTGTCAGTATTAAGGTTTCTTTAGATTTAAAGTGAATTAATTCCTGTGTAAATCAGCTTGCAGTGACTTTTTACTCAAGACAGACAACATTATAGCTAACATTTCGTCAACAGTTTTCATGCGTCTGCACTTGTCAGTCATGTCAGTCATGTCAGACACAGTTCTTTCAAATTTGGCACAAACGTCCACTTGGACTCACAATGAACTGAATTGATTTTGATGGTCAAAGGTAAAGGTAACTGTCGCCATGCATTCGTCTCATTCTTGTAAAAGTGATATCTCAAGAAGGCCTTGAGGGAATTTCCTCAAATTTGGCACAAACATCCACTAGGACTGAACGAAGACTGATTAGAATTTGGTTTTCCGAGGTCAAATGTCACTGTGACATCCCAAACATGTTTTTTGAAGTAACAGTTTATACCCTAATTATAGCAACATTTCAAGGATAAAATGATGAAGTGATGATGTTTTGTATCTAAAACGTCAAAGGTCAGCTTCATTGTGAAATCATAATGTTCTGCAAAAACACTTTTCTGGCTATTACTTAACATCATATCTCAGGAGTAGAAGGAGAAACATTTGGTTGGATACTGAATTGGTGACACTAAACTGGGTGCCCACCTTGAAACTGTGCTGATTGTATATATCTTCTGTGCTGGCTGGGGGGAAATGTGTGTGAAGCATCCACTTATTAGCTTATTAGCTTATTTGCAAGAACATCCATAGTTGAAGCATTGTCAACTGTCATGGCTTCATATGAGTCTGGACAGACATGGGGGAAAACTGTAACTCCAACTTGACTGGTTCACGGTGGTATACAACTGCGAGGTGGTAATTCTGTTTTTTATTTAAGTTATGTTGTTGCTTGATAATGCAGTTGCAAGCAGGAAAACATTTTGATTTCTCCTTATGAAGTCTAATTGCATTACAAATTGGCAGTTTGATCGATCTGCATGTGTGTTGTATCATTCCCAGTTTCTTTTTTGTATACAATGAGAGTAAGCTGCAGTTCACACTCAGTATTGTTGTGAAAAGGTTAACATGACTTTGAGTGTTTCTTGCTTTAAAGGAGCTGATGACTTTTGTCCTTTGAATGCACCAACCAGGAAGAGTTTTGAAAGCTCTTCGTGCTAGTTAGAAAAACCAAACAAAGGCAACTAAATGCTGACTGTGATGTATTTCCTATTTCAAGCTCTGTGACACCTCTGTGTTTGTTCTTCCTTTCAGGTGTCCGGTGCCGGGCTGTGATGGACAGGGTCATGTGACGGGGAAGTACGCCTCCCACCGCAGTGCGTCAGGCTGCCCCTTGGCGGCAAAGAGGCAGAAGGACAGCTACGTCAACGGCTCGCAGTTTGTCTGGAAATCTGGCAAGACGGATGGCATGAGCTGCCCAACCCCAGGCTGCGATGGCTCTGGACACGTCAGCGGGAGCTTCCTGACCCACCGGAGGTGGGCGTGGCTCTGTGTCATTCTTTTTCAACTAAATTACAGATATTTGTATTTTTTATTATAACTGTTTTTACTGAATGCTTTTCTTAACTCTACAATGTTAATCTTGATGACCATTTTTCCAAAATGTAGATTGATTTCCTTGCTTACAGTCTGATTGATAATCCGTCAAAGTCAAGCTTTCATCAATGTGTTTGTGTTGTATTCCAGTCTCTCCGGCTGTCCCCGTGCCACCTCGGCCATGAAGAAGGCCAGAATGAGCGGCGTGGAGATGCTGACAATCAAGCAAAGAGCAAGCAAAGGTCAGAGCCATACCCTGACCTGAAACAGAAGGGGAAAAAAACATATTTGAATCTAATTAAATTATCTCTTTGGTGTTAGGGATCGAAAATGATGAAGAAATCAAACAGCTGGATGAAGAAATCAAAGATCTAAACGAGTCCAACAATCAAGTGGAGTCCGACATGATAAAACTGAGGACACAAGTAAGATGGCCTTGGCGTGTGTGTGTGTTTACTGTAGCATTAATACATAAGGTACATGGGTAGAGATTAAAAGATTTAAAGGATTAAAAGAGATTAAATTAAACCGGAGTCTGGTGAATTCTTTGACAGGCCAAATGTTAATTAACCAAGTAATTATTCCCAGCACCAGGGGGTTTATATAAAATATAAACAAACATTAATATGAGTAGAATATATGTGAACTGAATTCACTACAGCACAAGGAGAGAGCAACAGGGAGATCCTCTGTTGAATTAACTTTTCACCGCCAACATTTTACAGATGATGTGGCCTTTTATATGGAAGATCTTAGAGAGTCTTAGAGAGTCAACTTGCTGTAAATTGTCAAATAGCATCCAGGCCTTTATTTACCCAACTACAGAGACATCTAGGCTTTTTTTTTTAAACAGGTGTAAGGTAAAGACATTCCTTTATTCCTGATTTCCCCTTTGTTATAAAGCATAATATATTTCAGTGAGGCATCTATCTATCTGACCCCAGTTTCCAATTATTTTTTCTATGTTTATCTGTTTTGATAGATTTAGTATAAAGAAGTTTTCCTCACATAAATACTGTTTACATTTTCTACATTATGCCAACTTTGCTTTGCTGTTTTATTGCTTGGTTTTAAGTTGCTTTAAATGAAACACTTCCTGTGCAAATGTTTCACATTAAAAGACTTTCAGCAGCATTTAAGGGAAATCATGTCCTTTCTGGGTATAGGTTAAAGCTGAAGGAAGTGATTTTTAAAAACGGCAAAGTAGAATCAAGCAAATTAAATTAATGAGTAAATAAAAACAGTATTTTCATTATAGATAGGAAGAAGAGTGGTGGGTACGATGAAATTTAATTGGTCTCTTGCTCATTCCCTCTGTCTCTCCACTAAATGCCCTCTAAGAAAGTAACTGCTGCTGATAACTGATTTCCTCGTCTGGTAGATCACTACTATGGAGACCAACCTGAAGTCCATCGAGGAGGAGAACAAGGTGATCGAGCAGCAGAATGACTCACTGCTGCACGAGCTGGCCAACCTCAGCCAGTCGCTCATCAACAGCTTAGCTAACATCCAGCTTCCACACATGGTAAGAAATAAGTTGACAGCATCTCTGGGTGAATGGTTTGTTAAGACTACATTTTTTAGGCTTCAAATAGAAGAAAGTTACAAGCTTAAAGAGTAATATTTTGTGGTATATAGGCTCATGAGCTTTGTCTTACATTAATTTCAGTCGAGTGATCTTACATTTGCACGAATTAATCCAGCAGGTAGATCTTATCTGTATTATGTTATATTGACAGATTTTTTAGGTCTTGCGTTGAGGACAATACAATTTTCTGACTAAATAACAGACAAATGGTTTGTTAAAGTTAAGATCTTTTGCAGAATTCTTAACTTGAAATAAAAGATCCTTTATTTTCAGTGACCCATCAATTTATCTCAGGGAGTTTGGAGATGTTTCTCTGTTTCATATTTAATGTTAAAAATTTGTTTCCTTCCTTATTCTAAACGTTGAAATTTCTTTGTGGGACAGTAAAAGATTTGAACTGCTCACAGTTTTAATCCAGGGAGGTGTTAAAGTCGTCACACTCAGGTTTTTTCTCATCTGCTTCTTTCTGTTCGCCACCTTCTTCTTTTTTTCCCCAGCAGTCCATGCTGTGCTTCTTCTGTGCTTTACAATACCTCACAGAATTTCACATAAAGAAACGGCCCTGTCTTTTGTTTTAGTTTGAGTGAAGTTCTCATGGCTGTTTTGATGTCATGTTGTCTCAGTGTAGAAAGAAGACTGGGGCTAATTGGATAATCTCTCTTTAAGCAGTATGAACCCGAGTTGCTCGATAACTGGACTCTTGGCTTCTTGTCCTTTCATACATGTGTGGGATTGCTTCCTATCACGCTGCAAGAAACATGTCTATCTTAACAAGGAATTTGATCTTTAATGCTCTCAAAATCGAAATCCTGCTCACTTTTACTCGTTTAGATTAGTTAAAATTTATTTCTAGCTTGTTTTCAGATTACCATGCAATTTTTCTGTAGATTAGTTGATTTGCGTCGGACAGAGTGAAAATTTGGTAGAATTTTCCCTTCTGTTGTTTCCAGGAAAAAAACAAACTGAATCAAATGCTCCATTCACACTGCAGGACTTTTGTGCGACTGTTTATAAGTTCTCAAGGATAATAGGAAACCACCAACATGCACAGTAAAATATGACAAAAACAGGTCATATCCATTTTTGATTCAGTGCCCTTCACTTACAGCTCAAAATAACTTTGAGGCAGCATTATGTCTGTTATTCTTTACGCCATTAAAATTATTGTTCAAGTCGATGATTAGAGATACAGTTGTAATAGTAACAGACATTTGGATTTGAGCCCTTGAAGAGATTTTTTGTTTTGTCTTTTATTGTAAAGGCACGGAATTGGGGAAACTTTCAGCTGCAGTGTGAACAGATCCTGAGGGGAAATAACTTGCTAAGGCGGACGCTGTGTGTTTTTTTATTTATCTCGGTGTAGCTTATGAAGCCTTGTGACACCTCCGTATGTCTAGCGGGCTAATAGACTTCTCTGTACACCCTCTCCTGTAGAGACCGCTGCCACAGAAAGAGGCCCCAGTAAAGCATAACTGCTGTTTACAGATGCCTCCCAGAGTAAGAGATCCATTTATCCTTTATCCAATTATCCTTCTCTTCTGCACTGTCATTCTCCCCTTCCTATAGCTCCCTTAGCTCATTGTAGCGTACGCACATCACAACTTTCCATTTCTACCGCACAGTTTACAAGAGTGTAACTCAGTCATTTTAATATTAACGATATCAGTAATCAACCAGTGGGTGGACAATTCCAGACAAAAAAACATTTGATATGGTTTAATGTCTTTTAGCACTTTGTTCCCAAATAGCAAAAAACATCAATCCTATCTGAGAAGCTGCCATTTAAAACAATTTGCCACATTTCAGAGTGTCAGGAACTGATATTTACTATTTCTACCAGCATTTAAATGTTAAGATCAGAATTAATTAGAAAACAATTGCTAATTTAACATGAAGACTTTGGCAATCGAGACGAAATATGAAAGTATAGATCAAGTCGCAGCTATGCCACCAGTAGTTTTAGATCCACAAACTTAGAGGCAGAGCTCCTTTGGAATCAGAAATAATATGATTGGTTGAGTTGAACCAGAGTGCAATTGGGTCCACGTTTGGTAAATGGCGACATACAGGAATATGTAAATACAGATTTATGACATAAAAAATAATAACAAAAATACACTGTGCTACACATCCATCAATACTTACTTTCAGCCCATCGCCACCGAAAAAAAACAACTACATAGATTGACTGTACAAGCAGCTTTGTATGAACCATACTTATGTTTATTGCAAGACAGTGCCCTCCAGTGACTGTAGTAGTTATTACAGGAGCAGAAGGGGGAGTAGCATGATGTACATAAAAAACAACAAAGTGCTTGTAATGTTGTACAAATACAGAAGAAGCCCGTAAAGGGTGAGTGGAAGGTGTGGTGGATGGGTCAAACTAAAGCCCTTTTTAAATAGGAATTGTGCAAATTTGCAGGAAAGCCCAATCAGTTTTCGTTCAGCTTTGGCAGTATAAAAACAAAATCGGGGAGTGCGGCAAAATGCCGCCTACCTACTTTTGTTCCTACAGAATGTGCCTTTTTCGGGGCAATGGGGGGCGTGAGCAAGTAACAAAATGTGTAGCTAAATAGTGATGTACTCAGAGGGAAGCCGCGGCTGGCGAGTCCATCGCCGATTCTCTCAAAAGTTGGCCCGTCCTTCACCATTCCCGTCATCTGACGGTTAATGGCCTTTTCGTTTGCGAGGGCAAGGAGGGCGGGCAATTCCTTGTCTCCCCAGCTGTGCATCTTTACATTGTCTTTCAGGTTTGCGTTTCCCTCTTGCTACTAGCTGCTCATTCCTGCTATCAGCTGTTTCCTGTTCACCGCCAGCAGGTCGCACATGTGGCATCATCAACAGCTCCTCCCACAAGTCATCAACAGCTCCTCCCATGGCGGAAGGGCGCCTCGTTCTTTTTAAACCAAAAAGGTTCTGTCAATATGTTTACCCCTACGCGGTGGAAAACTGGGCACCTCCGGCTCTGTGTCTAAATGCTCACAGCTTGCCTGCAAAACGGACCAACATTCACCTAAGATCTGGCAGTGTAAAAGGGGCTTACTACAGGAGTTTCACTCAGGAGACTGGTGTTTTACGTCCTGAAGTCAATGTTGGCTAGTTTAAAAGCAGAACTGCAACTGTTTCAAGACACTGAGTATGTGTTTAAAACTGCAACCAATGTAGTTTTGGGGCTGGTTATAAAAGTGTCTGTGGAAGTCAGTGGAAATTGACCTGTTTTGTCGTCTAGGTATGAAAAACCATTGCTTATTTTCCACCTTGCTGCATACAGGGCACACTGTTTCTCATGCTGGCATTAGACAAGAGATAGGGAAATGCGTACTAGTGACATATTTTCAAGGGATACTGGGCTGTCACAGCACATGCAGGCTAAAATGAACTGGTTCCAAAAACGAGCCTTGCGGGACGCCAAAACTAACTGTGTTCATCCAAACAAAGAGAAATCATGACATTTCCAGTCGAACTCAAACAAACGTAAAACCACTGCCCACTGGGGTCAAACTCAACCAATAAGATTGTGAAGCCAAAGCTGCTCTGTCTCTGAGAAATATCACAACGACCAAAACTCCCAGTCAGCTAAGCTAAGTTGAACTACGAGTTGTGTCTCTTTCACCTCTGCCCATTAACCTCCCATTAGTTTTTAACATCCTGATTTTGTCTCCATATGCTAAACATTAACCTTCCATCTATCCACCAGCTAACCATTCCTCTCCTGATTTTTGCATGGTTTGGAGTTGCATTGCGTAGACCTTCACAGGCTGAAGTATAGATATTATTCATAATATTAAAATGTAATATAAAAGGACTATTTCAGTAAGTTTATATAAGCAAGCCATGCTTCCTTGATGGTGTTCCCTTCCTCCCTTGCTGCCCGCTTGTCTTCCAAACCTTTCCCCACAGTGTTTAACAGAACATATATTGATTGTCTAAAAACACCAATTCTAACCCCTCTGATTGTTTGTTTCTTCGTGGGTTTCTTTCCCCCTCACAGGAGCCAATGAATGAACAGAACTTTGACACTTATGTGAGTACACTGACAGACATGTACACTCACCAGGACCAGTACCAGAGCCCAGAGAACAAGGCGCTGCTGGAAAACATCAAACAGGCCGTTCAGGGTATCCAAGTCTAGCCCTGACTGAGGCCAAAATAACAAATGCAAAGCAAAAACAACAACAACAACAACAACAAAAAAATTAAAAAGAGGGGAATGGGTTGTTTTTTGCTGCTGTTATCTACCATAGTTCTTTTATTTCTTCTGCTGTTATGCTCTCAACTCCATGGGTATCTCTTTTTTTTTATTATTTTGATTGTCGTTGCCTTGCTTTGAAAAACAATTACCGATGTTTTAAACAAACATTCACGTTTTGTACATTTTCATATGACCTAATATAATGTGACGTACTGTTTATAGCTGCTAATGTATGCACATTCTAGTGTATATGTATGTATTTATTTATTGTAAGCTTGAATCATTTCTTATTTTAATGCGATACATCAAAAAAACAGGGCGTCACGGGTTTAACGGGGAGCAGAGCGGGGAACTCGAAGAGCAATCATTTTTGAAAGGCTTTTCCTAACGAGCTGCAAAGCTTGAGGTTGTTTAATGGATGTAATTCATTCATTTTTGTAATCTTTGGAAAGTGGACTCTGATATTAATGTAAATCTTTAGCTAAAATTACGAGAAGAACCAATGCTATAAGCACGAAGATTTCAAACATCATGACACGGAAACTTACTGGTGCAAATCCCATCATCCCCTTCGGAGTTGTTTCGTTTCAAACTGTCACTGTTGTGTTGCTTTTCTTTGTTCGTGTGGAGAACGAAGCAGAAAGACCAATGGCTACAGAAAATGTAGGAGACAATCTGCCATTATGAATTTCTTTTAATCATCAACCTTGACTAGCTAATAGGACAACTTGTCAGCAATATTGGTGTGATAATATTAAATCATTTGTTTAGATATGGGATGCAATCTATATGAAAAAATGTTTGGGTATATGCAATTTCTTATGAATAAAACTAGCAAAGAGCTGATAGATCTTTTTACTAACTATAAATGTATTGCGTTTTGTATAAACCTTTTACTACAATCATGTTTTAGGAATCTGACGCGGGTGAAAGGACTTTGGTTCTGTCATGTTCGACTTTGCACAGGGACACCTTTGTTTCCATGTTTTGATGTTTTTATTGTCAATTAAGAGGCACTTGGCAGGCGAAGGGATTTGTAGATATGATTTTTCTTTCTAAAGGCTGACGGCTCCACTGGACTTACAGGGTCAAACGTCCCCATCCGTCATTGTATATTGCACTCGTTCTGTAGAAAACGTCTTTCCAATCATGTATCTTATTGTGTGAGACACAATGGGACATGATGCCAGACGACATGATGACCAAGCAGCACTTTTTTTATTATCTTTGATTGTTATTGAAAAGAAGAATAAAAATTAGAGCCAGCAGTTGTGACGCGACGTCTGCGCACTGAATTTACCGACTGAGTATTTGATCTAAATCGGCCTTACGATGACATTCAGTCTGCAATCACAGTACTGATGGAAAATGTTTTCTGAACACCGTCGATCATGCATGCACTTTATTGGAGTATGTCAAAGTATTATCACGTGGTAAATGACGCAAAAACTGTACAGCGAGTTTGTGGAAACTGTGACTTCGACAAGACTTTGTGCTGGTGGTTCCTGTTTGAAAGCAACCTGGAACAAATTTCACTGATTTGATTTGTTACCTAAAGGAAAACTCCCCCTCTGGTCCCCTTAGATTTTTAACCTTGTATATTTTTTTAACATCAAATCCATTTTAAAAGAAAGCCAAAATCAGAGTGCTGAACCAGACTGATAAGCTTCTGTCGGATATGTTACCTTGTGAAGGTTTTTCTTAGGCATCAGAAATACTCTGTTTTTAACCTCCTAAAGTATAATGACATTTGAAAACATAAATGCATTGTTGCATTTGTTATCACAAGACCTGTCTCTCTTTGCACAACCTGTCAATAGAGTTGAGAAATGTGAGGAGTTTTTCTGGCGTCAAGCTTTTGTGAAAGTAAAAGTTCCTGTTATAGGAGTGTCCGCCCATTGGTGCGCTTCAAAACTTGGTTGGACATGAAACACCTTGTTGAATTATCAGAGCAAAAGATAACTATTTTGGAAAATATTGTAGTCAAAGGCACAAGCATGTGTACATAAAAGTTGAAGGGGAGAAGTTAAATGCAACTTCCAAGGTGTATTTCAGGACACCGCATCCACAGAGCTTAAAATTTTCCTACAGCAGGGTTTAATGTTAATTACTGACCTCGTTGTGTACGTTGGTCAGAAATCTACTTGCCTGAAGTCAATTTTTACCTGCCCCTATACAAATTGTTTTATTTAAAAGTGGTTCTAATAGCCCAGTTTTGTCAGCCTTGATCTCAAACTTATGGAAAACTGCGCATAACATACAGAGTTTTGCCCACAACCTCTAATGCCACTCAACTAAACTCCTGTTCCCTTGACAATTGAAATGCTTGCTTACGCTTCAGCTCACAAGCTTTGTCTTTACCCTCCTCCATTTTTTTTGCAAGTCTACAATCGGTAGTGCACATGTGCAACATGAGATGAGGGGGGAAGAAGATGGCTCACTCCTTAGCTACTTCTATCATCAGCTTCGGGAAAACAATGGGTCTCATTCATGAAACGTGAGCAGAAGGAATTTGTGTGTAAACTGTTCGCAGACGGAAATTTACGTGTATGCCCGCATTCATCAATATTTTAGTAGCTCCGATCTTTTTGTAGCTACTAACAAAATCTACTCCTGCTCCTGACCACTCATAGTGCTTGTGTAAATTTAGTAAAGCACATAAATATATGCTTGGCACTATTGGAAATTACAATTTTAACTGGTATTGCGCTCTGTTATGTAGACAATACACAGATGCCTTTGAAACACAAAATCTAAACATGACAAAATATTAAAAATATAACACATTTAGTTAAATTAGTTGGCAATTAGCAGGTTTAAGATCCAGATTAGGTTCATGATTGTGAATTATCTGTGTAAATCGACTCAGTAGATTACACATTCTGTCTACATGTTGAATGATGATAATAAAAATATCTGTAAGGACAGCCGGATCACAGCCTCTTCAGCCTCGGTGCCTGGGTTCAGCAGGGGCAGCAGGTGGTGGAGCCACAAAGGGGAGACAGGCGAGCGGCTGAGGAAGAGGGCGGAGTGAAGATTGTCCCTCACTGCGGGGAGAGAGGAGAGGGCTTCCCCGGAGGTCGGCCTCTTTACCCGGTCCCTCTCCTCCACACTTCAACTTATTTTCATTGTGCCGATGGTGGCTTGGAAAACTGCCCATAACCGTGTCACACGGGCAGAAGGGAAGGCGGCTGGAGCACCTGTTCAACCTTCTCCCCATCTCCACACTTAGACTTTTTTTCACTCTGCCGACAGTGGAGCTTATATCCATTGTGCTGATGGTGGCTTGAAAAAACCCAGAAGGGATGGCGGCCTGAGCTCAGCCGGTCCCCTTCTCCACACTTTGATCCTACTTGGTTCTATTTCTCCCTCTCTGGGAGCCTGGGCTCACCGCGCAGCAGCCCACCGCATCCATCCATCCATCCATCCACCCCTCACTCCCTCGTGGCCCCGCACATATACCCTGAGGCTCGGCTCTCTCACCGCACAGAGGCCCTCCACATCCCTCCCTCGCCGCCCCGCACATATACTCCCGAGCCTCTCCTTGACCAACTAACCTAAATACTATAAACACACTACTAACTGTAAACCTACACTAAAATACACTTTGCTAACAATACAGTTTGACAAATTACTAGCTATTCTCTCTGCTCTACTACTCTCACTGCTCTGATCCAACCTACTCGCTATCAGTTTGATAACTGCGGACAGAATGGTTTTATAGTAAGGGGAGGGGGAGTAAAGGGAGGAGGGCAGGCTTTAGCGTGGACGGTTCGCCCCGAAAAAGAGTCATTCGCCTCCAATGTAATGTAAATTCAAATGTAGTAACCAGGTTTCAAGCTGTAGAGGGCACTCCACACCACATTTTTAAAATAAAATGTAGATTTTCAGCAGCTTGCACTAAACTGCCAAGATTTTGAGCAGGATCAGTCAGTAACACTCCTATACAACCAGAAACAATGATTATCAGCTGAAAAAAAATGGTTTTAGGGTTTAGTTACTCTTTAAGTCCACTTCACCCAAAATTATTTCGATCTCCGCTTCGGAAAAATTCTTTTCTCTTTCTCTCTCTTTCTTTCTTTGCACCATGACTGACAGGTTGACTGGATGCACCTACACCTCCTTATATGGTGGTCATTGGCTATTCATGGGCGGGGGTTTATGCTAATTGATGATTACCGGGAGCGCGCTGTCACTTCATGATGGATTGGCATTCATGATCATACACACGTGTTTACGATCAAATCTGAGTTTCCCGCAGCGTTCCTGAATCCGGAGTAGGTTTTTAGTAGAGTAGGCTTTTATGTGCAAATCTACACACAGATTTACTCACTTTTCATGAATGAGACCCAATGTGTTTAATACTTGCCTGAGTTGTTTGAGTTGCTCGATTTACTAGCCCATTTTACTTGCCTCGGTCCATCAGGCAATCCTTATTGTTGAGCCCTGTACATGTGCCAAAGTATTTAGATCTATGCGCCACACCAAACTGACAGTTGAAAAAAGCTTAATTTCTCGAGCACTACAAATCTTCAGTCTGGTTCAGTGTAACACTTTAACCTGTCTCTCCTATTTCTAGTTTCTACATTACCCAGAATGCTTTTCAACAGAGAAAGGGATCAAACTTTGTTGCACTCAGTTGAATAATACATATGATTTATTTATGACCCTCTAAATTGAGGTAGCCACCCCTAACTTTCCGAATATATGAACCTGGTTAAAATAATATAAATATTTTTTGCTAAGATGGAATGAAAACAGGCCAGCTTGGGTTTGAATCATATATTTCCACTGTGTAAGCATCATGTGACTCTAATGTGGGGAAAATATTTTGTAATGTAAAGACATTTAAGAGGAAAATCAAGAGTTAAACATCTTGACTACAACCAAACCACAGCATAATTTGATTTGTGACTCTGAGGAACTGACCCCTAAAATACCATTTTCATATTTTTAGATGACTGAAACATTCTCTGCTATCAGTCCAGTTTCCCCACAGAGAGAAAAATATCCACCAAACGGGGAGTTTTCCTTTAAAGATGCTCCTTCTTTGGACTTTTACTGCAGAGCCTCATTCCCTGACTTTACATCTCTGCCCAAAGCTTTGTGTCTGCAGCTTCCTGCCAGTAAACTACTGCATTAGATAGACTGACAGCTTGTATTTTTTATTTAGTCAGTTATTCTTACTGATAACAAAGGAAATGGGAGTTAAAGCACAATTCTGCCACTTAAAGACAGTCAATAGACTAGATATTGTAATATCAGATGTAAAAGCTAAACTGTAACTATTTACATAGAGAATCTCAACACTAACATGTGACATGCTAGAATGCAAAAGAAATCCATATGAATATTTGTGAAATCATCAGTTTATGAAAATGTTACAGTTTCTTTTCAGCAGTGCATCGATAAGGGGTTTTTATACAACATTCATTTTCTCTCCTCTTACCCCTTTTTCTGTGTTACTCGCAAACTTTCAACAACAGTTTTCTTACCACATGGCATGGGTTTTGTTGATATTTTTGCTGTATGTTTAAGGTCACGAGATACGCTACGTGATATTTTAATTTGACTTGTGAAGTTTGTACAATTTTTATCATGCTGGTGTTGGCATCTCTTGCTCTGAATAAATCTTGTGTTGCAACACTGATCACCACCTGTTCTTGTTTTGAATCAGAAGCTGATGATTAGGAAAGTTAATAACAGACATTAAGTATAATACATCTATTATATATTATTAACACACCAGTGTTTTTTCATGTTTTGGCTTTATAACATTACTGTCAAGTGTATTTTTCGTCCTTCAAGGCAGTTGTCAGTTTCAATTCATTAATATCAACCTCCAGCAGCATATCAATACAACAATACAGAATCAACTAATAAATCAATAATACGTATTTTTAAAGAATATAAAAAGAACTTCAAATTTACCAGCTGCCACATTAAAGTGATGAACAAATAAATGCATCAATCGCTGTAATCCAATATAATATAAACTATTTTGAGTACTTATTACACTACTGGCTATTGACAAATATTACCATATTTCTGACAGCATACCTCAATATTGACAAATGCTTTGTCAGTAGCCTTTGATTCATAGCAGTGACTGCTACACAAATAAGAGTACACCTGAGTAATATATGCTGTGATTAAGTTATGATACTTTATGTTGTATAATATCAATGAAGCAAAATAGAAATATAACATAGCAGGCTATATGATGTGGTAAGACCGAGTGTAGTATGATATAGTAGCCTACAGTATAGTGGATTTAAGATATAGGCCTAGTAGGCCTACGGAGGATGTAGCTAATAGTAGTAATTATAACAAAATAATATGGATTATTTTAAGATGATATAGTATTGCAGTGTAACAGAATATCAAACATAAGTATAGCATAAATTATACTTCAAACAACATGATTTTTAGCTTGTCAGTGTTGTACCTTTATAATAGTAGAGATAAATCAGTAGATAATGATACATAAAAATATATTTATTATTGTGTAAATGTGTAGTAGCGGCACGCAGACAGGAGATGGCGCCAAATTGGCGCGCTCCTCTGTATTTCCCTCCATTGTTGTATTTCCGGTTCAAAAACACGCCCTTTCCGGTCTGAAAAGAAGCAGCTAAACACGACATAAACAAACCGAGACAACATTAGTCGTGTAGAGGCAGTTGTTAACGGCTATAATTAACGGGACTCGGATGTACCGTTAGCTCGGGTTGACTCGGTTCCGGTGGAGGAGTGACGGTTACCATGGGGAAGTGTGTTGTCTCCGGGTGTCCGAACCGCGAGGCGAACGTTAACCGGGGGATCTACAACCGGGCACCGAAGAGGTTCTTCAACTTCCCCAAAGACCCCGCACGAGTCAAGGTACGGACACGTGAATTTAACCAGACCTAACATACTATTACATATTTAACGGTAACGTTAAGTTACGTATGGTTACGTATTAAAAACTGGGGCTGCAAAATCCAACAATGAATGAATATTCTAGGTGGAAACTTTAATTTTGGGAATTCTGTTAATTTATGGGATTAAACGGAGAGTCAAGGGAGTAAAATTAACTGTTAGGGTTGTTTCTAAAGCCTCTGAGCCTTTAAACCCTTGTAATAACAATGAAAACAGCAACAAGGACAATGTAATTACATGAGTTGATTCAGGTAATATTGTATTTTATTCTCATTGAACAACAGAAAGAAAACCTCCCCTATGAAACTCCTCGCCAAACAATGGTTTCTCTGCCAGGCCTTCATATTTTCTTTATGGACTTCTTTCATTTCAGGGTGTTGCCTCATCTTCACAAGCCAAGCTGAAGTCCTAATTAATGGGATGCTGGCAAACGATCTGTGCATGTGATGGAGGAGTGTGCTGCACTTCCAGTTCAATAACAGGGCACAGTATTCACCAAAACATGCCTGACGTCCTAGTATCACAGCCAAAATAAATTCATAATTAAAGAATGCGATTTTATATTAAAATTGTGCTTCACTTTTAAAGTTTCCGAGCTGAAGATCAACTGTGCAAACTGCCCAAAATATTAGTAAACACGAACAGCTGTCTCCCAAATCCAGGAACTAGGGTGCTAAATGCAAATGGTGATGTCAAGTCTAGAGTCGCTCCACAGACACTGAATTGGTAAAGATGTTAGAGATGACGCTGAGAGTACCCAGGGGACTGTTCTGTGTATATAAGTACATTTTCTGATGCTACAATAGAATAAAGTCCATTTGGTTGTAAAAGAGAAAAACAATCAGTGGGTTCACAAAATCAGACAAGTTTGAAACTAACTTCTCTGGTTCCTGGCTTTGAGAGAGAGCAGCTCATGTTCACAAATACTGACTGAACTTTCTCCAGCAACGGAAATAACCTATTGGAATTCTTGATTTAGGTGGTGTTACCCTTTAACTGACCCTGTGCAACACTCTCTTTGTTTTATAGTCGTGTAATCAGAAATTCAAACAAATCAGCAAAGCTCTGTTAAGATGTATCCAGTGCAAAAATATACAGCGTACCAGCAGTAACACTTTTGACTCTGTCCAGGTATGGCTGGCAGCCCTGAGGGAGACAGACAAGCAGGACTCGACAGAGCAGCATTTAATCTGTGAAGACCACTTCCTGCCAGAGGACATCTCCACCAACGGCGTCAACAGTGACGCCATTCCCATCATGCCCCCATGTCTGGATGGGCCCTTGATAAGCCCCTGGGGAGCTGAGTCATCAGACGAAGAGGATCAGTGGGCCACCGGTGGCGGCTGTGATGACGACGATGATGACAACGCTGATGAAGGTGTAGATGATGGTCCTGCTAATGTGGAGCCTCCAGCGCCAGAACTTTCTGTAGTGGATATACCACAGCAGGTCAGAAGACTGTTATACCATCAAATGTGTTAGTGAATATGAAATATCTCTGTATATTCTTGTTAATATGTAGCTTAAAGTAGATCCCACTGAAGTGTATGTCCTGAACCAGAAAACCAGACTTTATATTGATTATCTACTTATACTAAGGTTGTGATTGTCCCATCAGTTCTCTCAGTAATGCTG
This sequence comes from Epinephelus awoara, assembly GCA_035609425.1. Taxonomy (NCBI): domain Eukaryota; kingdom Metazoa; phylum Chordata; class Actinopteri; order Perciformes; family Serranidae; genus Epinephelus; species Epinephelus awoara. Next base: position 12,495,951 of record CM069305.1, read on the forward strand.
AATTAATTTGAGTTTTTCTTGACTTGAAGTTCGATTTATCAAAATATCCAACAACAATAAACATCAACAACTGCAAAAAAAATCATGTGTAATTGATAGAAAAAGTAATGCACAGGCTTCTTGTGGCTGTAGACAATAAACAGTGTAAAACGTAAAACTCCCATAACATCAACATGACTGTAATTAATGGCTAAATTTTTTTAAGTTAAAATTGTAATCTCTTAAATATTGGTTAATAATCAAACTTCATAATGTGTTAGATGTCATCAGAGTAGATTTAATCTGCTGTTTTCACTTTCGGAATTCCAGGAGGATCCAGATGCCATGAACACTTCAGAGGCCATGACTCCTGGGTAAAACACATCTTCTGGGTTTCCTCTTATGTGTTATAGATTGCTGGTTAAATTGGCATGAAATTTACATGAGCTTGACAGAAATTACAAATTTTAACTCAAGCTGAACAAAACATTTTCTCTTCTATCCAGCGTCAGCCTTTATCAGAAGAAAGAGAGCATTCAGACTAAAAGAGTCAACAGAACAGGTGTGTGCTTCTGTCAGATCTTCAGCCAAACCTGATCTTTTATTTATTTGACAATATACAACACAAATAATAAGATACTAATAAGATGGATGTGGTGTTGTACTCAGATGTGTCCTTGGGAGCGCTGACACAGCATTTCCTGGAGCTGATACTGAACGCTCCGGACAACTTGGTGGATCTCCGGCAGGTGACCACGAGCCTGCAGACACGCAGGCGGCGAGTCTACGACATCACCAACGTCCTGGAAGGCATCAGCCTCGTTGAGAAGCAGTCTGCCAATAAAATCAAGTGGATGTAAGTGAAAAGATGAAAAGATATGTTGAGGGTGGATGTCTTCAGGTTGTGGTGTTATTCACTGTGCGTGTTTGCTTTTATATCTTGGTGTTTTATGGACTTTACTAGTCGCTGTTACCCCAAGTTAAAAACAGTTTACCAGAGGTGTGGACTCGAGTCACAAATCTGATGACTGTAGACTTGTCTTGACAAAGTGAAAAAAGATTAATAAGGTCATAATAACACAAATAAAATAACTGATCCTGGACCAGTATCTTGATTTTTTTTAGGTAGCTAAAATACATTTTGTTATTGATCCCTCCACAGCAGTACCTCTCAAGATCCCATTTCAAAAGAACCAAAACTATCCCTTTTAATTTCCAAATCCACTTTGTTTAACAAATCTTTCAGTTTCCAGTCAAGTTGCACAAGAGAACCATGAAGAAACAATATTATGTTACTGAGCGCCTGTAGGAAAAGATGATACCATTTATCTTTTTATTTAATTTTGACATAAAACAAGCAGCAAAATCCACTAGTTGTAGCCCCATTATGTAGTATGTATGATGAGCTGAAATCATCTGATAATATTTGCCATGCCACTTTATCTGTTTATCTGCTCTATTTTGGATTTTCTTGGAAAAATCATTCATTTTGAGAGCTCTAATCTGTAAGGTCAAGAATGTCCTTAAACGCTGTTTAAAAAGTCTTGTGTGTTGCTGGAAAGCTTTGCGGTAAACCTGCTGTCTGACTGTCGTCTGTCCAGAGGAAGCTGTCAGATCTCCAACTTCCTGTGGAAGAACCGGAAAAGGTTCGAGAGAGAGCTGGAGAACCTGAAGCTGGTGGAGGAAACGCTCGACACCCTCATCAAAGGCTGTGCCCAGCAGCTCTTCGACATGACCGACGACATGGACAATGCAGCATATCCTTTCACACCAGACCCAGAGGAGCAGCGGTCTGTCCTGTTGTTTAGAATAGACATCCATCCCTCCATTCATCAGTCATGAGCTCTTTGCTACTATGGAAAATGAATGACCTGACTCCCAGAGCTTCTCACAACCTGAGCCACATCGACTCTATAGGATGAAGTGTTATGTTGTGTTTCCAGCTTGCTTCACTGCCCCCATGTGGCCAAAACATCAATTAATGCAGGTTTAATAAACAAACCAAAAAAGAAGGAAATCTACCAACAATGGTTTCGATCCATTAATCCATCCTCACTTCCCAGAGCATTCTCCCTTTTGTCTAAAAACATTACACACTGTGTTTTATGAATCAGATTTAATTTGTCTCATGTTGCCAAAACAGACATGGGAGGAAGAACAGGCATCGAGCTCATGTAAATCTTCAGATTAATCTTGGAGGCCTACAAAAAGTTTTTTTAATCTAGGGAGTGAATGAAACAGTTGTGAGCAGGTTTTCTTTAACCTTTCCTGCACGTTGGCCTACGTGACCCACGAGGATATCAGCAGGGTAAGAGCCTTCGAGGAGCAGACGGTGATCGTCGTCAAAGCTCCGGAAGAAACCAAGCTGGAGGTTCCTGCACCCAAAGAGGTAAAAAAAAAAAAAACAATGACTGAGTAGTTTTCTGGATGATCCGGTGTGTTTGGGTCAATATTCAAGAAGATAATGTGTGTGTGTGTTGACACAGGACAGCATCCAGGTCCATCTGAAGGGGGGTAAGGGTCCCATCATGGTGGTGACCTGTGAGGTCGGGGCAGGAGATGCATCTGCAGAGACTGGCAATGGCTGCTTGTTAACGCTGGAGGAAAGCCGGATAAAGACTGCTATGCTACACACAGGTAACAACAACAACAACAACAACAACAACAACAACAACAACAACAACACCACATGCCTAAACATCCCTTTGCATGTGTGCACCGCAGTTTCTTGTCTCTCATTGGCCGACAGCGATAGCAGTACATCTATGATAAGCTAAATTAAGTGTTTAATATTGTTTGTTGTTGCAGAGTCATCGAGTCCACAGAGTGCTGTGCAGAGCGCATAGCCACCAGCTGACCACCAGGAGGCGCCAGCTGTCCTCACGACACCAGCCAGGAAAAACCACAGCAGCCTGAGTAGATGGGCTCCTGATAGTGAAATACAGCTAAGCCTCAACAGTTACAGAGATTTCAGCTGACTGAGCTCACATGTGGTACAATATTGAAATAATACCCAGCTGATACATGTTTAAATCAGCTGAAGCATTCACATATATCATCAGGTTCAAACTGATCAGAAGCAAAACAAAGACGTTTCCTCATAGAGATCAACATGGAAGACACTACTCATGGATCTCTTTCATTTTTTTGCAAAGTTTGTTTGTTCGTTCTTTTATTACGTTGGTTCACAAGAAGGAAACGCAGTAACAATGAAGGACAGGGTGCCAACACTTTGACTGGGATGTTAGCTTTATTTTTGTATGAGAGATGACAGAGGAGTGACTCAGCTCATGTGTAGATGCAGTACACAGCTGTGCCTCTGTACTGCAGAGAGGCTTTGTATTATTTATCACGATCATGTACTGACCATCAGTATGTTGTATATTTTATTTTGTTTATATGTTTGTCTTAAACTTTTCTTTGTTTCATCTTGAACTTTCTAATGGAGAAAACATCTCAAACACGCTGTGATCAATAAACAAATTGAACTCATATAACTCTTGCACATCAGCTTGTTTCCTCTCACCACCCTGCAGCCTTCAAGGTTGCTGGTCTGAATCCCTGAAGCAGTAAAGGGAATGGAATGTTTTGACTGGTCTGGGGCTCTACACGTCGCTGAGGTACCCATGAACAAGGCGCTGAATCGCCGCCAGCTTGTAGGCCTGCTAGAACTCTGTAGCTCAACCTGCCAACAGACTCTTGAGATGTGTCAGACAAAGCGAGGAATCTGAGCGATGAGTAATACTTGTTTCCACCTTTATGAGTCGATAAGACTTGTGGTGATTTTTGGTATTTTCACTCCCTTAAATTTTGGAATACTTGAGTGACAGTTTTGGAAAAACAGACTCCCTCAGAAGTGAGGAAAGAGTACTGTAGATATAAAATGGTTTCGCTAAAGATACCTGTGCTCAGTTTAAAAGAATCACTACATTATAATACAGCAACCTGTCAATAAGGCCGGGGCCCTTCTGTGTGGAGTTTACACATTCTCCCTTTTTAGTTACTTTTAAGGTTTGAGGCATGAAATGACAACAGAAATAGGAATGAAAACACTGAAGTACATTAAAGTACATTAACACCTTGAAAGCAAAACATGTTTAAAAGAAATGAACATCGATGTTTTAGAAGTACAGATAAAAAAAACTCAGTATATATGAGTAAAATAGTAACACTGGATATCGATACATTAAGCCTTTCAGTATGTGTGAACACTTCTCTTTGTTTTGAAAGCTAAGGGTTTCAGTTGTAGTTATCTTGTATGCCACACGCAATAAGAATACATGAAAATGATGCACAATAATAAACATTTAAGAGTCAAAGTTGTACCATGTCAAGTCAATTTTACAACGAGCAACAGGGGAGCAACAGGGGAAGGATCATGCTCCAGGACAAAGAGCCCGTACTGTATCTAGGTGTGTTATAATGACCTCTTGTGTTACCAAAGTGTAACTGCATGATCTGCAAAATCATCACTGCCACTATGCAGTATGTGTTAAAAAGGAGAATTGTTAAATGGTAAGGAAGGTTTTAACTCACTGAATTAAATTTGTCTCTGTATGCATGCTGATACTTTAATTTTAATGAGGTGATAAGGGTCACTGCACACAGCATACTCATCTTTCATTGCAAGTGGCCATATTGATGTTTGGATTGAGAGCTCCATCCTTCATGATCCCTCCGAGTTATGACTTTGTCATCCTCCCATTATTATAAAGATGTGTTTGTGTTAAAGATGTTAGCTCTGAGTGAGGACAGGTAGGATGGAATCCCTTTCTCTGAAGCCACTCTGTGTAGGGAACATGAAAGACAGCCAGACCAAAGCTCAGAGGTGAGATGTGGATCTCTGTTCATGGCTGTTCTTCATTGCTGAACTAACAACTCTCTAGTTACACTCAAAGCTCTGTGTGTGTTGTACTGAAGCCCAGAACAGCTGCAGAGACCAGACTCTCCTGTACCCAGCTGTGCGTCCACAAAGAGTGATTGATTCATCACTGCAAGGCTCAAGAACCATATCACATTGCAGATGTTTGTCAGTAAACTGACACAAAGTGCACCCCAAATTATGCATTCACAGATAACTGGCATTGCTGTTTTTTTACAGTAATCAGAGACATATGGGCAGGGAGGAGAAAGGAGACACTATGTTCAAGAATGAGGTCGTATAAATTGTATTCTGAGAATTTCATGGACTTGGCCCCACGACATGAGCTGGAGAGTTGGGTACTTTTAAAAAAGTTATGGGACCGATATTTTTCCTTTAGTCTGGATCACAAGTTAGTGTTGTGCTCACAGATTATAAATGGCCATCTCACAACAGTGGGAAGAAAAAGTGGAGCTGTAATATAGACTCATGTGATGACCTCAATCTGGCAGGGATCACAAAGAGGTTTGAGAAGGGTGAGCAGGATTTTTTACGTATTCAATACAATGATATCTTGTGAACTGGATATGTTCTGTGTATACATCGATCAGACAAAACATTAAAACCAGTGGCGGGTGAAGTGATTAACAATGATCATCTGGTTTCAATGCAATAATCTGATGGGAAACTTTTGGTCTTGCAGTCATGTGGATGCCACTTCACGCACTCCATCCACCCAAACACCGTTGCAGACTAAGTGTCCTCCCTCATGGCAACAGCACTCCCCAATGGCAGTGCCCCCCTCCAGAGCGACAATGCACCATGCCAAAATGAAAAAAATACTCAGCAATGGAACATGACAAATAGCTCAAGGCATTGACCTGGCTGTGTAATTCCCCAAATCCCAATCTGATCGAGCATCCACAGTGCGTGCTGGTACCACATCTCTCAACCCACAGGGCTCAAAGGATCGGCCATCAATACCCTAGTGCCAGACACCACAGGACACCCCCGGGGGTCCTTTGTTTATGCCCTGACAGGTCAGATTCAAGTCTGATCCAAAGAGACCCCACCATGGACCAGGAGCAACTCTGGGGTACTGGCTCATCCCACAAATACTCAACTTGATGGTGATCTAGGGAATTTGGAAGCCATTTTGACATCTGAAGTTCTTTGTCATGGTCCTTGAGGTGTTTCTGAGCAGTTTCTGGGGTGCTGCATGGTGCCTGTCCTTCAGGGTGGACCGCTGCCATCGGGGAGTGACGGTGCTATGACTGGTGAACATTGAATTGTAACAAGATGATCAAAGTCATGTTATTTGGTACCTTTAGTAACCCTATATGGACATGTACCTAGACCCTAGATCTATTTAGCATTTCCACCAGAGACAGTGCCCTTACATGTAGGCGGGGTTGTTGTCACTCACTGCTCCATTCAGCCCTCGCTGTATTAACTATTTACCGTCCATGGCACAGGGTAGCATGGCAACATTTTCAGAAAAAATGAGAACAAGCTGAAGTGAGAGTCTCTCTTGATGGGATATTTAAAAATAGTGGGTTTTTGCTCTGAGTCCTTGACAGGCAAGAGCACGAGTGTAGTGCTGCCAGAGCACACTGAAACTACCCTTTGCTACATTTTTTCCCCCAAGTGAGAATTAGAATATATGCTGGTTGAAATTCATATACATATACTCAAAGCTATTATACTGACATTTAAGGTGTGTTCACTGATATATTGCCAACTCATGCATTGAGTAAACATTCACCTGAAAAGTTGGCTTCCGGCAGTCGGCCCAGTGAAGTAAAATATTTTTTTCTCAGTCTTACTTATGTATGAAAAACCTGCCATGGTATGAAAAGTGGTTAGGTACCTTCCAAAACCAGTCACAACTGGAGCGTTCTCTATGACCAATCAACGCCCTGCAATGTTTCTAGCTCCACCTTTTAGTATTGGATCAGTGTGCTAGGTCCCCAAACAGAGGGGTGATGAAAAATGAGGACAGCTCTGTTTGTACCATCGACATCTTTTCACAATGGAAACAGAAAACTAACTGTTGTAATATATAACAGACCTGAAGTGGACTGCTTTGTGGTAACAAGGCTTTGGACACGAAAATGTGGGAAAATAGGGTCCAGGGTAAAAATAACCTCAAGTTTCCCTTTAAAATAATTGTATCAGTAATATAAAGTGACGGGCTGACCCATGTGCAACTGCTGTTCACATGGAACCCTTCTGCCAATCGGCCTTCAAAGTTCTCATTTGAATATTTGCTGCGACCACCAGCTCAGCCTGCTGCACTCATGACCTGGCTCCGGATAAGTGGTTGAAAACGGATGGATGGATGGATAGATATAAAGTGACATACTAGTATTTGTAAGAGAGTTTGTATAGTTTACTTTCCCACACCTCAATGTATCCCCTTTATAAGCCACTGTGGTTGATGATCATTGGTAATTTACTATCTCAAATATTTTGTAATGCAGGATTAAAATGATCTTGACCCTTTACATCACCACCACCCAATGGACAGACTGCATCACTGCATCTCCAAAAGAGGAGACTCATTTTTTTTTTCCCAAAATGAAACCTCATTCCTGTTCTGGGAATTCTTAAAAAGCAGAAGGAGACCAACAAATGCCCTTCAGACAGTCTTTAACAGCGGGAGCAAAGCCACAGTTTTTTGGAGTGTTTTTAGATTTGCAGACAGGATTCATCTCGTCTAACAGACTTGCATCCTCTGTATCTGGGTCTTCCTGTCCGTCACAAATATACATGACGAAAAGGCTACCTTCCTGCCACGAACATGGTGAATATGGAACAGAGAGTAATAGAGGAAATGATACTTGATTGTCTCTCATTTTGCCTGTGGATGGGAACATTATGGCTGCCAGGCACTGTGTGTGTGTGTGTGTGTGTGTGTGTGTGTGTGTGTGTGTGTGTGTGTGTGTGTGTGTGTCTCAGATAATGTTTCCTGTGAGTGCCACCACAACATCCCCAAACCTCAAACCGAAATCCTGCAGCCAAACTGTGGCCGAGTCTTTCCTCTATCTATCAAGCTGTCTGAGCGACCCACAGAGCACTTTGTGCTGTCTTGGTTTTGGAGACGATGCTCTCATTCAAAGGAGCACATACTGACGGTAAAAGGGACCAGAGAACAAGCCTCAGCTGTCAGACCTCCAATATTACAAGAAACCAACAGGAGAGGGTGAAAGCAGTCAAGGACAAACTGGCTTAGAGGGATTAATAACCAGATAGGTGATCTAATGACTTTAAAACAAAGAGGAAAAATAAGTGTCTCCAAACACTTTCTGCCACATGTTTTGGTTTGATTATTACTTGAGCTTTTCAGAGAGGTTGATGAATAAAAGTCTCTGAGAAAAAAAGATGGAAGTGCAACAGAAGCTGTGCGTTCCTTTGAGATAAATGCTAATGTCATCAGGGTAATATACTCACAGTGAAAATGTTAACATGATGCCAAAGTCCATCACTTATTTTAATGGTTAGCATGCTAACATTTACCATTTGTTAATTATCCATAAACAGTGCAACCCAGTCTGGCACCACACATCAATCTGCAACATGGTCTCACACTCAACTTGTCAAATACTGATGCTTGGGTCAGAGGCCCTCAGCGTTAGATACCGATACACTACGGCAGTCTAATGTGGCTGTTTAAGGCACACTGGGCAGTGACATATTTACTACAGATTTAAAGCATAGTGTAAATATTGCAAACTGAGCGGTGAGACGTTTTGGAAAGTGTGGGATCCAGCATTTTTGCAGTTTACCCATATTACAAAACAGTTGCGTGCTCCAGCAGTATTAAATTGCTGCCGTACTCTGTTAGATGACAAATGGACCAAAGCGTCAGAGTATTGAATCCTTTTCCACTGAGTGACTCTGTCCTGCCAAAGTGTTTCCAGTAAGTCTCATCAACTAACCACATAAAATGCTTAATGAATGGGTTAAAATAACACCACCATGCGTAAGTTAAAGCTCAACTAAACTTTTTTCCCTCCATGTATTTTTTTTAAGTCATAATTACACCAAAACCAGAAAAACACCCCTTTCTGAATTGCTACTCATAGCAGTTTTACAGCGTTTTCACTCTGTTTTTATGGGGTTTGGTGACTCTAGAAGTTCCTGCAGTGACGCTTTGAAGCTCTGAAAACACGCTGAAAACACATTGAGACACACTTTGCATTGACATTTCTGGCATCAAGTTAAAAGGAGAACAACAGATCTGCATGTAACATGGAGACGGGTACGTACTTGTACTGGTTTGGCACAAAAGGTCCGACTTCATAGTTGGAGTTTTTCCCGTAGAATCTTGATTATATATCCAAGATTTCTTTAAATATTACCTTCTGTTCACTATTTTATGAATCTGAACTGGGTAATATACGTTTTTAGATTGTTCTTTTGTTTTCTTATCTAGTTCGTTATTTTATTTCTCTCTGAACAACAAAAAAATAAACATATACTGGTCAGGCAAAGGTTCAGGCTGTTCTCATGCACTGTTTGTATGTTTTCCCATGAAGAGTAATGCACCACAGTTCCCTTATAGAAGGCGTCAGTAATTTGTATATAACCCATGTAATCAGGGAGGCTGCAATCACATGACCGATGTGTTGATGGGAGTAAAGAAGCCAGAAGTCCACTTAAAGGGATAGTTCAGGTTTTTAGACATGAAGTTGTCTGAAACGCTGACCATCTGTAGCTGTTTGGTTCCGTGTCCCCCTTATATCTTAAGAACTACTTTTTCTCCGGTAAGCTACGGGCCATTTCTCAGAGCAGGAGGCTCTTTGACAGAAGTGACACTGTCACATCAGAGCTACAGATGGTCAGGGTTTCACACAACTTCATGTCCAAAAACCCGAACTATCCCTTTAAGGAGACAGGCTGGGGTGGTGGATGAGTCACAAATCATAAGGCTTTCCAACACAAGACTCTCCCCTAAGAGATCCGTGCTCGGAATCGTGTGAAACCAAGTGAATTTTGAATCATTTTGAGTTGTGTCATCACCATGTTTCTTTCCCTAAACCTAACCTACGTAACTTTACTTGCCTTAACCAAGTGGCAATCTGTGTGGCTGAAAAATAAAGGAAACACGTAAGTGCCAAAAACAGTTCTTTGAATGGCCACTTGAGGCTGGCTCCAGAAGCGAGTCAGTCCCCATGGGCTCCCATGTGTACAAAAACAGTTTAGGTATCTATGGTTAATTTCTCCCTTCATGACAACTGTGCGGGGGTGATGGCTGAAATGCTGTATTTAAAGCTTCAAAACGGGAGTCCACAAACCAGTGGGTGAGGTCATAGTGGCTATATCCATCATTTTTATATTCCATCCATCCATTTTCAACTGCTTGTCCAAAGCCAGGTCCCGAGGGCAGCAGGCTGAGCAAAGTATTCCAGACGCCCCTCTCCTCTCAGCCCTACTTCACCACAATGGTTCGGCACAGCTGCAGATGCCGATCAAACAGCAGATCTATCTCATGCTCCATTCTACCCTCACTTGTGAACAAGACCCTGAGATACTGGAACTCCCTCACTTTGGGCAGTAACTCACTCCCCATACCTTGCCTGGTATGGGGACACTGGGGCCCCTCTCTGGAGCCAGACCTGGGGGGAGATCACCAGCAAGCATCTGGTGGCTGGGCCCGAATGAATGACATGGAGTTGCCACCCCGTGGGCCCACCACCTTCAGAGACTAGCATCGGGGCCAGTCTATGGCCTAAACCTAACCTAAGTACCTTTACATAAAGTAGGTAACTTTACGTTTCGTATATAACGTCAATTGTGGGGCGCTAATTTATTAGATATCATACAAACCATTGTATAAGGATACGTTAGTTAAGATTAAATCAAAGTACAATAATCCACCCATGCCAAAAAAAGATTTCCACACACAGTGACAGGCTAATGACAGAATAAACACCTGACCTGAATCTGGGTTCATCCTCTTCGTCTGTGGTACACTGAATTGTACATATGGCTGCTTTTGTTCATAGTGCAGTAAGTCAAAGCTCAAATGGTGGAAATGTGATCAAAATATAATATTACTGTTTGTTTCATGCATTAATATGAGAAAGGTTATAGTTTTTTTTAATCACTCACTTTTCAGCGGAAGCTCAAGTGACGTTCAAGTCACATGGTTCATGTACGTCACCATTTATTCACCAAGTGTATTTCCATTGAACTTTGACGGAAAAGCATAAAAACTTTCCACTGTTTCTGCTCAGGTTTGCATGCACAAATTGAAAATAATCAAATAAAAAGTGTTAAAAATGGAGATAAAAAAGGTTAATAATAAGGAGGAGTTATAATCAAAAGACGTTTTTGCTTATTTCTTATGTATTTAAACTGACTGTTGGTGGAAATCTCATGTGTACAACACAGCTGATAGATAGAGGTTAGTGAATTAGCTGCCACACACACACACACACACACACACACACACACACACACACACACACACACACACACACACACACACACACACACACACACACACACACACACACACAGTGAGACAGCTCGGTGTGTAGTTGGGTGTGGGCCATGACGCATGCTGATGGTTAACATGTTGCATCGCAGCATGACTTTCTGAAACAGCAGTGGGTTGTTCGGAGCTGATGACGCCAATCAGGACTATAAATAACACACATACACCACATACACACACAAAACACACACACACACACACACACACACACACACACACACACACACACACACACACACACACACACACACACACACAGAGGAGTCCACCATGTGCGTCACACAGATTATAAATGCCACCATCCTCTCTCCTCCCAAATTTCACGTCTGTCCTCTCACTCTGTTCCCTCTCCAGTGAGGGCTGCAGAGTCATCATCTGCTCTGTGTTATAGGATGAAAATTATTGTAATAATAATAATAATAATAATAATAATAATAATAATAATGATAAATTATTATTTTTCCACTTTTTTCCCTCATGACTCGCACGCACAGAAATTAAAACACACAAAAAAGGAATCCTACCGATGAGTTTCATTGGTTTTATTTTGATTATTTCAGTTTTGGAGTGTCATCAATTTAAACTCATAAAACCTAAGTGATCTGTAATCTTTCTCAAACCTCCCACCAGTGTCCAACACTGTATCGTACATGTGAGAAAAATATGAACTGCTTGTTTATTTTACCCCAGTTGATGTTTGTGCTTGTGTTTTTTCTTTATTGCAACCCCATCCCCTCCAATTAGTTTCCTCTATATGAAGTACAAATAATGTCCTGCAGCCTTGCAGCTCCTCAGTGTGAGGTAGGGCTGCCCTCTGATAATCGATCAAACATTAGTCGACCAGAAAGATCGTTAGTCAGCAAGATTTCACTGGTCACTTAGTTGCAACAAAAGGTCAATTAACAGGCGGCTCGCTCAGTGTGTGATGTGCACTTGTAGATTAAATATAGGTCTATATTAATGAAGGTTCATTAAAACGGTTTTGTATTTCTCTGTAATGTAGCACAGTGTTAACAATGTTACTGATACTATTCTTTCTCAAACCATGAACTCAAACAATTGTGTTGCCCCACCCAAAATGTATGACTAAATTATTGAATTAATGTCGTGAACATGTCAGCGACTACTCGACTAATGGCTCTAAATGATGACTATTGGTAGACTAGGAAAATTGGTGGACTTGGTCGGGGGCAGCCCTAACTGTAGGTGTGTTTTATCATTTTGTATTAACAGGATATGGTTTATGTGCTGACAGTAAAACTGCCAATCAAACCTGAAAGATGATCAAAACTGTTTTAGCACCAATATAATGATTTATTTCTATTTCCCTTTCGTAACAGCAGTGTATTATTAACAGCATTAAAACACTAGTAGTGTTTTTAGTTTAGTCACTTCACTGTGAAAATGGAACAAAGCTCGTCTCTTCACAAAACCTCATAACGGTGTTTGCCTTTCAACTTTCAGTAAGAGAAAGTATTCAAAGATCTGAACTTCAGCCTCTCAGATGAGCAGGTTTATCGGATCAAGTATTAAGAGCTTGAAAACTTGGGTAAGTAGCTTAACAACATCCCAGTTGTCTGTAAGATGGCTTCACCACTGTGTGCCTCTTTCAAATGGCACCAGCTGTGGTCAGAGTGAACAGGACTTTTTTTTAGACTCTTTACAGGTAATGGGAAGAGTCAAAAGTCTCTTTTCTCTGTAGATCAGAAAGGTTTTAAAAGGCAGGGAAACAAAGAGCAAGAGTGAATCCGGACCAGGTAGACAGCTTTGACAAAGAAAGGAAGAAAGGAAACTGCTGTCCATATAAAGACTACAAGGCTGATGAGTTAACACAAAGCAGCTGTGATGAGCTCAGCAGGTGACAGAGTCAACCCTAATCATCCCCAAATAATGGACTTGGACTTAAGTAATAATGTACTTTAAACTTATCCAGATTCTACAAATGAGTGCATTTAGAGTTGATTTCATGTCTTTTCATGGTTTTAATTTCATCTTTAATACACATGCTGTGATCTAAGCCATTAAAATATTATTATTAATAATAACAATAGCTATTTATGGTGCACTTTGCACAAAACAACATAAAATAAAGACAAAAAAATCTCACTTTAAGGAGAAGCAGGTTCATGTCCATGACCAAAATAACATGTGACAAAACAGCAAGACAGACCTTGAGATTACAGCATGTTTCCTCCAGTCTCTGCCTGCCACATGTGTGTCATAAAGAATCTGGGGTTACTGATAAACACTTAATGTCGAAGAGTTTTGCAGTAAGATCCCCCACATTAAGTTGTTTAGCAGGACTGTCAGTGCAGTGAATACATCATGCATACATGGAAACAGAATAGGGGTTTTGTTTTCCTGCACAGTAAGTTTCACTCTTTTTTCTTTTCCTACTGATTTCCTCACCTGATATATTTCATGTAACTTGCTGTAACCTCACAAGCCAACTGCAATAAAACAAGGAATGAAAATGAGGCATCAACTTATTACCTGTATCTTAATAATTTCAATTTTGATGTGAAAAAGTTGCATTTCCATCTTGAATATTAAAAATAAAACAAATTTGAACCAAGTATGTCATGCAAATAATAAGTCTCATTTTTTAGCAACATCTCAATCCCAACTCGTCAGACCCTTATGCCTGGTCACTGCCCCGGCAACATCAGGCACAGACGCACAGTCTCTTTAGTATGGTAAGATATACACTGGGAGGCAGCATTTATTGAGGCTCTGGACAAGAGTGAGAAAATTTGCATCAGGTGGCAAAGCAAACGGGACATATGTGAGATGGTTCAGACAAACTCTGGACTTCCACTCTGGAGCCTGCTGTTTGTGTCCTGTGTGAAAACAAGTCAACTGAGGTATTATAATGACAACGTAGTTAGTATTTGTAGCACACAATGCTAGTGACTTTGTATTACGTTAGCAACAAGCGCACTTATTTTAAGCTAAACCATGATCTTTTTGTCAAATGGTAACCACTTCCTGTTTTCAAAGCCTAAAGAAATAAACCAAAAGGTTTTTTTTTAGCTATGTTCTAAGTTTATTTAAAAAATACTGCATTTAATGAGCAGAAACCGTACATTCTTGTGAAAATTATTTTGAAAAGAGACGCCTCTGAAAATCTAAAACTCACACAGGAGGAGTACTGACCATGTCACGTTATGTATAATACTCCTTACATACTTGGCTAGGTTTGGTTTGGGCCATCAGCCCAGCGCAATGCAGCTTGTCTTGAGTGATGATCTATAAAAGCAGTGGGCTGATCCACAGCTGAAGTCCCCTGTTATTTTTGCTGCATGTGTTTTTCCACAGCACGGCAGATAAAAGAAGTTTACCTGTTGGTTGAGCTGTTTGCAGAGGTGCAGTAAGAGCCTGATTTTATTATTTCCCCATGCCATTATTGGACTTGCCTTTATGTAAGAAAGCTGCTAACAAAGCTCCGCTAGTTCAGTAAAATACACATTCCAATTCCAATAGATTCTTCACAATAAAAGTCCCCCTTTATTTTGTTACTTAAAAACTTTTATTGTGAAGCAGCAAATTGAGGAAATGTTGAGTTTTCGAGCAGCACCTTCATACATCTTCATTTAAAATATTTTCATTTGATGGAATGTAAAACACTGTCAGTTTGAATATCTTTGATCTTGTTTTAACATTTGATATCTTCAGGAAGAGTGGACCCATGGAACCTTAAAGCTAATGAATAAATCTAAATTCATTTATCCCGCTCTGCCCTTCAAACACAAGCTCACATACTTTAGTTGTGGAAAAAGTACATGATGATATTGTGTTAGCTTTCACCTAACCCGAACCCTAATTTTAACCATATCAGCATCATTCTGTGAGGTGACGTCCCCAAAATGTCCTCACAAGACTGTGACTGCACTGTCAGGAGTTGATCCTCATAAGAATAGCTTAACTTGACCGCACACACACACACACACACACACACACACACACACAGAGTGAGTCAGGTCTTGGCAGAGTTATCACTCCTGTCACAGTCTCTCCATGAGCCCTGGCTCTCAGTTCACAGTTTCAAGGTACAAACATGTGCATGTGTGTGTGTGTGTGTGTGTGTGTGTGTGTGTAGGTACAGTATGTTCCTAGATGTGTGTCTTTTGTTGTGTATACAGTACGTATACACAATAGTATGTGCACGTGTACTTGGATTTGTGTGTGTGTGTTTGTGTGTGCTGGTTTATTGATGGTGTTCCTTCCTCTCTTAATATTGGTGAGTACAATAAATCTTCTGCAGGACGTACACACACACACACACACACACACACACACACACACACACACACACACACACACACACTGAGGAAGGCCATCAATTCAGCTGATGTCTGTAAGAAAGGGCAAGGGCGTGTTGGATCATAAACAG
Organism: Epinephelus awoara; assembly: GCA_035609425.1. NCBI lineage: Eukaryota > Metazoa > Chordata > Actinopteri > Perciformes > Serranidae > Epinephelus > Epinephelus awoara. The sequence continues at coordinate 12,511,689 of CM069305.1, forward strand.
GTTACTTTTATAGTCTCTTTGTGTGTGTGTGTGTGTGTGTGTGTGTGTGTGTGTGTGTGTGTGTGTGTGTGTGTGTGTGTGTGCAAATTAAATTGATGCTGTCTTCCCGCTGAACGTCCAGGAGTCCACAACCTGCAAGGAATTGTGGGTAATGTCACTCCCGTAAAGACACAACCTGCACACGCTCAGTCTGGCGCTGAGGAGGAAGGGAGGAGTGTGTTTATTGCCGGGATAATAAATCACAAACAAAGACATCCAGAACATCCACTGCTGAAGGTGAAATTAAACGAGACTTACGGTTTATATAAAGAATTTAAATAACTATTTTGGTATTTTTTTGTACTTTCGACCAGCGTTTCTATTAGTACAGTGCAGCTGAAATATTCAGTCTCTTCTTCAGTACTTAGATCTGTCAGCACATTGTGGCCGCTGAGCCCTGATCATCTAATGTAATGTTGCTTGTACTGTTAATTGAGAAATTAAAATGCATTATTCATTTCTGGCCACTAGGGGACAGAAGTTGGAGTCACGCTGAAGAAGAAGAGGAATTAGAAGACATACTCTATTAATTACTTTATTTCACTCTGTTGTTGTTGTCCTCACACACACATGCACATGATTTAGTTGTGGAGAGATGCCAGAGTGATGGGGCTGTCACACAGTCAGACATCGCAGCAGTGCTCAGGAAGTGAACTGGCACCTCTCCAGCTCTTAGTCCACACTCCATAACATGTCCGTACGGGACCATCCAAACAAGCCAAGTCCCTACTGGCTGAGCTGCTGCCGCCCCAGAGTCATATCTTCAGCCTCAGGGCTCGTCTAGGATTTGCACCCAGGACCTCTTACACCCTAAGCAAGAATCATACTCCGAGCCCATACTGGAGTCATGTTTCTATTCATCAGATGGCTATATGTTTAATATTCACTCTCCTTGTATCTCAGGTTTGTTTCCCACCAGTGCTTGAGAAAAGTATCTTCACCAGCTAGTAGCAAACTGCTGTTTGCTGTTGGGTAGTGAGGCAAGGGTCAAGTCAACAGAAAGCAACCCGTGGGCCGTGCAGGCTTTCTATTATTTCGCTTTAGACCAGGAAAATGTGTTGCAGTCCGACATATTTAAATCCCACCAGTCACAATGTCTGGTAAAGTTATTTCCCTCTGGGCCTAACACTGTGTCCGAACTGCGAGTTCACACTGAATCAGTTAAATTTGTACTTCTGAAATGTTATGTAAACAAACCACTGTACCTGTCGTGAATTTGAGAATCCTCCAATAGCAAAGGAATGGTCCGCCTTACTCTGCCTCTGATTGGCTTATCCTGATATTCTTACCCTAACCCTGACGAATCCCACTCCTCTTGGCTAAACCTAAACAATCCAATTGGCCAAGGCAACTAGTACACGCCAGTCACTGGGAGTGTAGGGCAGTTTATTCCTTCACACCCTGAGTTGAAAAACAAAAACCTTTAACTTAAGCAAAAATCATTGCCATCATTGGCATTTTTTTCCATTGTTCAATCGAATGAATTGAGAGGCAGAATGGTTTGTGTTGAGCTAACATTAGCTCAGTTTCAACGTCATCCTAGGCAAGCTTCAAGACTGAACAAATTGTAGTCTTGACTAACATTTTCCAACAGTAATTAGGCCTGACGATTGACAGCAGATTGTCAACCCATTCCTGAGTCATCCTAAAGTAAGCCTTGAACCAGGCGTTCATCCAGGCGAAGCTCCTGCATCGTCTGGCGGTACTCCCTGTGATTTCTCCTCTCTCTGAGGGTCTCGTGTACCCAGACGGATCTATATTTCCCTGTGACTAACATACTATTTGAGAACAGCTTCTCACCCTCAGACAGCCCTTCGACTGTCCATTTTTTTATATAGACTTTAAGATACAGATCTTTGAGTTTACTTCACAGCAAAATGGTGGTTAAACTAAAGACAGGCAATTCGTGGTTGCTTAGCAACAATTCTAAAAAAAAAAAGATACAGCAAGCTGCAAACAGCGTTCTCTCTGATTGCGGCAGGCTTCAACAAAAAAGGCAGTACGGTGCGTCTCGTGTTTTGCAACCTGCAAAATGTACTCATCATACTCATCAGAGCCTTAGTATGCTTCAGTATGCTCACTATGTTAAAGCATCAGTATACTCCGTCATAACCTCTTGTTGGATGGTTGAAATAATTTGGACATTGACGAGATGAGACGTTGAGAACAGCCAGGAAAAACACTCACACCGGCACAACGTCAGCCGTTGGTGCAAGTTGTGAACTGTAATTCAATAGTAAATAATCCGCTGTGTGTGTCTGACTGTGGATGGTGGAGCTGCTGAATGGATTTGTGGAGTTTGTTAGCTGCTGCTCCGCTTGTTAGCCCCTGATTGTCAGCAGCCGCCAGACTTCACAGCTGATCTCAGTGGGACTCCACTCAGTCTGGACTGTCTGAAGAAGGTTTATGGGATGATGCTGTTTGACAGGCAGGTATGCTCAGTTATCTGTGAGTGTAGCTGTGCTGTAAGTAAACAGTCCAAACTTGTCTTTGACAGATAAAAGTTTAGTTTTAATCACTACCTGTGAGAGGACACAAGTTTATATCTCCAGACTATCATGTTGCAGATTAAGAAAGAATTCAGGCTTTAATTAAGTAACTTTTCTGCTTCTCAACAGTGAGAGCAATATGTCAGAGTTTACAGTGACCCTGGGTTCAAATCTTAGTTAGTTAGTTATTTGTGATGTCAAAGTTTTAGAAACTATAAATAGAGAGATGCGGAGCTTTTCAAATGATAATCAGTAAGTGTGTGCTCATAAATCCCCCCTTTAACCTGCCAAAAACTGCAGGGGACATGACAGGTGGAAGTTTTCATAAATTATTTGTAGCTGTAAGACAAAGTGTCTTATATAACCTGTCACCTTGATTCTAATTTCTGATACATGAATTACATGTAGCCTAACTGGATTAGTTTGAGTCTGAGTGCAATACAGCAAATGCCTTTAAGGAGAGACTGTCTGTCTGAAAATACACGCTGTAATCCCTATTTGTACGATTCATCGCATTTCACTCCTTCTTTGACAGGACTATGGCTTTATTCAGTACAGGTATAAACAGTTTCACCTTTACATGTGTCCAGACAACAATATGTACTGTAAGAGCTACTTCGTCGGAAGCATACTGGGACCTTTAAGACACTGAGGCTGAACCAAACAGTAAATGTGCTGTTAAAACAAAACAATGAGCTAAAAGAGGCTAAAAGAGCTCTGCAAAGACTTGCTGATATTTCTCTGTGGGTTCAGCACTATGAGCAATTCCCTTGACATTTGAAAAAAAAAATATTTACATCATTAGTGTTTTAAGCGTACCCTTGAGTTGCCTCTGCCATAAGTCTCACACACACACACACACACACACACACACACACACGAAAACAACCCAAAATGACCATATTACTCAGTGTGGCTTTTACGTGAAATTAACACTGGAGAAAAAGACTAAACTAGTACCATCCGTTGAATGATCATCAGATCAGTAACCATATGTTATTTACAGCTTTAAATAGTACAGAACCTTTTGATATTTTTAAAGAGAGTAGAGAGTGTGTTTTTTGGCCGTCACGCTGGACTGGCACCATCCACCTCGGCTGTGATGAACAGTCTGGATGGTGTGAAGCTGCCAACATGGCCACCCGGAGGACACCCAGATGGAGAGGATCCTGAGAGACTCAGATCACAAGCCTGTGGTGGACACTGTCATTAAAAAGCTTTAGATGGAAGCCTGTAAACAAATATGACAGCTCCAGGTAAGGTAAGACAATGTTGTATACTCATATTTGTCTTCATTTATTATTGTTTTACACAGACAATCAGATACATCAGCAGACCCTGTCCATGCAGAAACTTGAGAGCTGGTGTGCAGCTGAAAACTGTTAATCCTGTATTTCAGGAAGAGGAAATGGTACAAAAACTGCAAACTACTGTAGAGTCACACCAGTTTTTTGAGCTGTCGCCCTCCAGCATCTAACGCTTTAAATGAGGATCAAAAGTGTCGTATTTACAAGCTACCTAAAGTCCAATAAGTCAGTGTGACAAACCCAAGTTTCTCCATGAAAGCAAACAAACAAGCCTTTCTGTTTGTTCAGCCAGAATCTATATATAGGAAACACTAACTACGCCTTGAAGGCTATGAAGACATATGGCTGACATGTGGGGCTGCAGGTGCAGGTGGCGGCGTCGGGGAGACCCACAGGGAGGATCCCTGCTACAGTGTATCTGCACCATCAGCAGATCTTCCTCTCTACCTCCAGCTTCTGTTCTGCTCTGCTACTGACTGAGATTAAAGTCTTTATCATTCTGCACTGAGATAAAATGAATATGCTGCAACCTGCTAATGGTAGCTAGGTTGTAAATTACATTGGGCTGCTATTTAGCATGATGGGTGTCATAATAAGCAGGTGATTTGCATTAAAAAATGTGTTGAAGAAGGACAGTGGTAATGTAAGATTGTCTGTAATTGAGTTTTTTGTTAAACCTGGACTAAATTTAGTTGAAAAGTTTAAGTTTTGTAGATGATCACCTTTATTTAATAACACACAATGACATATTTTCAATATATAACCAGTTCTGCATGATGTCCTTGACAGTCTTCTTGGCAAAGGCACTTCAAAATTGGAAATGCTTTATGTATATGTAAAGCCTGCTTTGAAAATGATAAGCAAAACTGTGGTATGGTCCTTCAGCATGTAACGTTCCTTCTGGTCACCACATTAAACCACATAATAACTTCTGTTTAACTGCTCATAAGCAGAGCTTTGTTCTTGTAATCTAAGATGGAAAAAAAACTGGATTTAATCAAACAAAAGGCAGCGTACAGCAGATAAATAACAAATATTACGTCCGCGGTGGGGGTCGCGCTGCGGCTCGGCACCGGCCTCCAGCTCCCACCACATACAGGACGGAAAATTCCAGTAAACAACCAGGAAACATACGGCAGTAAACAACTTATCTGCGTCCACATCTGGTACTTGTTAGACATGGACCTGATTATACGCTGATGATTCACAAATTACACCTGTTGTTCGTGTAATTTAACCCAAAGCTGGAGTAGATTTTAAAAAAGAGGCAATCAGCAGTTTTTCAGGCCGTCTGATGCCAGCTGCTACCTGGAAGTCCTTGGCTGGTTTGAAAGTGAGTAATTATGTTTCTTTTCTTTTTTTTTAAACTTTCATGTTTTAGGCGTGGTTTTGTCCTTTTGATGCAATAATGTTTGTCTTTTTTTAAACCCCAGTGTCCCCATGACTCAGGGTGTTTAATGGGCTCCAAGTTTTTTGATGCCCTTCCAGGAAACAGCAGGAAAACAACATTTCTCATTTCTTCCATCTCTCTCTGGGTGCAGTGATCCAGCCTGGCGACAGGGGGCAGTGTGTAACTGTGTTCTCTTCAGTTCCTCTTCCCTCTTCCCCCTTCTATTCCTACAGTATCTTGGACATAATACTGAGGAAGATCTTTTTGTTTTTCCTCTCACCCTTCTCTTACCTGCTTTCAAAACTGTCCTTTCCTCCAGTTTTTATTAATATGAAGTAGAATTTCCATTCTTCCCTCTTTTTGACTCTCACACCATCTCATCTCGTCTTGTTTTGGGAACAATGGAAGGAAGGTGTTTGCTGTGTCTCCTCTCACCTTAGAATCGCCTTGTCTCCACGCCTCATTTTGCCGTCGCTCCTCCACTTGCCCATCCTTCCTCTCTTCCTCATTTTTTCTGTCACCTCTTCTTCTCCTGCCTTTCATCATTGTGCAGATTATAGAGGACGGCTTTCTAGGTTTTTCTCCCCTTCTCTTGTCTCCTCTTTTCTCACCTCCTCTCCTCTTTTTTTCTCATGTCTTGTCATCTAGAAATAACTGTTTCTCTTCTCCTCACACCTCCTTACCGAGTCTCCGCACTTCTGTAGCATCGCTCTTCTTCTCTTCTCCCCAATTGTTCTTCAAATATCAAGAGGTTTCACTGTCGTCTCTCATTTTGTCTTGTCTAACACAATTTCTCCTCTTCATCTGTTCTTTAAAGTGGGGAAGGTTTTCTGAGTTTGTCCTCCCCCCCCCCCAAAAAAACCTCACCCTCTCCACCTTTATTTTGAAATCACATTGTCTCTGCCAGGTGTCCACATGTCTGCAGTGTCCTCTTTCCTTCAAGTGTTGCAAGTTTCTGTTGTCTTTCACTAGCTTTACTCTATAACCTTGTTGTCTTCTCCTGTCTTTTGTCTTCTCTTGTTTTGGAAATCATAAGGCAGGGAGGGTTTGTCTTCTCCTTTACTCCCAACCTCTTCTCTCTTCCCCCTCAATAAATGTTTTCATCTCACCTTATCTTCTGTCCTCCTTTGTCCTGTTAATTTAGAGTGAAACACAGTTTTCTCAGCTGCTGTCTTCTCCCTTCGTTTTCATCTTACCTGTCCTTCACACTTTTGTAGTGTCCTCTTTTGTCTCCAGTTTCCTCTGTATTTTATCTGGTTTCCCATCTTCTAATTTTTTATTTCACCTGATCTCATCAACTCTCCTCTCTCTTGTATTGTTTTAGAAATATTTTAGAGATAGGCGTTCTGAGTGTGTCCTCCTCTCTACTTCTCTCCTCTCTCCTTTTGCCATCTTTTCTACTCTCCTCTCCTTTTTCTTTCCTCTCCTCATCATCCGGCCTCCCCTTTTCCTTTCCTCCTTTGTGCTGTTAGACTTCTTGTTTCTCTAGCTCCCCACCTTCTAGTTTTTTATTTTACTTTATCTTCATCTCTGTACTCTTATACACTTTTCCCCCCATCTGTCTCCATTCCCTTCTCACCTCTGCTCCTGCTTTGCCATTGTAATTAAATAAGAATTGAGTTTCCTAGCAGCGTTTGAGCCACTGATCCCGGGTTCTTTTACCGACCCATCGCAGTGTCTCTCAACAGCATTTTTTTGTTCCACCAAACACGGTTATTTAATGCCAAAACATGATCTTTTCCTAACCATAATCAAGTGTTTTTGTGCCTAAATCCATCCACATGTTCACCGCAGCATTGTTGACAAATGTAACGTATCTGTGGTTCAAAGGAACGTACAATGCAAATATCTATTCTGGCGACTGAGTTGTCTAACCGCAGGGAGTGTGTGTTTTTAGAAAAACAGGACTTCGGAGCGATAGGTGTTTTTGAGATAACAGGCTGTCAGGTTGAATAGGACAATTTTCTTGGTAACAGGGTTTCAGGATTTTGGGCTGATGGAAAATATCCCCCTTCTCTTCCTCTCTTCTCCCATCATCTCCTTCTGCCTGGCCTCCTCCTCCTCCTCCTCCTCCTCCTCTCTCTTGTTCTTGCCATATTAAGACTCTGCATTCTCATTTCTCTGGCTTTCACAATTCTCCTCTCTCCTCATCTTTAATCTGCTCCTCTTGTTTTGGAAACTACAGAGGAAGAAGGTTTTCTTGGTTTGTCCTCTCCTCCACTCCCCTCTTCCTTCATCTCATCTGCCCTCCCTTCTTTCACCAGTCTTTCCTTTTGTTTTTTTAAGATAAGAGTCTCAATTCTCCTTTTCATTTTTGCATCTCATCTTGTCTTCTAACCTCCACTTTCACTTCTCCTTTGTCCTGTTAATTTGGGGAAAAAAAACAGACGCCTCTCCTTTCTTGAACTCTTTTTTTTTCTTGGTTCATTTCACCTCCTCTCCTCTTAAAAGATTGAAGAATTAATTTTAGAATTGCTCCTGCTGGCATCTCCCTTAGAATAATACAAATTGAGCTATCTCCCTTTCCATTAGCATGCACACACACACACACACACACACACACACACACACACACACACACACACACACACACACACACACACACACACACACGTGTGGAGGGGAGTGATTTTTTTTGCTAATTCCACCTTTTTTTTTCCTGGCAGCTAAAAATGGAAAGTTGTTTATTCCAATGAACAGATGCCTCCATGACACAAACACACACACATAGTCACACATGGACCATCAAATACACATGCACGCATATAGACAGACCACCCATGGCTGTGTGTGTGAGTTCCAGAACAGACACCTCATTTTATCTCACATCAAACACACAAACTGCGCACATCACACGTGCACACACACGCATGTACTTGTGTTTCCCAGTCAGTAAAGCAGCGATCAACTCCTACATCTCACTCTGGTGTTTGATGTGACGTCTCTCCGTCCTGCAGGCAGAGAAACTGAAAATGTTCTTCTGCGCGGGAGGAAATGGATCTGTGCACATTTTGAAGCGTTGGCGGAGACGTTGGATCGCTCAGGCGGGGGACAGACTAAACCATTTTTAGGCCAAATTGACCCTTTGTCAAGTCTCGCCTCTCCTCCAAGCTCCTTAGTTACAGTTGCTAAGTACGACAAACAATAGCTTCAGAGAGTCTGTTTCCATTGAAAACACCTGTTGATTTAATTGACTCAGATTTCTATTTATCCTCATTCAGCCAGTCCTTTAAAAAAATGTGCTTTTAGTATCTCGGGTAGCCCAGAGAGACCAGCAACCGTATAAATATTCAGGGGACTGGTGAAACAGTGATATTATTTCGCCCATGCTTACAAATGTCAGGTTGGTCTTTTGAAGCTTTCTCAGGCACACAACCTATTTTGTCATCTTTGTATGAGGACTTAAAAAACTGTGTTGAATGTAATAAGGTTTTACAAGCAAATTATTAACCTGGGAATGTCTCAAGATCCTCCAAGAGAAGCTAGAGGAGATAGTTAGAGACAGACGTTTGGGCTACCTCACCTCAGTCTCTAACCACTGTGACCTGGATGCAGATGGAAGGCAGCAATCTCATACTTAAACAAGTGTGTGTGCCGTAATTAAAGTTGTCTAAATATCTGCCTTAGTCAGCTGAAGTCCTTTCACAGTGTTTGCTCTTAGCCTAAACCAGAGTCTGTATAAAAGAAGTGGGTGAGCCACTGTGACGTCACCCATGGCTTTGTGGACTTCCATTTTGAAGCTTTTTTTTAGCCATCACCATCTTGGCTTTTTAGAGCCAGAAGTGACCATATTTGGTTGAGTGGGTGGAGCTGTGGATGAGCGAGGGGTGGATCTGACTAAGAACCCTAGCACACCACCTCAGTTTTTGTGACTTAAAGCAATCCCTTCTTTAACGTCTATTGTACTCTAAATGGGACTATAATTGAAAAATGAACATTCCATTGTACTGAAGAAGACTTGAATCTCACAATTGAGACCATAAACACATTCAGATTTTTTTTTTTACTGAGGTAATAAAATCAAGTGAGAAATACTACAGTGGAGTCGCCCCCTGCTGGCACTTCTGCATCAGCTTCATTTTTCAGACCTGGCAATAACCCCTTGGTCAAACTGACTCAATCAACAGCAGATATCTCTTCAATTCAACAAATATGACTCACGTAACCTTACCAATAGTCCAAGTACAACTTCAGTCTGAACGGTTGCAGGCAACCACATAATCATTCCACATTCATGTAGTGCTGGCTTGGCCTTGCGTGGCTCTCTCTTACTTCTCTACGAGGCTCTTCTCTGTCTCTTTTCAATGAACACAAATCAAACTGCATTTCCTCTCAGGATGAGAAACTCAAAAATAAAAAAAAGACATTATAAAAGTGTCTTTTCTCCAACCTAGGGATGAATGCTGAGCAAAAGATCTACAGAAGGACTCCGCACTATGACCCATTTAACTCAAAGGTTAGAGAAAGTATGGAGCTGTAAAATATGGCGGATGAAGACACATAAACGAATTCATGCCTACATGTTTTGACAGAGTTGACTTTCTTAATGAAAGGTTCAGGTTAAGGTAGAAGAGGCTGGAAAGCAAAGGCACAATAAAACACTGACAATCCAGCCAGGAGCAGGTGGAGATGGGCTGGTGGTTTATAGGCTTTAATACTGGGGAATGAGGAACAGATGAGCAGGTGGATGTAGGAGTCAGGTGACTGGGACTGGTGGGAAAGTCTAAGGGCATTTGGTGGATGGACGGAGATTTCCTATAAAATGCACAGACCTGAAGATGGTGAGTGATAAACTGATCGAGCTGATGATGATGTGATGGGCTCTGCACAGTTTGTACACTTTATATACAGTATGGCAGTGGTTCTCAACCAGGGGTTTGGGGACTCCCAGGGGTCCTTGGGTGAGTTCCAGGGGGTCCCCAGAAAAATTGAGAATATTTTATTTTCACTCTTTAATCAACTATAGATGTGAGCCCGATGCAAGCAAGAGTGACTATTCGGATCGTAGGTTTCACTTCCTCCACGATTATCTCCTAAACTGTAACTGACAACTGAAGAATTCTGGTGTTAATCATATCTAACAACCCAAATCTTTTCACACGAAGGTTTCTGAAGCAAAACCCTCTGAGTCTGTGTTCTAACGTGTATCAATTCAGGAGTCTTTCACACGAAGTGTGAGAACTATACAGTTTATGTTTCAGGATCCTTATGGTGAACAGTAACTCCTTCCCATCTTTGGACAAATTACATCCAACTTTTCCTTTTAAATGCACGATAAACTTCAAGTCATGTTGATTTTAATTAGATAAATGACATGCAAAGTGTCCAGACCCAGTATACTCTGCAAATATTTTTAGGAAATTATGCAAATGACAGCAGGATACTCTAAAGATAAATCATTTTTTCGGCTGCTTAAATTTTCTGCAATTTTGGTCAGCAATTTGGCTGATTACTTTTTTTTTTTTGGTAATTATAACATTATCGCTTAAAAGTTGACTATTGGGGCATTGGTGGCTTAGTGGTAGAGCAGGCGCCCCATGTACAAGGCTGTTGCTGCAGCAGCCCGGGCTCAAATCCGGCTAAAATTTCATATTTAAAAAGTTTATATAAACTACATGTTCAGGTTAAATGCCAAATGTCCAGCTTGGTGGATCATCTGTAAGCTGACATTTTCTAAATGATGCAGAGAAATCTCCCAAAACCAGGCAGAAGGAGAAAACCCTGCTTTATCTTTAGAGTTAATTACAGCTGGGAAAAGCTCTGCAGCTAAACATGGTATTCCCTTTTACACACACACACGCACACACACGTCCCACCACAGGCTGTTTGCTACTAACCATTAAGGCATGTAAACAAGCTGATTTGGGTGACACACAACCAGAAATGAGAGCTTTCCCAGGGTGCGCTCAGAGATCGGTCCAGTGTCGGTCGGGCTGCGGCTTTGACAGTGTGGCGGCGATAGCGTGAGTTTGCAACATAACTCCCAGCAACGTGCATAATTATTGCCTGCTAAATGTTTCATTATAAATCATATGATCAATATTTTAGAGGAATGTGAACCCAGGACCAGCTGAGGCGGTGTTTGTAAGAGGTGGTGATCCCCACAGTGGAAATCTGTTGGTAATATATTTATTTTGTGCAGAGAAATGAAGAAACTACTAGTTTCATGTTGACTCCATTCCTTGCAATCATAATTGATATGATTATATCATACCATTTTTTTAATTAACCAATCTTGATGCCTGTGTAGATCTTCTTTTCGTATAGACAATTATTCATTTTAAGCTACTTGCATAAAGGAGTTATGTCACCGTTCTATCATGGTAACACTGTGAGAGTGCCAGCAAGACAGCAGCCTGCTACACAACATGACTCACAGACAACAGAACACATTAGCTTTTCTACAAATGTCCCCTCATAGGGACACGTCTTGTCCTGCACATTAGCTTACCTAAAGGATAACTTTGGCATTTTGCAACCTGGACTCTATTCCCCTGTGTAAACTGATCAAAGAGGCTGATGTGAACAACAGTTTTTGAAATTGTTCCAGTATTGAGGGAGCTGGCGTCGGCCATCAGCGGTGGAACGAGCTGCAATGGAGGCACACGGGGCAACTGAACATTTTCACTGTATTAAAAGTGGTTCTTTTTGACACAGAGCGCAGATTGTTATTGTACGTATCTGAAGTGTCTCTTTACCTTTCACCTGATCCGGTCGGTTTTTTGTTGCCTCCTTAAGGTCTCTTCTTGAAACATCACAAGATATCACGAGATGTCACTTGTTGGAGGAAAACAACAGTGGAAACGTGTGAGTTCTGGACAGAGTACAGTGATCAGAGTAGTTTACAGTAAATGTGGTTAAGTGTTATCTGAAAGATATTCAGTACCATGGATGATTATTGACCTGATTTTAATATTGTGTATAGAGCTTTTGAATTTGACCACCGCCCGAATTTATGTGAGATGGACTTTACGCATAGAAGAGTGGACGAGGAGAGTAACAGGAGATTAAAGCATGGAGACATGGAGTTCCTGGAGTTGCTGTGACCCTCTGCCCACAGAGGAAAGATGCCTGTGTTGTAAAGAGTGGTTCGTGTTTGCACATTTCCGACCTGAACCAACCATGAGCAGCTACACTGTCATAGATTATCTCTGTCGGATATGGACGTGCTAAAGTTTTGTTTGTTCCAAGTGTATTTACCTGCTGCAGATGAGCAGAGGTAGGCTAATGCTATAAGCTAATGTTGTCATGTTTACAGTGCATAGCGTTACACATGACAGCGTCTGTGTCCTGTGCTTTGCTGTGGGTGTGTCCACAGCGCCCATTACAGTGTAGCAGAGCAATGGTATCTCAACAGCCCATATACTCTACTATTCAACACCACTTGGAACAAAACAGTGTGTGTGCCATGTAGGCCACAGTTACCAGAGACCTTTGTTTACTTTTTCAGCGTCCAAAATTCCACATTCACCACCCCCTATATAACAAACACCAAACAGTTTACAGTGCACTGTGGGATTGTTCGCAGCACGTACTGTTCGTACCATGGATGCTACTTTTTTGTTTCATTGTGTTATTTTTGAGGGCACTATTTGTACATTCACACACATTTAGAATTCACTCCGAAATAAAATGGCAGTTTATTATACGGTGCAGTTCATAGTAAACAGGGAGTGATTTCGTACACAATCATATTTGCTCCCCTGCTGGGGCTCAGCCTGTAAGCTGCTGTCAGTTGTACACGACAGTGAGAAAAAGAGACATTTGTGATTTTCCCCAAACACCCCTTTTCAGGACATTAAGCTCCTGTTTACAATGAAATGAAAAATCACTTTAACATGATTTTTTGACAGCAAAAAGGGGATGACTAATTTTGATTTCATACACTGTTTGTTCAAAATAGGTTTTTGGATTACAACACAGAGCAGTGAGGTGTTAATGAAACCTGTATGACACCTGTATGACAACCTGCAAAGGTGTTAATCAGGTGTTAATCTCCTCAAGCCGGAACAAAAAACTGTGCAACTGCTGATGGACTACCAAACTGATTAATTGAAGAACTGGTTGGTGCAAAAATATTTAGGCACAATCTGTCTGCGTGCTCTAACAGTGTGATGTACATGCATGCAAACAACATGCAGACACACCTAGGAACACAGACACAAAGACTGTGACACACTTGTACACACGTACACACACACGCATGCTGCAAAACATCAACACGTACGAGTCTCAGGGGAGATTTCCATATGCTCGCAGCGCTGAACCATGAAAACTACTCTCCCACTCACACCTCACAAACTAGTGATGAAAGTGATTCCTCCAAACGCTAATCAGGACCAAAATAACTTGCTTGATCATCTTCTATCAAAGGCCACAGGACTCACCGACACGTGGACAGACTGACAGAATAAATGTAAGTTGACACCAACCCAGTTGTGTCAACAAAGAGGGAAAAAAAAACACCACCAAAAAAAGTAGACAGGTAGACATATGTGGGACATGGCTAATGACAGGGACTACATTAAAATTAGAAATAAGAGAAAGGCAGGAAGAAGGTGAAGACGGAATAAAGGGATGAATACAGTCAGAGTCATATGTGGTGAAGACTTATTAGCTGACCTCGTTCAAAGAGTGTTTTCAGATAGATGGTTTGTGATGGGGGTGTGAATTAGTGCTGCTACTCCTGCTGACACCACTATTACTGCAGCTAATTTATTCTGTCATTACCACAGCTGTTACTACAAACATCACCCTTAACAATAGTCAAAGGTAGGGATGACACACTGGACGGATGGATTTCTCCTATGTCGCCTGAAATGGACATAAATATGTTTTATTCTGTCTTTGTCTTTTTTTGGCACGACTGCACGTCCAAAAATGTAGTCCTGAGGTCCGTTCCACAAAGCAGGCTTAGTGAAAACTCTGAGTCTGTTAACCCTGAAATGAGGGAAACTCTGGGTTTTCCGTTTCAGAAAGGGACGTAACTGAAGCTCGGTGTCAGTTACTATGGCAACTGACTCTGTGAACCTAACCTGGTCGGGAGCAGGTTTTCTTCAATGAACCTCGAGTTTCTAGCTGTCTCCTCCCTCTTACGCCACACACGCAGTGTGATTCACGCATTCATTCGTTTAGTGTCGCGCGGGTTCAGGGTTAGGCTCAGAGTTTGTTGAACCTCCTTTCTGAAACGGACCCCAGGTCCAGCTCCAAGTTTTTGTTTGCTATTAACAGAAAGAACAAAATATTTCGAGTACATACAAAATGATAATTGAACCTCCAAGTCTCTGAGGAGATGGGATGTTGAACGTGTTTGATTGACAGCTGAGTCAGCAGGGGCACAAGACAGAATATTAACAAATTTGAAAGACATGCCAAGCAGTGTTGATTTTGATGTGTGAATATACAAACATGGTGGGAAATATCTACTTATTACCATCATTTTCACTTTTCTACTTCTTACCTTATTTCCCCTTCAATTTTAGAATGGCCCCTTTTCTTCACACTATAGTTTATGCTGTTGTTGGTGTGGGAATAGTTTAGGTGGAGCTGTGCGTCTGACAGACATGGACATGAATGGATTCAGCTGCTGTTTTTTCACCTTGAATCCCTGATCCCTCAACAGCTTCCCTCTCACAATAAATTAAAAAACAAGGGGCCAATTCTGGGCATCATGCTGCAATCTATTGTGCTGTGAACTTGGAATAAATTCATTAATTAATTTAAAAAACAACCTCCAACATGGAGGTAACTAAGACATCTGCTGGAAAAAATATTTTTTTCACGGACCGTTTAGAGTTAACGAGTCATTACAGACACCGCTAACGGGGCTAACAGCTAACGGTTAGCCCGCTAATCTACTATAACCATGTTATTAATTCCAAAATGTGCACACAGAAATAGTAATGTTTGCTCAGTCATTGTGTTTATACTTTACAAATACCAGATTAGTCTAAGCGGTGATATAGTGACGTGAAAAATGTGAGATATTCATATATACATGTAGCTAAACTCTGCTGGTTTTCTACCCGGAAGTATTTCCCCGAAGGGACACTAACAACTCAAAGTACATGTCAAATAAAATTTCTCCAAACATGCTTCTTATTTAGGTAGTTATTATCACGCTAATGTATGTTCAAGTGTCCATTTCCCCTGATAAGTTGGTTTTAATTAATTTAAATAATTTGATTCTATAAACACAGTCTGACCATCTCGAGCTTTTAATGTGGTACTTCCGGTGACTGGCAGTGTGAATTTGCATATTAGCTAAATATTTAGTTTCACCCAGAACATTTAGATTTAACATTTAATATTTAGATTTAGATTTAGATTTAACTATTTAATATATTTCTAAGTTAACAAACATTGCTGTTGTGGTAAAAGGTGACGTTAAAAAATTCACAACACTTTTTTGAAGATTGTTTGAAGCTAAATGTGGCAAAATGTTGCTGTTATTTTCAGCGAGAGCCACTTTACAAACGGCACCCGCATACATGGTGAGTTTGTAAATTCAGTCTGATGCTCTACACTAAAATGAGAGCCCTGTTGGTCGAAGGCAAGGAGTGTTATATTTCTATAAAAATTAATGCACTCTGACACTCTGCTCAGCGCTCTGCTGCTTCGTTTCCTGACAGTGTGCTCTGCCACTGCCAGAGTGCCGTGCTCTGGATAAACGAATGGTACATTCCAGCAGTGCTCCAACTTTGTGCCAGAGTGCATGTGCAATGAATACTTCCGAAAACACCACTTGCGTCATCTTCCTCCATTGTAGTGCTAATGTCTGTGGAGAATTGTTTGGCCTCCAGCTAAGCCCCGCCCACCAGCAAACATCATACTGTTTACTAACCGTAAAAGGGTCTATACACTGTTTCTCCTCTGTAATGGTATTGCAGTCACTGCTGTAGGTCATCTGTAGATGCTTGTGAAGATCAGAGACATACAAACGTCAGTTCCCTGCAGGGGTCCATGCTTTCCCGATCAGATGCACTAGTACACATTTGGACCAGAAGTTGGGAGTACCCACGCGGAATTATTGACTTCTGACTTGTAGTAGTTTGCAGCATTCAGCTTGCAGTTGTTTTTTGTACCAGCCACCCCAGCACCCCCTGCTGGATCTGTTTCAAAAACACACTGGCTTTGTAACTAGAACGGCTGTACATTGCAACCACAACCATCCATCCATCCATCCATCTTCTAACCACTTCATCCTCTTGAGGGTCACCAGCTGACATTGGGCGAGAGGCAGGGTACACCCTAGACAGGTCGCCAGACTATCACAGGGCTGACACATAGGAACAGACAACCATTCACACTCACATTCACACCTACGGACAATTTAGAGTAATCAATTAACCTAGTCCCCAATCTGCATGTCTTTGGACTGTGGGAGGAAGCTGGAGTGCCCGGAGAGAACCCACGCTGACACGAGGAGAACATGCAAACTCCACACAGAAGGGCTCCCACACCCGGGATCGAGTGTACTGAAATTGATATTATTATTTAAAGCACTATTAGTAGTATGAACACTTTAAAGTACTAAATATACAGTCATTACTAAAACACAATGAAAACCAGTAAAAAAAAAAGAAAAAAAAAAGGAACGCAGACCAACAAATGATTCTATTCATATTTATTTGAAAACAACAATCCATTTTTTCCACTTCTACTGCGATTCCTTGTTGCAACTGGGGTCATACATGATATATGTATTAATTCCACAGAACACCATCACAAAAGTTACCCTTTTATATGCACGTTACCTTTTTTTTGTCCTTTTTTTTGTATTGTTGTCATTTCTATACAATGACTTGTGCTTTGATATCTTTGAAAGAGAGAAAGAGATTTTTTAAAGACATCATTGTCGTCATGATAAGTGTACATAACAGAGGGAGGATCGAAATAGAAAAAAGTCGTAAGAAGAGGATATACTGGTCGAATACACACCGATACAGAATACAGAGATACACACTCACATTGCAGCCTGCCCGACTCCACCCGAAACTGTCAAAAGAGAAAAGTGTTGTGTCACTGAAATCACCACAACCTCCAACTGCTCCCTTCTTCTCCTGATTTTAGGATTTTTAAGAACGCTTATTGTTGCCTTGCAACAAATACACTCCCTGCTGGTGAGCAGAGTTTTGGCTAAATATTGCTTAGCTACAAAAGGGATGTCCAGGAGAGGAGGAAGGATCACAGAAGGGTCCAAAAAGCAGTGCAGAAAGCCTCAATGTCACAACTGTTCAATGTATTATTCCAATTTTTTTTTTCCAGACAGTTTTGGGGTTCAGAGTGCAGAGCAGTTCTCCTAAACACTTCCATTTCAATCAAAGTTTGCAAAAGAACTGGTCAGAGTGCTGGGACTTTGATATCAGAGATCCTAAAAAATATAAGGTGCATTTGTCAGAGAGTTTGGTGTATGTGTTTGTCTATGTGTCCCCAGAAATAAAGCCATTAAATAAGAGTTTCTGGGGGCTGATTGCCATGGCCACGATGTGCATCAATGCCAAAAAACTGTCTGAGTGTGTGTGTGTTTAGGGGGCTGCACTGAATATTTACATGGACTGGAATGTTTTCCCCGTTCAGATATCGGATGAATAAAATTGTATTCCTTCAAGCAAAGTTGTTATTCAGAAAGCGGAGCTACGGTGTCACATCGATACTCGTGGTTGGGGAGGAGTGTGGGAGGGGTGGGTGCGTGTGTTTGTGTGTATGGAGGGGTGGTGCATTAAAAACCAACAATTGAGCAGAATGCCACGGTGCAAGAAGGCATGTTCATTCACTTAATGCTGAGAGCAAGTCTGTGCATCGTAAAAATCAAAACAAAAACGAGAAATAATACCACGAAAGTAAGTAAAAAACAAGAGAAATCACAACCAGGGACAAGCAAAGAGCAGCGGAGAAAATGTACAAGCAAACTACCATAACCTTAATGTGAATGTCATTCTAAATGTTAAGTGCAGATAGATAGATAGATAGATAGATAGATAGATAGATAGATAGATAGACAGACAGGTTGATAGATTCTATATACCGTATGTATTCATATGCTGGGTAAATATTCTGGTAAATCTTACTTCTATGTGTATATACCTCCAAGTAGAGGGGGCTCACTTAGACGTATATAAATAGGTCTAACATATAAAGCCATATTACAGTGTACATATCCTCGCCCTAATGTAAGCGATAGCAAAAAACCCATGCTTTACATAGAAAAAGGCATCCACGACATTTAAGAAAAAATGTACAATTTATGAAACATGGTAACAATAATAAATAGTATTATATTGCTGCTGTACACAAAAAAAAGCCATTTTTAAAATTTCACTCATATAAAAATATGTTTTAGTGCAACGGTACGTAATAGTAATATCCATAACTTCACATCGCTTGTTGAGACTTTAAGGTGTCCAAAAAAAAGAAAGGAACAGGACGTGGGGGAGGAAAAACGGGGGGAAGGAGGAAAGAAGGGGGGGGATTGCATTATTACAAAGCTGATACGCAAAACGTGATAGTATTGTATTTACATTTACCTTCCTGCTTTGTTTGCTTATAAGAATATAAGCAAAAAAACAAACAAATATAAGATAAAAGAAAAGGCACACACGTAGCTGTCTTTTTTTGTTGTTTGTTTGTTTTTTTGACGTACCGCTTAAACCAGAGTCCTTTCTTTTTTGTTAGCAGATTTTGGTCGGGCTCGTGTCGGTGGGAGTTACCGTACATGTGTAACCGTATGCAGATCCCCTTTAAAGTCTTTAAATAAGAACGTTTCTGAGAGCAGGCCCCGATTAGAACAGGCATGCTGTACACAAACATTAAAACTGCAGAAGTCCATTTGAGTTTTAGTCTTTTTTTGACAAGAGCTGTTTTTCTTTGTATGCATTGTATTTGTGTGTGTGTGTGTGTGTGTGTGTGTGTGTGTGTGTGTGTGTGGAGAGAGAGAGTGTGTATGTATATGTATAAACTGAAGTATTAGAATATGTGTGTAAAGTGTGCAAAAGTCATTTTTTCTCTCTCTGTTGCACTTCATCCCTTCCTATTATCCAAAAACAAACAAAAAAGAAAACCACTGTTCTTCCTCTGCAGTCCTACGACACATCTTTGCTTCTTTTTGTGCTTTCTACCTCCCTGTCTCTCTCCAGCTTGAGAGGTTTGGACGCTGTTGGTGGTTGGAGGGTTTCAGATCCGGGGCTTGGAGGGTGAGGGGAGGAGGAGGAGGAGGAGGGAGAGGGGGAGGCGGGGATCGATGGGTGGGGAGGCCTGAGCTCCAGGCCGCTAAAGTGCTGAATCCCGGGACCTTGTGGAGGAGATGGCGAAGGGTGAGGAGATGGCGGCGACATGGAGATGGATGGTGAGCGCTGCTGTTGTTGGGAGTCGTGGGACAACACAGATGGACAGGGAGAGGAGGAAGAAGCTCTGCCTCCATCTCTCCCTCTATCCCCTCTGCCTCCCCCTCCTCCTCCTCTCTCGGCGAGCTCCTCCGAGTCGATGCAGAGCGATGCGATGGCCTTGGTGCAGGTGTGGATGCTCTCCTCCTGTTCCTGCCTCGCGCCTCCTCCTTCCCTCTCCTGCGACGAAGGGTGAGGTGAGGTCGACTGCCTCAGCCTTTCGCCTCCTCCTGCTGCCACTCCTCCTCGAGCTCCTCTCTCGGCGAAGGAGTTGAAATGAGGGGAGGCAGCCTCGCTGGTGGTGGAGTCCTCTGATGTGCTCTTCTGCAGCACCAGGCGGGATGCCACTTGCTGTGCCCCCTGCTGGCCCAGAGGAGTGCTGACGGACGTGGGGACGGAGTGTACCATCTGGATCCCTCCGATGGGGATCATTGGGAAGGGTGAACGCACCTGAAATGAAAATTGTAGTTTAAGTCAAATGTTGAGAGAGTCAGATATTTCTCTTCTTCTAGTAAATTCCATGTAAAGACCCAAACCAATAGTCAATGCATCTGCTAGTATTGTGTGTGTATCAAAGCCTGATATCTTTTTCGTCTTTGCCATAGAGCTCCATTATTGTCCAAAAACTATTAAAAACACATCAGTGAGTCACATTGTTGCACTGGGTGACATGTTCCTTCATTACCATGAACACACACACTGTAGTTTATTTTTGACTCCCATATACACCGCCACAAATACTCACTGGAGCACTAGATGTGGATTAATCCGCTGCTGAAAATAGTCCCCAACAAATGCACTATCTTCTCCTTTTTGTTTGATAAAAGCTACAGTGACTAGCTGTTTCAGGAATGAAAGAGCCTTAAAAAGATAATAGAGTAGCAGATGTAGCATGATAAATTTGAATTATATGCTAAATAATTTTGATACCAATTTATGTCTGGATCCTAATTTATGTATTTACAGAGTGTTTTAACAGAATAAAATCCATATTGAAACATGTAAAATAGCTAACACCTTTGCAAACAAAGAAATAAAAAAAAATAAAATAATGGAAAGAAATAAAATGAAATATAACATAGTAAAACAAATAAAAAGTTTTACAAAAACAAATCAAATAAAATATTTTTAAATTAATTTTTACAAAAAAACCAACAACTATTTGACCAAAACAACAACAAAATAAATAAATAAATGAAGATATATAAGATTAAAAAATGTTATAAAAAATTAAATACCTGGACTTGAGAGTGGAGAGGAAGGTGACTGAACAGGACTTGGTGAGGTGGGCTGGACTGGTTACCGCGGCTACCGCCCTGGTCCCGTTCCCCTGGCAACGGTGAGCCCAGACAATGTTCCTGGAGATGAACATGAAAACACACTATAAGCCATGGATGCAATCACCAGCGAGTTGATTTCAAATTTTCCTCTCCCTCTTTGTTCTTTTTTTTTTTAACATTGAAATTTTATGTCACCACACATACCCACAAATGCACACACTCATTGGACAGCGCTTGTTACAATAAACATACATTTGAGGGTCCGCAATGGAAAACCAAATATTTGTACCAAAATAAATTAATCAGCCCCAATAAAAAGTGCACACACAGAAATGTGTGGTTGTTTTGGAGGCAGGTGTTGTTAAGAAAAACAAACACAGCGCACGAAGGCTCCAGCAAACTTCTTGTGTCTGGATAATGGTTGTTAAAACATTAATCTATCATTTGGAGAGCGGTCGGTTATCAAAGCCGAGCCAGTCTCACTCTCTGCTTCACGCTTTGTTTAAGTGGGACCAGCAGCAGAAGCCAGAGTTTGAAGTAGGGCTCTTAAGAAGAAAAACAGCCGCGTTATTAACCACACCAACGCCGGCCAAGATCCCATTACCACCAAAACCCAGCAGCCCTATCTTCAATCATCTCTCTCTAACACACTCAGTCTATCTGACTCGCTCTTTATTCCCTCATCCTCTCTGAATGTTTCTGTTACGTCTGCCAGACGCTTTTTCTCCTCTGCTCCCTCTTCTTTCTGTCCTTTTCCCACATTTCTGCTTCAGGTTTACCACATCGCACCACAGACTGTTTAGTAAATCACAGTTAAGCACCTAAATGTTACACATAAAGTATATGAAGTGGAGGGGTAACAGTGAGAAGTCCATCCCTGCTAACACAGCCACTCAAAGTTTCATCCCAACAAATTAAAGTTTATAAGCAAAATTTAAAACAGTAGCAAGTGAGTAATGAAGTCTTTCCGAGATGCAAAAATAAATTTATGTGATGCTGCCACTTGTGTGGCCTGAACTGGTGCAGCTTTAAATATGTTTAAATCCACAGGCCATACCAAAAGCTTAAATGATACTACATGACCCGCAAGTGACACATTATAGAGAACAGAGATGAGTTCATTAAAGAACACAACTTATTCAGATTCAACGATACATTCTCTTATTTGAAAGTTTTATGGACTCTTACCGTCTCCATCTCTGCGCTGGTTCTGCGACGCCCCAGAGGGCCGAGCTCTGCCTGACCCAGCACGCCGGCCTGGTGACCTGGTCTGAAGCCCCGCGATCCACTCTGCTGGCTGGTAGTCACACAAGCAAATAGAAATGTCATGTTAGATTCTCATGCAATCTGAAATATGCTCTTAATGTCTGTTCTATGTCAGTATTTGGTTTGTGTTTTATTTATTTTAACCTGACCTCAATCTACGGCACCATTTGAATGATGTTGGACTGCGATAATCTTTGAAGCTTTGACATTTTTAAGGGCAGTGTTCATGAGAATTGAGGAATAAAACTAGAATTGTGATTTTGTGTCACAGTGAAGTTGACCTTCAATTTCTTGTCATAATTAGTGTATGAATTATTGAGGTATGGCCAAAAACATGTTTTGTGAGGTCACAGTGACCTCTGACCACCAGATTGTAATTCGTTCAACCTTGACTCAAAGTGGACGTTTGTGCCAAATTTTAAGAAGTTCCCTCAAGGCATTCTCAGGATTTTGCATTCATAATAATGAGATGGATGTAAGGTCACAGTGACCTTGACCTAAAACAACCAAAATCTAATCTGTTTATCATTCAGTCCAAGTAGACGTTTGTGCCAAATTTAAAGCAATTCCCCAAAGGTATTCTTGAGATATCACGTTCACAAAAACAGGCAGATGTACAGACAACTTGAAAACATAATGCTTCTGGCGATGGTTATTGCCGGCGCAGAAGCGTAAAAACTCTAAAAAAGTTGCTCCTAAGTGGTGGGTCACAGTCAAAAAGTGGGTCATGGGTTCGTTCTGAACCGCAAGTGACTTGCAAATGTGTCAAGTTTGTAAAAAACCCACTTAATGACTAACGGACAGCAAATTGACAGAGACAGCAAACTAGCTCAACAACATGGCCAAACACAAGTATGATGCTGACTGTATTTAACTGCGTGGACCTTGAACTGATAATTAAGGAGAAATCTGGACCCCTTGGCTGGACCAGTTGGGAACCACTGCTCTAAAGGTATTTTGCTGAATGTCGCAACAGACACAGTGAAACCTCAGTCAGCCTCTCCACTCACCTTTGGTGGTGAAGATGTTGGTGGAGCCCTCGGCGAGGAGAAACAGGTCGGATCATCGCCCTGTGGCGGCCTCGCGGTGAAAGGTCACGCTTGTAGTCTCTTCCTCCGGGTGA
This sequence comes from Epinephelus awoara, assembly GCA_035609425.1. NCBI lineage: Eukaryota > Metazoa > Chordata > Actinopteri > Perciformes > Serranidae > Epinephelus > Epinephelus awoara. The sequence goes on from CM069305.1 coordinate 12,534,964, forward strand.
TGTGGGCCGGGAGAGGGGGGAGAGCAGTGAGAGGTGTCCCCTCCTGGGGGAGAGATCTCGTCTGTAACCCCCTGCTGCCCCCAGATCCCTCTTGGGGGAGATGTGACGCAGAGGAGAAATGTCCCGCCGGGGTGAGAGGTGTCTGGCACGGGGCGAGAGGTCGCGACGTGGGGAGAGGTATCGACGGGCTGAAGGTGAGGAGGAAGGGGAGATCGGGGACGAGCAGCCAGAGTGGTCCAGCCCTGGTGAGGACAGGCGGGAGGAGGGGGAGGAGAGGTCTGGGGAAGGGACGGGGAGGTCTTCATCTATGGAGGATGAAGGTGGAACCAGCAACCTGCTGCCCAGTGCCCTCTGCAGTCCTCTCTGGAACTCTGTCTGGCTGTGGTCGCTGGGTGGAGCCTGCGGTGTGATCTGGATGCTCGGCACGGTGGTGAAATAGCCAAACAGTGGAGGCTTGTTGGTGTTGCCCAGGAGGTCAGACGCTGAGTGATGAGAAAGGTGAGGAGCGGGGTGGGAGGAGGCCACAGCTGTGATTGACATGGAGGGCAGGCTGTAAGGCTGCGGGCTGGTGGAGCGCGAACGCGTCTTAGGAGTGGAGTCGCCATCATAGTCGTCCTCGTCATCATCATCATCATCCACCTCATCGCCGTCTTCCTCTCCGCCATCGGAATCATCGGCATCTGAAAACTGGTGCTCTGCCATGGCGCCTCGGGAAATCTTTTCAGACCTCTGGCCTTCCTCTCCGACATCTGTAAGAGGAAGGGGAGGAAAAAAACAGAGGATAGGAAGAAAAAGTAGATGTAGGAGGTGAAAATGAAACAAAGGAGAAAGAAGAGGGAAGCAAATGACAACAATGAAGAAGAAGAAGAGGAGAAAAAGAGAATGTAGGAGAGAAACAAGACGAGGAAGAAGAGGAATAGTGGGAGAAGAGGAAGAAAAAGTAAGAGAAGAGGGAGTGGGAAAAAAGAGGACAAAGAAGAGATGAGAGGAGACAATGAAGTGCATAAGGAAGTAGAAAAAGAAAAAGTAGAGGTAGGAGGTGGGACAGAGGAAAAGGAGAATCCAAGGAAAGGAATAACAAGAAGCAAGAGAGGAAGAGGAAAGAAGAAGGAGGAAGAGCAGGTGAGAAAGAAGACAAGTATAACGGTAGAGGCAGGAAGAGAGGATAAAGAAAAGGAAAAGGTTGACGAAGAGGAAGGAAAAGAGAAGATAAAGTGGGAAAATGAGACAGAGAAAGAGGAGGAAAAAGGTGCGAGAAGAGGCACAAAAGGAACAAGAACAGAAAAAGAAAAGTACAGGAAGTGGGAGAGAGAAAGAAAGAAAAGGAGGAAAAAGCAGAGGAAGGGGAGGAAGTGATGACCAAACAAAAGAAGAAGAGACAGATAAGGGGAGAAAGAGAAACAGATTGTATTAATATGTGGTAAAAGAAAGAGTTCTGATGTGAAACTAAACACCACTGAAACCACATTCCCACCAACTCAAACCAATAAAATATAAAACACAATAAAACAAAGTTATTTGAGACGCGTTGGTTTTTCTGCAGAGTGGACTCCAGCCAACTGTTGGCGAGGTCGTATTGTACAGTAGCTGCAGAGTTACTGTTGGCAGGTGACCAACCATCACTTTGGGTCTGATTTTATTGTAAAATGTAGCTGATTGGCTGATAACTGAGTGAAAATGAAAAACAGGGGAATTTTGGGAATGAAAAAGTAGGTTTGTTGTTGTGACTCTTTGTAGTAAAGAGCCAAAGTTGATGAAGACACACACAAATCCTGACCTCCTCTGAGTTCTTCAGATGGTTACATCTAGCCAGAAGTCAAAATCAAATAAATATTGTTAAAAAAAACTTGCATTTTCTTCACTACTCTTTTTCCATCAATTTTATTTGCTTCTCCTGGACTTCCTCCAGCGCAGAGAGGCAGACACCGTTTGGAGTTAATAAATTGTATTTCGCTGACTGCTAAGAGCGGAAATCAGATCCACTAACACTGGACTACTTTTCCAGTTAGTCTCTTATATACAACAGATTTTTTCACAAACCACAAATGTTTGTCTCAACGACTCACTGACTGACTTTCTGAAGCTTTCTCTTTCCCCCAAAACCCTGCATGTGTGTGGGTTTGTGTCCCAATTAAACGCCGAGCCAACACACTCACACACAGTGAGGGTCAGCTGAAGTAAAGTTTAATTTGGTGGTCTACGTGGTGGAAAATTACCTCCACCAGTCAGACACTGAGTATGTCTGACTAACCTTTATATTGATTCTAAAACACATGATGACAGGTGGAACAGTGTGTGACCTGGAGTCCAGTGCTGACCTGGAGTCACGTATTCAGTTTAATGTCTGCCCTGTGAGCACCAAAGCTATCACATTTACAGTGTGAGTAATCAGACAGACTTGTTAGCCCAGCAGTAAAGTGTGCATCAATGTCAGTGTAGAGCCCCTGCATTATTATACAACCAGTTAAGCCTGGGCAATATATTGACACTAAATCAATATCATAGTATGAGACTAGATATCCCCTCAGATTGTGGATCGTGTAACACTGTTAAGTATTGTCTTTTTGTGGTTTTAAAGGCTGCATTACAGTAATGTCATCTTCTGAACATACCAGACTGTTCTAGCTGTTTCATTATTTGCCTTGACCTACTTAGTCATTATTTCCACATTTCTGATGGTTATTCATCAAAAATCTCATTGTGTCGATATTTTGTGAAAGCACCAACCCTTCAATATCAAGGCAATATGGATATATATAACAGATATATAATATTTTGTCAAAAATATCGCAATGTTTTATTTTCGCCATATAGCTCAACCCTACAACCAGTAATATATAAACATATGACAATAAATACACACGACACTACTTAAGTTTAAAGGGGCAAAAAGTGAAATCGTTTCACCGCTAGATTTCCTGTTGTGCACTGCCAAAACAGTGTGTCATGAGCCACACCTCCCTCTACCTCTGCTCTCCACCCCCCACTCGCCTCGTCTGTGCAGCCGAGCACCGCAGCTTCTCCACAGACTATTACATCCAGACGGTCCCGGTGTTTCTTCCACAGGCTCCACTTCACTCAGCTTCACTCAGCTACCCGATATACCCGCTGCTTCTTCCCACATTAACCTGAATAACAAACCAGGGCTCGGTGCTCCGGTTGGATCCAAACGGAGAGCCGGGGCTAACGTTTGCTGGGAAGCTAGCGGAGGCTAACTGGCTGTGCTGGCAGCTGAGTGAAGTAGAGCCTGAGGAGGAAGCACTGGTTAGCCCCGCTTTCACTACAGGCAGATTCACTCGCCACAGGGGCGAGGAAATAAAACTTAAACAGCCAACTTAGTTTGGCTTAGTTAGCGATGTATTTCACTCACTCTCAGTCTCAGCTGTATTTAGCTATTTCCCTGCTTTCCTGTTAGCATTAGCACTAGTCGGCTGCCACGCTAACGTCCCTACTCTTCTCTGTGAGCCGGAGCCGTGAGCCCGCAAGCCCGCCAGGCTCACGGAGAAGAGTAGGGACGTTAGCATTAGCACTAGTTGGCTGCCACGCTAACGTTCCTACTCTCCTGCGTGAGCCCTTGGCTCATGGCTCTGGCTCATGCAGAGTAGGGACGTTAGCGTTAGCTCCTGGAGTTAGCACTAGAGCTACTACGGCTACTGGAGTAACTTACAGCTATGGAGCACTTCTACCAGCTCCTTTAGTCACTGAGCCTCGCCTCCATCTCAGCAGATATATTACATTTATTACAGGTACCATCATCATTGAAGTAGGCAGGGGAATAGCTAAACGCAGCCCGCCAGGCTGCCCGCCGGTCTACATTTTACATGCTAACAATGCCGAGCGGCTAATAACTCAAGCTCCGGACATTAACCCATGCTATAATTGTAACATTAAATTTAATTGAATCAACACAGCAACATGTGCCTAACGTTACTGTAACACTAATTAAAACAGACATTTGACTCCGCCATTTCACTTCGAAAATAAGAGCTGCCATTGCTCACTGGCTGTAGCCTTTTATAGGGAGGGGGATGATTCACATGAATGTACATGAACGCGCAGCCGGACCGGCTTGTAAACAAGAGGCTGGAGATCAACACAGAGAGAGGGTGTGTGAGGTCATGATATACTCCAGATGAAATTACACCTCTAGTTCTTCACATAGCAATCTAGAAATGATGAATTTTGCTTATTGCTCCTTTAAGTATCGACCTGTTATAATTGTTACCTCCTTAAACTCATTGACATACCACTGAGTATGTTTGTACTCTAACAATCAATGTTGTTTATTCAAACATTGCAATATGTTTTACGTTTTTGTGGAGATCCCCAGTTTTCAAAGATATCACATATAAATTGATACACAAGACATTTAATATATTTCCCTCTGATGGAATGATGCAGACATGAAAAACAGTCTTGACTTTGTATGTCAGTATAATAAAATTATCAGGTGAAATGAAAAGGCAAAACTGGATTTCAAGAAGTAATTTCCTCTTTGTTGTGAGATAAAAACTCATAAGTAACTGTGCTAAAATAAAAAAAATACTATTTTATAAATGTGTTATAATGTCATAAGAGTGGGAGATAAAAAAAAAAAATTACAGACAAATAAGGGGAGAAAGTGAAACACTTGTTTTGTCATTCTGAAGTTGCTTTTTTGATGGAAGTAAAGGTCAGTTCATTGACACAACGAAATATTACATTTTCAAATTTGACCAACTAACTAAAGGCCTACGTTTGTGGCCATTATAATGCTTTTACTGGTAAATGGTGGCATCCTGTTAAATTATCACACAACACATTCTCACTCCCAACTCATCAAGTACTGACGCTTGGTCAGCGTCCCTACACATCAAAATATGAGGCTCTTGGTACCTGTACTGTGTCAGTTTTGGCTGCTCAAGGATGGCGTGTCAATATATGCTTGTTATTTGGAGTATGTCTTTTCAAAATAAACTTACGTTATCACAGGAAATGTACAGTTTCTGCTTGTTAAATGTATACAGTCTCTTTCAAAATAAAATCTAGAATGTAGGTAAAAATCTTTGTAGTTTTACTTCCTTAGGATTAGGCAACAAAAGCACATGGTTAGGTTTAGAAAAAACCTTAGGGTAATGCATGACTAGCATAGCATGCTACACATACTAGCACACTACATTGTTATTAAAATAACTACAGTGACTTTAACGGTGACAGGTGACAGTCTGGGGTTTGTTTGAACCAGTATGCAGATTTTCTCACTCTTTATACAATGGCAGTTGCTCTGAGTGTCAGAAAATGCCACCACCCAGTGCATCTCATAGTGCCGCTAAAGGGTGCCTCGGTACACTGGTAACTGACCCGAGGGCCACTGACCAAGCATTGGTATTTGACGAGCTGGGAGTGAGACCTGGTATCACAGCACTTTGTTATTCTTGACAGATGTCTTAACAGCTTCTGTTGAACCACATTTCATTCAGCAATTTCAATTCTAACAAATACCGATGGAGAGTTCAGTCTAAATAGACGACTGACAGTGTTGTTGTTAACTTGTGCCAACAAAGACTGAAAAGACGACAGAGAAGTTGTTGTTGCTAATGGCAGAAAAAGAATCTAAAACTAATCTCACTGATTCCAGCTTCATTATCAAGTCATCAAAACATTAACGAGACACCAAACCCCACTCATCTGTTCAGAAACCGTCACAGCCTCGAGAGACAGCTGACGAGCATTTATCATTTGTGAATATTTCATGGTGAAATCACATTCATCCCTCTCAGCCCACAACAGCTCCCCCAGTTAATGATTATCAGATTATTTATATCATATCAGATGATTAATGGGATGGCGAGCTTCTTGGCTCAAACTCGTGAACCCAGTCAGAGGCTATGAACAGCAAACATTTCTTGCTTTTTCTGAACAAATGCCCAAAAATAAAATTGCGGTTTTCAAATTGTTCATGGAAATATTATAATAATCTAATAAGGGACTCCAAACAAATAGTGGAAGGATGTGTTTTTTTTTTGTTTTTTAAGTGGCTTTCATGTTGAGTGTGGTTGTTTGACATGAGCCCTGGCTGTCAGGATGAGCTCTGCTTTCCATTACACTAATTGTCCCTGTACAACCGCACAGAGCCAAAGACACTGCAGGCAGCGCTCAGCAAGACAGCAGGATGTCGTTGTAGTTCCTGAAGTGTGTGTGCGTGCGCATGTGTGTGTTTTAGTCGCTTTTGAGTGTTTCCTACCTCCTTCTTCCGCCTCGGTGTCCTCAACAGAAGACATGGAGACTCCCAACTCCAGACACTTTTTCATATGAGCCTTAGACTTCATGTGCTTCGTCAGGTTTCCTACAACACAAAACATACACACACACACACACACACACACACACACACACACACACACACACACACACACACACACCATTTAATGACCCCTCGACAAAGTCTTACTGGAAACCAGAGCTAGTTTGGCTGTGACAAGCATGGAAATAAAGGCAGTGGAAGGAAACAGCAAGACCACAAAATTACCATTTACAAATTATATATAATTTATACATAATGTAATTTAATGGCAAAATTACGCAACCTGGTCTGAATACTTGGTTGAATGCAAAGTCAGATACATGTGTGCATAAAGGGGAGAGTTTAAGGTCTGAAAATCTATCAGGCACATAATGGTTTTTTTATTAAAGATCAGATGTCAGCGAGTCAGCATCTTCACACTATGATATGAAGGAGGTTCCTGTCTGGCCACAGCTACAAAAAAAACAACCTTTCTGCATGTTTTATTCATTCACTCAACCACTTAGTCCTTTGTTTCACGATCTAGTTCTTAAATTAAAGCTCTAATGTGAGTTTTTCTACTAAAATCTGCTTAAAAAAGCTGCAAATGCCTGAAAAAATATGATAACTCTTGTGTTTAAAGTTTTTTTTTCTCTCTTTTTTAGGTTTTCCTATCCTGTGGGGACCAAATTTATCAGATGATTATGAAACCAAGGGCATAGGTTTCATTTCAGTGTTTGGGTGGGAGGACTAGGACACACACCCACACGCACACACATGAAGCAAGGGGCTATGGGGTCTTCCACCAGTCTATCTATTGGTGACTGCAGTGAGAAAACAAAGTTGAAAAGTCCACTTCAACCTTAGATTCAGAATTTATAAACAAACAGCATGAAGATACATGCAGTAAAAAAAGCCTTACCTTTTGTTTTGAAGGCGAAGTTGCAGAACTTGCAGACGTACGGCCGGACGTCGGTGTGCGTTCGGATGTGTTTCTTCAGCATGCTGGGTTTCTTACAGCGGATGCCGCACTCCTCGCAGATGTATTTCCCCCGACCGCGACCACGAACGTAAACATAGTCCTCATTGGATTTGTACCTGGAAGACAGAGCAAGTCACAAAGACTGTATGATGATGTGTTTGTTTTTCTTTCTTCTTTTCGTTTTCTGCAAAACAGAATTTGAATGCTTTACAGTACAGTAACATATGTTTCCTTTGACATAATCATAAGTAAAAAAGCACATTAGCAGTCGACAACAGTATAGTAAATCTAGTATAATCTTCAGCTCAGGTTGCAGATGAAAAGAGGAAGGCGCTTCCCCAAATATATGCTGTATACTGTATATTCCTCTTTGTTGTATACTCTCGACCATTATAGACTCTATCTCTCTCCCATTCTGTACAGAGAGGTCAGAGGTCAGGGTTAGCAGCTCATAGAGATTCACTGTGATGCTCTAGGACGCTGAGGATTGCTGATGCTTAGGTTTTGCTTGAGGTTTCTCGAATGGCCTCAAAGGGCTAAGAGAGTGTGACATCAATATGGATGAAACACGAGTAGTTTGACAACAACATCCAAGCATTCTAATTCCTTGAGTAATATCTGAAGGAGGGGGAGAAGTGGGAGAGGAGGACAAAGAAACTGCTCTGCAGTATAGGATACATATCCACAAAGTGTGCATGCTACATCATTTGGTTTTACTTAAAGATCCAAGACTTTTTATGCACTTAGCAGAAATATTTCTGTCAAATTTTGGTCACACATTTGTTAAAATCTGTGTAAGTGAGCACTTCTCCAAGAAAAAATCCCCCCACCTGACAGATGTGGCATATGGAGATGCTGATCAGACAGCACCATTACTACACAGGTGTGCCTTTGGATGGTTAGATTAAATGTTGACATGTCATAGTAGGAAAAGCACAGGTGTATTTAATAACATAATGATGTCTGCATTCCACTTGGGAGGACCTGGTATTGCTCATGCTGGTTCACCGGAATAGTTTACTGGGACACCCACTGGAACTGAACCTTTGTTAATGTTATCAGTTTCACCTGTGCTTTTCCTACTGTGACAAGTCTGCAGTGAAAAAGGCCCCTGTGCAGTTTTGAAATAAGAAACTAAAAGTCAGTGGAGTGATTTCAATGTCAATGTAGTGTGCTAGTTTGTGTAGCATGCTCAACCACTTATTTTAAACCATATTTTTTCTAAACCTATCCGTGTGCTTTTGTTGCTTAAACTTAAAGGGATAGCGCACCCAAAAATGAAAATTCAGCCATTATCTACTCACCCATATGCCGATGGAAGCCCTGGTGAAGTTTTAGAGTCCTCACATCCCTTGCGGAGATCGGCGGGGGCAGCGGCTAGCACACCTAATGGCAGACGGCGCCCCAGACTAACGTTCAAGAACGCAAAATTGAATCCACAAAGTATCTCCAACATGCTCATCTGTAGTGATCGAAGTGTGCTGCAGCCCCGACATAAAACGTTGTTTCGAAAAACTTTGTTTGTAAATTCGTTTGTAGCCTGTAGCTCTGACTGCTTTTCTGTGCTCCACACTCACGTGTGCGCGCTCAGGGTGATCTGTGATGCACGGTCTCTAAAGAGCAGCAGTCTCGTCAGTACTGACGTCCAGATTCTCAAGTGCAGGCATCACCAATTCCCAGTCTGAGCAGCAAAGACTTTCCTCATCCGTTGGCATTGCTTTGCATTTGAAACAACTACACCACCAGGTTTCCAGTGCTCGACTCCGGTGTTCTGCGGCTGGCTGAGGGTTAGGCTCATGAGCTGCGGCGGCTGTTTCATCCAGTAGCCTGAGTTCTGTCCGTGTACTCGGGCTCAAACAAATACGGCTCAACAAAGAAATGCTGTTCCTCCTCAATTTCAAAGTATTCAGACATGTTGGTCTGTCCTTTGCTAAAAGACCGTAGTGCAAATTATCTTTTACCTATTGTGGTTACTGTTGTCTCCCCCTGCGGTGTACGTGTCATGTGATGCAAACATGGGTCAGCAAAGCTCATGCTTTCGCTGGTCTCGTGCAAGCGTGCACACATGAACGTGGAGCACAGAGAAGCAGTCAGAGATACAGGCTACAATGAGGTTAAAATCAGAGTTCATATGACGTTTTTCGAAACAACTTTTTATGTCGCGGCTGCAGCACACTTGGATCACTACGGATGACCAGTATAGAGATACTTTGTGGATTCAATTTTGTGTTCTTGGATGTTAGTCTGGGGCGCCGTCTGCCATTAGGTGTGCCAGCTGCTGCCCCCACCGATCTCCGCAAGGGATGTGAGGACTCTAAAACTTCACCAGGGCCTCCATCGACATATGGGTGAGTAGATAATGACTGAATTTTCATTTTTGGGTGCACTATCCCTTTAAGAAAATAAACCTAAAAACGAAGTGTTGTGCATACTTTGCAAGTTTATTTTGAAAAAGACTGCACACTATAACAAGCAGAAACTTTACTTTCCTGTGCAAATGGAAATGTATTTTGCCTAGCACATCACATTTTGATGTTTAGGCCCACTGACAAAGCAGGGGTTTTTGACCAGTTTGGATGACACTGGTGTGGGTCTTACAAGTTAAACCTGACTGACTACTACAACTTTAATTTTTTCAAGCCAGGATAATATTGATATTTAATGTTTTAAAAAACGGATAAGGGTATCTTAGATTTGTTTCTTACCGAATTGTGACCAAGATGTGTGCTGAGAGGGACATTTTAGAGTTGAAAAATAAACTTGTCAGTGAATAGTAAACTTGTCAAATCTCCAGTCTCAGGACTATTAAGAGGCTAAACTATCAGGAAAATGTAAAACATTTTTGATACCCAGTGTTATTATAATATTATTTTTCAGATGTTCCTCTAACTTTTTCCTGAATCACTGGGTACATTTACCTGTACAAGCCTCTAGGAAGTATTTAAATTACATGGGAAAAAAGATCTCCCTTATGTAGACCTGGCCATAACCCACACACACGTATAACTGTAGCAGAAATTTCTTTGTTTAAGGGTTCAGAAGCTAAAATGAGAAACAACGCAGTATTCCACCATTGGGTTTGTTCACAGTCTTTATACTGGTCTTTTTTTCTTTAAAAAAAAAAAGATGATAACCACAGTCCTCCAGTTCCACTTATTCTTTTACAAGACTTAAAAAAGCCCCATCGCTGTCAGACATGATTTTCTATCCCAAAAGAGGTTTCGAGTGAAACAGCGGACACTTGGCAGCAGGATCAGTGGATGTCTGCGTGAGTCTGTCTGTCATGGAGAGAAATTACCACCAACCACCAGTCAAATGCTGGTAAATTTAGTCTGTCTTTCCTCTGCAGCAGAAGCATCACGTTTGCTTTTTTTCTTTTTTAAATGCGAATAAAGTTATTTTCTTTGTGGTGAAATAGTGAGAGCGGCTGGTGAGCTGTGGAGTTTCCTGTCCTGTCTGCAGCGGCTGGAGGAGTAGGTAATGGGTAGTTCAGGGCCTCATGTGTTAAAGAAGGTCAAATATCAGGTACATCAAACAATCCGTCTGCATCAGCGAGGGTGAATTTGTCTTTCAACTGCACTGCCGAGTGGGAAATACCTCTGAACGCTTGTCTGAGTTTGAGACGTTTACACAGCTGCGGCCAGTTATGAAAATGAATTATGATGATTATTTTGTTTTATTCTATTTTATTCACAGCACACGGTAAGATCATAAACCAGATTCTCTTTCAAAACTACTGAAACTTTCAAGGGAGACACAGAGAAGTAATGGATTTCTTTCCCCTGCCAAAACTTGCACTTTGTGGATTTCTTTCATCCAGAGAAATTTAGATCCTGTCTTTTTTTTTCTGCTGTTTTTGTGTGCCTGCTTGCTTATTATATGCATACTGTTTATGCAAGTGCATGTGTATATGTGTGTGTGTCTTTGCCTGTTTGCCCTGTTTGTAGGCAAGGCAAGGCAAGTTTATTTGTAGAGCACAATTCGTACACAAAGTAATTCAAAGTGCTTTACAGAAGAAGAAAATGCATTAAAATCACAATACAAAATAAAAACATAAATAATCATTATAAAATGAACTTTAAAAGAGAAGAGTGCAGATAAGATCCTTTCAGTCATATGCACAGTGAAATAGAGCTGTTTTGAGCCTAGATTTGAACATTGTCAGAGTAGAGGCCTGCTTTTATCCACTTATTGCTTCTAAAGTGTCCTTTGGGGACAAGAGAGAATTACTTCACTGTCTGCTGCATTTAATAACTCCCTGCATGTGTGTGTGTGAATAAAGTTATTTGCATGTTTGTGTGTGTCTGCACCGTCTGTTCCATTCAGTAACCTTGGTCTTATTGGCGCTACTGTAAGACTATAAAACATTATGATACTGTAGGAAAGTCTCCAACTAAAGAGGTTTCTAGCTTTAACTCGCTCATACAACCTTTATTTGACCATTCGATGTACATTTTAGGACACATGCCTGTGCTTTCTGTGTGGAAAATATGCTTTATGTTGCTTCAATAATATGATAATTAATAATAAAGGCTCTTCTTGGTTCAATAACTATCAAGCCAAACCTTAAAAATCAAAATCGATATTGGATTACTTTGAAGCTGTCACACAATCACAGTCAGTAGCCGTTTTAAGATAGGAATTGTGCAAATTTGCAGGAGAGCCCAATCAGTCTTTTTTCAGCATTGGCAATATAAAAAGAAAATCAGGGAGTGCACCAAAATGCCGCCTACCTACTTTTGTTTATACAGAATGCGCCTTTTTTGGGGCAATGGGGGGCGTGAGCAAGTAACAAAACGTGTAGCTCAGCTCAGCATGTGACATAAACAGTGACATGGGAGGGAAGCCGCGGCTGGTCAGTCCTTCAGCGATTCTCTTTTTAAACGAAAAGGGTTCCACCAATATGACCCTACAAGGCAGAAAATTGGGCACCTTGGATCAACTCGCCAATCCGGCTCTGTGTGTCTAAACGCTCGCAGCTTGTCGCAAAACGGCCCAACATTCGTGGAAAATCTGGCAGTGTAAAAGGGGCTAGTCTTTCACAATTAAAAACCAAACTCATCTTGGTCAAGTAGAAAATGATCTCACCACACAACAGATCTCTACAAGCACCAATAGCAACATACAGTATATATATATGAACCTGTCTTCATACAAATTCCTTCAAAAATTGGCAAAAAATTCATCTAAATCCCCAAAAAATAAGAAAAGACGAGAACGGATCCGAGCAGACATTCATTGCCAGGTGTACTCATGGATTGCAATATTTTTTCTTGAGCTAACAATAGTTGGGTTTCTATCTAAATATAATGCAAATGTTACTTGGATTTTTTGAAAATCTGCAAGAGAAAATGCAAATGTATGTGCTTCTCCATACACTTCTCTTATGCAAGTACAGGGAGCTGATTCATAGAGAAAAGCAGTAGGTGGTGCTTATTAAAAGACTGCCAGTCAATCCTCAAATGAAAGAAAACAATGTATGCTGTAAAATACCAGCGAGCACAATGGACAATGTGAACAGAGAGTTCTGAACAACTAATATTAGAGCTGCACTTGGAGAAGTTCTGTTAACAGCCCTGTGTATGCATATGTGTCTTACAAGCATCCAGCATCCATCCTGATCTGCAGGTATCTGCATAAAAACAAGTGGATGAAAACACACCTCTTGTCTTCTGAATCTATCTTTTCTAGGTTTGAGTCATGCTCTGAGGTCACTATTAAATAATGAAACATAAAAATAATGAACACTATGCTGTTATGAGTGAAATACTTGTTATAAAATGCAAAAAAAGTCAAATACATATAAAAGAAATCCAATAAAATATATCAAGTCCTACTTTTCTTAATAACATAAACAAAACAAATAAATACTACAGTTGCCCATGTTAGAAAAACAGTGTGAAAAAGCCTTTAAAATACAGCTAATGAGGGACAGATCCCACTTCACACCAGTCTATAAAAGTGAGAACAAGAATTATGAAAGCCAACGTCCAATTACAGCGATGCAGCTCAAGTCGTTAGCCTGTGATGGGTTTACCAGGCTCAGGCTCTTGGCCTGACTCTCACAGGCACAAATTAAGCCCAAAGAATAGGTTGTAAAAGGATAAGTCTACTTTTTTTTTTTATACCTAAGAAGATTTTCAGATTAACCATGCTGAAACAAATGTCCTTATAGTTCATACAAAGGTCATCTGTGTTCATTTTTGTTTAATATTGAGCTGTAAGGATAAAACATAATCAGACAGCTCAGTATTTTGTGAGTCTGAGACCTTTGTTGTCTTTTTTGTGAGGTTTGTATTTAGTCTGAGATCCTCACGTTGGGTTTCACCTACTGTTGTTAAATCTCAGCTGAAAATCAAAAGCTGACCAGGCTTCTGCCATCAAGGCTTCTGCAGCTCTTTGCCTGTGAATCTGAGGCTTGTAGAATCAGGTACATCTCTTAAGTAAAACTGGTAATCACCTGGTTTTATTTATGGATTTACTTCTTGATACATTTCTCTTTTTTACTGCTGTTGTTTCTTTCTTACATAAGTTTTGTCTTTAAGTTCAAATCTTAATTAAAGCTCCCTGTACTGGTGTGAAATGATATTGATAATAATGTTTGTACAACTAATGATACTCCAATAAGAGAGAGCGAAAACATCCTGCAATACTGGGCTTGCGATCAAACTCAGACCTTGCTTTAATCAGCAATGTTGATTGACTTATTCTTGACTCTGAAAAGCACCATACTGGTTTGGAATCAAGTTTCCAGACTCTCACTTTCAACTGGTAATGTTAGAAATCCCAGATCCAAATCACTGTCAAAATTAAACCAACTATTCCTCGACCAAAGTACTATCTGTGCAGTGAAGTATAGTGAAATATTGTGGAAAAAACCCAAACAAACAAGTAACTGACAAGAAACCATGATTTCTATGGCATGGATAATGAAGATGTAGCTTGTGTCTGGGAAAACATTGATACAATCATACCAAACATAAATGATGGATTTCTATGTACGTCTGTCTTTATAACTTTTTCCTTTGATTATCGACTTTCAAGCCTCATTAGCATTTGAATTATTTAACAGACAATTTAAATTCCAGTAGTAAAGCCCATTCCCAGTCAAAGAAAAATAAATAGACTCATATAGACTTTCAGTAATAGACTTTCAAGCTGCTCCCTCCTCTTACCCCACTGGTCTCCAAGGAAGGATGAAACAAACTCTAGAATATGTGTGATGTGATCTACTGTAAAGTCAAACAGCACATTTAAATACTTTAAAAGGCAAATGTCCTATATATCACGCAGCTTTCATGTAGGCAAAATTATCATCCAATGCTCCTAGAAAATATATGTGCGTATTCATCTCAGTCACTAGAATACTTTTTATATGACATAAGTCAAATGTATAATTGTTTCTGTCACTTTACTGGACCAAAGTTGTTGGACAGGTGTGTGTATTTGCAGGACGTACCCGCCTTCGAAGATCTTGATGCGGGTTGGTTCGGTGGCGGGCTGTTTGACCGAGACCTCCTTCTCTACCTGCTCCTCCTTTGAACGGTCCCACGACACCACTCCCTTCATCTTCCTTCCGAAATTACTGACATCAACTGGCATCAGCTCTGGTTTCAACTACAGAGACAAGAGAGGAAGAGGGAGGAAAGGAAGGAGAGAGGCAGCATGAATTAACTTTTCATACCGCCTGTGCTTGTGTTTCTCTGAGTTTACACCCATGCATGCACAGTGAAATGTTATATTCTGTATGTTTGTATGATTTGAGTGATATTTCACATTATAGGGCATACCTGATCAAACCTCAGCTTCCAGGCAACAGATGACACCAGTTTTCCAGAGCTGGGTGGCGACATGGCTGCGGTTGAGTATATCAGATCCATGTTTCTCTTTTGTTTGGACCTCAGCAGGGCCAACGCAGCCTTTGTGCTGAGGTTCAGAGGATTGGGGTTGTATGAGCTTACGCACCATGAGTTGTAGACGGAGCTGTGCAAGGCAGACTGGATGCTGTTGGGTTTGGTGTAGTTCAGGAAACACCAGCTGACTCTGCTCATAGTGCGCAGGCTTGGGAACTGGAAAAACTGCTGGACATCAGCTACATCCGTGACTAGCAGAGTCTGGCCCACTGCTCCGGATAATCCTGCGCTTTGGTTGGTAGCTAGCTGAACTAGCATGCTAACAGGGATTTTACTAGGTGTAGGCTGATTTGTGTTCTCAGTGTCCTCTGCATCGTTGGAGGACATCATGGACTGGGGGCTGGAGCTGGGCTCCGGAACCGAATCGTCCACATCAAGCTCCTCCGGAGAGTCCCGACCACCTGAAACTGGAGACCGGTCTGTCACAATCTGGAGAGGAGGAGTGAAGCTCTCAGCCCGGGGGACATCAGGGAGGTGGGGGGCAGAGGAACGGACGGGAATGGCAATTTTGGTGGCAATGGGGAAGTCACTTAGTGGAGGAGAAGAGGACATCCTTTCGGATTCATCATTGGAGTCTTCACTCTTCAGACGAGCTCGCTGGCCTCTGCCCTGCCCTTTCTCAGGCTTGCTACTGCTTTCAGTTCCACTCAGCTCCACTGCACTCATCTCCTTCACAATCTGTCCATACATCCTCTCCTCCTTCACTCTTTTCTGCTGCTTAGTCTCAATGAAGAGCTCCAGAGAGCTGGCGGGGGAGAGCATGCGCTTGCTGCCTCCAATGCCAGATCCTGAGGCGTCTGTGGTGGATATGGTGCCTGAGGTTAGTGACAGTGGGATCCCTGTGTTCACGCGTTGCTCTGGTAGTGAATCTGGAGACTTCCAGGGTGGGAAGCGCAATGCTGAACCATCGGTTTGTCCAAGGAAGTGCGCTAGATTGAAACCTGTCCCACTTATGCCTCCTCCAATTCCTCCAGGTGGTTTGCTGACACTCACAGCACCAACTGGAGGAGACATGTTGCTGTTGTCAGCACCGCTTGGTCTGGCTGAGCCTACACCTTGTACACCGCTGCCATGGGTAGCTATCAACTGGCTAACACTTGTATACATAACACTACCATATGATGGCACATGGGTTTGGATCCGCACAGGAACCAGCATACCCGGCAGAGAGGCTTGGGAGCCCAGGTTCTGGGTGGCAAAGACAGGTTGGACCTGCTGCAGAAGCATGGAGGCAGTGGTGGAACTGGGCAAGGAGTGCTTGGAGGAGAGAGAAGCAAATTTTTGCTGTTGTTGCTGGGACAGAGGAGAGGTCCGAGATGAGAAAGAGGCAGGGTACATCTGAGAGCTTGAGTTTTCTGATTTTCCATCATTTGGCTGCTGATCGTGGATTTGCTGTAGGGAGTGGAGGGGTTGTTGTTTGTGGAGTGGGTGTCCAGGCAGGGAGCCTGGTGATCTGATGTGGAGTTTTTGGAGTTGCTGTTGGGCCTGAAGGGTCAGTTGCTGTCTGGGTGTCTGACCGGCCTCCTGACTCCAGAACAGACCTGGTTGCTGGTAGGAAAGGAAGGGGGGACCACTCGGGTACTGGATCACCTCCTTATTTATGACATCATGACCTGGATATTCTCCCTCAGATGATGAGCCCTGGGCCTGCAGGCGATGCTGATGGGACCTGGAGTAAAATTTGAATACTCTTATTTTCTTCAAATCAAGTATTACTAATAATATAAAAGATGATAAATGATGGTAGTACCAGCTGGAGAAGCAGCACATGCAATTGTTAAAAGTTTAATAAACAAAAAAAAAAAAAATATTGTTCATGTTTTGTCCATCCCATCAGTGCTTAATAAGAATAGCTGTTACTGATTTTAGGATTGCAATGGATTTTCTTACCTGCCATAGAGAGGTTCATCCTGCAGGCTGTCCTCACTGATACTCTGCTGGAGGATATGCTGGTGGTGCTGGTGGTGTTGGTGAGATCCTAAACCTGTGTGTAAAACATAAAAATGTTTTGTACTGTATGTGATGTACTTTGAAATAAAATATGTCCCACAAAAAAAATCCCATATGCTATTCCCATATTTTGCAACATCAAATGTTTAACTAATGTGGTCCAAACACTTCGAACTCCACCTAGTTCATTGAGTAGACAAAGACACCAACACATGTTAATGTTGATGCTGCAATTTGAATATAAGGTCTGGGAAAATATTACAAATGACTAAGTAACTATACATAATTAGACAACACAGTTACAGTGCTGTAATATAAGGCTTACCACCAGTGCTACTGCCAACTCTCTTGGTTCTGCTGGCTACATCGCTGCTGCTGTGAGGGGATCCTGTTGGGCCAGGCCATGCCCCATGTTCTAGACTCTCCTGTTTGATTGACATCTCAGCAGCCCCTGGTTCCTGGACGACTGCCTCTGGGTAGACACTCAGTGAAGCCTGTCAAATGTATCCATAAGCAGAAGCATTTGTCAGTCCTTATGAAATTAAATGTAGTGATACTTGCTAAGTGTGTCAGATAAGTGTAGGAAATATGGATGAAGTAGGTGGAGGTGAAAGGACACCAGTTTATAGTGGTGCCTTGGACCCTCACTGAGCCTCATTCTTTCTCCACCATTTAGGTCAGGGTACTTAGGTGCCCAAACTTAAAAACAATCAGCACTTGTAGTTTGATCTAAATGACCAACTAGAACTTGCAGTCCACGTTTTAATAGGGAGTTTTACACGCTACCTGTCGGACAAGATATCCACGTCGGCGTTCCTTCATTGCAGAAGCACTGGAGTATATCTCTCCCTGTCTGGAGGAGGACAAGCTTCCATAGTCAAAGGATTTGCTGCGCATTTCAGGCAACTCTGTGGGCAGTGTGCAAGGTGCCTGCTCGGATGAAGACCTCCTCATCTCCCTTTGCTGGTGGTGGCTGGAATGACCACTGCCAGGTACCGTCAGGAACTCAGACTGCTTAGGTCCACCCCCAGATGCCAACGAGTCATCCTGGTTCAGAATTGCAAAGACAATAGTTAATAATTTGTCCACCTTTTTGGGACTTATTGGTAAACTACTTATTATAGGTGATGCACAACACACCCCCAAGAGCCATTACAAATACAAGTACAAGTACAGTAACACTACAGAAATGTACTGTAACTACTGCAGGACCAGTTCTACTAAAACTGATGGAAGGGTAGTTAAGATATTTCAAAGTATTAAATATGAATGGGATACCTGTTTTGTGGGTGAGATGGACTTGAGGCCTTCATCTCTGTCAAAGGACATGGAGAAGGATGAGGAGTGGGACAGGTTGCTCTCCTGACTGGGACTGCGAGAAAGGCTGGTGCAGGTTGACTCAAAGCTTGATTCTCCTGATGAGTGCTCCATATCTGCCAGGCGCAGCCTCTTCTTCTTGGGTGGTAGCTTTTCCGATGGCATCTGGGCCAGTGTATCACTCCTCTGTGGCAGCTGGAACTCCTCCACATGCTGTGGCTGCTTCTCCGGTTCCTTGGACACTGGAGCTTCTGTATCTTTCTCAGGCTTGTCTGGCTCCTCCGTCACCCTGATCTCAGGAACTTGGATGTTGGGTTGTCGCACTAACTTGTGAGGGATGTGATAAGGCTGGCCAGGTGAGGCTGCAGCTGATGAAGATGAGAGGGAGGCCAGGTCACTGTCACTTTGCAGCTGTTGCTCCATGCTCTCTGTCCTCAGTAGGGCAGATTCAGGACTCAGAGCATCTTCAAAGATCTCTGAGTCGGACTGTTCAGAGTACTGGCTAGATGGAGCTTTATCTAATGGCTGATATCCTGGCTGCTCAAAGGACTCTGAATTCTCAAACGAATTTGGCCGGCTGAGGGAGTTAGTGTGCTGGATGACTGATATGACATTCCCAGCTGCCTTCCTGCCCTCAGAATCAGGAAATAGTGCAATGTCCTCAGAGCACATGCTGGCACAAGTATCAAAGCTGTCAGACTGGCTGTGAGCACTGTGAAGAGAGCCCTTCCCTGTTGGGGTGGCTCTCGACCCATCTAGACTACCTTGTTTAAACTCATAGTCCCCTATCATCTCCACTGAACCACTACAGCTACTGTCGCAGTGGCCAGGGCTGTCTTCTTCATCCCCAACACTCTTCTCTTTCCTCCTTTTTCTTGTGGCTATTTCTGACATGCTAACTTTAGTACCATATGGGCTGTAGGCTATGTGCTCTGTGACCCCTGGGTTGCGCTCACCAATCTTCATACCCAGAGATGAAGCTAAATTTTTGGGCATGTGTCCACAGCCCTCAGCCTCTCCTACATGGGCTTCATTGGCTGAGTGTTCAAATGCAGCCTGTCTTCTGAGCCTGCGCCCTGGTGGGTAAAACACATCGTCCGATGTCATCATCTCATCGAAAGAGTGGCTGCCTCTAATCCCACTTGGGGGGACACTAAGGTTTGGAGGGGAGGAAGTTGGCATGGAGTTACTCCTAATTAGATGTCCAGAATCTGATGGAGGTTCCAGGAGCCCTGTACTGCTTTGGCAGGGTCCTGTTGGATACTGCTTGGGATCTCCAGAGACTCCTACATCCCCTCTGAAACAGATATGATCCTCAGCTATCTTCCCCATGTCCAAAATAGCACCTGTTTGCTTTAAGCTAGCCAGGCTGGGGTCTGCCTCTGCCATGCCCACTGTGATAGACTGTCTGGATCTGGAGTTTGGTCGGTAGTACCAAGTCCGACCAAACATTATCTCTTCGTACGTCTTGACATTAGTATTTGGAGGGCTGATCTGCTGCTCTGCACTCTCAGAACGTGAAAAGTAGCCAGAGTCTGTGCTGCCTTTACTGTGAGGACTGAGGAGGTTCAGGGACTGAGATATGGCAGAGTCAGAGTCCTGGCCTTTTTTCTCATTCAGCCTCAAGGCCAAACGCTGTTTGATGGTGGGGGAGTCATCCAGTGAATGCGCCCTTCCACCAGCATGTGATGCCAACATATGGTGTGACCCCTTTATGTCCTGAAAGGGCGGGCACTCCATCCCTGTGGAGGGGACTCCTCCAGGCTTGGGTACAATAAGAATAGGCACTTTCATGGACCCCACGAGCAGCTCTTCAGCTGAGTCTGCATATGCTGGTTCCACACCACCTACACAGAGATTGGAGCATGATACAGATTAATACAGAGTACAAAATAGCAGATTAGGATTGGGTAAAATTCTGCACAGAAAATATAGACATCTAGGCAGTGACTGAGTGCAGTTTAGTGGAGTTAGGAAGCATGCAGTAAAAAATAAAATTTTAAATGTATAACTGTAAACTGCCTTTTTCTTTAAGAACTGACAATATATATATATATTTACTGTTGTTTAGGTTTAAATCCATACCAAGTATAGTTTATAAATCAAATATCTTCACATCTATTGATTTCACTGAGACAGATTTGAGAAACTACCCAGAAGTTAGAGAGACAGGGTGTTTAAAAAAAGGACTTGTAGGGAGCATTAAGTTATGCATCTTAAGGTTTTCTATGGCTGATTCTCAAGGTGGTTAAAACATCAAAGCATCAGCAAAAAAAGTGTATTGTTGGGGGGAAATTACCTGTATTTTTGTCAGCTTCAAATGGGATCTGTGGGATGGGGCTGTCTTTGTCCGTCAGCATGGTGGAGCCCTCTACACCTTCCTCATCTGTGTCGGTACTCTGCTCTCCATCTGAATGGACCTCGGCCTCACCCACTGGGGATGCCTGGTCCATGTCCCCGCTGCGGGCCACTGTTAGCTCTGAAAATGGTACGAGTCCAGCCTTGATGGCATGAGCATGGGACTTGCGATGTTTGTAAAGGTTGCTCTTGGTTTTGAAGGAAAAGCCACAGGGTACACAAGGATATGGCCTCTCTCCAGTATGTGAGCGGATGTGCTTCTTCAAGACGCTGGGCTTGGCGCAAGCTCGACCACAGTAGTGACAGATGTACTTACCAGGCTTTTTCGGCTTCTGCTCTTTTTTGCTATAGCCCTCCTCTCCAGGCTCAGGGCCTGATTGAGAATACTGTCCGAATGAGCTGGGTAAACTGGGAGATTTCTGGCGAGGAAACCTCCCTGCCCCAGCCCCATGAGGATGAGTGTGTCCTGGGTGTCCTACAGGGTACAGGTCATCCGAGGGCAACTGGCCAGCAAAAGGCCAGGCATGAGGCTCTAGACCTGGCTGGGGTTTGGCTCCTGAGAGGAAGCGCTCAGTTTGAGGGTGCTGAGGGTACGGCTGGCCAAGCTGGTAGGAGTATCCCCTTGGAAACCCCTGAGCAAAGGGCCCTTGGGGGTCTTGAGATGGTGGACCTCCCATGGCCCCAACTGCAGAAGGTCCAGATAGCAGCTTCCCAGAATTCCCTGTGATTGCGTACTTCTGCTGGGGTGCTGATCCTCCCGTAGCACCACACGGCAAACTCTCGCGGTGTTTTGCCTCTGGGTCAGCAAAAGTGCTTCGTTTGGTGGTAGCAGAGGGCTCTGATGCCCACTTTCTTTGCAGAGGCGCCTTTTCCTTCGCTGGTTCCTTACTTGAGCATCTCTGCCCAGCGGCAGCTGATTCACGGGCCTCCATTTTGGTGAGGCTGTTCTGTGGGTTAGAAGAGGGAGGAGGGAGGGGATGGTGGGGGAGTTGGGAGGGTAGGTTCTGGAGGGTTACAAGGTCCCAAAACTACCAGGCATGATAGCTGAACCTTTGAGGGTTGCCGACAATTTCACAGAAACAGGAAGTACCCGTCCATTGCCGAAATAGACTGATTGTATAGCCAGGCTGAAAAGGGGCATCAGGAAGTGGAAATAAAAGGGGAGCTTTAGTGGATAACATCAGAAATGTTTCTCTCCTTTTCCCATTTTGTAAACACTAACGTTGCTGTGCGTTGTTTTTCTGTCCAGTTCATCTAAAGGCAAAAGAATCCTTGAGTGATCTGGAGAGGGCACAAAAGGAAAAAATGTTTGTGGACTTGTGAAGCACATTTTAATTTAACAGTGTATAAAACAGCTGCACTAAATCAAGGTTAACATACTGAATACTAACTTTGCTTCAGGGAAAAGTGCTTGTAGATCCTCTTTCTTTAGCTTCAAAAGTCATCCAGTTTTCTCACCAAAAGACCTGCACCAAAACAAAAGAGAGGAGAAGCCAATTAGTTTTGTTATCAAACATTATCCATAATACAATCCAAAACTCACTGATGGTACAGATGACAAGTTAACCTTCAGCCTAGCATGTTTCTCTTACTTTCAGTTGATTTTGTGTTGAAACCTTTAAGTAATTTACAATAAGATGTAACGTTCTGGCAGCTAAGTGCAACACAACACAATATCCTTTGTTTTACAGCGAGGACTCATTAAGTTGTCGAGTACATGCCTGATGTGCGAATGCAAATGTCAGTGATTGCTCAGTTAGTTTCTTCACACTGGAATCCATCTGTGCTTTTTGCCTTTTCCACCCCTTCTTCCTCCCTCCCTCCCTCCCGCCCTCCCTCCTCCTTCCACTCAGTGAGTCACAGATGCAAAGCTAACCCACGCTGTTCCTAAAAAGACACAAAGGCTTATAAATAGCGCTGTGGAAGTGACGTCGGAGTGTCATAATGTGTGTAGGCGTCCAAAAAGGCCAAGTCGAAGAGCAGCCATCAGCGCTAGCACCTTTCCTTCCTCTCTGGATGTCAGAGTTTGATCTAACTTGGTATGTACTCGATCAAAAGGCAAACAAGAGAGCACACACACAGAAACAAAAAGAGACACACACACATACGTACATACGGTACTCGCAGGCATTGCAACTGCACTGCAAACACTGCAGTAGACCCAGTGTATTTGTGTGTTTCCGTTGTTTAACGTTTCTCAACCACACCAACACCTGACGGCAGAGAGTTGCAGAGCGTGCACGCAAGCGGGCACACACACACACACACACACACGCCTGCTGAAGTTGCATTTTTGCTTTGTATTTCCTCATCTCGGAGGTTTAAACAACCACCCTCGCACTCTGATTGCGACACACACACACACACACACACACACACACACACACACACACAGTGCGGCCTCAGTGCTGGTAAGCAGGGCTCAATGACGTGTGTGTCTGGGGGCCCAACGTGAGATCTATAAATAGCAATTGAGGAAAACATGCTGTATTCTTAGCAGCAGGAATGTTAACTTTGGGCTACCTTGTGTTTTTCACATAGAGCCCCCCCCCCCGCCCTTACACACACACAAACACACACCAGAAACATTAGCTCAGACCTGGGTCATATTTTTATTTTTTCCATGGTGTTAAGAGTGCAAGAATGTGGTCTACAACCCAAAGGACTGTTAGAACAATGGCTATTCAGTTTGGCATCAAACTGGTTCAATTCCCCTAAGGGTGAAACACACCAGTATCGTAGTGTCATGGCTCACTGATGCAACACACAGATAAAAGAGGAAGTAGTAAAGGTACAGAGGCTGGGATGTGCCAAAAAGTGTAGCACATAAAGTGTTTGTGTTAGTTTAAAAATGAGGCCACATGTGTAAGAATTTTAATATGGTCAGGTTAAGTGTTAAGTCTACAGATTCAGTATTTGGAATCCATGCCAGGGACAATTGCAACAGTCTGCCCAGCCGCACTAACAGTGACATGGCTAAATGTTGGCATCTCATGGCTGACGTTACCTAACAATTATCAATGACAGAGTCAAGCCGTTTTAGTCTCAGTGTCAGTTTGCTGGGACCATTTAATGGCCTGGTGTTCTGAGATCAGACCCGGTGCACAAAAAGGATTAAATGCAGGTATTGTCTGAGTGGAGATGTTTTGATACCACATGGTACTGGGTTATTTCGGTAGACACCATAAAGGTGTCAAGTGTAATTCTCATTGATATGCAGCCCTATCTGACACCCACAAAAGATAACATGGGGACATAAACATGTCTTGTCTTCTGTACGTCCAGCCCTGATCCAGGTTGATGATCCCAGATTGTTGTAGGAGGTAACCACAACATTTCCATCACTAAGGCATTCATAAAATTTGTAACTGAAGGAATGTTTTCAGCTTTCCTCTTATAGTCTTTCAGGACTACGGTATGTAGTATGATGGTGCTGGGTTTTGACTAAACAAGCGTAGCTTATTCCAAAGTAGCTCTAGAGATCCTTGAAGACTGGATTTTTCTTTTAAAATGGCTACAACAGGAAATATTTCATCCTTTCTATGTCCTTCGCCACAAAGTCACCCGCTTTGACCAAAGTAATTTCTGCCACTAGAGACAGACTTTTGAAAAAGATCTTTTTCACACACCCATGATGACTACAGTGACAAACCAGAGAGAGCAAAATATACATATACCGAAAGTCTGAGTTCAACCTCTTCGTTATTTTGTTCCAAACAGCTTCCTGATCACCGATCTCTGTCCAAAGAAGCTCTCAAAAAAATTTAAACTTACTGTGACTCATGCTGCCGTTTGGGGTCGCAGCTTTCCCGTGTGCTATCACACACACTTGGACAGCTATTTGACCTCCCGACACACACACACACCAATAATAACCCAGTAGTGAGCTTGACCTTAAGGCACACAGATAATTCTCGGTTAAACTCCAGTTTAACTTTATGTAAGGCTGACTGGTTTTGTAATGGAAAGTGTTGAATGGTTGCAGTCTGCAGTGTGAGTGGGAGCTGTGTAGTGAATGGCTTACATAAAGCTTTATTCATACATGCACCGGCACAACCTGCCCCAGTTCCTGTGCGTAGGAGAGACATAGCTACTGGTGTGTGTGTGTGAGTGTGCATGAGCGTAGGAAGTGTGTGTGTCAGTTGAATGTTTGTTTGTGTGTGTGTGTAGGCTGGCAAAGGGCATGACGAGACACCCAAGTTGTAGGTAGGTCAGAACAAGAGGCTTTAACTCAGAGGTAAAAATAGTAAGGCACACACACTCAAAAAATGACACAAAGTGATTTATCAGAATGCTTTAAATAACCGGAGTTACTTAACATAAAGGAGCAGAGATCAGATCAGCTTTCATAGACATGGAAATAGATCTAGGTGGTGTTTTATACCCACTGCATGCTTTTCTTAGAATAACCTGATCTAAGTTTCTTTTTTGTGTTCATGTGTGGGCAAACTGAATGATCCAAGCACTACAATTTGTCCTCAGTTATCCAATTGCAGGCACGCAGTTTTAAACACAGGGGCGATTGCACCAAAACATTAACCAGGCATTGGGATCTGACTGCTCAGTTCTGTAAGGTGAATACAAACACCTCCATAAAATCATTGAACAATCACTGACTTTGTTACAGTACCTCCTTTTGCACTGCCTGTTCAGGTTGGGAATGTGCACCGTTATCCTGCCTTGTTGTTCTGTATAATAGGTACGATCATGGAATGGGAGGGGGTTGTCTTGGCTTTAAGCCAGCAGCAGAGGTAGTAACAGTGCTGAATCGATGTCAGTGTAAAAAGTGTGAACTGGCACGACGGCACCATGGACGGGACGTGTGTGACGTTTTCACAACATCTTATGTGTGTGACCCAGTGCCCACAGAGTAAACTAGAAAGGAACTCAGAGAGTGCAGACCTCCCCCAAGTCCAAATGCCCTGTCTCAAAATGTTAAAATGTTAAAATTCACGTATCCGCCCCGTGATTCGGATCCATTCCAAAATGTAATAGGTCCGTCCTTGTCCTATGCCACAACATTTCAGCAAGCTTAAAAAAAATCAAGCCATTTGTTTTTCTGTAATTCTGCTTACCAACAAATAGGATTGGAAATCAACTTTTTTTGTCCACCTGCCACTGCGGCTGGCAGATTCCAAAATCTAACAGCCACTCAGTGATTACCAATTGTTTTTTGGCTGGTGAGTGAAGCAAATCTAGCAGCCACTTGCATATTTTACCAGCATTTGGCTAGTGGCTGGTGCTCATTTTTAACCCTGCCAACAAACAAGGAAACCCAACTGAAAAACATAACCTCCTTGGCGAACGTAACAAAGAATGTAAACCAAAATACTGTTGAGAACATGATTAAAGAAACAATG
This sequence comes from Epinephelus awoara, assembly GCA_035609425.1. Classification (NCBI taxonomy): domain Eukaryota; kingdom Metazoa; phylum Chordata; class Actinopteri; order Perciformes; family Serranidae; genus Epinephelus; species Epinephelus awoara. The sequence goes on from CM069305.1 coordinate 12,561,106, forward strand.
CTTGCCTACAGTGTTGTAGAGAAGCTATCAATAGTTGCAATACAAGGTAGATCTATGAGTCAGAAGCTAAGTTGTAAGTATCTACAAAGGCACCGCTGTTAACCTTGTGTCAAGCATGAACCCAACATGACTGTAAAAGACGCCAATTAGCTGTACAAACACTTTGCATCGCTCAAACACGGATCAAGGAATAAGAAAACAACCAGTCTGAACAGACTTACGATGCCATTTTTCAATACTTATTGTAAGATTTTGATATGATTTTGACACATTTTGGATAGTAACGAAAAAGGATCGAGGCTCGACACACAGCCCTACTTTAGGACCCAACAAAAAATCTCTGAGGATGACACTTGTTGGATCAAAAATGTTAGCAATGAAATGTTCTTGTTGCAAGTATCAGGCTATTTACAGAATCAGTTTTGTGTGGTTTGTCCTATGGCTTCCTTTCCAAAACACCTGTTCCTCATACAGCAGTGCAGAAGGAAAATATCTCCACTGTGTGTCTGTATCACCTTCTTTTTTTCTGACCTCTTGTGCTTGACAACACAGGTGTTAAATGGAAACAAGTTGATACACAAGAGATTCAAGAGGTGCATGCAGGTATGTACAAGTACACTCTTACGCGCACACACACACACACACACACACACACGCACTGTATGCCCAAACCCTGGAGGTATGAATACTGTGTGGGCATTAACCATGCAGTACAAGCAGAAGGCTGTATGCGTGTGTGTGTGTGAGTGTGTGTGTGTGTGTGTGTGTGAGATGCTCTATGGAGTGTGTGGGTGGTTTTTCAATCCTTATTGGGCCGAAGGCACTCTCTCTCTCTCTCTCTCTCTTTCACCTCATTTCATCCTGCTTCATTGGAATGACAGTCGGGAATGATGTTGCCAAAACGCCAAAGATAACAGATCAACATTTGAGCAAATCCCTGTCCCTCCTTGTATCATTGTCAGCGTGTGTGTTTCGGATCAGGGTTGTGATGTATTCATCTCTTTCTCTCTGACACACACACAGTCACACACACACACGCCAATAATCAAATGTCTTGCTCAGATATTCAGTAGATAAGCCTCTCATTTACTTTCAATAAAAGGCCCAGACGAGGGCAGAGCTGGCTTCTGTTATAACTGTGAGTGTGCGTTTTTGTGTGTGTGTGTGTGTGTGGTGGCTAGTTATTCTTAAATTGGCCCGCCAGGGTGCCGCATACCAACTGGAATGGTTGGAATTCCTGTGACACAAAAACAGAGAGAAAGTATCTTTGTGTGTCTGTGGGTGTATGTGTTTGTCTTGCCCTGTCTGTTACCGTTCTTTTGCTCAGCGTGCATCATAATATATTTCTAATCTTAAAACCATAAGCAGAACACAAAATAAACAAGGAAACAGAAAGAAAATAATGATACAGAAGAAGAAATGAGAGGACATCTATGCAGTAAATGAAAGGGACATGTAGGGAATAGAGTAGGGGACACTGTAGAGGAAACACATGGAGGGAAAAAGTATACAGGGATACAGAGGAAGGAAAATGAGGTAAATTAAGTAACAGGCTAGGGAACAACAACAACACAAAAGAGGAAACAATTAAAGGACATAATTACGGAGCGGAAATGGAAATTAGGATGAATGAGAGGGAGCAAGTACACAAAGGAGAAAATTTTGATGAAGAGGAGGGAAAAGGAGAGTAAAAGACAACATACACAAGGGAACATAGATGCTAGGAAGAGGACAAGGATACAGAACAAGGAAGCAGAAAAAGGACAGGGAGAGGGGAACTGAGAGGGAACAAGAAAACTGAAGAAAAGATAACAGAAAGAAAGGACAGAAACAAATAAACTACAAGAGTAGGACAAGAGGGGGACAAGTAGGTAAAGGAAACACACATCCAAAAAAGGGAACAAGAAAACCACATAAGAAAGAAGAATGCAGGAGGGGGGATGAGAAATCAGGAGAAAGAACAAAAATACCAAAACAAGAACTAACAAAATCACAAGAGAAAGGATACAAATGAGGGAACACAACAAAGAGACCAAAATTGTACAAAAACAGTCACAAAAGAGTAAGGCTAAAGAAGAAGAAAGAAGGACGCAGAAGAGTGAATAAGAAGACTAAAACTTGAAAGAGAAGAGGAAACAAAAACCAAAGAAAGAGGAAAAGGGTACAGATTAGGAAACAGCACACAACAATAAGACTGAAACAGGAAAGAGATACAAAAAGGAAAGGAAAAGGACAAGTGAACAAGAACACAAAAGAGTAAGGATAAAGGATATTAAGGACTAAAGACAGAGAAGAATAAGCAAAGAAACTAAAACAGGAAATAGACAAGGAAACAAAGAACAGACAAAGCCAACAAGAACACAAGACATTAAGGATAAAGAAGGTTCAGAGTTGAGGTGAGGGAGTGAGGATGCAGGAGAGTAACCAAGGAGACTAAAACAAGAAAGAGACGAGGACCAAAGACAGGATAAAGGGTACAGATTAGGAAATAAGGACACAACAAAAGGACCAAAACAGGAAAAAGATGAGGAAACAAAGAGCAAAAGAAAGTAGAGAAGGACCTAAACTAGGTAAAAATGACACAACAATGAAACTAAAACATGAATAAGTTGAGGAAACAAAGACCAAAGCAATATGTACCCCTAAAAATGGAACAAATGAGGGGACAAGGACACGACAAAAAGACTTAAACAGGACTAAGATGAGAAAACAAAGACCAAGGAGAGAAGAAGGCTGCAAATGAGGGAACAAGGCCACAACAAAGAGTCTTATAAAGCAGATAGGTGAGAAAACAAAGGCTAAATAACGGGGAACAAGGATATAAACTAGGGAAAGAGGACATGCCAAAGAAACCTAAATATTACAGATTCAGGGTGTTCGTCTAGGGAGAGGCATTAAGCACTCAGGTGAGGTAAGAGAGTGTTTGAAAAGGGATGTAGCCAGTGAAGATGAGAGTCATGCCAGCTCATATCAGGTTACTGTACCACCACTATTGTATACCAAATACATGTATGCATGGATTAGACACACACACGCACACACACACAAAGACCGGGTTCGTATTTCTGAGTGGTAGGCGAAGTGTTCTGGTACTTTGGGTGGTCAGACGCTGTGTAAATTATTGAAACATGTTACTAATGGTTTCCATTCAGTGATTAACCACTTCATACAGCCAGGGAGGGAGAGAAGGGGCGATGGAGGGCAGCTGGCAGTGTGTTTGTTTTTTGGCTCTGCTCTGTTTGGCCCCAACTGGACTGAAACCACACATGCCTCCATTAAAGCACTACCTTTGTTTTACCTGGAGGGAGACAGGAGTTACTGGAACAATAAGCTGGACTGAGAGTGGGTGTATGTGTGTGAGTGTGTGTTAAGTGTGCATTGGGAATTGGTCCATCTACTGGCATAATAACCAGGTATTTTAACTGTCCTACATTCATCTGTACATGTACCTTTGGTAGTGTGCAGGTTTAGCCTGATAATCAGATGCTCATATCTGTTCTGTAAGCTGGGGTAAAGGTTTGTAGGAGCAGGTATCTTAAGGTTTGTCATGTTGATCAAAGACATATGTTGATTTAAGAAATGTTTTTTCCATAAATTTAATTACAACAGCATTCCAGTGCCAACATTCAGGTGGTGTGGAGTTTGAGGATTAGCATGTAGCTCATCCAATTTTCATAAACACTTAACCCCAATCATACCTTATCCATATTTTATTTGCCAAAGCCACAGTGTGTCCCTACCTTTAACTATAACACAGCTGCCAGGTACAGTGGAAAAAGGACAATTTTCAACTGCTGATAGTGGACGAAAAACAATTTGTGATTGAAGGTAATAAAGGGTTTTGCAGAATCGCCTAATATTGAGGTTTCTGTCTGGCAGTAGGGTTGTCTCATTCTCATTTTTTGACATTTTTGTTTCCATTTTTCTGTTACTATTTCTCTGGCTCGGGCCCAACAAAGCTCTGAAATGATTATATGATTTGAATTGCTGATGTGGGCAGCAATACAGAGGTCTGGAAGCAGGCTCGTCCTTGTGCACCTCATCATTTATTTATGTGTATATTCATTGAGTTATATACTGTATATTTTCCACAAGTTAAACATCAAACATAATAATGTGGAAAATAATGCGCAGGGAGAGGGGGAAAAGCCCAAGACGGACCTCTACTTAAGTAAATAACACAATATTCACAATATTAAAGCTACAGTATGTAAATGTAAGCCATAAAAAACATTTCAAACTGGAATTACTGTCTCATGGTTGTATGACTCCGTCAGTGAAGTTGCAGTTAGAGTTTACATCCATGTCTATCCAGGCTTAAATGTAGCAGTTAGTGTGACCATGACAGGAGACAATGCTTCAAACATGGATGCTGCTGCAAAGAAGCTTTTAATTCTAAAAATTCTGAAAAAAGATCTACATAATCAGCACAGTTTCAAGATTAGTGTCACCAATTCAGTATCTGACGTGTCCTGTTCCTGAGTTATAGTGTTGAAAAATGGCTAGAAAAGGGTTTTTGCAGAACATTATGATGTCACAGTGATCTTGACTTTTAATCTAGAAAATGTCATTGATTCATCATTTTATCCTTTTGGACATTTGAGTGAAATTCTGTCATAATTAGGCTATAAATTCTTAAATTAACCAAAAAATGTTTTGGTACCTTGCAATGACCTTTAACCTTTGACCACCAAAATCTAATCAGTTCTTCATTGAGTGAAGAAGTGGCTGTTTATGCCATATTTTAAGAAATTCCCCTATGGTGTTCTTGAAACACTGCATCCACAAGAATGAGACGGACGTGAGGTCATAGTGAGCTTGACCTTTGACCACCAAATTCCAATCAGTGAGTCCAAGTGGATGTTTGTGCCAAATTTGAAGAAATTCCCCCAATGCCTTCTTGAGATATTGGGCCCTATTTAGATGGTCTAAAGTGGACGGTGGAGGGCGCATATTCCATGTCGCAAGTGTCATTGCTATTTAGATGCAGGCGCAGTTGTCATTTTCACGCCCTGCATCCTTGTCGTCTAACTAGTAAATGAACTTGCGCTCCTCTGGGTGTGTTGGTCTAAAAATGAGGAGTGGTCAGGCGCAGTCATGGCGCGTTGCTAGTTAGATGACGCAAAAAGCAAATGCGCCAGTGTCCAACAAAAACCTGGTCTACAGTCAACGGCGCAGTATTTCGTTGTTAAACAAGTTAGTAATATGCGTCTCTAGTCGGGTGCACAACGCGCGTGCACTCTGCTCAGACACACACGGAGCAGCCACACATATGCAATAGATAAATAAAAATATGATTACAATGTGAAAGGTTATTATTGTGCACATTAAAATATTTATCAGAAACACATCTTAACGGTCAGTCATTAATCAGAATGCTCTAATCACAGTAATAATGATCATCATAATTTGTAATAATGACAAATGAAATTGTGAAATTATCTGACCAATCATGGCAACACACAGGTATTTAATCGAGGAGATCCGTCTCCTCAGCTGTAAAAGCTCGGGCTCGGGTAGAGAATCTAAGCTCTAACTCTTTCCAGTTGGTAGGTCCGCCATCTAACTAGCTCTCCGCCATGCCTCTTTTAAAGGGAATGAGAGGTGACACTCTGATTGGCTTATTACACACCCATGACTAATTCACAGAGTAGGTCCAACCCTTTTACATTCTCTGCCATGGCGCACAGTGGACACGCCCACACGCTGCATGCCTGGCGCTTCGCGTTTTAGACCAACTAAATAGGGCCCATTGTGTTTACAAGAATGGTATGGACGGACAGACATACCGAAAACATAACGCCTCCGGTCACAGCTATGAAAATAGCACCAAATAGAACTAAATAAAAAAAAGCATCAGTCAAACACTTTTAACCTTTTGATTTAAAAATCATAACGACTTCCATGGTTTGAAAACAGCGTTGTGGTTTGACAGTTTTATTATCATGTGAGCGAAATGTGAAGAAAAACAGTTATGAGAGAAAACATCCCCTTTTCTGGCTGACAACAAAAACAGTATGTGTGTGTGAACCGCAAGCAGGCCGGCTGACTGCAGGTCGCTGCGGAGTTAAATTTAAAACATTTTAAGACCTTCCCGGTGCCAGTCCAAATAAAATTTAGGGCCAATTTCACCCCCTGCCAGAAGTTTTATAAATAAAAATACACTTGCTCAGCAGTTACATTACAATACCTGCTTTCTTACATCAGGCCAGGTAAAAGTTTTATGCAACTTTGTGTTGAAAATTAAAAAGTCATGTGTGAAGTATGCTGTTTGCAAGAGCCTCACATCTGAGTGGAAACACCGCCTTCCTACTACACCGCTGCACCTACTGTGTCCCCTTGAGCAAGGCACTTGAGCTCAAGCTGCTACAGCGAGGGCTAACAGCAGGAGGTTGTGGTTTAACCAGGAAGCACCCAGCATGACATGTGTGCAACTTTATAAGCTTGAAGAGGGGGTTTGCAGAAGAGAAACACATGTGGATTTACCTACTGATACAAAAAAAATCAGCCTCTCAAAGGATTCTCTTTGTTGGGATGTGAGGTGACTCAATGCTTATCAGAGTCTTTGTTTACATTTTAATCTAGAGCGTTTTATAGGAATACACCACCTTCTCCATTCCCATTCCTCTTCAACTTGTCTCCTCCACTTCTATTTCTGTTCCTCACTTCCTACATTTCCCAGAGACCTTTTTGACAACCTCCAGAGAAAGCGCTGGAGCTGGTTGCTGTCACCTCTGGGTTATATGTGTAGGTGGACAGAGAGAAAGCTCTTCCAGTCGAAATACAGTGAGACTTTTCTCGTAACCCGTCCTGTCTTTTACTGGAGCTGCATCGAATTCTGGTCTATTTTCTGCTCTTGTGGGTGCAAACGCAGCCTCTCTGCCTTTTTTTTCGCAATGGATTTTTTTTTCTCCCTGAGAGAGTGTTGAAGTGCATTGGATGGAGGAAGCTCTAGAAAGAAACCGTTGCTCATTGAGGAGGCAAAAGTCACTCTACCGGACCAACATAAAAATTTTGCCTATTACTTGTAAGACGTTTCAAATTTAGGAGTAAAAGCACCCTTTAAATTCTTTTGAAAAGGCCCAAAAAAAAAACCCCAACAATCACTAATCAAATGATCAAAATGCGGCAGAGCCAACGAAAGGGTACCAGAGTCTAATTGACTACAACTGTTCAGTGTGTGGTTGGGTACTAGACTGACACGACTGTGAGTAAATGTACTTGAGTATAACTGTCTTTTATAGCTGTTCATGGATGCACTGCTGCCAGGCTAACACTACTAGCTAAAATTAGCTAATTGTAGCCACTGTTGTCTACCTACTAGGTCATCTCTTCCCAGAGGTCTGGTCAAACGCCTTTAAAAATCTGGGTCAAGGCTAGAAGTTGCCACAGCATACTGTAATTTCAATTAATGCTGACCTTTGAAATTAGTTGACTTTACTCCTCCAGACTGAAGACAGAGGTTTTTGGCCCACATCTGCAGCTGTTTCTCAGTGACTTATTTTTTTTCTCCACTTCTCCCCTTTATGTCTCCTCTTTGAGTTGCCTTTGTTACTATTTTCAGGGATTAAAGTCACCCTTGTTTTTTTTTCCAATTTGATTAATTGAAACAGAGTTGTTAGTCTTTGCCTCCAGTTGTCTACCCTCCCTCTGGACAGTGCACTGATGTGTGACATCATATGCAAAGGAGCCACTTCAGTTTTCTGGGTTAAGCAGTGTGACTGAAAGATATGTGTGTGTGTGTGTGTGTGTGTGTGTGTGTGTGTGTGTGTGTGTGTGTGTGTGTGTGTGTGTGTGTGTGTGTGTGTGTTTTCCACACTACTAATTTCCAAAAAAATTACTTCATGTGTTTTGAGAATAGGTTTGGAAATGCAGTGTTTTCACAATACAAAATCAAGTTACAGTAAGGACCCAATCAAACCAGCATTTATCACAGCAATTTTTTTTCCAACTGTTTTAGAGGTAGGAATAAGACACACACATGCAATTCACAGGCAAATCTTAAGTATTAACCCTCAAGTTTCAAGTAAGTCCCAAGTAACCTTGGTGAGAATCAAACAAGTCGAGTCGAGTCATAAAAATTCTGATGATCTGGTCTAACATTTCACAAGCCAAAAAGGTAATAAGCTGACTAAAGAAAACATTCACACACCTCTCTTTTGGGTTTTTATAGTTACGGATGAAGCTGGATGTTGTGGTGGTTGTTTCACTAATTTTTGAGCTGCAGAACTTCCATACCACAGTTCTCTTCTTACTACCCTCATTTACAACATATTCCTTGAACCCAAAATGTATTATTTTTGGACTAGCCCTCTCTGTCACAGCAGACTTGAGTGTTGGCCACTGCTGGTCTGTTGCGTCCTAGTAGGTTACCAGATTTGCATGCATTACACTATATATCATCCAGCATGTTTCAAAAACAAAAACTTAACTTCTCAGTATCTAGAAAAATGCAAATATTTAATAAAAAAGTGAATTCTTTTTGAGTCGTTTGTTTCAAGTCTTAGTTAAGTCTCAAGTCACGACTCTCAAATCAAAGCCAAGCGAAATCTTTGATCAGTGTTAGTCAGGCATGTCTCAAATCCTAAAATTTGCAACTCACGTCTGACTTGAGTCAAGTCATGTGACTCGAGTCCCCCACCTCTGCCAGTTTCTGACAGAGATGCATCTGGTCTGCAGTCAGTCCTGACATAAATACATCAGCTAGCTTGGCGAGCTACACTTGCTGGCTAGTGCTTACATATTACCTTGCCAATTAACCCTAAAAGATTGTCATCAAGCTTCCAGCAACACGCAAGTGCATCACAGTATTATATATATCACAGTGTTTGAGGGTTGAGTTCCACTTGAAACAGTCCAAGCAGGGAATGAAGATTGTCCACAGAAGCAGAAACAGAAATAAATCTAGTACTGAAATAAAAATACCATCACCTAAAAGTCATTATTTCACGTCTCCAGAGTCTATGCTCTGTGTAAAAGCGTCCTCACTTTGTCATCCGAGAACTTAAATTGCCTACTGTTCGTGTTGAAGCAACCATGTTTTGTTTTAATTTAGTGCTGTCAATCATTTGTTAAGCTGAGGCGTCACTGCAGATCTGGATTTGAAAGAAGAACAAGGAGGCATAAAATGACAGAAAGGAGAGGCTCTCCAGAAATGACTGAAATTAAATCTAAGAGAGAGTGAGAGAGATGAATGAAATGAACTTAATCTGAACTGTGATGTACACACACACACACACACACACACACACACACACACACACACACACACACACACACACACTTGAGCAGACAGCTAGTAGACAGTGATTTACAGCAGATAGGAAGTCAATTATGCTACTGGATATTTCTGTCAGAAAAAAATATGTGTGTGTCTGTGTGTGTGCGTGTGTGTGTGCCCTGAATAGAGTATGTGTGTGGGAGGTGGCAGCACAGGCAGCTTTGCTGAGACAGGATGAGGGTGTGTGTGTGTGTGTGTGTGTGTGTGTGTGTGTGAGTGGGAGGAGGAAGTTCTTGGTGTGCCAAGGTTACAGTGCTGCTGAATTGCTGTTATAAAAGCCTCAGTTACACAACGGAAATACTCCAAACTTAAAGCTGCTATGTGACAGGCGAAAGAATCTAACTTTATAATCTATCGCTTCAAATTCACCAGGACACTTTTTAAATTTTTTTAAATTGTAACCACAAAGTTTTGAGAAATGGATCTCCATCTGATGGTTGCATCCTAAATTTCCTAACCACACAATAAGAACTAAAAGCCTTACATACCATGATTTGTCTGCACAGTTTCATGTTGTGATGTTACAACAATAATAATCAAATTCTATAAAGTTAACATATTGAGTGAAAATTTAAAATGACTGGTCGTACACTGCAGCGAACAAATAACAGTGCCATGCAAATATTGTCCCCTGCAGGCTTCCATAGGTGATCTGTGGGAGGGTTTTGAATGTGTTTTTATGGATGAAGAAATGATGTGGTTAGTCAGGAAAGGAGAGAAGAGGAAAATGTTGACTGACTCAAACCACTGCAACAAAACTAAACCAACAAATATGGTTAAAAAGAGTCTACAATGCAGGGCGGGGATGCAGCGTAATTGGTCAATAAAATGTGTCTAGGAAAGCAAGCAAAAATCAGATAAAGGAGGAAATATGGTTTTGCAAAAAAGTTTTTTTACACGTAACTCCCGGATGAACTCACAGAAAAGCCCACAGGGTCTTAAGATGGAGAGTAAACACAGGATGAGGGTCTTTGTTTGTTTCTTTCATTGTTGGTTTGGTGGAGTAAATACAGTAGATTTACCAGTAACAGACTAAAACCAACAAAGAACGACTGCATTAAATACCAAATGTGTGTGTCTGCGTGACATATGTTAGTCAGTGATTGCTGTACAATTTTGCATGTGTGCATGTGTAATTATGTGTGTGTGTGTGTGTGTGTGTGCGTGTGTGTGTGTGTATTCTGAAGTCTTCAGAGGTGAGGTCACTCTCTGTTCTGTTTCAGTGCTGTCCAATGTACACAACTGATGTGAATGCGTGTGTGTGTGTGTGTGTGTTTTAGCATATGAACTACACATGAAGGTTTCTACCATAATAGTCCTGGAAAACTACCTTCAGTGTCACATTAAATTACCACTAAACTGTGGTTTCTTTGATTCTCATGGTGACTGTAGTTTTAAAAAATGTTGGTTAAGTTTAATCACTTGATAGATAATGTGCACAAATGACACATCCTACTACTGTACAACAAAAAACAGAATTAGAGATGTGAAAAGACTCTGACATCTGATCTCTTACTATCTGTTAATGTGCTGTTCCTCCTGTTGGCTCTTTAATGCAGAGTCAACACTTCCTCCATCTGTTTCACATTAAAATGCTTCCAGCAGCTAATCGCGGATAACCCCTTCTCTTCCCTGGGAAACTTTTATTGTGAAACCTCTAAAGGAAGTGTTGGGTTTCATTAACAGCAGCTTAAGAGTGGGGCAAAGTGGACTTGGTTAAAATACATGAGAAGAGTCTTTATGCTAAAAAGGCGAGACTATAGGTTTTTGCAGAGAGTATGAGTGCTGTAAAAATGTACGTTGTGGTAAATAATGGTGACTCTGGTCTATCTTAAATTAAACAAAAATTTATTTTGAAATTTTATTCTTGAATTTGTAGTAGTAATAGTAGTAGTAGTAATAGTATTTGGCAGTAGTTGCCAAAAAAACTAAGTCCATTTAAAGTAGCTGCCCTGGAGCCTCTAACTGCAGATCCTCCAGAGCAGCTGCCAAATGGATCTTGTCAATGTTTAATCTCAAACCTTTAAGTCAACATGGACCAGTCCTTAAAGTGCTCAGAGACAAAAGACCAAACTTAAATTTAATCTAAAATTCCATGCAGCCCAGTCACGAGAAGAAAATATTGCCATTGTACATATCTGCAAACCACAAATATGTTTCCATGGCATTATACATACACTGACTTTTGTCATTGGGAGGTTGAGGGGATGGTGGATGTCATGTCACCGTGGTAAGATGCCTGAGACCACTTCAGACCAATGCAGACCACTGTTTGAAACCAAGAAACAAGAATACCAATTGTCTTTTGGTGACCATTTGTGGTGTTTCCACTCGCGGTGTTTGTGGCACAGAACCCAGGTGTTTTTAGCGGCACATCATGAGACAGGGAACCTGGATGTTTTTGCAGCACAATGCAGAGTTTGCAATCAGCGTTTGTGGAGCCACATCTGGGTCTTTTTAAAAGCACATCTCGGCATTTCTCAGTAGTGTTTGAGCCATTGACCCCAAGGACGTTTTTCAGCAGCACATTGCAGCATTTCCCATGGTGTTTCAGCTATGGAAGCTGGGTGTTTTTAGCGGAGTTTCCCAGCGGCATTTGCAGAACCAAACCTTGGTCTTTTTATCAGCACACTGTGGCATTTTCCAACGGTGTTTGAGGGTCCAAATCTGGGTGTTTTAAGCCAAAACATTATATTTTCCTAACTATAGACAAGTGGTTTCAACGTTCAACGCATCTACTACAAAATAGGTTCAACGTATCTACTACAAAATAATGTACAGATGTAACATATATATGATTTACAGAAATGTCCAATGCAAACCTTATTTTTGGTGGTCATTGCGTTGTTCTGTGACAACTTGGCAAATTCTGTATGTTGAGGAAGGTCATGTGATAAAATCAAAATCTCCTGAAAGCTACTAAATGGATCTTTTGGGGAAATTATTGTGTCAACTCTTTAATTTTCCCTTTTTTATATCTTTATTTATTCTGTCTCAGTGCTGTAACTGCTTTGAAGAGGCAACACACACACGCACACATGCACTGTGGTTGACAGGGGAAACATGATGTGACACCGCACCAGTTCAGGCTGTTAAAGAATTCCATGTTCCATGTTCTGTCTCCTGGCACACGCTCACACATACAGTATATACACTGTACCTACAGAGTTTTCTTTTCCGAAACAGCGGTTCCTCCGCAGCTGTGGCTGTTTGACCAACATGTTTCCATTTAACAGAGAAAGCAAAAAGAGATGGAGAAAAAGATGGAGAGAGGGAAGGAGAGGGAAGAGAGGCAGGGGGGGAGGGGGTGAAGAGGTGAGGAAGGGAAAAACAGGCGTCCTGTTGGTGTAAATTGCCAGTGGAAAAGAGAAGGCAGTCATATTTTCCACAGGGCTGTTGGGCCAGCCTTGAAACTATTACTGAGTTAGCCCTGTGTGTGTGTGTGTGTGTGTGTGTGTGTGTGTGTGTGTGTGTGTGTGTGTGTGTGTGTGTGCGCGCGCGTGCGCGCGTGTAGCTTCATTACATTTTCCACAACAGTTTGCAAAATACACCAGGAAGCAAGATGGACAGAGGAAGGGGTAGATGGACTTGTTTTGTGGATGGACGCTCTGCTTTTTACGATGCTCTTTATACTGGAAGATTTTATAGTTTGTTAAAGGTTCTCCTGTGATCCAACAACAACTAACAAGCACCTAAAAGTTCCTCAAAGAACTTATATAATGTGAGAACTGCTGTGTTTTTTGTTGTAGTGGAATTCTTTTGAAACCATGCAGGGTTGTCCTCTTTCCCCGTAGATTTTCTGTTGGTCAGCTTTTATTATAATTAATTTAAACCTTGCTCTCCTAAGACAGAGATTTATACCTGCTTGAGTTGTAAAAGACTTGACTCCAGTGCACCAGAAGACGCCGCTTGGGCTGTGTCCACCATTTAGGGTCTGTATGAGATGCACTGGACTTTCAACCAACTCCAATGTAAACCTAACTGTGTCATTATTGAATGCTCAAAGTGACAGACGTATTTTGAAAAGCAAGAGAGTCTGATCACTCCGGACATTGACCCTGAAAATACGTCTGTCACTTTGAGCATTATTGAATGCTCAAAGTGACAGACGTATTTTGAAAAGCAAGAGAGTCTGATTACTCCGGACATTGACCCTGAAGACGGGGCGTTTGAGACCAACAGGGACACACCATTGCCTTACCACCAGCGTTTGTGCGACCCAAAGCAACATCTGCGATCTTTTCTCAACCATAACCAAGTAGTTTTCTCCCCTAAACTTCTTTCACCCTTGACCCCTTCTGCGTCAAGATATGATGCAAAAGGCTGCCCCTGGCGTCATTTTAGTAATGCCCAGCGCGTCTGCCCAAGCGGCAAAACACGAAGAGTACGGATCAGATCACGTTGGGCATTTCACTCCAAGTGAAAATGAAAGTGTGTGAATGTAAAAAACTATTTGATCTTATTATCTTGTTTTGAAGTATCATAATGGAAAACATGTCTCCACCCTTCTTTGAGCTTTTGTTTTGTAAACTTGACATGATGGAAGTCTGTTTATATTTGGTTTGTTGTGCATTATTATTATGTGGATTTCAGGTGATAGACTGTACCCTCTGGTAGCCATGTTGGATGTCTGCAGTTCCTGGGTATACGCTGGCATTCTCTTTCTGTCTAGCTTCTGTTCAGTCTCTCATTTAGGGTTTCTTTTATTGTCTGTTTCTGGGGTTTAATATTAATGTTCTAAGTTAATAAATATCTGGTACAGCACTGGGCAGTCCAACAATTTTACATATGAAAGTTAGTTTATGAATAGTGATACTTCCACTGTGAAAACAGTTGTATGTCAGCTTGTCTAGCTTTACAAACTAGGGACTGGAGAGACAAGTTTGTTTACTCGGCAGTTTTTGCAATGTTTTCTGTGACCTGTAGTTGACCCTCGTTATTAACCTGCAACTGACAAGTTAACCTTATTTCATCATAGCTGTGTGTAGAGTATTGCTTCACCTTAGCACCCCTGACACCTCATGACACTACTGCTGCAGGTGTCAGGTTGTGCCGGGGACGTACACAGTCCATCCGCACTGCATACACACAGTGACAGGGTTAACTGTTAGCATCACGCAGCTAATGGGTTGAACCATAAAGTTGAGCCATTTCAGTGTCAGTGTGATTTTGTTAGGACAGTTTAATGGCTCGGTGTTGGATGCTAGCTGCTGCTGCAGTGTTAGGTGGTGCTAACAGGACAGTTCTATGTGATGGCAGCAACAGAAAGTTTGCTGGCCCATTCAATCAGTGAAGAGGATCAGTATCAAATTAGGGAGGGTTGTCTCTCATATAGATGTCCACCTTTGCCTCTGGGTCATTAGCTTGTTAAGGGGTGCTGTAGTCGTCTCCCAGGAGCAACATTGTGGCAATGCCCTGGTGGCATCATACAACTCCAGTCTGGGCAGCAGCAGACTCCACTGTTTCATCATATCACCCTGTAGTGCCAGCATATTGTTCTTGATATATATGTCTTAAACAGTTTCACTAACCATACCAATTGATCAATAAGTATTAACTTCCCTGTAATGAGGAGATGCTATTAAGTGAAATTATGGGAAATGCGGTATCTGGCTTTTTTGGAGTTTCATCTCAGCCTCAGTTTGACCTGTCTTTTTTCAAATGTGTGTTTTTGTCATGGAAATGCAATCCTGAACTCCCAGAGTGCCCTTTCAGCAAAGCTAAATTAAGTTAATATGCCAGCTTTAAAGAGAAATACAGCTTCCAGTTTTTACACCACAGCAGTGCAGCAGTATAGCAGTATGATAGGTTACCACAGCCAATTGTCCTTTCTAATCAATACTTTTGTCTCTGTCTGAACCTGTGGGTAAAATACTGTGAGCTACAGTTTTCCAAGAAGTAGTGAATCTATTTTATGGTGTCTTTACAGAGCTGAATAAAGACAGAGATAGGGCAGTGTGTCAGAGTAACCAACATTAAGAAATAGGCATCGGCTTCATCAGATGTTTCATTTTTAATCCAAACATGAACCGACCTGCAGCCCTTCTACAACAATCTCTCCACTTTTCCGGGCTGATATATTTTTAGCCTCGATGCCTCCAGCTGTGGCCGCAGAGACGTTTGTGACGCAAACTGTAAAAACCTCTGCACACTAGTGGCCATTGTGGGAACAATTCTTCATCTTGAATTAGCTTTGTGCCTAGTTTCAGCTGTTGTAGAAGTAGTGTGTTTTATGCAACAAACCTTTAGAGATTCTGGAGTCTTTGAATGAATGATGCATCAACATTGCGTTTGGAGTGGGAGCTTCCAGCCCACAGCAGCTCTTTAAAAAGTTTGAGTCAAATTCAGGGCACAAGACTATTCCTGGTGTATCAGTGTGTGTGTGTTTGTGTGTGTGTGTGTGTGTGTGCATACAGGCGTGATGCTCTCACTTATGTAAGCTGTTTTCTCACATCTGCATCCCTCTTCCCCACTTGCCTCCCCTCTTTTTCCTTCCTTTTCTCTCCTTTCCTTGTTTCCTCAACTCTTCTACTTTTTCTCTTCCCTTTGTCATTCTCCGCTCCTCTCGCTACCTTGTTTACTCATCTTTGTTCTCTTTGTACCTTATTTTTCTTTTGTCCTTTTCATTCATGTTTTTCCCTACTCAAACCTTATTCCTCTCCTCTCCTCTCCTCTCCCATCATTAAAAAAGCCTGCAGGCAGGTTTAGCAGCACTATATTGCTGAGTTAGTTTTCCTCTCAGGAAACAAGTCGTCCTGGAGGCCATTTTTCACAGCGTTGCGTCAGAAATCTGCAATCGGAGCTTCGCAACAACACCAATAATAGAACTCACACTATGTAGGGCGGATAATTACCAAAACTTTCACTTACAGACTTCACAAACCAAACAGGATACAATTAGGGCTTTTGTTACACATTTATGGAGGGAAGGCTGACAGAGAATAGCCCAGTATAACCAGTTTTTTTGCTGCTGGGCACTGGAAGCTGCCCATTATGGAGGGCAATAAAGTATGCACCAACTATGGAACCAACACGTAAAGAATAAGAACTCCACAAAAGCAAATTATGTAGAAAAAAACACAGCATGAGCTTGTAGCTTAACTCAGAATCATGTAATCCTGTGAAGGCTATTGCAGTGCTAGAAAAAAGTGTCACAGCCAATATTTGTGTTTTGGCAAGGCATTCAGTATGTATTGTAATTTAGGTCACTCATTCATATGCCTCTACAGTATCTTGGGAATACATTTTGAAAACTTTGATAAAACAAATGGGTAAAGACTGCGGTTAGGCTTCACTCAACTTGAAAAGACTGAGATGTTACTGATATAAATTCTACAGGTTACAGTCACCTACTGTACATTCAGCTTTCTGTTGTTAACAACATCCAGCTAAACATGACGTTCAGGATGAACTGCAAATTTGAGGTGTAAAATTCAAACAGGGTTGTATCACAAAAACACATAGGCTAGTTAAAGTGAGGAGCTATACATCTGCTCGCTAGGCTGCAAATTACTGTCCTGAGTTTGGAAAATCTGTAATCTTGGCCAAATCAGTGTTTCCGCCAAAGAACAATTGGATTTTAAGAAACGCAAATGGCGTAAATATTGAAAGTGTAAACAATGGAGGGATCCGTGCATGAAGGCGTTTTTTTTGCCACTTGAAATAAGGGCTGTGGTGGTTTGCGTCCAGGGCAGGCTGTTAGGTAAGCGTAGATATTTGGCGCTTTGGCTGCTGTCTGTGGTGCTAATCAAAGGTTGGTTTGTCGGATGGAAGATACACCAGGAAAGCGGGCAGCAGCTGACACACTGCGGCTGTAACAACTCCAATTGGAATTCAGAATCTCCCTGGGAGCGCTGCCCATGCGCTGGTGTTGGACCAATGTAACACCTGGTTAAGTGTCAGTGCATGTGTGTGCACATTAGTGTGCCTTTGTATTTGGTGCAAGGTGAGGGCCTGAGAAAAAATATTTTCACTGGGCCCAATCACAATTATGTAACCCTGCTGTACAGGTATCAGATGAGTGACTAGAAACACATTGTAACATAACGTAGCACAGGTGTGAAAACACTCGACTCACAAGGTGAAAGGGTCCACCAGACACTACACTTTGACCCAGGAGACAGATGTTCAAGATGACAAAAAAAAAAAAAAAAAAGGTTGCGGTGTTTGTGCCATTGTTTTGTTGCAACATCTGCGACCATTTCCTAACCATGACCAAGTAGTTTTATTGCCTAAATCCAACCGCCGACCCGTTCTCACCGCTGTGTCCCTTTCTGCATCAAGATACAACGTAAAAGGCTGCCCCCAGCTGCCGGATAATGCAGGCAAGCGAACCCAAGTACCCAAGTGCCTGAGACATGAGAAGCCAAGATGAGCAAAAAGCAAGCCACAACACCAGGAAACACTGACTAAGAACTGACAAAGAATGAAAAGAAAACACAGGCATATATATATATAAATATACACACCTAGAACTAATCAGAAGAACAAGACACAGCTGGAGTAGGCTGGGACTGGCATAAGGAAGGAAACACAAGGATAGGTTAGCAATGAAGACAATGAGGGTGTGGTAGGGAAAAGTAGAGAGACGCTAATTGAGGGTGTGGGAACAGGTGAGTGGACTGTATGTGAGGGACAGGTGAAACTAATCAGTGCAGGGCAGACAAAGAGACAGGAAGTAAAACCAGACATGACACATGAGGAGTGAATCTACACAAACAGGAAACAGACTAAACATGAATGAATAGCATGAAACAAGGAAGAACAAAGAGAGAAAACCCCCAAAAAGTCCACAAGATAACAGAATATATGCAAAACCCAAAGATCATGAAACCAACGTCCTTTTAGCATCGTCCTGCAAGTAGGGAGATCTTATGTGTTTTCTCACTATGTGAAAGTACTGATTATTAGAGGTTACCTGGACCACTGACACTTCAATACAGATACCCACTCAATATCAATCACACAGGCTTTTGACGACTCTGTTATTTCTGCCATAAAAACTGGAATAATAGCTGGGTACTGGACGACCTTGTGGCCTGGATGTTGACAACAACTAACCATCCAGCTCAGGATCGCTGATGCATGTCATCCTTCTACTCTCTCCTCCCATTTTCTGTCATTCTCTCTATTGTCTTTTTAAAATAAATGTAAAAACTATAGCACTATATAAGGTGTCACAGTTACTGGTAAAAGTGACCTCATGTTAGGTGCATTATGGTCATGCACCACTTAAATTCAAAACATCATCTGAATTCTTTAACATAACACTGAAAAGAAAAGTGTGAATGAGTCTTTGTGTGTTTCCAGTGCTGTTCAGCATCAACTGAATCATCACTGGCCTTTTTGATGTGAGCTTCCAGCATTTTTAGTGATGTGTCACTCTGGCATTGTGACACAGAATGAATCTTGAAGCCATTACACAGCACCAGTATCAAGATGAGAAATTCTCCTGGCTCTATATACTTTCTTTTCACTTTTAAAGGTGAGAGAATGATTCCTTCGTGAGGACTGAATTTTGTTTCCTTGCAGGGTTTCGGTGTATCTAACAGCGTCTTAGAAGATTTTAAAAAAAATATATATAAAGATTTAAAAAGTAGTGTACTCAACCTCCCAATTCTTCTGCGTGTAATGTTCAGTACTGAGAGGATGTGAGAAGACCAAAGTGAAAGAAACTGAAAGCCGATTTCTAAAAATGTTGAGAGGTTTTCCAAGAAGACAGCAGCCATCGCTGTCAGTTTTACAGCTCAGGATTCACCTGCCAAATTCCCTATTTTGCCAGTCAACTTGATGTTTACAGAAGATTACAACTCCAGAAGGACCAAATGACGGTCGCTTAGCTGCACAATTGGCCGCCAGAGTAGAAAAACCTTCCTCCTGAGTCTGCCAGGATGTACACCAACATTTGGATGAGCCTCTTCGTACCGTCTTCTCCTGTCCTGGCTCTTTATTTATAAGCAGCAAATGGTACGTGTTGTGTGTGTGTGTGTGTGTGTGTGTGTGTGTGTGCATGTGTGTGCATGTGTGCACTGCAGTTTATTCTTGACACAATGGGGGCGGGTGGTTGAATGACTACTGTCCCCAACACTCGTTACTCACTCACACACACATACACAGACACACACACAGACACACACACCAGTACTGACTGTCCACCCACGCACAGAGCTAATCTCTGTCCCCTCACATCCGCAGAGCAGCAGGTAGGTAGGAGGTGTGTGGTCTGTGTGTGTGTGTGTGTGTTGAGCAGGATGACTAACATCTTATAGAATTAAAAAGCCTGAACTCTTAGGAGCACAGATGGCTCAGTGAGCAAACTAGACGAATAAGAAACAGCTAATTCCACTCAAGTTATGCCTGATATTCTCCCTAAATGTTGCCACAGTTTCATCCCAAAAATATACAAGACGCATCAGACTGTTGGCTGCGTGTACAGTGTGTGAGTGTGTGTGCGTGTGTGCTACTGTAACTTGTATTGTACACCTGCATGTGAAAAGGTTCCTGTTCCATTTCCTGCTGCAGTTTTTGCAGCTGATTTGCATCTCTCTTCCTTTCTCTCTCTTGCATTGTTCTTTTCAACCGCTTCATTGGCGTGACATGGAAAGTGCATTTATGCATTCATGTAAGAGCATGGTGTTTAATAAAGAAAGCAAAAGACAGAAAATGTGGCCAAAAGTATGCGGACAGCCAGACATTACACCTATCATTGCACCCCAGTTCTAAACCATGGACGTTCTGCAAGATTATTAGTTTTAATAATATTCGTCTTCATTGGAACTAGAACACAAAAGTATGCTGACGGGTGTCCACATAATTTTGGCCAATTACTGTAGCATTTTCTAACTGGACAACAAAGACATCTGTTTCTGTCTATTAGTAAGACTTATCCAATCTACACTTAAGTCTCCAGTCAAGGCCTCAGCTTGTTAGTCATGTATGCCAGAGTGTGTACAGTAATGTATATGGGAGTGTGTTTCTGACAAGACCCTACATGCCAACGGTACATGACACCCGAGTGCGGTGAAATATCCCGGTCGTCCTCCTGACACCTCATCTCTATGGTAACCAAATGGATGTTTACTGTCAATAAAGCGGTGTCTTCTCTGTGCAGCAAACACGCTGGCTTTAATGCATCAGCTCTTAGCGTTTTATTCAGATCGCACTGATTGTTTTTCGATAAATAAATGAGATGATGAGATGGAGAGTGTGACGGAGGGAGAGGAAGAGCAGCAGAGAGGGATCGTGCAAAGCTGGATAGAACAATAAGGCTTACAGTAATGAAACAAAGAGGAAGACAGAGGGACAGAGAGAGAGAGAGAGAGAGAGAGAGAGAGAGAGAGAGAGAGAGAGAGAGAGAGAGAGAGAGAGAGAGAGAGAGATCATGTGCAGAGGTCAGGTGCATTTCAGCTTCCAGGAAACAGAAAACAAAACAATTCATTCAGATCGCGTCGATACGTGTTTCACAGACCTCAAACTGATTAAAGATTCATTCTTCCTGCTGCTGCTTCGGTCTGCAGACAGACGGACAGCCGCGTCACAGACAGATGCTGGTCTCCATTAAGTCCTGCTGTCAGACTTGTTATGTACTGAGCAACCTTGGAACTCGTCAGCTATCGGTCCAAAGATAAAGCCTCTGGGGACAATGACCAATATTTCGGGAGATCTAGCGTAGCAAGTGGATATCCAAGTCTGTGCAGGTCATTTGGGCTAGTCTCTATAAACAGATATCTGCATATAAATCGTTGTAAATTATAAATGTAAAAAAAAAGCTATACAATACAAATCCAAGAGTTCTGAGATGACATTTTGGCGAGACAGACTTAGGCCCTGATCACACAGAAAGCGTTTTGCAAGTTGCAAACAAACAGAAGACTTGCTGCGCCTTTTTATTGTTGCCAGGGAACCACAACAACACATCCTAACCTTCGCGTGAAATCAGTCTACCTGCTCTGCTCACTGAGCTACCAGGTGACCTGTAATAATATAAAAATATGGTAAAAATCCCCCTCAGTATATTGATAAAAAACTGAAATAATCATTTGTAAATGTAATCATAATCATATATAAACTTAAGACAATAGCATTACTATTACCACCAGTTCTAGTATTACCGTGTACAGAAGTTCAGATTTGGTTGCCCCAGTGTTAACCCCATGGCGACAGTCAATTCGGATTGTTTACTTCTACAAACATGATTGGTCAATACTTTTCATACCACAAATGGAGACCAGAGCCAGAACCAAGATACGATGGTTAATACTTGTTGCTCGCTTAAGCTCAAGAAACAGTTTGCAGTGGTGAATAATGATTTCTTTCTTTCTTTTTCTTTCTTTCTTTCTTTCTTTCTTTCTTTCTTTCTTTCTTTCTTTCTGTCTTTCTGTCTCTCTAAACAGACCTTGACAAAGGAGGTTAAAAGAGCTTTAATATCGGAAAGCAGCTCATATGTTGTCTTTGGAGTGGTCACATCGATCGTTTTGGAAGGGGCTGACAAACAGCTTGTTGTATTTAAGATAAGATTTATTGATCTCCAGCAGGGAAACTCAGTTGTTGCAGCAACACAGGGACAGCAACAGTGCAGATAAATAGGGAAAGTAAAAGAAATACACAATAAGAGATATGTAAAAGTAAGAACAGAATTAAAAATACTATAATAAAGTACCAATTAATTAATCTTCCTCTTGATATCATGTTAGAAACACAAGAACAATGGGTTAATCCAATATATGCAATATTAAAAATGCACATCAGTACATGCTAATGCTCTTGTTACGTTACACAAACACACAAAGGCAAACAGATGTCTCCTCACAGGTGAACTTACACACACCCACACAAACATTCGCCCCACGTGACACTGTTCCCATTTACTCCTGCAGGCTTTACTACTGTTTTGTCTCTCTCTCTGTCTGTGAGGACACACACACACACACACACACACACACACACACACACACACACACACACACACACACACACACACACACACACACACGCACACACACACACACAGGGTGAGGAAACCATAGGAACAGATGAAGGCGCTGTCAGCGGCACCTGCTCCTCCTCCACAGCCGGCACTCCTCCCCTCATCCTCTTTGCTTTTGTCTCTCCCTCCTCCCTTACCTTCCCTTGCTTTTCTTTCTAGTCTCCTCTGGATTCCCTTCTTCACCTCGCATCCTCTACGTCTCCTCTCTTAACCCACTTTTTTCTTTCTTTTCTGTCATTTCTCCTCTTGGCATCCCTCTTATCTCTTTACCAACACAAACAGGTGGACCGACTCACTTCACTTACAAAAAAGGTGCATTTGATTTGTCAATTCCACAGCGTTCTTCCACCTGACCTTGCTACTGAGATGGTTTTAAAAAACATGAAATGTCACAATGAAACATTGAAATAACTTTTTATAAATGGGCAAAACAAATTACTAAAACTACAAAAAACAAGAGGAGTTGTTAAGGGAACTGTCAGATTACAACAGGAAGAAATACTGCAAGCAAATGAACGAGAAGGTCACTCAGAGAGCGCAGACTTCTACCAAGGCCAAGTGCCCTATCTCACATGGTCATAAAAGTGTAAAATAATGTGTGTATCCATCTCATGATTTAGATCTACTCCAAAATGTAATTCGCTCTTCCTTGGCACATGTTATTACCTTCCACCAATTTTTATGAAAATTGAGCTTTTAGTTTTTCCGTAATCCTTCTGACAAACACAAATATTACTTCCTTGGTGGAGATAATAAGAACAGAATTGCAGCTAAACTTCCAAAGTATGAAGTAGCTCAACAATACTTTCCAACTGAATTAAATAAGTCTGAAGAGCAGCCTTGAGCAGTTATTGATTTCCATTGATTTTCTGTGGACATATTTATGCTTTTCTTTTTCTTTTACAGCTTGCACTTGAGTGTCATCGACTGTTTCTTCTCGAGGTTGAATTCCCCTGACCTCAGATGTCCAGCGAGGGGAGCAAATCACACGACTCGGCCTCTTCACCACCAAACACAAAGAGCCAACTTTCAGCAAAGTGTGTATGTGTGTGTGTGAGAGAGCGATGGAGAGAGAGATGGAGAGAAGGGTTGTTGTATTAAGCCTTTGTTTTTCTCTCCATGATCTCTTTGTTTTAATGTCTTGATGTCTTTTTGACCTCCGCCACCTCCCCCTCGCTCTCTCTCACTCTGTGTCTCTGAGTCTTTGTCTATGTGTCTCACCCAATTTGTCAATCTGTCCATTGTTGGACTGTCCCTCTCACTTTCTTCTTTTATTCTCCCTCCTCTCTCACATCTCTCCTTATCTCTTTGAATCGCTTTCTCCATCCTTTCAACACATTCTCACTCCGACCTTTTCACATCCAGCTACGATGTGCAAGGTACCCTGGGTGCATTGGTTTTTGATGTTCTGGGACATTGTGTCAAGTTCTGTGTGTTACATGCATTGTCTTCTTTCAAAATACACTTCAGTTTTCACAGGAAATAAGATGTTTGCATATGGTCTCTTTCAAAATAAATGCACTACGTTAACACAACTACGTGAATTGAAGTTGTTTCTCTTTCAACAACAAAAGCACGTGATTGGGTTTAGGAAAAAAGAACAGGGTTTGGCTTTAGAATCTTGCGGGTGTGACCACTGCTCTCCCGTGTAAAGGTTGCCCCAGTCGGACTTTCGCTGCTTTAACTTTCATTCTTATCCTGCTACGTTTCCCTCGAACTGCGCCAAGCGCTGTCAAACTATAATGGAAATCGGCTGCGAATCATGCCAATGTTAAAGGGCAGCTTTTTTTTGTCAGTGTCGGATGCCGCAAGTCACTGCCCAAGCGCCAGATTTTGATGACTTCGAACTGAGACTAGGTTGATCTTTTCCTTCCTCCATTATCCTATTCCTTTCTTATTACTTCCTATTAGTCTCCCTCTTTCCCTCTGTTTTTTCTTTCTCTGTCCATCTTCATGCTTCCTTTTCTCCTCTTAACCCTTTCCACTCTTAAAATCTCTCTGTCATTCTTTCAGTCTTTCTCATCCCATTCCTCTCTTTGGTCCTGTCTACACACATACGGATATTTCTGAAAATAGATATTTTCCTTCATGTTTCAGCCTCTCGTCCACATGCACACAGAATTTTAGGTCGCTACAACAGATTTATTCAAAAAACTATCTAAGGTGCAGATTTTTCATGACTCCTGCTAATTAGGCTATCATGAACCAGATAAACCAACAACATTGGCAGACCACTGGTTTGTTTATGTTTTGTCAACACTGCTTGGTTCATTTGCTATTTTACACTTGCTGTACCACATCACAGTCAAATGAAGCCGTCTGCTGCCCTAAGTGTTATTCAGTCCAACTCAGCATCCCTGGTTAAAAGTCCTGCAGAAACAATGGTTTTGAATCAGGCCTGGTCAAACCAGCAGATAGTAGGACAATTTTCAGAATGGGATTACTGTAGATGAGGAATGTCCAGAGCATCACCCAAATCTTTGAGTGAGCTCCTTTGTCCTTACGTCAATGATGAAGCAATGGTGATGAGATTTCCAATCATTGTGTGTGTCACTGTGTTTTGAAAAAAGGCAGGTTGAACACTTTATTACCTTTGTGAAGAGGGGAGACTGCAGAGAACTGCATGCATTTGGGGTCATTTTTGTGTTCTAGTGTGCACAGAGAAATTTTATAAAATGAAAGTCGTGTGGACAGGGGTGAAAAATGTCAGTTTTAAAAATATTTGTATCCTCCCCGATCTTGTTACCTTTTAATATCTTCATATTACTCCTCTTGTCTTCTTTTCTTTTTCTCCATCCCTCTTTGTCTCTTTGTCCTCCTGTTTTCCTTTCCCTCTCCTATTCATCCATCCCTTCACTGTTTCTTTTCCCCTATCTCTTCCTCACCTTCTCTTTCTTTTATCTTTTCCACCCCTTTTTTCTTTTCTTTTATCCCCTCCTTCCGGTGGTAGTAATCACTCCTCACCTTTTTCCCCATTTAAAGTTACACTTTCTGTCATCTGTAGTTTTAATTAATCACGCGACTCGTTAACGAACTCTCCCCCTCGACTGTTAATTAATCAGGTTTCTGCCTTAATGAACAGTCTAAACTCGTTAAACCTGTTTCGCTCTTAATTAGCCCGTTAGCTCCGGGGCCTAACGCTCCGACAAGACTATTAGGCACTACTACGCCTTAATGGCAGCCTCCATGAGTGTGTGTGTGAGTGTGTGTGTTAAGATTACCTCACTCCCTAATGGGGCTGCTCAAATATTTATAGGGCAGGAAGCTGAATGGGAAGAATGATAGCGCTCAGGGAGACAGCAGACACTGAGGGAGTACATGAGAAGACTGATGCTGCCTTCAAGTGTTCCTCGTAAGCTCCAACTTCCGACCTCGGAAGTTGTAAAGATATGGCAAGCCCAAAGGGTCAAAACACGCCTCTCTCCTCCTTCACTGCGAAGATGTGGATGTCACCCACTGGCTGGACCTAAATAAGAGCCGACCAATGTCTCTAAATTCAGTGCCATTAAGGCCAATGTCAGGTTACTGTTGGCTCATGGACAGACACTGTCATAACATTAGCATGTTGTTTGCCCCCCAATACACAAATACAAACAGGACATGTCAGTGTCAAGATCTCACAGCATGTATGACAACTTCTGCCATATTTATGATCATGATAATAAAGCTGTGTAAGCTTTTGTCACTGCCGAATAGCTCATAATAACAACAGTATGTGCACACTAAAGCACAAATTCTGCTTATCACGTCTGCACAGCTGCAAGGGTCCACATGGCTTAAATGTCATCCTCTTCCCTTACATAGGCCTACACACCAGCAGCACTTGTGAGTGCATTTGCCTAATGCAAACGCATGATGTCGTATATACCTAAAAAATGCAAGTTTGTCTGCTGTTCTTTGACATTTTAGAGGGAAATACTGGCTATTGCCCGCAGAGGCTTTGTCGCTGTTAGACTGATAGGGTTCAGAGGTTATGTTGGCCATTGTTAATGTTGTTCTGACATTATATTCTAAAGTCTAAAGAAGACATGTATCTCTACTGTGGTAAAGGTTGCGTTTGGGTTAAAGGAAAATTTTGAAAATTTGTTTTCTTACAACTTAGTTCTTGTTTTTGTAGTTGTGTGCATCTTTTTCTAATGGTTCTGAGAACCAAATCATTACCTGCACCAAGGAGGTTATTAATTGCTAAGATAGAGAGCTATAGACCTGAGACTCAGCATCAAGTTAGAATCAAGTCACACAAAGGATGATTTGAAAATTGATAACTGTGAAGGAGAAAAGAAGAAGGAAAATGATAAAAATGTCATGTGTTGGTGGGGGACCTAAAAACTATCTAGCAGTTTGTATATGTAGACTTGACTTGGACTTGACCCAAAACACTTAAAAAAAACTCTGCAATAGGAGATAGTCCAGTTACTGTAGATAAGTAACCTGAGCAATCAAGTGATAACACAGGATGTAACAAATCCTGAGGTTATCCAGCCACTTACTGTGTTTGGAAATCAAACCATGTGCACTCACCTAAAGGGTCCAATACAATCATTACTACAAATCAGTGTGGTCACACACGATATTGTCATGAGAAATCAAAAGACTGTTTAATATGCCAAATAAAGTTTCATTTTTGTCTTCCACATACCGTGAGTACGGCAGCCTGGGGTTTGTCTAAAATCCTGTCTTATGCATTTGACCACTTGACTTGCTTGAGTGTTATTGCCTGCAAATCTGAGAGAGTAAAATCATAACAATACAACAGTCATAAGAGCCCAAACTATGTCATTAAGATCTACCTTGTGAAATAGTCAAATTTCCCTTTTTGTAGTTCAGACATTTAGAGTTAGAGCTGCTGAAAGTTCTCATTCTAAGGACATAATACTGGAAACTTAGTGTCATGTGGCATATGTTAGAGTGTCAGCATGAAGCCCTGTATCACTCAACAAAGTGCAAGCTAAAGTACTGTAAGAATCTGCTGGGGACCTTTGGATGAGTTATGCTCTCATTGACAAGTTGGGAAGTTTACAAAACACAAAACTCAATTAACTTGGTGCAGCAACTCAGTTCAGATCTGAGTCTTGAATCGTACTGTCGACCTTCAGGCGAGTGAAAATTCCCTGCCAACAGAGTGAGGTAATTCCACTTGTTTCCAATTCTGCTCGCTTGTTTCAGGAATTCTCTGGCAGCAAGTGTGAATATCTTTTTAAACAAAAAGGTAGATAGAAGCAGATTGCTACACGCAGAAAATGAAACTCATTGAGTGTAAATTGACTCATGGTTCAAAGAATCTCAGGTCATGAAAACAAATAAAATGATCTCACCCCCATTCATGGATTCACCGTTTATTATAAGACAAATGGGATTTTAAGACTTATAATTAGATTAAATGACATGTTAATGGTTATCTTTAGCGACGCAGGATGCAGAATGGCAGGCAACACATGAGAGAGATGGGGCGATGACGGCATGTGTGTGGTATCCAAGCTGGGGAAAGTTGGGGTGACGGAATCACGGTGTCAAACTCATACTGAGACAAGCATGAGGTCAAGGTGTTGTGTTACACTGATGAAAGAGAAGGAGGGATGGAAGGATGGAGGAAGGAAATGAGAGCAAGGAGTCGGGAGAGAAAGAGATGAAGAGGGAGAGACACTGGGAATAAGTGGAAAGAAAGAAAGAAAGAAAGAAAGAAAGAAAGAAAGAAAGAAAGAAAGAAAAAGAAAAGATGAGGGAAACAGGTCATCGTGAACTCAGTGTTGAGGGACTGGGTGGAACCAGATGGGAAACACATGCTGTGAAACACACACACACACACACACACACACACACACACACACACACACACACACACACACACACACACACACACACACACACACACACACACAGAGTTCCAGTGAGCGTGGGTGGAGTCTGATGATGACCTCTTGACACCACCAGGGATGACACTTTTCTTCCCTCCTCACTTCTTCTTTCATTCACTCCTAAAATTAATCCAGTTGATGTAATCTTACAGCCAATAAACTTTGTCACTGTCTCATCCAATGCATTCTGGGTATTTGAGTCCCCAAAGACTTTACAGTGAGCCCCTACAATCCAGATTAAAAAGAGTACTGTAACTCTTTAGGAATACTGCGTTTAAGTCACATGCGTTTAACCCCATGAATGTGCTACATTAGGACAGTCATAGTCCTGAGGAGAGGTCTAACCACGTAAACTATTTGAACACACCTGTGTGTGTTCATCATCATGTTGCACACAAATCTTCATTTAAGAGATTAAAGTCAAACCTGTGGTTGAAACAACATCTTGTGAAATGTGTCATTAGTTTGTTTGTGTTCTGGCAGCGTGCACGTGAAGGTGTGTGCTGCACCTGTGTTTGCAGAGAGTCTGTGGGTCAGGGGCGTCGTTTCAGCAAAAGCTAAGGTATGGCAATATGACATGATGTCACAGAGCTACTGATGATGGAGTTTCAAAAATATGAACTTATATAAAACTTCACTTTGGTTTTTAACCTGTCAGAAGCTACATACTATGCTATTGAAAACTGTTTCAAAGGACATGAAGCTGTTTCTCACATTCATAATACCTCATGTCTGCATGTAATGCATGACTTGGTGAGAGCAGTGAAAACATCGGACCTATTCCCCACATACAATCAGACAGGCTTCAAGACATCATTTAGACAGACTGTCTACAGCAGCAGAGCAAAATGCTTTTACAACATACAGATACTGTATTTTTCCAAATAGTAGCCGAGGCGTTTATTTCACAAAATCGATTTTGACCCCAGGTGTTTAAAAGAACCAGGGGCTATTTGCTCAAGGCTTCTTTTTTTTTTTTTTTTTGCACCGACCTGCACCAGGCCATTATTTGGTTACAGTTCCTGTCTAGTATATTTTTAGTGCAAAAATACTGTATAATGTAGGGGTGAGTTTGTGTACAAAAATCTCTAAATGTTTATAGTGAGTAATTTTTTTCATGTACACGTGTACACGGGTTTCACCGCTGGGTGGTGCTATTGCATCATACCAGTAAAGCCCTAGTTATCCGAATATCAACCGAACGGGCTTTGATGCACGCGGGTCAAGGCAATCACAGATATTTAATGTGGGAAAGATGTGGCCAGATGTATTATCTGTTTTAGATACATGGCTTTCTGTCCGTTCGTCCATCCGTAGCACGAGTCATGTGCACCACTTCACCACCGACCCGTGCGTAAAAGCGCAAACAGTCCCTGAAGGAGGGACAGCCATGAGGAAATGAATGAGGAAATAACCGGTGGCTATTTGCCACTAGGCGACTATTTGGAAATATACGGAAACTCACATAACTCATAACTCGCGAAGGAGCGAAGTGGCGAACAATTTGATTCAATAACACTCGTTTTCACTAACACTCGTATTCACTGATGAGCATATTATTGACCTATTTAAGTGCAATACAATGAAAACAACCAGCCAGTGCGCCTCGAGTAAGATACAGAACCTCTCTCTTTTTTTTCTCCCAATTCCATACCTAAATGACGCCTATGCCGTGGGTGTGTGTTTGCCTTTACATTTTGTAAATACTGTTGCATGTGTGTGTGTGTGTGTGTGTGTGTGTGTGTCTGTTTGTGTATTGATGTGTTTTAGGGGTATGAGGTGACACAGCATGATGCCTGAGCTCCTCCACTCTCAGGGAAGCTGAAGCGTGAATGCCTGATTGTCTCCATGGCGATGAGGAGCCTGCTCTCGACACCTGTAGTCGCTATACCCCGGCGACAGTGTCAAAGTGTGTGCTTGGGTCCATTAAGCAACATACACAGAATCACACTTACAAACGCACACACACACCACATACACATGAGGATGTATATTACATTATTCTATGTTTGTCTGCCTCCTATATGACTACAATCTCTGTTTTACAATGTAACACAACTTCGCACCAAAAATGATGTGACAGCGGTGGTTTAATGTTACATGTTCAAGATCTCAGCTATGATACCAAAAGAGACCAGTGAACGCCAAAAACTGGACTTTTTGCAGAGCAAAAGTTGACTCTTTGAACTGATATTACACTGACCCTCATGTGAGAAATAATCAATGAAAAGGCAAAGACCAACTCAGAACAGCATGGAAGGTGGACATTTGCCAAAAACCTAAAATAACATAACATGTTCAACATCTTGGATTAAATCATGGATCAAGAAGCAAAAATTATTTGTGTCTCTGCTAATATACTAGGCTACTGTTGCAATATGTTGCTTCAGTTATATGGATTGCTACACAGCTTTATGGCCAACATAAAGATTCACACATGCACTGCAAAGCTAAAATTATCTTGGACATTTCCAAGAGTAACTGTATTGGATGGGACATGAAACGGACTTTACTCTGTGTGAATAGAGCAGGTAATTGTCTGAAGAATTCATGGCGAGCGCGTGGGTGTGTTGATGACCTTTCAATTATGTGGCTCATGTGAAACCAGAAGAAAACCAACATCCGCCGGTGAAGAAGAAGGTGATTTACACAAAGTCAGCAATGAAAATGTCTAACTGGAGAGCTGACAAGATTTAGGAACTTCTGTTTGTAAGGACCAAAGCTGAAACTGTCAGAAAAATTCAAGCAATGGCAAGAGACATTGTTATTTATGACCGAATTACAAACCAGCTACCTGTTCGCAGTGTAATCCGCATCATGCTTTTCTGAGGTGCCACCCATCACTTAAACCGAACTGAATATTTCCTGGAGGTGAGAACACTTCTGGCACGGACAATCTCCTGTTGTGTGCTACATGTGTGAAAGGGAAACTCTGGACATCTCTGGACTGGATTCTCCAGACACTGTCCATAGATCATGACAAGACAGCCAAGGAAGAAACATAACACCCTGGTTTCAGATATCTTAATAATAAACAATGTAATGATGATCTACACGATGACATGCCGATGAAAGTCTGACACTGATGATATATAAATACATTTGACGTCATTCCATAACTGAAGATTACATGGGGAGGCCAGATCTAACAGGTGCTGAAGACAGCCAGAAAATAAACTGAGTTCATCCTACCAGTTAGTTAAGTCAGTACAGAAGTTCAGATTTCTGGATATGAAGGACTCAAATACATGTAGAGTTGTCCCAGTGCAGACAATCAGAGCTTCCACCCACTGGCAGCAAGCTACCCTGCAAGATGATGGTCTGACCATCAGGAGCAATAAAGGATTCACTGTCTGGCCCAAGAACACTTTGATGTGGACAGGATGAGCTGGGGATCCATTAAGCCCCCTGATAAGCAGATGACACTTGCCACAAGAGAATCAGAATCATGCATACAAGGACATGAATAACCAGGTTTCTCTGTCAAATGTCAACAATTACCACAAACTATTTTAAGAAATCCCAAATGTGACTCTGGCTCACACAATAAACCACATCTCATCATGTTATCTCCATATAAGTCATCATCATTTCCTGAAAATGAATCCCAAACATGTGATAGACAGTATCATCACATGTGGATCGCTCCATGTGGTAACTGCGTGGGAATCATTTGGGATTTTCCACACGTGCAGCTGATGTGGCTCCTCTGTAAACACACTGACAGAACCGACTAACGACCACTAATCATAATGGTCCGGAGACGCTACCAGCTGCTTCCTGTGACAGGTGTCATTGAGTCTTTTTTCTACGTCATCACATCTGTTTAGTTCTCCTGAACTTTAACCCTGAGGAGCCCCCTTTGTTTATCCTTCCACAAATCTCTTACATGTGGCAGCTTCACCAAACACTTAAGGATATTTTCTTGTCACCAAGGAACCCTAAGCTGCCTCCCTTTGCCTTTTTAATTCTGAACAAATGTAAGAAACCAGTCTTCCTGGTTCTGCAGGTAGCAAACACCTTGACAGGTGTGACCAGCTGTGGCCGTACAGTACAGGACAGTACACCATGTTCATTTTACACAATGAAAAACTTCTTCTTTTGTCTTCTTAAGTTTTTAAGTCAAACAGCTGACTCGTAATTTGTTTCAAGTGAGTCAGTGGTGGATTCTGGGAAAGGGTTGGGTAAGGATGACCAGGACTGATGGGAAATACATCAACACACACACACACACACACACACACACACATGCATACACACACGAGTTCCAGATTGTTATGTATTTTATTGCTTTGGCAACGCAGTAGTGACAGTCGTGCCAATGATGGATGTTTGAATTAAACTGAGTAGAAGGAGAAAAAGACGGAGATGAAACAAAGAGAGAGAGACAAACAGAAAGGTTTTTAAAAATATACAACTAAATGTATGTAAATTTGAAGTCCTCTACTTTTAAAGAATCTCAGGTTTCTAAATAAAATCATGCAAACTGGGCAACTAAGGACAAAAAGAAAGAGATGCAGCCCCTCACAGCTGTGAAGTCTTTCACATTTGTTCTTCTGTACTTGTAAGGAACCTCATTGACATACCTAACCTTGACCACCACAACAACATACCTGACCTCAACCTTTACCCTGACCTTAACCTAGAACTAATTCTAACCTCGACCTTTAAATCAAGTCATAACCTTCAAACAATCCTTTGAGGAGCTGAGGACCAGAAAATCACTCTCAAGCTTTTCAAACTTAAATTAGTCCTCTCAAAGACAGAAAAAACAAGAGCACACACTCACATTTTCACATGCTTTGCGAAAATAAATAGCTTCTGCATTTACAGATTTATCCATTACCTAATGGAAAAAGTGAAATGCATGCTCAAAAACTTAATTTTCTGCTGTTGTGCAAACCCCAAGCTAAAGTGATATTAGTGGTAAAACTACTATTATTACATGTTGATGCGGAAACCATGCAGAGCACCAGAGTTCAGGCTCTCGTTGTGGGAATCATGACCCTGTATCATGATTCTGGGTCAGCTGAGGGTTTTTTTTATTCATTCATTTTCTCTCTGTTTGAGCCAGTGTGCAAGAGAAGGAGGCAAAGCAAAACCCTGTACTGATTCACAGATGATCCACAACTGTGGTTGTATTTCTTGTATTTCTTAGTTGTATTTATCACCTGGTACATTTTCCTGATGGATTATTCTTTCAAGGAAAGATTTAGTAAAATAGCTAGAAAACAGAAAGTTCAGGTTGATTTTTGCGGTCAAACTTCATCTTAAATAGACTTGCTTTTTTTTTTAGAAAGTCCTGACCTTATTTGTTTGACGACTCCTGAAGAACTCCAAAAGGTCCTCAACACTGATATCCAAAGCACAGACACTTGAATCTGACCACATACGAACTGTAGGATTCTCTTTTAGAAATTCCCTCATCTTCACCACAGAATAGGGAAGTTGGTCAAATTAGATCATGTCTGATTGGCCAACCGCTGAGTTGTAATGATGTCTGCTCTGCTGAAAACCGGATTGATCATCATGATGTGCAGCTGCATTACTGGACATCTTACGCAACTTCCCTTTACATAGTCTAGTGTGTTGGGGCATGCTTCTGATCAAGGCTTAACTGAGTACAACAAGGCCGTCGTACAGTACCGACCCTCGCACATAATTCATTCCTTGCTGCTGCACACTCAGCAAAATGTCGTACCTTTCAGCTGATTCAACACGTGAGAAACCGTCTAATAAAAGCATCCGATACTCTAGTCTAGTCTAGTCTGACCAGTTAAACAACAGGCAGTTCTCCATCAAAATGAAACTAAAAGAAAGGTAACAGTGTAGAGGCGAGCAAACTGGAGAGATCATACAGAGTGCAAACACATTCAGTGATATTAAAGCAACACTGTGGTCTGAAGAAACCAGAGACTCCTCATAAATATACTGCAAGACCAATATTCACTCTCTTTTAGCTCTGTTTTTGATTTCGATGAACTCCTGACTCTTTAGTATCTAAATGCCCAACTATGTTCACCAGCTAGTCTCCAACTATGTCTGTCTGCTGTTTGCTGCTGGGCAGGTCGAATACAGTGGCTTTTTACAGTTTTTTTTTCTCTGAAAACGACACCATGAGAGCAGTGAGAGTGAACCGGAACAATAAAGTTGTGGATTGGACAGATAAACAGCAAACTTTCAATTGTGTGTGTGTGTGTGTGTGTGTGTGTGTGTGTGTGTGTGTGTGTGCCCTTTTGTGATGATTCTGTGTCCCCTCTCCGAATTTGGAGGTTTTTGTGGGTTCGTGAACGCAACACTGGCTGAACTCAGCAGCAGTTTGTTGGGTTTGAGTCACAGGCTGGAGAATTGATATGTCCATCACTTTGCAGTCAGACAGATCAGAGCTGATTCCACCAGACTGATGGATAAGATGAGCAGCTGCTGCAGAGGTGAGTGAAAGCACACTTTTAGACCCAGCACTGGACCCCAGGATTCAGCCAGTTTCATCAAAGTTGGTTGTAAAACCAAGAACACCAATACGAGAGTACTGCTGTTCTTAGAAATAAAACGTTCTTTCTCTATATAAATCAATAGATGGCTAAGTTTCACTTTCAGTGCGCCTGGCGTTCTGCTGCTCCGTCTATGCCCAAAGTACACTCTGCACTCTATTACAGTTGAGCTCTGAAAAACTGAACTGTATTTATATTCCAACCATGCTAATGAATAGTCCAACTCCAAAAATAGAATATTAATTTGTGACGACAGCTGCTGATTGTGTCGGGCCACCACAAATGAATGAATGTTTAGAATCCCTGATGTACATTATTTTACTAACTGAATGTTTTGAAAATGTAATCTGAATCTGATTACCTCCAAATTACACTCAAGTACAGAACTGGAGTCAATGTACTTGACCAGACCAGAGTGTTATTGACTCTGTTGCACATGAAATTAAAGTCTTACAAATGGCAGTCAAATGAAAGGAAAGGCCAAAAGGAATGGTCTTAGTAAGCTGATTCATGTTTGATGACGGTCCTAAAGAGCTCTTTCACTCCAAAATCTCTGTTCAATTGGGTTGAAATCTGGTGACTGTAAAGACCATTGCATACAGCATGACTCATAACAATAATGATTTTCATAATCATCACATCACTCAGTGACTCCCTGTGCCCTGCATATAAGCATCTGCATTCGTAGTGTTTCTCTACTCATTTACCCATGTTTTATCCTTTAATTTATCACCTGTCTGTATGTGTCATGGTAGAACTCGGCCAGATTATATTTATTACAACACAGGATTTCTGGACACGATCTAATTATGCTCTTTTGTTGAATCCGACATTGGCGTACATTTCCTGTGTGCATGCTGAAATTACAATGTTCCTTCTCTCAAATTGGCACTTAACCTGCTCGTATTTACATCCTTCAAAAAGGGATACATGTGTTGTACTGCTTCTTCTTTGAAAAGTCACCTTCGACAGCTGAGAGGAGAATGGTTTTATACAGTTGTCGTCATTGCTGTCAAGTTTGCTCAGACTTTAATTGACAGCAGACGCTCACTTGTTCTCCATCCACAACAATCCGCTTTTTTTTTTCACGAGTTAATATTTTCAATACTTGCAGCTTAAAGTTACTATCCCAGCTGTCTGCCACCTGTTTGTTTCGCGTGCTTTTTCTCGTCCTGGCCGCATGCAAAACATGTATTTCCATTTACGTTGTTGCCATGCACGGGGCTGCAAAAACAAACTGGATTTATGCTCCTGATGATATCAAGGCAGACAAATGCCTCTCTTACCACCTCTGGAGGTCGTCAGGGGCAACTGGATTCTCGCTTGCTGTCAATAAACCGAGCGTGGGTGCATTCACCCCTGAATTATTCTGCTGTTTAGCTTTATCCAAATACTGTGGTGACCCGTAATTTGAGCCAGTTCAAACAGTTTGACGTTCACGTTTATTCTGCACTCAAACTTCACCACAAATTTGCAACAAAACTGCACCAAACAAAAGTCTTGCATCGCATTGTGCTGTTGAATGACTGAACTACTCAACCTATTGTTTCATTTGATCTTATGTTTCTGTATGTTTAGTTTATTGTGAGAATGTATTGTGTTGATTAAAGCCACATTTCCCGCAGGGAGAGAGTGAAGAGTCCTCGACCCCGACCACCTCTCCGCCTATGTTGGAGCACGAGTGTTACCCAACTGGAGCAAGACAGCTGCATCAATATCAGATTGGCGACAGAAAGTGAGAGAGAGGGGGTGAGCGAGTTAAGACAGCCATGAAAGAAAGACAGAGAGAGGGGAGAGAAAGAAGAGGTCAGCGAGGTTCTATTTTTATCTTTCCCCGAGTCGTGTCTCAGCTTGAATGGAGGCAAAGAAGCACAGAAGAATTGTGTTGAAAGGCGCGCGCACGGAAATTATTTCATAACCTTGGCACACAGCAGGCTGCTGAGAGCCAGCGAGTTCTGTGAATGTGTGTGTGAGTGATCACGAAGCACTAAGCCATCATCACAGCCTCAGTCTGACTTCCCCCGGAGAGCTCCAAACACATCTTCTCATTGCAACATTTTGTGTTGTACTGATTTGTTTTTCCATGATATCTTTTCGTATTTTGGCTCGTGCTCACTGGTGCTGCCTTTGTAGTCCCTAAGTGATGTTTATATTACAGTGAGTGTGTGTGTGAGTTTGTGTGTGTGAGCGTGTTAGGGCAGGTAACATATTCTTTTACAGCTTTCTAACATACTTCCTTTTGGTCCACTAACCACAGTGTCTATGTCAAACCAAAATCATCCCAGCTACTTCAACTGATGGTAATTTAGCCCACTGGAATGTGTGTGTGTGTGTGTGTGTGTGTGTGTGTGTGTGTGTGTGTGTGTGTGTGTGTGTGTGTGTGTGTGTGTTTTACAGCTGACTTCTAGTTCCATTTCTGGTTGTGGTCACATTGAAATTAGGTCCTCTCCTGTTGTTGTATTTAGATTCAAGGAATTCAACTTGTTTTCTTATTTTTACTGGATCATTGATGTGTGCCGCAGGAAGCAGCACACAGAAACTAGTTGAGCCAGTTCAGAAACCAGCCGGTGATACTCCATAATGAAGAAAAATAGCTGGATTACTACTGAAACCAGTTTAACAAGCTGGACAACTGGGATAGCTATTAGTTTTATTGTAGTTTTACAAAAATATCTGTAGCCATGTTAACCCATTTAGAAACCAACATTGGCCTAACCAGTATACAAAATTATATGTGTAACGAGGTAAACAGATAAGAAAGCAGTCAAATCAGTTCAGAAAAGGGTCGGAAATTAGCACAAGCCACCAGACAAATGCTGGTACAATATGCAAGTGGGTGCTAGATTTGCTTCTCTTACCAGCCAAAAAAACAATGGCTACCTATTGAGTGGCTGGTAGAATCTGAAAGCCACCCACCACAGTGGCAGGTGCACCAAAGAGTTCATTTCCACCACTGGTTCAGAAACCAGTCATTAATACTCCACAGTAACTATGTCAACCAGTAAAACCTGGTCTACGACAGTGCGTAACAAAATAAACAGATAGGAAACCAGTTAAATCAGATCAGAAACCAACTGCTCTTTGAATTAAAAGCAACTACAGGCATCAACACATAATCACCATAGAAACCAGTCTAACCAGTTCACCAACAACTCTTTTAGTAAAATGTTAGATAGAGTGAAGACACTGATCAAACAGAGCTCAGCAGGAAATGGCTCAGTTTGACCATTTCAGCATCATGCTGGTCTGCACCAGTTACACAGTCTGAAAATTGACAATCGTGAGGCTAGGAATAAATGTGGCTGCTTGTAGTTTGCTTGCTGAAGACTTGCTTCTGTGCACTCAGGGAGTACTAAGACAGTTGTATGTTTTCCTTTGTATTGGTTTTCTACTGTGGCATACTAGATGTGAAATGTGACAGTGACAATAAGCTTAAGTGCTGAATCTCAGCTTTATTTTGAAGGTTTTTACAATGATATTGAATGAACAGTTTAATTGCCCTTATTTACATAGCCCCCCCCCCCCCCCCCATTTTTAGGACAATGTATTGGAACAATGGCAGAACTCAATACTAAATTTTAAAAATGGCAGCAAAACTGGTGACGAGGCATCAGATTACGCACAGTGGTGCAATAGTTAGCATTGTGCAGTTTGCATGTTCTCCCCGTGTCAGCGTGGGTTTTCTCTGGGCACTCCGGTTTCCTCCCACAGTCCAAAGACATGCAGGTTAATTGGTGACTCTAAATTGACTTTAAGTGTGAATCTGAGTGTGAATGGTTGTTTGTCTCTATGTGTCAGCCCTGTGTCTGGTGACCTGTCCATAGTGGACTCTGCCTCTCACCCAATGTCAGCTGGGATAGGCTCCAGCCCCGCGTGACCCCCCAACATGATAGGCAGTTACGGAAAATGAATGAATGAATCTCGCTGTTTAATGCCCGTATTTTTTATATGTTAAAAACTGGTTGTCACTGATGGCAACCCAATACCAAAAATTGTTTGCCAATTTCCCAAAATGGTTACCAGTGGCAACCTTGTAACAGTTACTTTCCAGCTCTGAATGGTCTTACACATAGACAAGGCTCTCAAGGAGTTTTCCTGATCTTGACTAGGCAGGACAGTCACATCAACCTAAAATCAACTCTGTACTCAAGATCTACTTATTAGCTTTTCCTCACAGCCATCTCCTGGTCTTCCCCAGTGGATACAGTTCAAAACTCCATCTGGGATGAAATGTAAACAGCTTAAAATTTCAAGGTAGTGCACTTATTAGCTTTTTTCCGGTAAACTTTTAACAGCATTTCAGGCAATGGTTTTGATCTGCTGAGGGGGGAAGACCATGAGTTGTGGTTAAAAGCTCTGTAAAAAGCTACTTCCTGCCCCCTTATTACTGGAGGTGCAGGTATAAAAAGTATAATAGTTCTGTTGTCAACACCCTCACATTAAAGCTGGATACCAGTTCTTTGTTCTAATAGTTAATGTCAAACCCAATATGCCAAATCAACAAAACATTTGCACTGTACCTCCGACCTCACTGTATACGAACAATTACATTTAAAGAATCATCTCTTGTTTTGGAAATACTGGTTTCATGGAGGAACATTTCTCAAGTGGATTTATGTTGCTTTGAAATGCAACATTAAATCTGTAATGCACTGAGTGGAAAATACTCTAAAGCTGTATGGAGACCATCCAAAGGTTAAGGACACAACCCTGAATCACCCTGTACGTGTGAATGTTGGATATATTCACATCATGTGTAAGACTCTGATAAGTCGATGGAAAATGAGCTTTTTGGGAACATTCTTGGCCTGAACACATCGTTCTGTTTCGCTCTGGTGTTTGTAAACCTTACACACTTCATCACAGCCACAAAATCCACATTACACAGCTCATGGTGTGCTGTCCTGTAAAACCTCCAAGGAGTCATTTCAGTTTGATAAAGTATCTTGAATATGCTAAGTGTGTAGTGACAGGTTACCTGTTGGTTTGCACATGCTCAGTCTGGTTTCAGCGGGAGTCCCGACAGAAAGTGTCCTCACATGGCCATCCTGTAAGAAAACACACAAGAGTGATAATGAGTGTGAGTGTGAGTTCCTGACTTCAACCTCTTGGACCCCATTTACCCGACAGTCAATACAAAATTATGTGCTTCAGACAATTTTTATTCGAACGCCATGTAATCATAAATTCTAGAGGATATTTCAAAGTCCAAAAAACACTATAACAACACATGAATTCGAGGGAGTGTGAATAAAAGGATGAACAAGACATGAAGGACATATCACTTTTGATAAAAAGGTGCAGCTGTACAAAAACATGTGTACTGAATTTAAATATCTGGCACATTGTAAACTTCATGTAGCTTCAATGAAGAGTTGGAACACGCAGATACATAAAATATTGGATGCGCTCAGATACATCAAGAGTCTTAAAACTGAGGGGGAAACTACGTGTTAAGAGGTTAAATATGTGTTTAAGTGTTTATGTTTGTGTTTGAGAGTCTTGAATGTGTTTGTCTATGCTATGTGTGTGCTGATGTGTGTATAGTTTGTGTGTGGCGTGTCAGTGTGTATTAGTATTTGTGTGTATTCAAGCAGTTTTATGGTGTGTATGCATGTTTGTGGATTTAATCAGGGGTTTCTGTGTCAGTGTGTGTGTGTGTGTGTGTGTGTGTGTGTGTGTGTGTGTGTGTGCGTGCATTTCTGAGGGAATCCGGTCACTATCGCAACAGGAAATAAACAGGATGTGGTGCAGGAAGTGGTCACCGGAGGTGTGAGGCAGAAACCCCACCCTCCCCTTTTTACTATCTCACACAGTCTTACACACAAAACAGCAACTTCAGCAGGAAGAAATGAGAGAAAGACAGAAAGAGAGAGCAAGTTGGGGTAGGGGGGTGTGAGAGGTAGGAGGAAAGGAGAGAAGGAAACAAATAGTGAGAAAGAGAGAAAGAAAAAGGTAGAGGGGAGGATAAAAGAGAGGAGGCAGAGGGGGGAGAAAGAGGAAAGAAGGGAAGGGGTAGGAGGTAATCGAGAGAGTGACGGAGGACACAGAGAGAGAGGGGGCAAAGGGGGAACCTGAGAGAGGAAGACAGGGGTGAGACGGCGTGGGAGAGTGTGAGGAAAAGACAGAGAAGGCAGAGGGTGAAAAAGAGAGGGCCAGAGAAATAGGAACAAGGGAGGGAGGAGGAGGTAGAGAGACAAAACAGAGTGGGAGAAAAAGAGAAAAAAGGAAGAGAGTTTCATAACCTGAGAGAAAGGGGACAGAGAAAGACGGGGGAGTGGAGGGGGGAGACAAGGCTGAAGGGGGATGTGGAAAGAGATGGGGAGAGTGAGAGACAGAAGCGAAAGGAGAAAGGTAGAAAAGACCCTAGAAAAAAGAGAGACAAAAAAGTGGTAAAATATGAGAGAGCAAGAGAAAGGGGAGAGGAGGCAGGAGGAAAGGAGGAGGCAAAAGGAGGAGAGCCACAGAGAGAGACAGAGAGGAGGCAGAGGGGGAGGAGACAAGAAGAGACAGGCAGGAAAGTTCCTCCAATTCATCTGATTTGTCGTCTCTTTGCCACATGGTTTAAAATGTGGCGGAGAACGGAAATACAAGCACAAAAACACACACACACACACAAGTACACACACAAACACACACTGACGGAAAAGGCCAATAACACACAAACATCCACACACATACCGACAACGTAATGGGTGGAAAACATCAAAACACACGGTGACAGAGAAGTGGACAGTCACATGTGCCACAAAAACACACACACTCACTCTCTCTCACACACACACACAAACACACACTGGGATGGCTGTTTTGAGATCAGATTTTTCCGAGTCGTCCTCTCGCTCCGCTCTGCCAGGAGGAAGGCAGGGAAAAACTATGACACTATTTTTCTGTTTCATGTCTGTCAAAACACACACACAGACACACATGGCGAGGTTGAGATTCTGTGTGTTTCCATTCGTCTGAATCGAGCTTTTCCAAAGAGGAAAATGAAGCCATCCAGCTGTGAGTCTTTTTTATTTTCTAACAACATGATCACACTTAATCTAGATCGCAGCCCCTCTGCATGTTTTACCCATAATCCCTTTTTGCTGCTGAGCCCAGTGGATGATTCCATGACTCAAAGGAGCTGACGTGAAACTGATCAGGTCTGGTTATTGATTGTAATACCACAGCTACTGCTGCAGTGGAAAGTGAAAGTCATTCGTTTTCCAGACTGACACACATCTCAAAAAATGTTTAAATGACATCACCACCACTTGACCTCTGACACACAAAATATGTAAAAGACAGAATAAAAAATTTAAGTGTGTCATCTTGAAAAATCAAATCACCCATAATTTTCCATCACAGTTTCATCTTACAATCATTATCACATAAATATGATAATTAGATGAAAAGACAGTAGTCGGCACTATACAGTTTCCTTAATCAGGTTAAGATCATTAGTGTGAAGGTAAACATACTTATGGAAGCCTAGTGAAGCTGACGTAAGTGTTGAGACACCACAGGCTTTAAAGGGAAAGCCCATTAATTATTGCTTTTCTACAAACTGCTCTCATTTTATATGTTAGTGGGTGTTTTTCTAAAGGGTGATCACCAAGTGAAGAGGAGATTCACTGCAACAATTACTGCAACTTTCGTGCACTAAAACAATCTGAAGACATTAGTGAAAGTCAGCGAAAAAAATCTGGTTCAAGCACTTTGAGAAATTAGTAGTTTAAGTGATACAGAGATGCAATAAAGCTACAGTATGTGTGCTCATGGTAATGAAGTAACATGTCACCCAGTGCAGCAGTAGTCCTTTTTACACAGAGATTGCACTATAGGGCTACATAGTGCCTCCGTTATGCTGCCAATGCATCTTTACACAGAACCAAACTACAGTATGACAGCATCTTGCCGTTCCAGTGTGTGATTACGGACAGCATGCCTGTATTGCAGAATCAAAAGAAGAGGCAGGCATGCAATCATATGACACAACAGCATCGGCCTCTAGTGTGACATAAAACATACACGTCAGCAGTGCTTTATTAACAATAACAATACATTTACGGCCCCTATTCTGCTTCTTTGAGTTAGCTGCTAACTGTGAGCAGCTACTTTTTAAATCTCCTGTTGTATGTCGCACGCATAACATGTTGGCAAAACATTTCACCTGTCCTGCCGCCTGTCCTATATATATACAGACACTGTTTCGGTGCTGCTACTACCTCCTGTGGCAACTTAAAAACGAGACAACTCTGCCCCCCCATTCCACTATTGTACCTTATGTATACCAGGCAGTGTTAAAGGGACTAGTCTGGCTCACTGATGTGTTTTTAATAAGTTTTTGGACAAAAACAAAGAGAGGATTTCCGCACACTTACATCTGTGCAATACTTCACTTTAATGTGAGCTTTCGGTCCAGGTTAGTTTTTGGACAACAATAAAGATAGAAGAGAGAAAATATAAAATATGACCAACATTAACCTTTCATTTATAGCAGCTATGACATTTTCACAAATCATCTCATTTCAAAACTAGAATCTTTTCATTTTGAAACCTCTAGTATTCCAGGGAAAGTTGATTAAGTGTGCTTCATGTCTTGTTACTCATCGTCACCACCAAAAAAAACCCTACACCAGGCAAAAACCTCCTACAACAGGAAATGTCATGCTTGCAGAAGTAAACATACTTAAAGCTTCTGACAAATCGACAATGGCTCATTAGGGTTTTTATTATTGATTGATCTGCTGATTGTTTTCAAATAAATCAACTGTTTAGTCTCTAAAATGTCAAAAAATTGTGAAAAATGCTCATCACAATTTCTCAGAGCCTTAAGTGACATCGTCAAATTGCTTCATTTGTCCAACCAATAGTCCAAAAACCAAAGAATCTTTATTTACTATAATAAATGAATCATAGGGTAACATATTTTCACATTTAAGAAGCTGGAACCAGCAATTGTTTGACATTTTTGCTTAAAAAATGACTGAAACAATTAATCGATCAAAACAGTATTGCGCTAATTTTCTTTCAATCAGCTAATTGATGAATTGACTAAATGCTCACACACAGCAGCAGAGATATTTCAGAGTGAAACAGTATTGCTGTTGGCCACTAAACTGTTGCACAAAGGCTGTGGCATCTCAAAAGCAGTTGCCTTATCAGGGTTTTTCACAAACAATCATCCACTTTTAAGCCAACAAAGTCTTTTCTTCAGACTTTCTTTGCCC
Source organism: Epinephelus awoara (assembly GCA_035609425.1). NCBI lineage: Eukaryota > Metazoa > Chordata > Actinopteri > Perciformes > Serranidae > Epinephelus > Epinephelus awoara. Next base: position 12,604,935 of record CM069305.1, read on the forward strand.
CAATTTGAAATCCATGAACATGCAGCAGGCAATACCTTAATAACATTCAAATCATTTTAAATACAGTACTTCTGTTTGTTGAGTGGTGCAGTGAGTGCGGAAAGAATGAGGAGAACCGATGAAAGGAAAAATTCAGCAGAGAGAGAGGGGATGACATGCAACAAGGTCACAAGTTGGATTCAAATCCACAACATCTGGAATACATGGCTGCAGGGTGGGAAATTACCACCAGCCACCAGCCAAACTCTGGCAACTTGTGGCTGTGACTGGTAGGCTTGTCTACCGGACCCTATGTTCTGGCAGGTAACCAACCATCATTTGGAGTTTGATTCTGTTCTAAGTAGCATATTCGGGTGCCAAAATGAGGAAGGAAGCAAGTGAATTTTGGAATCTGTTAACCACCCTAGGCTGGCAGATAAAAAGCTTCCATCTTCCCTGATAGTCTGCACAGTGTGCTTGCCAAAAAAAGAAAGTCTATGTAAAAAACAACCTTTCTGAAAGCAAGGGATCAAATCCCACTAATCGCATCCCTCCCCTTCAACTTCTTTTCCTACCTTCTCTCCAGACTGTAAGATGGAAAGATCAAGGTAGAGATGAGACACAAGAGGGCAAAGGAGAAACAAAGAGGTGTGGAATATTCCTCTGTTGATTTTCCATTCAGAGCAGACTGGGAAGTAAAATGGCCTCCGGGTGAGGAAAAATTTGGATTCTATTCTCATCTCTTCCCTATTCCCTTTTTTCCTCTTCTATCCTCCAGTGAACCCGCCTCTTACAGCCATGAACTATTTTGTATTTCTGTTTGGATACTCTTCCTGCTTCTCATCACCCAATTCTTTCAATCTGTGTTCCAGTTTTATAAAACTAAAACAATCAACCAAACAGGCAACCATGAAAACAACCACCAACTGATCATCTACCATATAACAAGCAATCCAAAGCAGCTGATGTAACGTCTGATAAATCCACTAGCTTTTTAACACTTTCACAACAACAGACCTATCAACATATCATGCAAATGGTTTTTGTTTTTTAGAATCTGTGAGCACACACAATTAGGCTATTCCTCAATTTGATCATTCAAATGACAGGCAAAAGGTCTAAACACACAAAATTTGGCTGGGAATTTTGATACATATCCAATCAATCAGTAGACACATATCCTAAAACTGGTAAACCAACAATAACCTTAGATATGTCTATCCTTAGATATACAACCATCCAAATCATTCAATGCACAAAACAATAATTCTTTCAACCTATCAACAAATCAAGCACAATGCCCAGCCATTTAATTGATTAAAAAATCTGGAATCAAACCATATGACAATTCAACCAACTGTGACATCAATCCCAGGTACCCAAAGTAAACTTAAGCTCCCAGTAGATTCAAAGCAATAAAAGGTCGAGTTAACAAACAAAGCCAACCCTCAAACAAGCAGACATCTACCATAAAGTCATACAACCAAACTTTAAAGAGCTTCAAATCATTCATTTCATTTAATGATTCGTTTATGCACCTTAACAGGCCATCCAACCAATAAAGTTATTCACTGATCCTTTTTTTAGTTTTGTATATTCAGTGGCTCTTTGATCATCTTATCAAACAGCGAACTATCTTACCAACCCACCCCAATGTCAACAAATCCTCCAATCTCCTTATTTTCAGCCATCCATCCAACTAACCAAATGCCAGAGCAAGTGTACAACTAGCCACCATGTTACAGCCAAAATCACCAAATCGGTACGTTCAACCATCCAACCAATAATTAATCAGCCAAAAACAAACTGTGAAGAACCAAATTACCAACAAGTATTTCATTAACATTAACATCAAAACAAACCATCTGTTTGCACAAAACAATAACTGTCAACAAGTTTTCATAAACCCCTACATTTAATAAGAAGAATGAACAAATCAAATGTTCCAATACTTTCTTAACATCTTACAATAGAGAATGTGTAGACCAGTAATTCCCAACTGGTCCAGCCACAGGGTACAGATTTCACCTTAGTTATTTGTTTAAGGTCCACACAGTTTAATATATTCAGCATCATACTTGTGTTTGGCCATGTCATCAAGCTATATTGCTGTCTCTGTCAAATAGCTGTCCGTAAGTCACTCTGCAGGTGGAAACGACACTTCAAAATAAAAGCTCTGTGCTGGAAATTGAAAGTGTGTCTTTTACAAATTTGACATGTTTGCTAGTCATTTGTGGTCCATTTAAAATGGACCCGTGACCCACTTTTGGACCACAAACCACCAGTTGGGAACCACTGGTGTAGACCAACCCAACAGTCAGCCAGCAGTACTGTGTCCAAAGTCCTATAATCTTGGGGACCATTCACTGACCATAATCTCAATCAACAAACTAATTGAGTGTCTAAAGCATTCCCAAATTCTGGATGATTTCAATTGGCACGCAACTGTTAACTTCAATATCAATGTATTTCATCTTTCTAACAAATTTTTGGGGATTTTACAGACGTACTGCACCGTAGAGAGAGGTTATGGGGAAGGAAAATGCCCAGTTTTTATTTTTCTTCCACTGGTAAGCTCCTCATTATGGAGCCAGACCACCCCCCACCCAAACACACACACACACACACACACACACACACACACACACACACACACACACACACACAGACCACAGAGGAATTTCCTAGTTACATATAAAACTGATAATGGGATGTGTCCCAGCGGGAGTGGAAAATCAGAGGTGACTTACGAGCCTCCACATTCCAACCTCACACACGCACAATCGCCTCTTTCCCCAATCACACACACACACACACACACACACACACACACACACACACACACACACACACACACACACTCCAACACACTTACTTTTACACCTTTGGGAAGAGAACGAGAATGACGGAGAGACAGGAGAAAGTTTGGCAGAGAGAAAACAGTTAATTCCTCTAAGTTTCCATGTCTTCACAGCGCTGGGCCTCTTTATCGTTTTCCTTTCGTTTTGATGGAGAGGCAGCTGGGCCTTTCCTGGGAAGGGAGAAGTGCATTTTTTGAACATGTAGCTGCAATGTGTAAAGCAGTTAGAGTTGAATTCAGATTATGAGAATGATACAGGGAAGAGGAGAAAGGAGAGATTATTGGAGGGGAGGATAGATAAACCATGGGCATGAAAATAGAGAATATAATGACAAAATAAGTATAGAATACGTACATACAAAAAAACTAGTAAAGGACAAAAAAAGAAGCTGAATATGGTGGGAGGGGGAGTGGAGGACTGAAAATAATAAGAAGAAAGGATTATGATGAGCACAGGAGGAAAAGGTAGAGGAAAATAGATGAAAAGAGAACAATGAAGAGGAAGAGAAGAAGACGAGCAGAGTTACCAAAAGGCAAGAAAACATGAATGGAGAGGTGAGGTGAGGACAAGGGTGGAGGCAGGAGGGATGACTATGAGCGAAAGATGACAGGAATAGAGGGAGGCTGTGGAAACCATGAAAAGAAAGAGAAGCGGAAGAGAGCAAAGAAACAGAAAAAGAAAAGTGGAAAGAAAAGAGGAGCAACAGAAAATAGTTTACTGCAGTAAGCAACAATCCCTCCATACCCCTCTTTCTCTTGTCTCCCTTCATCACTCATTCTTCTTCTCTCCTTCTAACACTTCTCCCATCATTCATCCTTACATCTTCTTTCCCCCTTGCTCGCATAGTGTGTTATCATCCCTTTTTTCTGCCTCTGTCACCCTTTTTTTTCACCTTTTACCTCCATCACTATCCCCATTTTCATCCTCTATCACTCCTTCTCTTTTTCATCTCTCCTTATTCCCCCTTCATCACTCCTTCTCTCTCTTTGATCTGTCCTTAGTCACCCTTTATCATTCCTTCTCTTTTTTCATCTCTCCTTATTCACTCTTCATCACTCCTTCTCTTTTTTCATCTGGCCTTATTACCTCTTCATCACTCCTTCTCTTGCTTTGATCTCTCCTTATTCACTCTTCATCACTCCTTCTCCCTCTTTCATCTGTCCTTATTCACCTGTCGTCACTCCTACTCCCTCTTTCATCTCTCCTTATTCGTCCTTCATCACTCTTTCTCTCTCTCTCCATTTTATTCCCATCACCTCATCATCCCTCCATACCTCTATAACTCCTCCTGTCACTCTCCCAGTCACTCCTGCACTCGGAGACTGAAGCTCCATCATTCCCTCTCTCCCCGTTCTTCAACATCCCTCATTTCCACCTCCATCACTCAGTCAGTCCATCAAAATCCCTCCATCCCTGCATCCATCTGTATCCCTCTTCACTTCTACCCTATCTGTTTTTCCCCGTCTGCCTCCATCTGCCCATCCCACTCTCTCCTATGGTCCCTCCATCATGAAGGTCTGTTTGCCAGGCTGACCAGAGGCTATGATACACTGCCACTACCTGCTGTGTGTGTGTTTGTGTGTGTGTGTGTGTGTGTGTGTGTGTGTGTGTGTGTGTGTGTGTGTGTGTGGTCCTGGCAGCGTTTGCGGCACAGAAGGTATAAGGGGCTTATACCTGCAGAGAGAGAAAGAGAGAGGGAGAGAGAGATGAATGTGGAGTGTGTCGTAAAACTGGACGTCAAGGTGATAGAGCCACCTGTCCTGCAAGAGCATGTGTTTGTGTGTGTGTGTTAAGGATACTAAAAGGAAGCTGGGTTTTGTTTGGTAACATGAGTTTTGTGGTTGAGTTACACACAAACAAACACACACACACACACACACACACACACACACACACACACACACACACACACACACACACACACACACACACACACAGAAGAAGCACAAATATAGGTCAGATGCATAGCTGGACAGACATACAGATGAATAGATGTCAGACAGAGAGAATTGGAAGGAAACTCCAGCAACAGAAATCAAGTTATTGAGTACCTTATAACGTTTATATTTTTTAGTTAGTCAGTTATAGTGTTCACTGCAACTGTGGTAATTCTGATCTCTAGATGAACCCTAATAGTACAAAGAGATGTTGTCATTACAGTCTGGATTTGGATGTGTTTTCTGTATATACGAAAGCGGTGTGTTTGAATGAAAACAGGCTGTTAGTTGATCTTTAACGACAACAAAAAGGAAATATCTAAATAAACAAGGAAAGTTTTAATGAGTTTGGTGTATGATACACCAAACTGATTAAAACTTTCTTTAAGGATACAGTATCCTTGAGTCTTATTTTTGTCGTTTGGTCCAACTTAAGTATCAGCTTTGACAGTCAACCAGCTAGTGGCTAAGATCTAGTAATTGAGCGGCATTACTTAAAAGAAGTGGCTCAAGAAACATGGGCAGACAGTTTGTAATTAAATCCTTTTTGGGATTAAATCTTTCTTAGCTAAAGTTAAGTGGAAGATAGAATTATGGTACATGCTTACATTGTTCAACAACCTATTGGGCATTTCAGGTGTGCGCTCACGTTCAGTTTGACCACCAAAGATGGGCCTGTGTCCACATGACGTTTCTGTCACAGTGCTGACGTCTTTTATTAATTGCTCCCAATGAGGAGAGAGCGTTCAGAATGGTTCGCCTTTTGTGTGGGTGCCTCTGAACTCCTCAGAAAGGCACCAGTGACGTCACTGCTGCTCCTTCAACTTGGCTACTGTCTACCATCAAAATACAGACAGAAAAGCCCATTTGAGATGTTTTGCGCCCTGCTACCATGTTTCTGCTGTAGAAAAACACTGTGGAATATTTTGTGAAACCACCAATAGTCAATCCTACAATACTGTTGCAAATTTGATACCGAGGTATTTGGTTTAAAAATATTTTTATATTTAATTGTCTCTATATTGCTCAGCCCAATGCTAATACATCTGATACAAAAACAAAACTGCACAAAGAAGACTGAAGTTTCAATCCTGACCTTAGAAAAACAAATCTCAGTCTCTACTGCATCTACCTCTCCATGAGTAGCTCCACAAAAAGAGTCATGATTTGTTTAATGGCAAACTATCCTTTCTTTCTTGCTCAAGGCATCCATGTTGCTAACTGCTGTCAGCTAAGTTGCATGCTAACTACCACGTCTCCAGTGTTTTATGTTTATTCAAAATAGTCAAACACACCACTTCCTGTGCAAAAGAGGAGAATTTTCCTAAGAAACAGCTGCCAGACAGACTTTACCAAGCAACAGCATCACAACATGCAGAAAAATAAAAGCAGATAGCGTTCACTGTTATGGATTAGATGTCTCTGCAGGATCATTTTCATACTGTACGCAAATAAACGGGAACATGCCTGGAAGCAAGGAAAAACGCCACAGAATTCAGTTCTTTGCAAAGTTGTTGGCTTCATGAAACAATAGTTTAATCATCACCAGTCATTGGTAGCTGCTAGTGCTCATCTATTTGTTTTAGTAGACCAGTATTCAGAGCCTCTGTTTGCTCTTCGTGATGCATGACAGCATCTTTGTGGGAAGCAGGATTCTCATCTTCACAGTCACGTCTCACAAAAAAAAAAAAAAAAATCCCATTTAAATGAACAGCGTTATCGCTGCTGAGGTGAAGTGATCGACTGTGGCCTCAGACACACATCGCCTACTCACCCGACTCCAGAGCATCGCACGGCGCATGCACGTACACACACACACACACGCACAGCAAACACACACGTGCACATACCAGGGCAGAAGCAGCACACTTCACTGTCTGAGAATTTGTGAATGGAAAAATGGTTTAACACACTTGGCGGACCAGCATGACTTCCTACGCTTCTTTTTAGGAGGACTGGAGGGACTGATTGTCTGTCTGTCTGTCCTTATTTCTGTCTTTTAATCTTTCTGTCAGTCTGTCTGCCTGCTTGTCTGTCAGACATGTATTTTTGTATCTGCTTTATCAGTCTGTTTTATTGTCTCAGCATTTGCCTGCGTGTCTGGCTGTTTTTAGTCTTTTTCCATGTGTCTGCCTGTCTTCCTGTCTGTTTTTGTGTGTCTGTGTGTCCTTATACCTATTTGTTTACCTGTCTTTCTGTCTGTCTGTATTTGTTCAACTGTCCGCCTGAATGTCATCTTGTCTGTCTGCCTCTAGTTCTTGTTTGAGTCTCTATCTACCTGCCTGTCTGTCTTTTTGCTTTCCAATCTGTCTGTCTGTCTGACAGCCCATTTTATGTTGGTGTCTCTGTGTCACTTTATTTGTCCTTCCATCTACAGTACTGACTGAACTGTCTGTCAGTGTTTCTCTGGAAAAACAGCTGCATCTTTTCCACTGTGCCTCTTTCCCACTGTCTGTCACCAAACCCAGACTTGAACTATTATGGTATGTATTTAAACTATGAGCCTGTTTTGATAGCTTAAAAGTAACAAAACAGCATATTTACCCGTGTTCACCAGACTGAGAAAATTCACATGAACGCCCCATCAAGTCAGAACAATAGCTCAGTTCTTTAAGCTGACGTCATATGTGCAAAAACATGGCGGACGAAATGAAATGTTCAGTTATTAATTCACATACTCCATGTTAATGTTTTGCTCACATGTAATTTGTAATATGGCATTAGGTTGTAACTATCAGTTGCTGTCCACATAGAGTTATTTCTTAGCATAAGTCAGGTAAAGCAATATGTTTCTAGATTTAGGGGATGTAGTTAGTGCTGCAACAGGAAGTCTGCGACAAAATCACTTTGGCTTCAAACTATTAAAACTCTTATCAATGTGTTGTCTAAATGCTCTGAGCAAATACAGCACATCTTTTTGTAGCTTCCATGTTGTTTCCACATTCTGATTCGAAGCTAACCAACACGCCAAAGATGGAAGAACGATGGGACCATCCAGCAGAGCAAGTGAATGCAGCATAATTTTAAAGGATTTAAAGACACAAATGAACTGGAGATTGATCCAGCAAATTTCAAAATAAAAGCATTTTCAAAAGTCAGAGGTTATACAGTAGCATGGATGCAGTTTACATAAAAAGAAACAAACAGAGAGAAGACGAGGTGATAAAATGATTAAATTTGAAAAAGTAGGAGAACAGGGGAGGAAAGAAATGAGATAAAAGAGGAGAGGAGAGGAGAGGAGAAGAGAAGAGAGGAGAGGAGAGGAGAGGAGAGGGGGAAAAAGGCTGGAGACAAAGACTTAAAACTGAGAAGTAGCTCAGGAAGTAGAGAGGGAATGAAACAAAGTGGTAAAAGCGACAACAACAAGAGGAAAAACAAGTTCATAAAATAAAAAAAGACAAGTGTCGTCAAGACCAAAAACACAGGGAGAAAAAGACAACAAGGAATCGCTCTCAAGGTCACTGTAATCGCACTTCTTTGCTCTGACAGACAAATGGCTGTGTTTGTGTGCATTTGTGTGTGTGTATGAGAGTAACTTGTGATACAAGGGAGGTCCCAGCAGCGAGGGAGACATAAAACATAAATACAAACACACACACACATTTCAACCCGTTTTCTTGTAAATCACTGTTCTCAAGACGAGATGAGCAACACCCTGTGTGTGTGTGTGTGTATGTGTGTGTGTGTTGCGGTGGCACCCCTCGGTTAATGGAGGGAACTGACACCACTGTGTGAAACAGTCAGCTGTCCAGTGTGTGTGTGCGCAAGAAGTGGTGTTTGTGTGTGTGTGTGTCCATTAACAACAGCACCCTGGGAGAGAGTAGGGGGTGCTGAGGGATGAGGGTTTCAGTAGATAGATAGATATGTCACAGCTACCCTTGACACACACACACACACACACACGATAAACACACGCTGTCATTCACGGCTGCTGCATTGCCACGACAACGGCGGACGAGGACATCCCCCCTGCTTGGTTGCAACAGACACAAACACACATAGACACACACACACACACACACACACACACACACACACACACACACACACACACACACACACACACACACACACACACACACACACACACACACACACACACAGACAGGAAAGCACCTTTAATAGATGCAGAAAAAGAAAGCATCGCAAAGAAGAAAGAAAAGTAGAAGTATATAGAAGAGTAGACAGACAGACAGACAGACAGACCGATAGATAGATAGATAGATAGATAGATAGATAGATAGATAGATAGATAGATAGAGTGTAACTGTAACCAACCTGGCCGGCTCTCCCTCTGTATTACCGAAAGCATTCCTCTGTGTTCACACTCCCTCCTTCCATCGCCACGGTAACAGACACACCGACCGGCAGACCCTCTCACACACACTTTCTCTCCCTCTCTCTGTTTCACACACACAGCCACACACACTCAAGTTTAAACTCCCATTATGTCCAGTTCGTCAGCAGCCATCCATTCATCCATCCGCTCTTCAGTCCGTCCGTCACTCTGTGTGTTTACATCTGAGTGTGCTCACTCGTTCACCAGGCAGGCATGTGTGTGAGTGCGTCTGTCGGAAGGTGTGTGTGTGTGTGTGTGTGTGTGTGTAAGTAAGTGTGTGTGTGTGTGTGTGTGTCTGTGTGTTTGCGTGCGTGTATGTGTGTGTGTGTGTGTGTATGTGTGTGTGTGTGTGTGTAAAGCAGAGTGGGAGCCCTAGAGAAACACTCCTCTTGCCACAGGAGTAAAGCCCAGGCGTGACGCAGAGCCAGAAATAGATGGAAGGGCCATGGCTGGGGGGGAGGCGCCGGGCCAACACATATGGCACTTTTGCAAGGACATGCTTGCACACCTATACTGCATGTAAACATACTGTATATGCACAACACATATGAGAAGAAAACTTTCATGAACACATGCATTGTTCCTTTAAAACTCCGATACAGTAAGAGAAGTCAATGTTTATGTGCATATATGTGCATGTGTGTAGTTAGTGTTTGTATAGTTTGTTTTAGGGCACAGCATGTGTTCTAAATTGCTGGGGGTTTTTTTACACACAAACATAAACAGTACATATAATAATTAAAAAACAAACACATGTATAAATCATAAAGGCCAGAGATCCTAACATTTAACCAACCCCAAAGGGACCTGTTCATTATCACAAAGCAGTGGTTTAGTGTTCCTCAGTTTAAGGGCAATGTAGTAGGATAATGACTTTAAAAAATAGACTACAGGAAGTTTTAACCACCAAATTGTTACTGATATTTTTGACTGCCAACTCTGTCATGTTACCTCAGTTCATGCTTCACCTGCCCGAGAGTAGACTAAAGGCAAAAGACCATGAAACAAGCAGGAAGTGAGGCTGGTGGAGCATCACCAGGGGTGACACCAGGTGTCTTTTCACTGTCTTCACTATCTGTCTAACACCAAATTACTTGTCAATGTAAATTTTGTCCTGTATTTGCATCTATACATTTAAAGGGCTGTCAGAACTTTTAGACTCAGCGCTGGACCTTGGGGTGGGCGGCGTTCATGGAAATGCAGTCAGTTTCATCTAAAGTAGTAGAAAAGTGATGGACGGCACCAATATGAGAGTGCTATTGTTCTAACTTTAACTGCGCCTGACATTCTGCTGCTTCATCTATGCCTGGAGTACAATTCATGCTCTGAGTGTGGTGCTCTGAATTACGGAAAGGTATGAACAGTCCCACTTCAAAAATAGAAAATCAATATGTGACCACAAATGCTGAAATTTTGGCGGGCCACCACAAATTAATGAATATGTGGGAAACCCTGCATTTTCAAACTACAATGTACAAAGTACAGCCAACGTCTCATTGTCTCACTGCTTACATACTGCACTGTACGTACACTGTATAACAATAGTGACACTGACAGAACAGAAAAACATCTAGAGGACAGTTTGTTTGCTGCTTGCTAAAAATGCAGTACCGGTACCCTGAAAGTATGCTACATGATGAAGCCACATCTGACACAGTAATGCCTGACTTCAGATGTTGCTCATCTTATCGCTCTGTTGCATCGTGTTGTCAGTTTGCACAGGATTAATCAAAAGTGAGGCACACCTGAAACCTGCTTTAGGAGTTTTCTTGTAAAATAAACAAAAGTTGTCGTTACAGTCACTGTTACTCACCCTGATGCATTGTGTGTGTCCTTAATTTCTACATGTTAAATGCATTTCCATCCTCATAAAATATTTACAAACATATTTTAGGAACATTTTAGATTCTGCATTGTTACCCTCCATGTTTACTAGCTTGCAGTCCTCTTCTTCCCTGCTGCTGTTAGTGTGTTTCTTGGCACATTACCGCCACCTATAGATCAGTGGATTACTGTGTATCCTGTCGTGTGTGTACACCAGTGTGTGTGTTTGTGTTTGTGTGGGTGTGTGTGACTGACACCGGGGCCGGTCCTGTTGTGAATTGGGAATACTAAACATCAGTGCATTTCATATGAATTTCATATGAATCATATATTCATGCATGCACAGTGGGCAAAACATAGTGTCAGTTTTGATATGTACTTACTGTGTGCGCATGTGTGTGTCTGTGTGTGTGTGTGTGTCACACCATGAGGTATATTTGCAAACCTCAGCACTGTGCAGCCTGCGCCTGGTTTAACACTGATGTATATACCATATATTATGTATTGCCACACACACAGATGTATGAATTATGCACATGTGCAGCATGCTATCTATATGTAGTCATTCTATAGTTTAATTTCACCTGATAAAATGTGGGTTTTTGCCTTTAAATTGTTCTATAGTTTTACTTATTACTTAAATAACTAGTAAACAATTCATGGTCTTGAAATTAAAAGACACTGTATGGACACACATACTTCTTTTAACAAGGTCCGTTCTCTTCTAAGCATGAGCTGGACATTTATTATTCAGTACTATATTGTTGACTATAAGCTATTTTGTAAGCGTACGTACACACACACACACACACACACACACACACACACACACACACACACACACACACACAGTGTAGTGACTGCTGGTTATGAAACAGCTGTTGAGTTGAGGGCTCTGTATGTATCTGAGCCGTGAGAGTGTGGCTTACATAAATACTTGATCATATCTGGATTGCTCTCAGTCTGAAAATATATAATCCTCCTTGTTAGGATAGCTCGCCACACGGACGGTGTGAAAGGGAAGAGAGGGAGAGATCAAGGAAGAAAGAAAAATGTTAACTGTCAGACTTAGTAATGGCACCAGCTAGTCTGTGCATCTGATTAATTACAATAGAAGCTGTATAAAACATCACATCTGTACTGCGCTCTTTTCAACACATAATGCACCTTCAACTGTGCTACATTACAGTACATGGTTGTAGAAGTCCATTGAAGCATCCATACGGATACACATTCAATAACATTCTCTTTACCCAATTAGTCTTGTGATCAGTCCATGAGTTAGCCCCAAGAGCCATGACCAGGGGGCAGGAACAAGCTCTAATCAACACTGGACCATTGATCAGCTGTTTAAGTATTGCATTCATAAATGAAATCCAAATGAGGATTTACTACTGGATTGATGTATGTAAAGGGGGCAGCTATTCCAGTGACTGACGGCATGATGAGTAACTGTCTAGTGTGGATACAATGCCCATAGAATACACTGTCACTTTCACAAGATTGTGTGATTAATGTTAACATTCAACAACTACAGCTCCCATAAGGTTTTGACATCCCTCGGGATCAGTCATGAAGTCATGAAGTTCGCAGTCGTGTCAGTGTAGCTCATTTTAAATCATCTGAATCAATTTCACCACTCTTAATATTGCATTAAGTTTGTTGACACTTGTCTGGTTTTTGCAAATCCGGAGGAGAAATTCCTCATATCTCCTGCTCTGAAGTACAACTACAAGGCTTATATGCTCATTATTTTCCCACTCTTCTTCTGGTATTTATGGTCTGTAAAATATGATGTGAATTCAGCATAAGAGTTACTGAGTATGTTGTTAAATAAAGACAAAATATGCATTGTTAGGCACTCAGATTTTACAGTCCTTTACAACTGTACTTACTCATTTATCATTGCCTATGAACAGAAAACCTCAGCATCGAGTTTCCCAAAGACAAGTAAAAGAAACTCTCTATATAGGAACAGGGGGTCATCTGTCTCGGCCAAGAGTAGTCTTGGATGTACACGCTCTAAACCTGCACAACTGAAGAAGGACTCAGGTTCATGGGATTTTTTTTTATGTTTGACTCTAACTGTCCATCTTAAACTGTCACTGAGTTCATAAAATATGTATCATTTGTATCATCAACACTTGGTGTCTGCTATCTATTTCCTGCTCAACAGGAAATGATACCTTTTTTGTTTCTGCTGTGTTTGGAGTAAACAGAGGAAGAGGAAATTGATCAGTAAGGTAGTTAAACACCAACAGTAACAACAAAAACAGCACTGCCTACAGAATTCGGATTTCATCCTGTGAAAACATCACCATCCTGACCGCACTGAAACACCACAGCAATGAGCAACAATAACTAGGTACTAATGGTTTAAAAAAAACAGAGTAAAAAGGGGAGGATGCGGATGAGAGCGATGGATGTGTAGTGTTCAGGTTAAGATGGAGGATGTAGAGCGTAACGTGATTTGGATCCCGCCATCAAACCACTGAATGGAGGCCGTTTGTCTTTTGAAGCCGCTACAAGCCCCTACTCGCTCTCCTTCTTTGTTAATGGGGAATATTAATTTCCTGTATTCCATCTTTATTGCATTAATATTTGATGATTAAATATGGCTAGGAGCGTCTCATTCTCGTCCCCAGCCGGGCTCTGTCTCCATCTTTGTCTCTCTGCCGTTTTACTTTCTGTCTCCCAAAAAGTGTTTTATTTCTGTCTGCCTTTGTCTCAGCCATGTTTCAGTGTCTCTTACCTTTTTTTCTGTCTTTGTGTAAAATAGTCTGTCATTGTGCATTTTATTCTGTCATTTTTTTAATCCTCTACCCTTGAAATGTCTTCCTTTTCTTCCTTTTGTTTTGCCTTTACAAATTTTTCCTTTACTTTTCTATATTTCAATCTTTCTCCGTGTGTTCCCTCTTTAAATGCCTCTCTGTCATTGTTTTCTTTCTCCCCCTCTCCTCCGTCCTCCTTCCCTGAGCCTGGTTCAGTCTGGTCGTTACTCGACCATATCCCAAGTCTTGATTTCAGTTGTTATTTAAGCACATTTGATATCCAGTAACCATTTGTGGTTGATTTAGTCAATGAGAACTCAGGCCAGCAAGAAAACAGTAGCCCCCTTTTACACTGCCACCTCACAATCACGGGAGACAGAGTTGTCTCACCTTTAAGCCAACATCGGAGCTAATAAAAGCCCTGAAATGATGTTTGTATAGACATGACAGCCAGAAGGATGTGATCATGGGCAGCACGATGAAGTGCTGTGTGTGCAACCCTCTGTGGGGGATTTAAAAAGTAGGTGGTAGTTGTTGGCAGCTAACTCAATGAAGAAAAACCGTGGCCGAAATGTCCGCAAATTTGGAAAACAATACGATTCAGGAGCTCGTTACTCTCCGAGCACTGGACCAGGTCAGCCACAACATAACAGGGACAGTATGTAATTGTTATTGCCATGTTAATGCCATTGTTGTTGTTCATAAAGTGCTACCGACACATGTTATATGTCACACTAGAAGCCAATGCTATTCTGTTATATGTCACGCCAATCATGCCTCTTTTGATACCATGATGCCGGCACGCTGTCTAAAATCACACTCTGAAGCGGCATGATGTTGTTGTCGTTTGGTTCTGTGTAAAAATGCAAAGGTGGCACAAAGAAGGGACTTTGTAGTGACCTTATAGCGCCATCCCCGTGTACAAGGGGCTAGTGAGACTTAATTTGAATTCTGTTTTGGCTTTCTTTTAGCTTGTTTCCATTGTAATCAATCAACCCTAACCCACCTGTACCCATCATCAACTATGCCAACAGTTGTCTAGTCTGCACACATCCTTTCTTACACCCACTGCACTTTCCTTCATTTAACACACCAATCAAAATTATATCCATTCTAATTTTAAAGTAGCATTTCATTTGTTAACAGAGAAGCACCCACAAGCACTCATTAATGTAAGCACACGTACACACACCTGCATGCAAACCACTGAGAACGCCTGCATGCAAGTGCCCACATGTGGAGTGTTACACACATACAAAAATATACACACTGTCATATTCAAACACACATACAGACACACACATGCATGCATACCAACACTTAAAATGCATGGCCACACACAACTGTGAGCCTGCAAGCTAGCCCATAAAATAATGCACAAACACACACGCCTCTATAGACAGCAGCTTTGGGAGTGGAGCGGAGAAAATGTGAAGGCTGTTCTTTCCACAGCAGACTTTCCCTGCAGCAAAGCACCATGGGAAACACGGCATGTTTCTCTATGCAACACCCAGGGGACCCTGACAAAACCTTGAGCTGGGGAGGTGTCTCTTTTAAAAATGGACACTGATGCATATGAGACTGCCCTGTAATAATGTCAATAAGGACAACTATTCATAGAAGAGAAATAGGCAGTTAAATAATATCATGTACTTGATGTTCTACATATTTCTGACCAATAAAACAATTTTAACTGCAAGTATATTCCATGAGTTAAACTTTAGGCCTTTATTGATTGTCTACCAGACAAGTACATTGCTCTGTCTTGGTATTTTCTTTTATCAAAATGTTGTCGATGAAGTTTTGTTGAATTTTAGAGAGAGAGAGAGAGAGAAAGGGACCACTTTAGCCTCTAAGCCAGAGGGGGACCCAGTTGAGTGTTATGCAACCAAGCCATGCCAACACATGCACACACACACACACACACACACACACACACACACACACACACACACACACACACACACACACACACACACACACACACACAAACACACATAGACAGGCCAGCTGTCACTAATTCCAGCAGTGAAAACTATCTGTCTATTTGTCTATCTCTGCTTCCCTGTCTTTCTCACTCTTCCTCTCTCGTCCGCTATCTCTGGTTCTATCTCTATATGTCATGTTGTCAACCCTTCTGCACTACAAGGCCAAGAGTATGTGAACACCTTTGTCTGTCTGTCATGCTTTCAACACTATTTTAGTTTGGTGTAAAAGAGTTTGAGTGGTCTGCACAAAGCCCTGACCTCTACAATGCAAACTATGAGCCAGACCTCATCACCCAACATCAGTGTTACATGGGAGCAAATCCCCACAGCCAGGTTCAACATCTGACAGAAACTCTTCCTACAAGAGTGGAGGCTGCTACAGAAGCAGATTGATGCCCACACTTTCGAATAAGGTCTCTTAAGGGTGGCAACCAGATACTTTTGCCCATGTCTCTCATCAGCCACTTTTACACCGCCTGTGCAATGCAGGAATATCGTGCCATTATGCTGCCTCATCGTTCTGTACATAAATTAGAGTCGCAGAAAGGGTAGACAGAGTTGTCTTACCCGGAAATTGAGGTGGTAACAGCCTTGTAACGAGTTCTACATAAAACATAAAGCTGGAAAGACATGACCATGTGTGGAACACATGTGACATTTTGATAGTGGTGGGAGATTTAAAAAGCAGCTGTTAGCAGTTAGCAGCTAACAAATAGAAGAGCAGTTGCAAATGTCTGCAAATCAGGAAAACAATGAAATTAGGGTGCTCCTTACCCTCTGAGCAGAGGACGAGATCAGCCACTATATAACAGAGAAGATAAATGATTGTGATTGACATTATGCCATTGTTGTTGCTTATGAAGAGCTGCTGACGCATATGTTATATGTCACACTCGAGGCTGATGCTGTTGTGTCACTCGCCTTTCGCTTCTTGATTTTGGGATGCCAGGACGCAGTGTATAATCACACACTGGAGCAGAATGATGCCATCATTGTTTGGTTCTGTGTAAAAATGCAATGTAAATTAAAAGAAGCGACTTTGTAGCCGCCCTAAAGCATGTTCTCTGTGTAAAAAGGGCTATTCTCTTACCTTTCCTCTCTCTCTCTCATCACTTCACACCCTCTCTCTTACTCTCTCACTATGTCACTCTACACGGTTTCATGTTGCCCGTGGCACCTGTCACCCCCTGGGGGTGCTACAATGCGCACACACATACACACACATATTTGCACACACACACACACACACTCCACTGGACTTACTTGAAAAGGCGGTGTTCATTAATAGAAGTCTTACAGTGTGTATAGGGGGCTTCCCACTCATAACAAGGGTGACACTTACACACACAGACACACACACACACACATACCCTTGTGCCAGCAACCTTCTCAGAAGATGAAGACTAAGTACAAACCCTCGAGTTCACCCTCATTAAAGAGGCTGCTGCCTGCCTCTCACACACACACACACAAACACACAGCAGTGGCCAGCTGCACAGGTACTGGGCTGACGTCAGCTTTTAAAGGTTACCATAAACTCTCCTCAGTGGAAAGCGCAGCAGATCCAAAAACACGACTCCAAAAAACCTCACCACAGTGTTTACCCCAAACTTCTGGTCATTAGAGTTAACGAGTCAAACCTCAAAACAAAAAGGTTATCCTCAACTGTAATTACAGAAAATCAAACTCAAATCACCCCACATATTATTTCAGCACCAGGGAAGTAACACCTGTGACATGGTGCCATAATAGAAACCATATGTAAACAAACAGAGGAGCAAATAAGGACAAAGAGGAGAACGATGAAGGCAAACAGACGCAGGCAGTTTTTGCTGGTTTTTAAATGCAATCTTCTAAAATTCTGCGTGTCAAATTTCTGTCTATCTGTTTGTATTTACGTCCGTCTATTTGTCTCTCTGTGTGTCGTCCAGCCCAGGCTTGCCCTGCACAGCTAAAATTATTCTGAGGCTGTCCCCGAGGACGCTCCAGCTATGTGTCCTTTTCACAGAAGCACACTTTGGTCCCAGAGACATCAGGGGTATCCAGTTTAGTGTTACACAAGCAAACTATTCCAGCGCACACACAAAAACCGACACACGCACGCACATGCAAGGTCTTTGATAAATAGCAGTGTGTCAGGGTTAGGGGGGCAGAACTGTCAATCACAGCTGACTGAGACAAACTAACCTAAATCTGCTGGTCACTCTGGAGGAATATGCTGTAATGATACAATAACACAGATCATAGAAAGTCACAGAGAAAATGTACATGTTTTGACTGGCTCAGATAAAATCTAAAATGGAAACATAGTGATGGCACTTTTTGCCAAGCTGTTTTTGTTTTTTTCAAAGATCAAACTGGACGCACTGAACTACATTTTGTCGAGGAACTCTTGCTCTCTTTTCCCCTGAGCTGACAGGAAGAGAAGCTGCCAGGCTGGCTCTGTGTGCGCTTGTGTCAGTCAGTCAGCCAGCGGTTCGTTAACTAATTAGTGAGCTCGTTTATCTCATTAGGCTCTGATTGATCTGCCAGCTGATGGACTGGCAACTGAGCGCCCTGTGTGTGTCTGTCGTACGTCAGACAGAGCGGACTAATCGATATTAACAACACAGGGAAGAGTTTAACTGTTACGCAACCTCATTATCTGGCAGCGACTGCACGGTGAGGGGGGGCTGGAACGGGGAAGGATTCCAACGTTACACCAATGTCACCAGAAGGGCAGCCTTCCTGTTAGCGGCAGGAAATAAGCGCAGATAGCACGGTTAGCTGTCTGTCTGATGGTATCTGATGGTTGGGGCAGGACACGGCTGGATGCACACAAATTTCAACTGTGTCAACATGCCAACACACACACTGTCACACATACACTGTCACACACAGTATCTTTTTGTATACATTGTACTACAATGGGAAGAGTAAAGGAATATTAAGTGCTTAATTAACGCTTCAGATTGGTCCTCATTTATATTTTTATATAGGAATTTCTCAGTTGTACCTATACATTAAGTTTTTGAAGATGTTAGTAATATCCAGTATCTTCCCACATGTTTCAATACCAACATGTATTTTCTCAGTATGCACTCTTGTACAGTTTTATGAGAGAACTGATTCTGGTCTGGCATTGTGACATGAAACAGCAGTTTCTCAATTATAATAAGAAACAGGTAATGAGCGCCCCGATGGGACTTAATTAACCAATCAGCACCATGGGCTGGACTAACACCACTGTCAAGCTGTTGTCAAGCATTTGCTAAGCAGTGTGCCAGAACCAATGAGGAGTGATAACAACAATTGCACATGAAACAGACAAGATAGACACTGCTCTCAAGGTTGTACTAAATCAACAGTTGAGCCCAACATACTACTTTGTTTTTACTTTTCTCCACTCCACTCCTAAAACCCCAGCAAAACAGGTATGTTGGCATGGCTACGCATTAGGGATGCACCGAAATGAAAATCTGTGGCCGAAGCCAAAGCCGAATAAAATTAAACACTTCGCCGAATACCAAGTACCGAATGTGTGTTTTTTTGCAATATTACCGAATATTCGGTGCATCCCTACTACGCATCAATGTGGACTCCCTGTCTCATAGAAATCAATTAGGGTGGACGCAATGTCAGACTGAAGATGGACCATGCAACATCATTAAATGCTTTATAGGTCAGATTTGTTTACATCCATGTGATTTTAATTTGATAATAATTTGACAGTTCTTATCAATGTAGTATAAAAAAAATCACCATAATTTTGAAAAGTAGAAGTAACATTGTTCCAAAATTAATATTGCTATTGCAACCAATCAACAGAAAAAAGAGAGAGAGAGAGAACTGATTAATTAAGTGATAACCACCGCACCAACAGGCTGCCCTGAATTTGTTTGTTTGTTATGATTTTTGGACTGAAGAAATAATAGGAAGACTCCAAATTTTACTAAACAATCAATCAATCAAAAGAATGGTTGAGCGATCACTTGATAATGAAAATGATGGCAGCAGTATGTCTATATGTAGATCTACTTTATTAAAGAAACACATTTAATTTTCAATTCTTCTAACCTTAAAAAATGTGTTCTATCACTCATATATGAATCGATCTATCATATCTATCATATGGACATTTGACTGAAGTGACATGAGTTGTCATCCTATTTTTGTGGGAGTCTTCTCTTTTTTTAATTTTCTTTGTTCAGAGATTTGATATCTTTTAGAGGCTCAATTAAGTTTTATTTTTTTCATTTGTTTTCCATTCCAGCTGCTTCTGTTTGGCACAACCTCACCTCGTCATGACTTACTTCCCCCCTCGGGAAATTAAAGAAGGAAAAAACAAACAAAAAAAGGAGTGCTAGTAAGCTGACGAATCACCCTCTGCTTCCCGACAGAAACAAAACATGACAGGTTGTTTACCTCCAGAAGAAGGATTCGGGATCCAGGCACCCGGAAGACTTGAAGCATAACGGGAAAGCTTCATTAAGGCAATTGCGGGAATGCTTTTTTTATTTTGGCCTTTATTTTTCCAATGGGGGAATTCCAAACATTCCCACCTGGGAGCTGCCCAGTATAACCAAAGCTCTACACTGCTGGGAGCTAACAGCTCTGCTATGGCAGACTGGGATTAAACCAGCGACCTCTGAGTGCCGAGCCTGCTTCTATGAGCTGTTAACTGCCACTGCTGCCCTTTATAGAGCAGAAAATACAGCCAAATAAAGTGGCTGTGTTTAGACGAGTTCATCTACTTGCGTAAATCCAAATGAGCAGCATTTGGCTGTATGGAAAAAAAACCTGTCAACATTATTTTCTGTCTTACACAGTTTCGCAACCCCATGCAAATCAACCACAGCTGCTTAATGTAGAAACTAATAAACTTGAAACAATTAAAACTGAATTAATGAAAAAAAGGTTTGAAATAAGACATTATTTCTTTTTAATTCATACAGGGCTTGACAATAAAATGCAAATTTGCATATTTACTTGACAACTTCCTACACTTTAAATACTGGAATCATAGAAACATTAAGGGTCTTCAGGTATGGAGCCAAAAAAGAAAACCAAAACCCTAAAGCATCTGAGTATAACTTACTGTGTCCATCGGTTCAACATAACGTAAGTGTCTACAGGTATAAACAGGGTAAATTTAAGACTTTTCAAGACTGTAAATGAAATTTAAGACCAAACGCTGGATGGACATACTCACCAAGAGTAAAAAATAAACTCTTCTCAAGTAATCACATTAATGATTCCAGTTCAACATAAATAGTAAGGTAAAATGATACTGCTGATACTAACTAAATGTGTATTCAAGATATTTTAAGACTTTTTAAGAACCGTCAACCATGCTGTCACAAATCACAGAGACTGCACCATGTTCTCTTTGTGGCTTGTTCATGTGTACTCTGCTCCTAGATCTGATAGTTCCCACATGACGTGAAGGCAGCATAAAACAAACAACTTTTTGTACCTGCAGAAAACATGAAAAGCTTTTTTTTTTTTTTTACACGTTTAGTTCAGTTTATTGGTCACAGAGAGTATTACTCAGCCTGTGGTGGAAAGTTGCTTAATGGCCTTGAAAAGAGATTTCCAAAGTTTGTAAAGTGTGATGGGAAATGTAGGATCCAGTAGTTTTAGGGGCTTTACTAAAAGTCAGGATATTTCATGCTCTGCAGCTTTGAATTACACAATTCCTGGTAAGTCCTGCAACTTTATGGAAGTGAAATACTAAATTGCTGCAGTGCCCCTTTAAAGAGGTTCATCCAGACTAGCATGCTGTATGCTGCATAGACTACTGCCTTTAAAGAAGACACAACTCCTTAAAGCAGCTGCAGCTCTGCAAGTCAGCACAAAGTTACATTTCTCTGATAGCTACATCTAAAATCAAATGTCTGCTGTCCTTCCTACTGCATGTGCTCCATTATGATACCGCAGCCTGAGTGTGAGGACACTAGGGACACTTCTGATGAGATGCACTGATGAGGTGAATCCAGGTAAAAGCCATTAACCTTTATTGATTCTTGTTATTAAGTTTATATTGATTGCGGAGGAGGAAATGGAGATAAAAGAGAACCAGATGAGTTAGAAAACTTTTGACGTTGAGATTTTGAAAAACAAGATGTTTCAGTGTTTTGTAGATTCAGTAAACACACACACACACACACACACACACACACACACACACACACACACACACACACACACACACACACACACACACATTCTCTCTTCTAGTTCTGACTGCCCATTCACCTTTAGCTTTCCCTATGACGCAACAGCTCAGGGAGGGCAAGGAGAGGCCAAACTATAAAAATCTGGCTTTCCTCCTCTACACACACACACACACACACACACACACACACACACACACACACACACACACACACACACACACACACACACACACACACACACACACACACCTCGCAGCTTTCTGCATTGCCACTGCGCCATTCAGCATCAAATATGCATCAAATTATATAAGAGAGGCTCTTATGTAACAGACTCTATCCCCTTCCATACCCCAGTGTGTGTGTGTGTGTGTGTGTGTGTGTGTGTGTGTGTGTGTGTGTGTGTGTGTGTGTGTGTGTGTGTGTGTGTGTGTGTTTTCATGCTGAGGTCTATGGCTAATGAAGCCATCTTTGCAGGGGCAAAACACAGAAACAGAGGGAGAGAAGGAGGAGGAGGAGAGAGGAGCTAAATATAACTCTTCTGGCCCTGAGCAGCATCTGAGAAACAGGAGGAGAGGAGAGGAGAGAAGATACAGAGAGAGAAAAGAAGGATGAAAGGGAAGAGGAAAGACAGAAAGATGGACAAGCATCCTTTCCTTGGATGCCAAATACAACTAACTGTTAAAGTTACAGATTTATGTTAGCAGACAACTAGTTTCCAAACTTCTATTTTTATCATTTGTATACTCAGAAAACATTCACATTCAGTCATACACATCCACCTTGCAACTTTCCAGTAACACCACAATCTACTGTTTCCATTTCTGGTCCCGGGATTCAAACCAGCAACCACTAAATATTAAGCCTGCTTCTCTAAACTTTAAGCTTCTGCCCACTAAGTTCAGCAAACCCTACTCGATTCTCAATGGTCAGTTTCCCTCAAGTACACATAAAGTGTGTAAATACACCAGACAACACAGTGAACCATTGGTCAGTGACCACTGGAGCTCTGGCAGTCGTAGACAACCCCATAAATCCAGTGAGGACGCCAACTGTCACGTGTTCTTGTACCAAAATAAACATGGATAACAACCAGCAGGCCAAAAAAGGCTGGAGAAAAGCTGTTTGGTGAGATCGTGGATGGAGAGGCATGTATGACTCTAGCCGTTAATTTTTTTTTACATTTCCCAGAATTACTTTCAACTATTCCCAGGTAGAGACAATGAAAGTAATGGGAGACTCTTTAAGGACCATCAACAACCTGTAGGGTGAGAGTCACATGACCCACAGAGACTTCCAAAGATGTCAGATTCATTGGGCTACATTTTGAAAGGCATGCCATCCTTTAAGAGTCTCCATAATTGTAATTAAATCACTTAACATACTGTATGCACAACATACATCACATGCACTGCATTCTGAACTATTTATCTGTTCGTAGGTAGAAAGTGTTCTCTGAGTTTCCCCCTCCATCATGGATCCTCCCTATATGATTGCTGAGTGCAAAATGGCAGCTCACGAAAGACGCCTTGGCTTTTCGACTCTGAACTCTGGAGTAACCGCTGGAAACATCTGGACATGATGTCACATCCTCTGTGTTTGAGAGTAATCCACACCGCCAGCGCTTAGTGAAGGCTTTCCGGAGCGTTTTAGTTGTCAGTCACTCGTTGTGGAACCGGTTGCCTTTGATTTCTACAAATCAATCAATCCACACAACTGTGAAACGACTCGACCCCCTCTGTTTTTGTGGACACCATGTCTCTTTTTTTACTACACAGAAGCACAGGCAGCCATTCAAATGACACAGATGTCCAAATTTTATATGTTGTGATGCGGTGAACTAGCCTCCAGTTTTACTACAAGCTTTATGGTTTTACTATGGGCATATAAAGCTTCAGTAGACAGGGAAATAAGATAATAAATTAATGCTTTATGCTTCTCATACTGTACATTAGTTTGTTGATGTTTGTTTTGTGTGAACTCAAAACTTGCTGATAGGATGAAAAGCTCCAGAACAGCTACTGTATGGACTCTGTGGTATGCCCCATCCAGATATGCAACTAAGACACAGATCAAATCTGCAATATTCTTCGATATGTGCGTTTAAGTCAAGTAGCATCTGTTCCCAAAGCAAACCTCACAGGTGGGAACGCTTCTTCTCAGCTCGGATCAGATCGTCAGGCCCAGGCACACTTTATGTTAACACACAAACACATGCTGCCTAAAAAAGCAGCACCCCACGGACAGAAACATAACACATATAGCATAGCAATCAGCCACCACATAGCAGCCTCTCTGCCCCGCGCTGGAATCCACAGCTCTGACATTTCTGCCCGCCACAAACCCAACGGGAAACCTTTAACGGCCTGAGGTTGGACTGAGAGAGAGATGGAGATAAATTACAGTGTTTGGTTTGGTGAGGAGAGTCAAAACCAACTGCGACTGGGTTCATGTAAAGCCTGCATGCCTCTGTGTGTGTAAATACTGTATATGTTTCTGCATGTGTGTCTTCACGTCTGTCCTTAAGTGTGCATTTACAGTACATATTTGTGCATACATGTCTGTTTATATGTGCTGTGTGTGCTTTATTTTGACATGTGTTTATATGTGCTGTGTGTTTTATTTTGACGTGTTTAAATGCAGTACCCTTTTCTACAAAACTGTTTATATATACATAAAATAAGAGCATGCACTATATATGGAACTCTGTATATCTGCAACCCCCCAGTGTTCACAATTAAGGCAGCAAAATAAAGACACCAAGCTGTCAAAGGCAGCTGATTTCTGACTTGAAAATACATAGAGGTTGTTAAACAATAAAATGCCTGAATGCTGAACAGTAAGAGACAAGACATCCAGCTGTGGTGAAAGAGACTTGATGCCTGAATGTGTTCTTTAAAAGTGGACAGACTTTGGTCAATACAGAGAAAAATGCTCCTTTACTATGTAGCATAAACAATTTAACATTGCCCAGATAGACAGATAGGCATATTGTTAGTTATTTAGTTTGGGAATTTAGAAACCCCAGCTTCAGGAGACCGGCCAGCTCCAGCTCCCAGCCTGATCAGCAAACTATGTGTTGGTGTTAGACAGGTTAAACCCAGTGCTACCTCTGGCCACCAGCCTGCTGTTACACCCACTGCTGGAGGGTCTGCACTGGCCGAATTCGAGCCTAACTGAAGGTCTGTCTCCGCTCAGCTGCTGCCAGCTCTCTTGAGGGGCCATGGTGTTGCTAGCTAGCTAATCCTTGTCTCATTTGTGGTCTGATAGCATAGAGAGAGTGCGTGGCAAGGACAGGGTGAGTGCATGAGCTGAGCGCAACTGTACAATGAAATAAAATTAATGTATGAGAAATACTGGGTTACTGTATGAAGGGCATGCATATGCCTGGGGTCATATGGTGGGAGGGGCTTAGGACAGAGCTTAGGACAGAGCTGCAGGAGGAGGGTGTACTTTCACCTACCTCAGTTTTAAATATCTTTTGGACTGTTTTCTGGTGTTTTATAGATGCATCATAAATCAGTTAATTATTAAAATAGACGGATAACGACAATATTCCTCAGTTATAGCCCATTTATTAGGTCAACCATGCTAAAATAAAACCTAACTTCACATGGTATACAGTAAGAGGTGTGTTGATTCCACTTTATAGTAATTTTTGGGACTGTAGTTTGTGCTGGTGTTGGGTTGTTTTTCCCATTGATTTACATTACGCAGACAAAATATAACAAAGAAAAACATTTAAACCTTTAAAACGCCTAAATTTCTTTTACTAGAAAATGATCTTTGATGCATCTTGCATTCTGGAGTCTATTTACAAACTCTGTCAATTCAAATAGGATGCTAGATTCTGAGTGATCCTGGCCAAGCAAGCTTATATTTTGCTCTTTATATGAATCCTGCAGGTCTGCCTCCCTAAGACCTTCATCATACCTGCACAATGAGCAGAAACATGAGTCACAGCTGTCAGTTTACTAAAGCTTTTTTTCATAGCACTGTGGTTGAACTCCTAAGTCCCCTCTCAACATCAGGTTTTATGGAGGCAGACATAAAACTAGTAAGAAAAAAATGATCCAAAGGCCAGCTCCAAGCAACTTTAATATGCTTTAATAGGCTACCTTTTAAGGTCCCTAATGCAGGTAATACACCTCTTCCTGTCAGTATACCACAAACTGTGATACATTTTTGGGTATTCTGAAATGAAATGCCTTAAGATGACTCATAATTTTAATACTACCCAGTAATGTGCTTTACTTTCATGCCAACAATCACGATTTTGGAAGGAACATCTCCGTATTTACATTTTTTTGAAACAAGACTTATCTGAATATATTTGCATAGATATTTCTGGCCCTCAGCTGAACGACTCTGCGTTTAATATCCAGTGGGAATTAGATAGACGGAGGACAGAGCAAAACATTTACTGATGACATTGAGGCAGTCTAACAAGAGATCACACACAGACACACACACACACAGACACACAGACACACACACACACACACACACACACACAGCTGACAGCTGTGTCTGATCCTCCTATGTAGTTTAAGTTAACAGAGAGGTCTAATATCACCGAGTTGTCAGCCAAATCCTGTTACTGACACCGTTAGTGTGTGTTTGTGTGTCACAGCATGGAAACACACATCAGGTACAGATACTTTCAAAACAAACAGTGAATATATCTAAGTGTCTTTTACTGTAATTCATCAGTTAAAAGACTGAAGCTGAAGAGGGAGAGAGATGGTACCGCTGACAGCCAAGAAAAGAAAAGGAGGATCTGTTTTGAATTTTTTGGGCTGCTTTTGGCATGTTGGGATGAAAGACAAGATGAGGAGAGGGAAGAAGACGAAAGGATGGAAGAGGAAGACAGGACGAGAGAGGAGAAAAGCACAAGAAATGAGATTAAAAGGGAAGCGAAGAGTGCAGAGAAGAAGTGATGAGAGCTAATGAAACAACAGGAGAGGAGGAGAAAAGAAGAGAGAAGATGGAGAAGAACAGGAGTAGAAATTAAGGCAAGAGAGATGAAGGGAGGGCAGAAGGTGGGAAAAGAGTAAAGGAGGAGGAGAAAGGGAGGCATATAAGGGCAAAGGAGAGGCTTGAAGGAGGGGAAGGAGGGAATGGGAAATTCAGAGGATGGATGAAGAGAAGAGAACTGGGAAATGAAAAGAAGAAGAGAGAAGAGGGACAAGGAAGGAGCAAAGAGCAGCAGAGGAGAAAAGGAAGTGGAGGAAGAAATAAGCAGTAAGGGAAGAGAGGAGGAGAAACAGGAAAAGAAATGAACAAAAAAGAAGTGAGAGGAAAGCTTTAGAGGATGAGAAGAAAAAAAGAAGAAAAGATGAGAGATAAAAAAGAGAGGAAATGTAAGGCGAGAAAGAGGAGACAAGTGATAAGAAGTAAAGGAAAAAGATGTGATGATTTAAGATAATGGAAAATT
Organism: Epinephelus awoara; assembly: GCA_035609425.1. Taxonomy (NCBI): domain Eukaryota; kingdom Metazoa; phylum Chordata; class Actinopteri; order Perciformes; family Serranidae; genus Epinephelus; species Epinephelus awoara. Next base: position 12,632,226 of record CM069305.1, read on the forward strand.
AGGAGAGGTGATAGGAGGAGAGAAGGATGAGAACAGGGAGGAGGAAACTAGAGAAGAACTAAGACGAGGAGAGGATAGGAAGGACAGATAAAAAGGAAAAAAGGGAAAGCTTACAGTAATGACAAAGGGAGGGCAAATCAGGAGGCTGGATGGGAGAAGGAGAGGATAAGAGAAGAGGACAGATGAAAAAGAGTAAGAGAGGAAGGAGAGAAAAAGAGAAATACAACAAGGTCTTAATGAGAGGAGAGGAGATGAGAGGAGAAAAAAGAAGGGAAGGAAAAGAGGGGACAAGCTGTAAGAAAAAAGATGCAAACTGGTGGAGATGAGTTTAAAAGAGGACAAAGAGGGGAGGTTGTGTAGGGAGGACAGAAGGGCGAGAAAAGGGATGGATAAAAGGTAAAACAGAAGTTAAATAGAAAAGAACAGCGATAATGAGGGGAGGGGAAGGACAGACAGACAGGAGAGAGGAGGAACGGAGAAAAGACAAGAGGAAAGCTTAAGAGAAGAGGGTGGGGAGGACAAATTAGGAGGCTGGACGAGATGAGGAAATGAGAGGAGAAGAGAAGTAGAACAAAGAGGAAGTAAAGAAAGGTGCAAATTAGAGGAGACATGAAGAGAAGGGAGAAAAGAGAAGGAAGTAAGGAAGAAGAAGGAGACAAGCACGAGAGAAGAAGAAAGGAAACAGGAAAAACCAAAGCGAGGAGAAGAGGAGAAGACGAAGAGAGAGGGAAGAGGAAAACATCAGAGAGGAGACAAAGTGGGAAAAGACGAGTTGAGACAGGAGGGGAACAGAGGAGAGGAGATGAGAGGAGAGAAGGGAGGAGAGGAGAGGGGGATGAAAGGGAGGGGAGGATTGAATCCAGAGACAGATAGACAGAGCTTTGAAGAGGAGGAGGAGGAGGAGGAGGGAGGAGAGAGGGGGATCAGAGTGATGAAGGATGAAACAGGAGGCGAAAGGGACAGAGGGATGGAAAGACAGATGAAAGGAGTGAGGGAGACGGAGAGTAAGAGGGGAAAAGTTTAAGACCAATAAGAGAAGCAGAGTTTCACTCATTTTGGGAGGAATTCAAATTTTTTGATTGACAGCTTTTAGATATTATATCAGTAAAAATTCAAATCAACATAATCCACTCATGTTGCATATGTCACAACAGGCAAAATCACACTTTTCAAATGTTAAATGTGAAAATATGTTTGAGATGAAATGACTCCATTTGGACGAGTGTGTGAGGGAAGATGAATTTTAAAAGGCGGACAGACAAAAGCACTATCCAGTTTGAGTTTGTGGGAAAGCAGAGAGCTCTGTGCTGCATTGGCGGTAATTGAGTGTGACAGTTTTGCATGAAAAAATTCAGACAACATTTTCACTTAAACCTTAGACACAAAGACAAGAAGGTTACACATGGGCTAACTTGCAATGTGTCATACAATGAGGAGCAGTTTGTGCAAATCAGGAGAGGGAGTGAGGAGTAGCCTGTTTATACATTGCCACTGATTCCTTGGATTTACCACTGTTACAATGGATGTGCCAAAATGTGACGTCCTGCAGTATAATACACTTCTTAAATGTATGTTGTCAATGTTCCAAACAATCATTATTTTTGCCAGAAAGAAAAGACTACACTACATCTGGCAGGACTACGGCAGCATATAGAGGTTTTTGTAACTAAGCTAAATTGCACTACTATTCTGTATTTGAGACCTTTTCTGGTATTAATCATATTCATGATCTAAGTTTCAGCTACCCAGGTTTCTAGGGCTGTGCCGAATGCTTTAAAGCTTGGATGCCATGGTAATATAAGACCAAATAAGAATTCAAATGCTTCGGGGTTGTTGTTTTTTCACCACTAAAATGGTGAAGGAAACTGAAAGAAGGTGGCAAGTGTCAGACACAAATGAGGCCAATGTTCTCAGTGCAGTCACAACCTCCGCTTCAAGCATTAAATTGGCAGTCTGACCAAGAAAAAGAAGAGGTGAGACGAATGGTGGATGGTTATCTGCGGCTGCTTACTGTATTGAAGCATTTGCTTTGCATGTAGTGATGAGGCCCAAACCATGGCATTTAAGGCCTGAACATACTCCAGAGGAATGTACGCGGAACAGACTCAAAGCGGACGTCCACAAGCCCTGTCCGCGCAAAGCTCAGATTTTATGACCACGCGGACTCCGCTCCGCGCACCAGTGACTGCTCGGCATGTATTTTTCACATCGCGGGGATTTTTCACGGACATTTTTACAGGAAACTACAATGCCGAAGTGTGCTCGACTATGAAAGCCCGAATGACTGCGGACATTCCTCGCGGAGTCCGCTCCGCCTATAGTACGCCCGAGTAGGTTCAGGCCTTAAGAGTAAACTCACAGAAACATTGCTTACAATAGTCCACCTTCCACCTATCTTCCCTCTGTCTTTAACAGACACAACCACAATGCTAAGTTCTGCTATCGATGACTTGGGTGCAGGTGGTTGATTAAAGTATATGAATATGATAAATTACTATTACTCTGGCCCCCCAGGTTCCATCGTGTCTCACCGAAATATAATGTGTAATATATCGAATATTCAATAATAATAATCATTAACCCTATGGGCCCAAACGATGCATAGTGTGTCCAAATTCACACCTGTTCTTCTCTATTGATTTTCTCTGCGACCGCACTTGTCGGTAGTCCAATGTTTTCACAGCGAAAAAACTGATAAAGTTACACTAAAATGATGTATAACAGAGCTATCATACAGCTCTGCACACACATTACTCTTGGATGGATTACTCGTAATGCAGGCTCGCACAGAAATGCCACGCATGTCACATGAAAGCGCAGGAGCAGAGCTTTCCAATGATACCACACACATCATTGTGCTGTCATCCCATCATGCTATAAATACAGATTAATTGTCTACAAAATAAAAACCTGACGAATTTCTTTACAACCCATTATACAGATCTTGTTATCAGTCACTTCATATAGTGAGGAATATCGTATCTTACCACGTCTTAGGCTTGCGTGTGTTTCTCCCTGTCTATCCACATTTGTAGTCCAGCTTTCAAGATGCAAACATCTCATATTGACCAGCTGACACTCCTCAAACTTTGTATGACAAGACAAGCTTCACCTTTGCCCACACAGACAACTGTAGCCTAATTATGCATGCATGACAGGGCCGTAGTCACCATATACATTAAGGGGGACACGTGTCCCCCCCATGTCCAAAATGCCCCCCCCACCCCCACCCCCACAAATATACATCTGAAACTGAAAAACAACAACAAACTTTGTTTACTGCAAACAAAGTGGCAAATATTTATTTGGAGGACATCATTGCACTTGGTTGACTATTTTCTATTATCTTAGATGTAAATATTGCATGTTTATTTCAGATAATACACATTTTTGACTTGTGAATGAGTCAACGGAATTTCTTGAAATAATGAAAAAATACTGGCAATCATGTCCGCCTGGCACAAACCACATGTTTTGGACAACTGTGAAGTGACAGAACGTCCCAGCATCAAGGTTCTTATATTGCCAGATTCCAGAGACTCTCCCCTCTTCATATATGATAGAATATGTCAACTTCCAACTTGCTATGGTGAGATACATGTAAAAATGTAAGAATTTAGTAACACGGATTTGTTTTTTCATTGCTATAAAAAATACAGGCACATAGAAGGACATGAAATGATGGCAAATCCGGCAAAGCCCAGATTGTCCTGAAAAAACAAGATATAGCATGTGTATGTTGCCTTTAGAATGACTGTGATATGAGCTTAAAAGTAAAGGCATTAAAAATACCCCAAAAACGCCTAACGCCCATAGGGTTAAAGCTTCAAAGTTTCTAAAATGGTATTTGGGACAATCCCTACAAGTTTTCTATGCTGATGTCTTTAAATCCTCAACATTCAACCACTCACTGTCTACATCTTTCAAAAGATCATCAGTAATAATTAATCATGTTATCATACTTGCATCATTCATCATCCCTTTTTTTGTTTTACCAAGTAACTACCCAAGTTGAAGATGCAACTGCAGTGCACATTATCACAGTCTGCCTTGTGTTAGTTAGTTTGCCTTTGTTTTCACTCTGGTCTGTTTATTAAGAGGATTGTGTTTTATGTGTTTTGGGATTTCTGTGTTTCTCCCCTCCTGTGATCCTGTGCCTACTTTCCCTCATTTGCCCTTCTGCACACCTGCCCTGCATCAGCCCTTCACTGCTCCAGAGTTTTTCTCCACACAATCAGCTCCCTGCCTGTATCTGAGCTTCTCCGCCCTTTTCTTCACCTGCACTTTATCCCCTCGTCAGATTAATTTGTATTTAAGTCCTGGTTTTTACTTCAGTCTTTGCTGGATCCTTGGTTCTGTTACGTGATCTTCACTTTTGCTTTTTCCCTGCACAATCATTGAATAAAAAGTAAGGCATTTTGCTCCACATCACAGGATACAGAAAGGGATCAGAACTCTGGATAAGGTATCTATATGCCACAGTTACCATACAAAGCTAGCATATTAATCAACTAAATGCCATGCAAAGTTCTCTTTCTTCAGCCTTACATTCTTACGGGTCCAGATAATCAAACTGGGAGCTGCCTGGCAAAGCCACAGCCCCCTGGTGTTGGTTGATGTCTTGCTGAAAGGTACCTCTCTGAGAGTGGTGTAGAAGGGGCAGGCGACTTTTGCCCACTCTCATCCAGGTAATATATGTATAACATACATTTCTCCACACTTAAACACTTGTGACTGCAAAGAAGACAGACATCAAAGAAATTTAGCAGGGATGTGTTTTCAGGTCACACTAGATTTACCCCTCTTTGAAGAGCTAATTTTTAGCCTGCTAGGCCACCCTCAGCACTCACCGCTGTTAGCATGCGGTAATCCCCCATCGCATGACGGACGGGAGGCGCAAGGTGCTAGCCAGCTACGCTAGCTTTTAAGCCTTAATACCCTGAGTATGAGTGAGCTAGCGTGGAGCTAATCAGTCTTAATGCCATGCATATGGAGTTAGCTCCAGAAATGGGTAGCCAGTGTAGCAGCAGCTAATCCTAGCGGCTACAGGAACAAGCCCACAACCCGTTTTTTCCAAATATGTCAAATTTTGAAACTGCAGCATGAGATTAAGATTAGAGGGAGAGAATAAAAATAGAGCAGAGGAGATGAGAGAAAGGAGAAAGCATTTGTACTGTAGCACACACATTATTAGGGAGGGATGCACTTGGATGACATGGAGCACTTGTTATTACTGAGGCTGAATACCAAATGCATATCATGTAAAAGACACAAGCGAGGGGCGAGGGGAGCTGGGAAAGAGGAGAAAGGGCTGGGGTGGAAGTAAGAATGATGAATGAAGAATGAATTTAGAGAATTTCCCTAATTTTGCTGGGTTAAGAAAAACAGCTGGGTGAGAGACACACCACCGACTCTTTAATGTGTTGACTTCCAGTGTGAGGACAGGAAATGATGTCATGCTGGTGCGTGCACAGAAATATCTTGGTAGCTCTTATCTTTAAGAGCATGTGTGCGTCTGTACAAGCGCTTCAAACTGAAGCACCTGCTGCTCTCTTTCTCTCCCTCAGTCTCCAAAATCACAGCCTTCAGTCAGACTCCTCCTCCCATCCTCCTCTTCCACTTCCTCCTGCTCCTCCTCCTTCCGTCCGTCACATGGTACAAGCCCCAGTGCCAGGGCAATGACATGGGCCACAATCTCTCCTCTCTCTCTCTCCCTCCCTCCCTCTGTCTATCTCTCTCTCTCTCTCTCTCTCTCTCTCTCTCTCTCTCTCTCTCTCTTTCTGTCTCTCTCTCTCTGTTTCGGGCAGATAGCCACCAAGTGGCACAGCAGAGGCGAGCCACCTGTTCCTCCCTGGCAGAGGAGATGGTGGAGAGATAGAGAGAGTGATGAAAAGATGAAGGCAGGGGGAAGTGACACGTGGGGGAGCGAGGTGAAGAGGAAGGGCGCGATGATGGAGCAAAGGGAGTGTAGGGGGAAAGAAGGAGGGGGGATGGAGGAGAGGAGGAAGCGGTAAAGAGAAAGCAGACAAGGAAGGCAAGAGGAGGGGACAGTGGAAAGTATGGATGATGGAAGAGTGCAAAGAAAACAAAGCTGGAGGGAGGTAGAGAAAGAGACGGATGGGGTATGAAAGTAGGGATGAAAAGAAGGAGCAGAAGAAATAAGGACATAGAAGAGAAGGAGAGGGTTACAAAAAATAGGGAGAGAGGAATGACTGATAGAGGTAAAGAAAGAGGGGGGTGAAGAGCCTAATGAGGGTGAAGAGAAAGGGAATATGACAAAAACCTGCAAAAATGTGTGTGTGGGGGCTAGAGAGACAGGAAATGGTGACAGAAAATGAGAGGCGGGAAAGGAAAAAGAAGAGATATGAGAAAGGATTAGAGGGATAAAAGAATGGAGAGATGAAAGAGGAATGAGGAAAAGTCAACATAAAGGAATAAGGCAAAACTGGAAACCATGGAGGACAGGACGATGGAGGGGTTACAAAAAAGTAGGGATGGGAGGATGAAAAATAAGAGGAGGTACAACAAAAGAGGGACAGTAGGATACAGGAGTAAAAAAAATTGGAGGAATGGACAGTAAAGAAAAGAGGTGAGAGGTACGGGAGAGGAGGGGAGGAAAGGAAAGATGACAGAGCGAGGGATGCTCGATGCTCGAAGGGAGGTGGAGAAGGTGATGGGTGACGTGATGGCGCCTAATTACAATCCCTCCTCTCCTATCTTGACCTTGTCCTCTCTCCATTCATCAGTCCATCTCTCCTCCTAGAAACATCCGGTCTTTCTCTGAATGGCACTTCAGCTGGGTCTCCACGTCACCCCGCTGACTCTGAGCCATGCTACCACCATTTACTGCTACAGTTATTACAGTTCATTAATGTTTATTACTTTTTTTACAAATGTTAATTACAGTTACTGCACTTTATTCCTGTTTCAATAATGTCTTTTACTGTTTTACAAATGTTTATTACAGTTTATTACTAGAGAGATGGAGGGATGAATGGAGAGAGGGCATTAATGTTTTCATATTTATTATATTTACACAAAACACAACACACATATATTCTGTTTACAAGGATGTACAAGCATACAGACACACAAAAAAACTGTCATACATTCAACATGCACTCTCCAATGCAAATTTAGATGCAGAAATGCACACACTGAACTTCTTAAGTGCTGTATAGGCTCTCTGTCTCACACACATAGATATGCACACTGGTCCACACACAGAGAGCATGTACAGGAAGTGTGCAGGCTGCAGAAGCAACAACGCTGTCATTTGCATGACGAACGACGCGGAAGTGAAACCAAAGCTCCTTATTGTCCCTCCGTACTGTATTCAGACACACCACTCTCTCTCTCTCTCTCTCTCTCTCTCTCTCTCTCTTTCTTTCTCTCAAACACACACACACACACACACACACACACACACGCACACTCACTACTTTTCATGTGATTTGAATGCACAAACAAAGAGGCCAGTGGACTTCTGGTTACCTGGAGGAAATGGGAGCCAAACTAACTGCTGTTGTCTCGGCAACAGTCATATCCCATAATGCTATTCAAATTCTGTCGCTCTGTTATCTCACTTGTGACCTGTACACACACATACAGGAACACACACGCACGTCTAGAGTGCAGGGGGGGGGGCTCACCCAAAGGCCATTCATATAGACACAGCTGTTCAATATGTCATAATCATCATTCTGCACTGTGTGTGTGTGTGTGTGTGTGTGTGGGTGTGTGTGTGTAAAAACTCCCTCTCCATGTGTTGCTGTCAAGGGCACAACTTGCATCCGTCGTACCAAGCCGTGGTCGCCATGGCAACAGAACATACAGTCTTCCCTCTCCATGTTTTGCCTTTTTCCTTCGTTTCTTTTTTTGGACATGCTATTGTGTGAGAGCAAAGGTGAATGAATCTGTGCTTATGTTTGTGTTTGCGTGTGTGTGTGTGTGTGTGTGTGAGCGTGAGTGTGTGTGTGTGTGTGTGAGCGTGAGTGTGTGTGTGTGTGTGTGAGCGCGAGTGTGTGTGTGTGTGTGTGTGTGTGTGTGTGTCTAAATGTGACTCAGTTCACTTCCTGGTCCATTTTAGCCAATCAGTGAACAGAGACTGATGTGAACACTCATTGGCTTACTGTCCACTGGTTTTTCATTTTCAGCATACTTCTCAATGTACCGACTCTGTGGTTACCATGGCGCCCGCATCCATTTGGTCCTCCATCTCGCTCTCTCTCTCTCTCTCTCCCTCTCTTTCACTTTCTCTGTCTTGAATTTTATGTTATTTCCCTTCATTCAGTGGTATTTCTGTGATTTCTTTTATAGATGTGGCTCATTTAGTCGGTTTTTAGATCTTGCTGTTGCTCAGTGTTTTTGAGTTTTGTCTTTCTGGTGTTGGTAAGCTGGAAACTAGCCTTTCTGTTGTATTTGTTGCTCTGTATTATTGTGTTTTCCTGCTTTGCCTATACAGAATGATGATATATTAAAGGTAAAACCTGAAGCTAATTCCCTAGAGTACTCATTGAACAGTTTGAATGAGAGATTTAGACAATGCTCTCGACCATCATCAGAACACCAAATGAGAGAACAACTCTCGGAAGAATGAAATTCATCCCTCCAGTAGAGTTCCACAGACTTGGAGAATCTATGACAAGCAGCACTGAAGCAGGAAATAAAGTGAAGTTGTTACACAGCAACAGAGTCCACCATGTTTCCCTAACCTGAACAAAGTACTTGGACCCAAACCATCATGTTTTTCTAACACTAACCATGCCGTCTTTGTGTCCTAACCAAACCTTGACTGTAGCACTGTCCCAAAATGAAACTGATTTATTTTTTATTTGGAACAGTTTTGGAAGCCACAGACAGACGATGTCATCCTGTCCAAAAACACTTCTGTGTCGTCCTCAGTGTTGGGAAGGTTACTACTGAATTGTAAAAGCTTATAGATCACAAGTTACTCTGATCAAAATGTGATGAGTAATATAAGTGTTAAAATAACTTCATAAAAGTATGTAAGTAATGTTCATTCCTGCACTGTGAAAAGATGCAAAGCAACAAATTGAATGTTCTTTATATTCTACATAAAAGCTTTTTACTGAAAGACAATATTCAGATGCAACCCCTTTGTAATCACCAACAGTTTTGATAGGAAACTGTAATGAAATTAGTTACATGTAACTAGTTACAACTCATCACTGGTCATCCTAGAGTGCATGGACAATATATGTTGTCGTTTATCTTGAACGAGTTGTTGGCATGGAGACAAACTTTCTGTCTGTCTGAACAGCTTGCCTCAGTTTGGAGCAGCTGTTGACAGTTGTCACCTTCTATCTCCTCATAACACACCTCACACACATTGTATGCATTTTACAGCATGTGCACTGTCTGCAAGCACTGACGCACATCCTGTGTATGTTTTCTGTTGTCAGTGTGTGTGTTTGTGTGTGTGTGTGTGTGTGTGTGTGTGTGTGTGTGTGTGTGTGTGTGTGTGTGTGTGTGTCTGTTTCACAGAGATGACACTGTATGAAGTTTAAAACCCCACACATTTGTGCTTTGAGGTGCAGATAGTAATCTCTGCTTACATGATCTATTTCTGTGCACTGTCTGAGTCAAACACACACACACACACACACACACACACACACACACAGAGTGGTGGGTGAGAACACATATAGAAGAGGGAATGATGTGAGAGCGAGGGGGAGATAGAGAGAAAGACAGAGGGTGTTTGGATGACATAGTTCATCTTATCCTTGATACGAAGCTGCCTGTTACTCAGGAAGAGGAAGTGACACCGCTGACACGCACACACAATACGCTGTTTCTTCTATTATCCAGCCTATCTGCAGCCATCACACATTTAAAAAGCAAAGAAAGCAAAAAGGCCAGACTTTATGCTTCAGCATCACTCCTCTGTCTTGCATCCATCCATCTTTTTTAGCCTAATCTTTAGTGCAGCAGCCATTACACAAGTCCTTCTTGTTTAATCCTGAATCTGTTTTTAGTCTCTGCCATGACAGTCAATTTCTCTCAGTCTATCCTACATCAGCGCTTCATTCTGCCATTTCTCCTTTCTACAATATTCTCCTGACTTGTGATCAAATACAAATTATGTTCTTCCTCAGCTAAGTGATCATTGGTGATCATTGTGGGGGGATGATAATGTTTTCATAGATCTGTTTTCAAGATGCTGAGGCCTCGCTGACCTTTGACTTCCCCATTGTGGCTTGTCGATTTAATGATGAACATAGAAAATTAAGCTTATTCTTTAGTTGACCTCACCGTTAGGTCTACATGAACTTTAAAAAGCTTATTTTTAAAGCTGACTACACTAAAAAAAATACAGTTGTGGCAAGTGCACAAGCTTGAGATGAAATCTGCAACAGGGACCATGACTGTTTACCTGTGTCAGTATTTAAAGTTTGTTTAATTCATTGCTTTCTGACAGAATGAAGCCATTTCACTTCTTGTTTTTGATTAAAAGGGGTGCTGTTTTAGTAAAAGCAACCAATCAGAAGAGACAGGAACCAAGATTTCAGTTGACTCTCTCATTACAGTGAGTTGTGATCCTTTGTGTCATGACAATGACACAAACTTTCTTGGGATTTCTTCATGATTAAGAGCAGACTACCATATAATGTCAGCTTACTGTAATAAGCTGTTTTTCTAATGATCTCAGAATAACTATTCTCTCAGCTCCACATGATGTTTTCTCATGATCATGTCTCTTTTTTTTTGGCAATCAACAAAAAACTGACGTGTCATGTTGAGATGACACAGCGTTTTCTTAACGATCAGATGACAAACAATGAAAAATGATTACCCACATGTGCTGTCCGCCACATGTGCAATTCTAGCTCCAATACAAAGGCCTATCGTACTGCTCATTGCTGCCACCATGACAAAAGAACAAAATAGCACAAATAATATGAGTTATTTATATTTTTGTGTTATAATGACACATTTTTCTTGTTTCCACATACCAGGTATTTTTGTAATAAAAAGACACCTTTCAGTATAACAACAAATCTATCTTGTTAGATCAGTGGTTCTCATCCAGGGACCATAGGGGCCCTTGAGAGAGTTTTAGGGGGTCCCCACAAAAAATTTTCACTATTTAATTCACTATAGAGGTGAGTATCGAACAACCAAACTCTTATCAAGTCGCTTCTTTGACCTAATCTGACATGAAAAAGGTTGAGACCCACTGTGTTTTTCATTCTGCCTTATCTCATTAAAACACTTAGCTTTTGTTCCCTTATTGTATGATAAATTAGGATGTTGTTATAACAAATAAATTCAATGTGAACGAGAAAAGTATTCCCTTAAAACGAGCTGATTTTTTTTTTTATCGTGGTGATTCCTGCTGTCTTTGTTAAAGCAGCTGGCAGAACTGTGTATCTTGTCACATTTTGTCACAGCAACAGTTTAGTGCACCCTGTTCCGTCCTTATTCTTGGATCTGTTTCACTACAGCTGGCATAGCAACACACACACACACACACACACACACACACACACACACACACACACACACACACACACACACACACACTGTCTTCTGCGTTAAACTGTAAAACAAATTCAGCTCTTCAAACACAAGACAACTCCAAACAACCAGCTACCAGACCCCTCCTAATGACTCTTGTGTGTACAAAGAGCAGAATTCAATCATCCCTGAGGTGGAGTTACAACAAGAGAAGCAGACAGGAGTACAGGAACTTTACATGATGACAGTCAGCAGGACCATTAAAGTGAGTTTTTTCCATTTACACTCCCAGCCGAGGTCACACCTCTGGTAACGAAGCTGGCCGGTTGCCGGGGCAACCAGCCAGGAGAAAACAGCGAGAGTAATTCTGGTTAAATGAATACAGCTCAACTCTCTCCTTGTCTTACCGTCTGTTTCTCTGTGTGAGCCTCTCCCTCTCTCATGACAAAAGGATCGGCCATTTTAAATCCTAATGATGGTTATTATTACAAAGACAGCCTTTTATTCCACCATTTTCTTCACACTCTATTTCAGGCAGGAGTTTATTCTCATAAGCTTACAGTAAATGTATCTTTATCTACTCTCACATTACCTACATATACTTGCAATTAAAACAAAACATAAACCAAATTACACTCCTTTGTAAGGGATTTTCTTGAGGTAATTTTCCTTTTACTACAACTAAAACATTTTGTCAGTCAATGATTTCAATTTGCTGACCTTTTTTATTTGCACCTGATATTTAATGTATGTCACCCAACTTTTTGCAGAGCTTGCACAAATGTCACCTAGACTAACTTATAAATCCATCCTCACGTTTGACTTCACAGAATCAACTTTTGCTGCATGAACTCACATTTTTTTCTTACTGTGTTCCCATTTTATGTATCTTTACATCTACCGTTGTGTACAACCGTGAGCTATAACCACTGCACATATGCACACATACACAGATATTAGTTTTGTGGCTCCTACCTGGTGTAACCTTGTGTCCTCTGGCCCAGTTTAGCAAGTCCACAAACTGGTCACAGCCCCTGAGGGAGAAGGAGAGAGGAAGGATGATAAAGACACATAGCACTTTCATATAACCCCACCTGAAACATAGTGTGTGTACTGTAAAGCCGCATGGATACAATATGGCTGCCTCCTCACACTGGAGTCATGCTGAGCCTTGGCATATCCCAAAATATAACACCAGTACATCTTTTCAGTAGTATAGCATTATCTCATTGTTTTTATGAACCCAAAATTATTGCATGCAGCCTAACAACACTTCTAAAGCTCAATCAACACATTAAATCCTAATTGTTTATTCTGTACAAAACACAGTATGCCTGGGAACTGCTTCGAATCAAAGTTGTTTCCCAGTAGCATATATTTTAGACAATACTGTCCTTCCAAGTCATATTTGTTACAACAGTTCAGGCAGTTCTCATTCCAAGCTCGTTAAATACTGCTGCTTTGTCATTGATCTGTATGTTAGTTATCGATGCACAAAAGCACTTAAGTGTGTCCTAACCTTTCTATGCACCAGGCTGCAACAATCACTGATGCAGCGGCCAGCAACCACAGACGTCAAATACCGCCACTATGTCAGCGGACATCTGCGTAAGATACCAACGCACAAAGGCACCTTTCACAACATTATAAATTGCACCAGGGCTGGTAACAACATAATATAAGAAGCTGGAAAGTCCCTGTTGGGTGGGCAGGAGAGGAGGTGGATGGGGATGTTGAACCAAACCATGATATTTTTTTCTAAACCTAACCATGAGCTTTTGTTGCACAAGGTAATAAACATGAATACAAGGTGTTTTACCTACGCGGCAAGTTTATTTTGAAAAAGACTGTATGTATCTAATGAGCAGAAACTGTACATGTTCTGCAAAAATGGAAGTGTATGCAGGAGGATACCTAGTGCATCATATGTAGATGTGAAAGTTCAACGAACAAAGCAGCAATAATTGATAAGTTGAAATGAGAATGCATGGAACAGTTTGGGGAAGACCCTTTCAACCTAACAAAAAACCTAACAGAGAAACGGTTTTCCTAATTTGGTGTGAAAGAACTTCAGTGGCTTGCCCTCAACCTCATCCAACGCCACTGGGATGATCCAGAACTTGGACTGCAAGCTGCAAGACCTTATCACCCGACATCAGTGTTGGACCATACTAAGGCTCTCTGTATGGGAGCAAATCCCTGCAGCCAGGTTCACCATCTGGTGGAAAGTCATCCCCAACGAGTGGGGGCAGTTATAGCAGTAGACTATAGTCCATGGTTTTAGAATAAGATGTTTGACAGTCACACATTTTCTGTTCAGATGTCCACATACTTATGGCCTCGTAGTGGAAAATAAAAGCATAGACTGCAAACATATTCTTAATAGTTGTAAAGGTCAAAAGGTCACAAGACTCTCTCAGCATTTAAATACCAATGTGATATTTAAATTTATGTCAGGAAAATAAAAACCAGCAGTTGTTTTTGTAAAATTTCCACGACAACGGGAGTGACACGCTGATCCTGTGGTTTGTAATCTAAAATTTCTAAAAAGACAGAAGTCTCTGTTGTTTTCTTAGCAGATTCTGAGTGTTTGACACTGACATTTCAAACCCTTCTATGAATCCAACAATAAACAAATAAAAACAGACGACATTCTGTCTTAGAGTTTCAGATCACTCGTGTCATCCGTTTGTCATCTTGATTTTCAGTTTTCTTTTGTCACTTTTTTCTTTGGGTTTTTTTTTTTAAGCCCGTTGGGGTTTCTGTTCTGTCTCACCCGCTGAGACTGGATTTCTTTTCATCCCCTGATATTTTTTGAAGTGTTCTTATCTTTTGTATGGATATGCAAATAACTCAACCTAAACCTACAGCAGTAATGTGTCTGTGTTTTAATTGTGCTACTGCTTACTCCACTGTGGCAGATAATATCAGACTGGGCAGCAAAGCCTGGGAACGGCAGACTCACAAGAGGCAGTTAGTTCAACATAGTGATGCATATTTAAGAATTCATATTACCTTTTTTAATGGTTTCTAATGAGCAAACTCCCTTTAAAAACATCAGATTAAGATGACATTAACCATGCTCAAAAGTACCCATTTATCTGATGTAAACAAATGTCATGAAAAGATTTTAAGATCATTGTTAAGGGAAAAAACACTTTAGATACACTTACATCAGTCTGTCTTGTACACCTTATTTTAATTTGCGTTTTTGACTCACCAACTTTCCCTTCAACGGCCTGACGTATGTCACGTAAAGATCCTACATTTCCCATAATGCCACTCTACACCCACCCCAGTAAATGTCTGAGTTCTGTGTATTCCACTGGGTTTTACATATACGTACAGACAGACACCATGAGTTACCGCAAACAAGAAAGTGAGACTTTCCCAGTGAGAGAAATTAAGTTTCACACTTTGCTCATACCCCCCCCCCCCCCAATCCACCACCAATTTGGTGCCGTTGTAACGTATTTCAGTTCTGGTTTCATGTCTGTGGGTGTGCATGACTGTTGTACGCCGCTGCAAAATAGCGGCGGTAGATTGACAGTGACTGACATCAAAAAGTTGAAGGTTTCTGATGTTTGAGATGACTGACACGTTTTATTTAATCATACCGCACCGCAGCTGCTGGGAATAAGATGGCATGTCATCTACATTTGAGAAGTTATCTATTAATAGGAAAAAACATAAAACCAGACTATGAAATGGCTGTGTATAAGCTGTACTTTAGATTAGAGTAAGGGCGTTGATAGCATTTTAGTAGATTTGATTCCAGTATCAAATACAGATCCTTCCATATCCCTTATCGAAATCTGTTTTGCCTTAGCTCCCAAAAATTTAAGGTGACAAAACTATGGCTATAAATATTCAAAGAACCAAAACTCAAGTTTTGCCAGACTGCTATTTGTTACCTTTACACCTGATAGCTTGCTACATTGCTCTCTGCTAATATATATATATATATATAAAGGACTAAACTTTCTTACCATTAGGTAGATGATAAGTTTGATATCAGTGTGTGTGCTCAGTCCAGCAGTCACTGTGGGTAAAGCACAGGTGTAATTGATGACATTAAAAAGGCTGCTTTCCATTTAGGTGACCTGTTTCCAGGGTTACTGGTATTGTGAATGCTGGCTCACTGTCATGGCTCACTGGGACACTTAATGGAACTGAGCCATCGTTAATGAAATTAGTTTCACCTGTGTTTTATTTCTGACAAGTCAAACTGTCTGCTGTGATGAAAGCCTAGCCAAAAGACATAGTTACAAAATATTTCTCATGTATTTAACACTTGTACAAATAGAAAACAAAGAAACTTGTTTGTGGTCAGTTAACTTATTCAATAAGCAGCTAGCTTAAACAAAATGGTCCCAGTATCTTTGCTTGTCATGAAGCTAACAGACAGGTGATTAGCTAGCTTGCTAGCTAACAGGATACAACAGGTGTCTTTTGGCTAGCAGTTTCCCTCTGTGTCTTCTACACTCCAGCTTACATGTTCTCAACTACTGAATGCACAATAATGAAATTAATATCAGCCTTCGTATCTAAATTTTGGGAAGACTGCAACAAGCAGTCCCAAAATTTCAGAATATTTACCTTAATAAGCTTTTCATCGAGTGGGATCCACAGGTGCTGCTCTGTGTAACGTGATCCACTTTAATGTCCAATAAAAAACGTGGGACAACTGAACATCAGTAATTATAGTGGCATCTCACGTCTTATAAATATCACTCCGCCAAACTTAATGGTAACTCTCACTACCTGCATGTAAGGTGCGCGATATTAAATAGTTCCAAATTTAACGTTAAGAGCAAAAAGTAAAATATGAAAATAATATTTGAATGCAGTTAACATTAAATTATGTAGATGCTTTACTGTGTTGATATAAGCTGAGTATTCAACTGCAAATTATGTTCCAGAAGGAAAACTTTGTCAACATCTATAGGCAGAAATGGTGTGTAATATTCATAACTTTGTTTTTATTAGTTTATAATGAAAAAGGGAAGCATTGTGTTTTCATTACCTTGGAATGAGTCATTTATATCTACATAAAGTGGACCAGAATGGACAAATCAAACACTGGCACTAGACAGGGACATTTGCGTTTCTGTATCGGCTACCGTAGTTTACAATATGCTTGAACATGGGAGAGGCTTCAGTTCTGTAACCTCGCCGGCAGATGCTACCGAACCCTGCAAATTAATCAAATTCATGACTTAACCAAAGTTGGATGTGAGCCCAAATTTCTGGTGTCAAGGTCCTGCAATTTGTACGCCGCCATCCTTCCCAATCATCTCCATGTGAAGCCTGCGCGTGTTTCGTTGGCTGAAAGAAACATTATCTAGGAACATAATGCAGGCAGCAATTATGTTGCCACAACAACATAATTAAGAAAGCAGTACAAAGTAATTTCTAGGAAACAGGGTTGCTTCACCAAGGGAAAAAGCAACTTTTCCCATGTTATGTAAACGGTATGAAAGCTTTCAAGCTCATAGCTTGGCTCAGACAATCATCTGTACAGGAGAACGCTACATGTAGGCCTGTATGCAGTAGTGTTCCTCTCCATATGTTGTGTGTTAGCAGTTACTGACTTTCATTTACAAAGAATTGAGTGTACAGTAAAGGGGAAGCCGAATGTTGGTTGTGTCAGTTGGGATTTTCTGATTACAAAACACTGCTTTAGCTCTACTGTCTGATGCATAAATGCATGAAGTGGGACTAATTACAAGCTGTTGAGAAAGTAGGCCAGTTTGGGTAAAGGTCTCTCTCTGTCTCTCTCCCTCTATCTCTCCATCAAGTCGCTGTCCAATTTAAAGAGCCAAACACACACACGCACACACACACACACACACACACACACACACACACACACACACACACACACACACACACACATGGCCCACCTGACATCAGTGCCTCCCTTTGAGTAAAGAGAGGTTGGGTTTCAATATCAGCCTCTTCCCCTGTCACACATACAGACACACACACAGACACACACACACACACAAATATATGCCATACTATTGGCCGATGTGAAGCAACAGTCAGCAGCATAGTGATCACCGATTCGCTGGGGGATTAAAAAATGTCCTCATCTTAGAGGTTATAGGGGAGCGGGAGTTTCCTTTTGTACAGCTGAGGACAACAAGCTGAGATCACACTCTCTCTCTCACACACACACACACACACACACACACACACACACACACACACACACACACACCCTACTGAGTAAAGTCCTTCAAATGATAAGTGTGCCAGCAGCTGACAGAATAGACACACTCCTCTGTTGGTACAGCTTGGACACCTCTCATCCTCTCTCCTCTTCCTGCTCTCTGTTACTCCTCATCCTCCTCTTTTCCTTCTTTTCCTTCTCCTCCTCCATCATCCTCTCTTCCCCTCTCATTTCCTCTCTTCTCCTTTTCTTCCATGTCCTCTCGTCATCCCACTTGATTTCTTTCTTCTCCTCGTTTCCTCTCCTTTTCTCTCCCCTCATCTCTTCTCCTCACCTCTCAATTCCTCTGCTCTACCTCTCTCCTCTCCTCTGTTCTCCTCTTTTTCCCTCCCCTCTTGTTTCCTTTCCTCTTCGCTCTTGACTCATTTTCTCTTTACCTCTTGTTTCCTTTCCTACCCTATCCCCCACCTATCCTCTCCTCTTTTTCCCTCCCCTCTTGCTTCCTTTCCTCTTCTCTCTTACTTGTTTCCTCCCCCCACCTCTTGATTCCTTGATTGTTTCCTCTTCTCTTTGCTCTTGACTTGTTTTTTCTCCTCTCCTCTTCTCTCCTCTCCACCTGTTTCTTCTCCTCCATTCTCTTCTCCAGTTGCTTCCTTTCCTCAGCCTATCTTTCCTCTCCTCTACTTATCTCCTCTTGTTTCCTCTCCTCCTCTCTCATTTGCTCCCATATTCTCCTGTCCTAACCTTGTTTCCTTTCCGCATCTCTTTCCAACTCTCTTTTTGTCCCCTTCCCTTCAGCGTCCTCTCCTCTTCTCTCCTCTCCTCTTGGTTCCTCTCTTCTCTCTTACCAACTCTTGTTTCCTTTCCTCGCCTCTCCTTTTGTTTCCTTTTCTCCTCTCTCATCTCCGCTTGTTTCCAGACCTTTTCTCTCCTCTCCACTTGTTTCCTCTCCTCTTCTACCTTCTCCACTTTCTTCCTCTTTTCACCTTTTGTTTCCTCTCCCCTCTTTCCCTCTCCTCTCCACTTGTTTCCTCTCCCCACCTCTTTTTACCTCTCCCTTCCTTTTTTCCTGCACCCTTGTCTCCTCTCCTCTTGGGTCCTTACTCTTATTTCCTTTCTTCTCCTCTTGCCTCCTCTCCTCTCCCAGCCACACTCTCATTCCTTCTTTCCACTCATTTTCTCTTCTACCTCATTCTGTCTCCTTCCTTGTCTTTTCTTCCTACCTTCTCCCTCTTCTTCTCATTTCATTCCCTCGTTCTTTAATTCACCTTCCCCCTTATTGAGTTTTACTTTCACTTTAACTTCACTCTCCTTTACTTCTCCCCCCACTCCTTCACCTCCTCCTCTCCTCCAGGTGTGTATACTGTATATCGAAGCAGGTATCGCGTAAAACCAAACCACAGAGGAACAATTTATCAGGAGAAGCCAGTCAACCAACTCATTAGCTTTGTGTGTGAGTGTGTATCTTAATAATTTAGCCGTCGCTGTCAGGACCACGGTCAACGGAGCGCTCTCAGGTTCCTGTCCAGCTCTCAGGTGATCACACACACACACACACACACACACACACACACACACACACACACACACACACACACACACGCACACATACACACACAGGTGAAACTGTGCAGTTGCATTCAAAAGCAGCACAATTCATCCAGTGAGATAAACTGTGGATCAGTTCAGTGCGAAGCTTAAAATCCTCTTTTAATGCTCTGAATTCGTCGCTCTCTGGAGGAAGCCCATTCACTCCGTGGCGGGGAATCAGTAGGCACAGTGTTCCTGTGTTGCAGGTGCATTATGTGGCAATGCAGCTATTATTTGTTAGTAGTAATCCACTCAGAGGTGTCTGATATGTTACAGTAACAGCCTGGGTGAGGCAGAGAAAGCCACAGTACAAAGCGGAGCAACGTTTCCTTTGTAAAATCTGTTTTTACATCACCAAATAGGTAGTTTAAAGGGTAAAGATATACACTCGCTTGTTCAAACATACACCTGATGTAGGCCCTCTTCATTTTTGTCATTCTTCCTTTTGTTGTAGTTGTTTAGTCTTTCATTTATTCTTTATTATCGGCCTATAAAACATCAGATATATCAAGCTGGTAGACCAAAACTGGGTCTTTCAATTAGTTGCTAATATCCTAATGAATTCAATACCATACAGTTTTGAGGTACTTGCACTTATTCTTGAGTATTTCTATTGTCTGCTACTTTACACCTCTACTCCGCTGCATGTCAGAGGTAAGTATTGTACGTGTTAATAAACTATATTTATTTTACAGCTTTAGTTACAGATTTAGACTTAGACTAGGCCTATTATACTAAAATGTAGTATTGTTACCTGAAGCACCCAGTAAAAATGTAGCCCTGCCTTTACCAGCTGTAACATTAAAGTGATGAACACATTAATGCATCAATAATTTTAATAAAATAGTCAATTCAGTCAATTTATATGATATGATATATATTATTCTGATTTTTTTTAATCTTTTTTTTTTACTTTTTAATGATGATTCTATAGAAGAAGACCTCTTCTTTAGCCGCCAAAAAGTACTAAGTATTACAGCAGGTGATAGTCTTCTCCTAAACTTCGGATTTCCCAGTGGGTTCAGTCATTATTAGATATCATCTCTGTGGAAACCTCTATAGCGTGAGCCGACAGTGCGAAGGGAAATACAGCTGTCACCTTGTCCAAGGTTATATAACCATTATATTAGAATTATATAATGGCTGTGATTATATACAAATGTTCATACTATTACCAAGATAGAGTTTTTGTTGTTACCCTGTGGCTGTTTTTTGGCATTTCTGATTCTCACAGTAATCTCAAGCAAACCTGTTCAATAACCATTTCAGCTCTTGATGCAAGATATAACTATTGACTGTTAGTTTCTAAATCCATAGCAGCAGAACATCAAAGATGATGGTGTTAAGTGTCATGTGTACAATCAGAATGGAGGGATGTTATGGATTTCACGCTTAACATCAGGATGTACACCAGCAGTTGAAAACTGTAACGAAAGCTCAACTCAACTCAACTCAACTGTGTGTGTGTGTGTGTGTGTCTGTGTGCATTTGAGAGAGAGAGAGAGAGAGAGAGAGAGAGAGGGCGTGTTACTTCATCGCACCATGCCATACATCTGCAGTCATTTCAAATTCTCCAGCTATGATGTGTGCGCCATGTTAATTGACAGCAAATGCAAACGTATCACATCTGTGGTGAACCAAGTGATGCACAGCCAGCGGCGAGACAGATGCAGGCGGCTGCAGCTAGGAATACACAAGAAGCGAGACGCACTGATAATCAAACAGATTTCAAGCAAGTGCACAGATAATTAATTTCAACAACATAAAATTATACATATAAATATATAAAATCAAAACAGGCTGCTCCATTGTTTTCCACACAGCAGTGATGTAAACCTCAGCAGGTGATTTTAAACCAAAATGGACTTAGTGTTTCTTCATTATTACATCATATTAGATGTAAGTCTCTTTGGACAAAATAATTCCCCGAAATGATGTAATAAATTATATGTAGCAACTTAAGCAGGCTGTCACATCACAACACCATCTTCAGCAATGTAATACTTAAGTTTTTTTTTCAGTGGCATAACATTATGCCACTTAGAGACAGGATGATACTGTCACTGACATACAGCATGTCCCACCAACAGGTGCGATTTGAAGCTAGCATACCATACTGTCACTTCAGCCAGTGGATCCCAATCTAACCCCTAAACATTGAGCATATACTTTGGACCCCTTGTCACAGGTTTGCCTGTCCATGATTGTTGAAAAGTGATTTTCCTTCATCAGATTGGAATATTATTTGAAGACGTAAAACTGTTCAGTATATTTCACAAGTAAAAAACAAAGATTAGAGAGGTCTAAAGTTCAAGGGACCCTTTTGAAAATGGCCACGCAGTTATTCCAATGCTAAATATAGCGTAACTTTGAAGCAGTGCTTGGCCTCCTTCCTGATAAGCATTTTTGATACCATTAGATGCCTTAGGTTGTCTAGCCTCACAAGATACCACTAAAAAATAAGTGTGCCACGGCCTCTGAAAAAAACACTAATGTCAGCCTTCAACTACTTTCCCCTGGGGGGCATCAACTGGCATCAGGGTGGCCATGGCCCTCGACCCAACTCTGTGGACGCCACCTGTGAGGTTAAGTTTAGAAAATGCAGGGGCAAAGCACAGCACAGGTATACGTCATCTAGGCAACAACAGCTGCAGTCGAATACCGTTCTGTGTGGGTTCAATCTCAAAAGAATAAAATATTGTGTTATGTATGATGCATTTGAGTGTATCTTTACAGAAGGCCCTGGCAGGTGCCGTTCAAAAAAGATGCTTGTGATACAAAGCACAGCCCCTGTCACTGTGTCTGCTTGGCATAGTTAACATACATTAAAGCTAACTTACCATTGGATTCAGCCAAGTTCACAAACCATGCATAACTTTTCCTGGTGAGATTGTGGTATGTTTGTAATGTTGTGTTACATACCATTTTTCCACCAAAATTAGCACATGAGCATGAAGGTTTATTGAATGCAGGAAAACCTGCTAAAAAATAGCTGATAGACTGCTTTCCCTAATTTCTCTAATGTGTTACGTTCAATGTCAAGAAAGCACCAGGACAAGGGGTCTTCAGTCGGGTGTCATATATTTACATCACTGCGATTGGAGCCGTTCAGAGCCCATAAATGAAAGCTGATTGTAGCCTTTCCCATTAAATACAAAGTCAGGTATTAGTGGGTGATGGCGGGTTTTTTTCTGCAGTGGTAAAGGGGCTTTAGGGTTTCCAGGACGAACTTCCATCACTCTACCTCCTCTGCATGCCTGTGTCATTATTTGCCTTTGCCTATGTCATATACCACTGTCATCTCATAGGTTGTACTTTCAAAGGTCAGTGTCAAACAAGGTCAAAGTTGAAATAATTCAAACTCTGAGTGCAGTGTTTGTTCGCAATTTCAAGTTGAGCGCCACAGCTCTCTCTATAGGTAAACAATGGCACAGCCAGTGCACAGCAGTTTTGGAAAGTCTAATACTTTTGTAGTAGATAAAGTAGCAAGCTAGCCAAGCTGCAGGAAACTACTGTATAAGGCCAGCGTGACACAGCTGCTAATAAGGCAGCTTGCACATTTCCAAACTGGAATGGTCCTAAATCTTGACTCTGTCTCTTCATTTGCTCTTTTCTTTTCCCTCCATTTTCAACCATGAATGTTCAGCTCCACATAAAGTCAGCCCTGGTGTGACAGAGATCACCGTCTGTGATGAAACAACTCTTCAAGGCATGGAATCAAGGATTGTTTGTACTTAGAGTAGTTGTTTCATCCCTACTGTTAACTGCTGTAGTATGTTATACATCAGTGAAGGTACCTCACACACATGCATACACACATAGTTCCCACAAGGCCCTATGTAATAAATTAATTGAGTGTTTAGTGCAGAAAATCAACTCACACCTCATGCATGTTCTCCATACGCCTATCTACCCTGGTAACAGTGTGTGTGATTGTGTGTGTGCACGTGTGTGTGTGTGTATGCATGGACGCTCGCTCCTACGCAGCACACCCCGATGGCCATCTGAGGTGGCAGTGGGACAGATGGTACGTAGGTCGGTCTCTTACCCCGCGCACGCTCTCACACACATTTACCACAGACACACGCACACAGTAGTGCACAGCACGTGTCCTGACAGCAGAATACATTGTCTTCAGCTGCAGGCTCGTTGTAACCCCACAAACACCACAAACACATTCAGGAAAGGTTTCTCTTATTGCTCCTCTTAAACAGCAACAAAGCATTCCATCAGCGCTGCTTCACTCTTTAATTCAGCTTCCATTTTATTTCACTGTTTTGCACTGCACGCAGCTTTTCATTGTTTCTAAAAATACCACCTTTACAGTGTCAATCCGAGTTTAAAATTAGCTGCTTTCCCTGCCAACACGGACAATAAACACACACAGATGTGACAATAAGACCAATTGTTCAACGAAGACTTATTTAGATATTTTCCCCGTTTGTTAATGTTTAGTTTTCTTATAATTTGTTGTAAATATGTTTATGTGTTTGATTTTTTTAGGCATGCCATCATGGAGAAGCTGATGTTTGATCTTTATTGGTCCTTAATGTTAGTGTGTGCTCTATTTGTGCTTCCTGTGATACATTAAACATCAAAGAAATGCTCTGACAACCAAACAGTCATGTTGGCAGCAGCTGGGCAGCACAGTGTCCTTCAGCTGCTTCAACCTGCAGTCAGGACCCTCACATTGCCAATAACCTTTACTGTTGTGTCCTTAAGCATATAGTAGTGTTTGACCCTGACCTTTGACCTCTGACCTCACTGTGAGGGGAAAAAAAGAGAGTTTCCCTGCAGAAATGAGTGCCGTTCTGGATCACAGGATTATGACGCGCAGTCACACGCGACGTGCTTACATGATGAGGCTGTAAATCTCTGGGAACGCAGCGAAGAAAGGCTGAGATATTTTCCAGCACAACAGTATCAGCTGGCTTTTTTGAGAGGAGGGAGAGAAAGAGACTGAGCAGGGCCGGGCCGTGCGTCGGAGTCTCCCCGGCCGGGGCCCCTCTCTAGACGGCAACACGTCATGGAACATTCCCGGAACCAGCCAGCGCACCACCCACCATTTCTCTCACTCTCTCTCTCATACACAGACACACACATACATACACACACAAACAGAGGAAGCAAACGATGAGCATATGAGATAAAGTCACTCCCTACTGAAAAAGAACCCCGAGCTTTACAGCAGTTCTCATACTGGAGATAAACACAACACACACTGTGGCAATAAGCCTCTGTTTAAATACCTCTGACATGTCACACTCATCACACTGTAGCAGCAACAAGGAAATACCGGAGCGAGCTAAGGTCACAGCTTAAACTCACTTTTGAGCGCTCAGCTGGCACTATACGGTGATTGTAGTGTGATTATAGAGGGTGGCAAGTGAACTTCTTTGAGCCAAACAGCCCAGATGTGGGCAGAAGTGGTTTGTTGCTGCACAACGCACAAATGCAGAAAATCGACCTTCCAGACGCAAAATCACACCATCGCACCTCTTCCACTTTCACAGCTTCATATCCACGAACACTCCCCCTCCCTCTCGTTCTCCCTCTATATTTCTCTCCCCCCCGGCCTTGCAGCCAGCCTGGCCGTGCAGGCTACTGCAAATTCCTCAGGATATTACGCAACCCGGGTAATCTGCATGCAATGCAATGCGTGCCCGGGGTATTCCCCCTGCATAGTCTTGCCCTTATAAGCTAAACTAAAGATCAAGTGCCGTGAAAACAGCCCATAATGTCCGTCATGGCGCAGAAAAGCCCGCTGTCACTGTGATATGTGTGAGAATATGCCCGGTAAGGTTTCGTTTTTCATCCCCGCACTTACCTTATGTCTGCGCTCTGGCTGCGCGTCTCCGTGCGAAAATGACAACAAGCAACTCCGGTGACAGGAGATCCGATTCCGGGCGGGCTTGACACCTCGCTGGTTGTCCGTTAGAAAACAGGCAAGAGACGGTTGTTAGAAATCCACAGGAGTAGAGGGGGAGCGGTAGAAACGGCGCGGCGAGGCGGCCGACGGAGGAAAAGTTGCGCGTAAAAATGGAAGGAATCCTTTCCGACCGGATTTCTGCTGCCGGAGCTCCACTACTGCAGTCAGACAGACAGTAAATGTGTGCGTCTGACTGTGTTGTGAGTGTGTATGTGTGCGTGTGTGAGGGTGAAATCAGGAGACACACGCACACACACACTCGTACGCACACGGGGGTTATTCCAAACGCCACTTCCCAGAATAGCAGCATAGAGGAGAGGGAGAGAGAGTGAGACAGAGTGGCAGAGAGCGAGAGAGGGCGTGTGTGTGTGTGTGTGTGTGTGTGTCTCTGTGTTTGTGTGTGTGTGTGTGTGTGTGTGTGTGTGTGTGTGTGTGCTCGTGTGACGTCGTCGGATCCCCCAGCGCGCAACCAGGGCAGAGGGAGGGGAGGGGAGGAGGAGCAGTGGCCGAAGAGGAGGCTCTGTCTGCCGGCACAGAGAGAGCAGGATTCCCCGGTCACCTCTGGAGCGACCTGTATGTCTGACTGCCTCACTGTCTTCCTGCCTCGTTTGTGCCTGTCTATCTGTGTCCTCAGCTATAGGTTAAGACTGGAATTGAATACACTAAAAGCTGTACAGTTTTCAATACAAAACGATCACATCATATTATTATTGTAAATGTGCTTGTAGTTATAAATACACACATTTTTGTGTAAATAAACATTATGCAAATAGAATTTTTAGTATTAGCACTACTATTTCATCATCATCACCATCTCTGCCATTATTTACTTTAATGCTGTATATAAATTAAATAATAATATGTACAGTGTAATGTGTACCTAACCCATTACGGTATTAAAACCTACAAATAATGAATTTTTGAGCACCCCACACCCCTGCATGATTTATGATCATTATGTATAGATAGATTCTTTATTTTCCTTTCCAAAGAACTTTGATGCCACAGTCTGCACAGGGCGTCACATGCACCACAGCATAACAACATGAAGGACATCAGGTACATCCACAATACCCTTATTGTAATTAAATCAATTAATTTGGACGGATTATCAGAGATTCATTACACAGTTTGACTGCCAGACTGCTTTGAAGATAAGGAACATTCTCAGATACACCTGCTGCATAAAAAAAAGAAAAACAAGAAAACAAAAACAGACTGCTGGACCCCCCTTACTTTCAGAGTATGCCAATTATGAGCACACAATTTGGTAATAAAGGTGTGTGACAGTGACTTCCTGAATATCCTCTGGTTGCCCTGGCAACCTCACAATGACAACACAACTCTGAGAAATCACTGCGCTTGTGTCCAGCATATAATAAAATCACAACTTCCTTTTTACTCGTTAAAAAAAAGATATAAGTGCTACGAGGTGGATTTTCTTTTTCACTGAGACAGAGCCATGTTTAAAGGTCCACTGTGTAGGATTTAGGGGCATCTATTGGCATGAGATGGTTCTGTTTTTGTTACCGCAGAATGAGCCGGTTATATACGAGCAGGTACTTTCCCACAGAGTCTGCCATGTTGTTCTGCAGTAGTCCATAACAGACATACCAAACACTGGCTCTGGATAAGGGATAAATATATCCAATAGATGGCCCCTGAGGGCAGAGTCAAAGGTTTCTGATACAACAAATATGGTGATGGTGAGGAAGGTTGTAACAGAGTGCCCAAGGAATGAGTCCTAAAACCCGGAAATGAGTTAGTATTTTAATACTCCTGGATCCCTCATCTAAGAGTCAATATTTTTTTTCAATCAATTTTTGGTTGAATACCTGAAATAAGGTTTGTGGTTAACGAAAGCTTAAAAGACTGTCGCGTTTTGTTCTATGACAAAAAAATAAGCCAGTAAATACCCCACTCATGAATTATGAATCTTTTATGCATCTTAAAAAAGGTGATTGCTAACAGGTGGCTAAACTGCAGAATGACATCACGCCTAATACGACCTTACAGCATAGCAGGGATGCCAAGTCATGCGACTGTAGTGTAGGTCGTTCCCCAGGGCAACGCTAAATTCCGCATTGGCCTAGAGAAAAATGTCATCCCTTGAGCACTCTATAATGTACCATTTAACAAAGGCAGAGTTGTAGACAGCAGAGGTCTGTGAGGCCAGTAAATACACTGCAGATGGAGAATTATTTTCAATATATTATAGATTCGTGCT
Organism: Epinephelus awoara; assembly: GCA_035609425.1. Lineage (NCBI taxonomy): Eukaryota > Metazoa > Chordata > Actinopteri > Perciformes > Serranidae > Epinephelus > Epinephelus awoara. Next base: position 12,659,634 of record CM069305.1, read on the forward strand.
GTTCCACCTTTTTAAAAATGTCATCATGTCCTATGGTTGTATCTTGCTTGAACTACACTACACTGCCCCTACGACCTCCACAATGATCAAAGAAATACAAATGTCTCATTTATCAGAACAAATCATGTATTCATATTCATGTAACTTTTCATAGCACTAGAGGAACAACATGATCTGCCATCCCGCTGGTGGAGAAGTGGGTGGTATAAGAGCCAAATATGTGAAACATGTTTCCATAGAATTTATTTATTTATTTGGGGTTTCACAGTTGCATCTTCCAGCAGCCAGTTTTACATGCACAATAAGAAGCCATGTCGTTCATGTGCTGCCAGATTAAGGATGAATCCTCTGTATTCAGACAACACACCCACTCCAGCTCTGAGTCCTTTCATCTGTAAAACACATTTAGGAATACAGAGGAGCTCATTTAGGCAGCCCTCCTGCTAATGAATTAAATCAGAATTGATAAAGTCCTTTTTTTCCTTTGGACAGGTTCTGATGCCCCTTTGTGCTTCTAAAATACATTAGCTTTTCTAAGCGCCTTTTAGCAACAGGTGGCAGGTTTGAAGCTTTGCAGGTTTGATTCCTCTGCAGACAGAGCATCAGGCCTGTAGATGTGAATTGCAGCCTGCAGGCTCTGACCTGCAGTGATTGTCCACTGTGGTAATAAACCAGACTTTAGCACAGCACTCAGACGTCAGCCTTTCTTCAAATAGCTCCCATTGTACCTGCGGAACACATAATGACACATAATGGTTTGATAATTGTCTCGATGGCATCTGTCCATTCAAAGCGCTGTGATAAGTTATCGTCCAAGGAGGAATAGATGCTGCTTGGCAAGGGCGGAGTCATCAGTGGAGCAATTAGAAATGCAGTGACCTTTTGTTGTTTTGGTTTTGCTAATGTCACAGGCTGGCAAAAACATCTATTTATATCGGCAAAGGGTTTTATCTATGGCATGAACCCTTTATGCAGATGAAAGTCATGGAGACACATAAAGACACATTAAGACACATAACCACAGTGTTTGTGGTTGGATATTGGACCTTTTTTGCATTTCATTCCACTCTCTCTCTCTCTCTCTCTCTCTGCATTTCCTGTCAGAGAAAGGTATAAAATGCAAAAAGAGATAGTGGAGTTTCATGCAACAAACATCCTGGGCCAGATTCCCAACACATTACCTAACAGAGCCACATGAAAAATGTAGTTATTTCTTCTTGAGCCCTTGATCTTCATTTCAAGGGGAGGTGTAAATCTGCAGGCTGTGAATCCCACCTTCGGCTAACAGTTTTGATTGCAATAAATCTGCCAGCTTCCCTAATTCCAGCACTTTAAATGGAAAGTTCACCCCCGAATCAAAAATTCATATTTTCCCTCTTACCTGTAGTGCTGTTTATCAGTCAAGATTGTTTTGGTGTGAGTTGCTGAGTGTTGGAGATATTGGCCATAGAGATTTCTGCCGTCTCTCAAACATAGCTGAACCAGCTGGCACTTGGCTTGTGGTGTACAAAGCGTCAAAATACAAACTACACCTGGCAACTGTGCAGAAGGAAGTGTGCATCTACTCATGGACAAGAGCCTTGTGCTTGTGAAAGTGTTACAGCATGACAGCGTGAGATGTAAACCTTATGGCATCCTCCTTGGCTGAGATGTAATGTTAGCTAGCTTAATGTTGCTAGGTGAGCTAGCAGTAGATGCATGCTTCCTTCTGCCTAATGATACGTTTGGTGGATGTAGAGACACACAACAAGGTCTGTGAATTATCTTGGGTAACTGGGTCATCATTTTTGGAAAGAGACATTCTCCGGGTGATATCTTTAACAATTGGCAACTCACCAAAACATTCTAGCACCACAGGAAAGAAAAAATCTGGATTTTTTTTTTTTACTTTGGGGTGAGCTGTCCCTTTAAAAACACTCTGTTCCATGTATGCTGTGCTTTAGTTAGAACCAAGTCGTCAGATCTCTGACCTCCAGTAGCACAACTTCTCAATGAAAGTCCTCTTCTCTTAGCCCATAGGCTTGCTTATCCTTGGTGTGCCTGTGTGTGTGTTTGTGCATGTGTGTTTGTGCTGGCCAGCGATAAGTGGATTAACGTCTGCCATCTCCCATAAGAGGCTCATCGGGATGTGACCTCATCACCGGTGACCCCAGAGTCCCCATGGCGACGCCGTGGCAACACGGCACCATAACGACAGAGAGCTGCAGCAGCTTCTGATGCGGCAATTTGCATCTGCTTTTCATATGAAGCCCAGCAGGAAGGTGAGCACAGCCTGAAGCTCTGGAGCCTGCACACCGAGCCTGCTTTTACATGTATTAGTGAAAATACTGTATATATGTGTGTAAATATATGTATACCAGTTTTCATTCAACAAAGCTGAACCTCCTGAGTGTCACTGGTAAAACTCTGAATGTTGATTTCGTCTTCAACAACAGAATGATTTACCAGCAAATGTCTTCACATGACTCATTGCTTTGATAATTTGCTCTGCAGCTGTCATTTTGGTGAAGTAAGTGTTAGTTTTTCTACATATGCCATTTCACTTTAAACTCCATCAGTTTCTTATTGTTACATGTGATTCAAACATGTTAATAATGTTAAAGTGTCTCTTTAAGATCTCAATGGAAAAACACTGTGCAGAGTCAGAATCCATTTTATTTCTAGTCTTTGACCTTAATGTCATTGGTGAACCAAAGAAATGTGAGTAATTAGACAATTATGATAAAGAACATTTAATAAAGGTAACTGGTAACAATGGGAGTATATTGCAGCAGTGGTTTGAGACATTCTCATCGTAACATACTGATGCTGCCTTTAAACAGCACTCACATCACAACATGGATATATTTGCGACATAGGACATCCAGTACACAATACTCTTGATGTTTAAAGTGGTTGTGTGAACATGCTTTATGACTAACAATAAAAAACATACCTGGTTCCATTTTAAAACACTGTGAATGATTTAGTTTTGTCTGTGTTTTTATCGTGGTGGCACAGTGATGCAGTGGTTAGCATTGTCACCTCATAGCAAGAGAGATACTAGTTTGAGCCCAGGGGTGGGGATTCGAACCCTAGGTGGAGTTTGCATGTTCTCCCCGTGTCAGCATGGGTTTTCTCTAAGTACTCCAGCTTCCTCCCACAGTCCAAAGACATGCAGGCTAGGTTAATTGGTGACTCTACATTGCCTGTAGACGTGAATGGTTGTCTGTCTCTATGTGTCAGCCCTGTGATAGTCTGGCGACCTGTCCAGGGTGTACCCTGCCTCTTGTCCAATGTCAGCAGCCAGTCCAGCTCCCCTGCGACTCCCAACAGCATAATGAATGAATGTATTTTCACCAGCAACAGAAGAAGGTTCAATGGGCTTCTACATTAAAAAAAAATCAGCATTCATTACAACCTGCTAACTGATAAAATAAAAAAAAACTATGAATACATTTTAAATAGCCTCATTTCTAAATACAGTAAGAAAACTACAGATGCTACCTGTCAAGCTTTCAGGCTGACAGGGGTTCTTCTAACTGCAAATTAGATATTTTGGGCACTGGAAGCAGAAGGACAGTTGTTTATTTAAATTTCCAGCAGACACTGAGCTACACTGATAGTCATTTGGACTCATATTTCTATCCACCTGATGATTGAGGCCCAACATTAACTCTCCTCTGTTTTTTGTCTCCACCAAGCAGCAACCTCTGGGGCTTAAAATCAAAGCCAACACGAAAATGCCCAAAACTGCAGTACCTCTAATGGCCACTTGAGGCTGGCTCCCAGAGCGATTCAAACCCCCATGTTTAAATGCCCAACGCTACAGCAGAGATAAACACGTTTCCAGCCTGAAACCAAAAACAGTTTTGGTCTCTAATTTCCCTCGTCATGACAACAGTACGGGAGTGAGTTATTATGTAACTCACCTATTTACAATTTATTATTACTGAAAGTTACGCATAATTAAGGGTATGGATGCATTAAGTGAAAAGCTGTCTGCAAGGTGTCACCAATGAGTCAGATCTAACCTTTTCTCCTCAACAGCGCCAACGTCTCATCCACATATGGTCACCTCCGGCTCCAAAAATCCAAGATGGTGATGGGAGTCCACAAACCAACTGGCATCAAGATGGCTACGTCCAATGTTTTTAGACAATCGATGGTCTCAACCAACCAACATATGTGGCTCTTTACCTGCTGCAGGTTCAACTTTCTTCACAAGCTTGTCTCTAACTTTGTCTGTCGTTTGGTGTTGGGCAGGCTCCCTACAGTGGGTTTATCAGAGGTTGTTTGCTGAAAAAAGCAGACTGCAGCTACTGGAAACAGGATCTTTGAGATCAGTGAGCCTGAACTCTACAGTGTAAATCTGCCAATGAGCTAAAAGAGGCTAAAAAGAGCTGGGGGTGATTCTCTGTGGGTTTGTCACTTTGAGTGATTTCACACATACCTTTGCTTTATTTGATTTAAGTTAATACCAGGAACACTGAGTGGAGTTTTTGGGAGACTGAGCTCATTACACGGATGACTCAAAGATAATGCTAAGGCTAATGATAAGGCTACTTAGCATTAGCATGCACAGTTATTATCTGTGACACAGAGATGATTTTCGCTGCCAGTCGTCTCATACGATCGAGTATCAGCTAAAGTAACAAGTATGGCCGCAATCCCAGGAAGTGAGTCATGTGTCTGGCTTTAATGTGGTTAAAGTCCCACACTGAAACCTTAAATCCTCTCTATTCATTGTTTGCATTCACTGTACAGGAGTGGAAAAAAAATAAATAAAAAAAAAACGACGGTGAACGAGGAACCTGCTGAGTAGTTACGGGAAGCTGTGAATAATCCATTACATCAGAGAGGTGGACACACACACACACACACACACACACACACACACACACACACACACACACACAGGCAGTCGCCTCAGGCACTTGTCCCGGAGTCGAACTGTAACGCTCTGCAAGACAAAGCACTTCTGTGACAGCTGACTGATTACTAATGCTTACTCATACACTCTCACACTCGCACAAACACACACACACATATAACACACACACAGCACACACTAACAGCAAGACCGCTCCCCACGCTACCACACCTTCATTGTGTTCACTTGACACACACATTTTTACACGAATAAACACATTAACATTGTGTATCTTTCCATCTTCTGGGCTTTGATTCTCTTTACGCAGCCACATTAATCCCTGTCACTGTGTCTTTTCCCTTCCCTTGCATGTTCACACACACACACACACACACACACACACACACACACACACACACACACACACACACACACACACACACACACTCACTGTCATCAGTGAATTGAGGTGTGGCCCAAATGTTATGTAAAAGCCGGAGGGTAAAGGTCAAAGTACCTGTAAGATAACAGTTTCAAGAGGCCATCTTCAGAGGCAGTGTGTGAGCTAAGAAGAGATAGATGGATGTGGGACAGTAACACACACACACACACACACACACACACACACACACACACACACACACACACACACACACACACACACACATAGACAATATAACCAGGATCCTGCTGGCTGTTTGGGACTAAACAGCGCCCCTTACTGGTCAGTATTAGTACTGGTGGCCACTATATTCATTATAACCCTGTCTATTTGTTTCATTTACAAATATTTCAGGTAATTTAATCATCTCAAATGTAATTTGAATTCAATGTGTGATAAATGATGATGAATGTATTGTATAACCGTGTAATATGTTGACACTGTGTCTCTACCAGTCAGCAGAGTTTCCACTGTGGAACATTTTGGAGAATAAAGGAGGAAGACAAGTAGCAGAAGAAGGAGGAGGAGGAAGAGGGAAAGAGGAAACATGTTGCCGCCAACTCCTCAGAGACCCCACAGAGCTGGCATAGTTTGTGTGTGTGTGTGCCGCTTTATAAAGTGGGAATCTGACGTCCTGCCTGGTACAGGGAGGCTTATTTCCACAATGGGAAACTTTTCACACACACACACACACACACACACACACACACACACACACACACACACACACACACACACACACACACACACACACACACAGTCTCTCTCTCGCTCTCCAGGATTCTTAGAGATCTACGAGGGTCAAAATATTCCATGCAATCATTCTGGCATTTTCCACAAAACACTTCCAAACCCCAAACAAGCTGCAATAAGATCTTTCTCTCACAGCAACCAGGTTACTAGTTTAAATCCCCAATCTGAACGAGGACCTACTCCCTGAACCGCCACAAAGACGGTGACGTTTTGCATGGCACTCAGTTCCCTTCAACATCTAACAATAGAGCTGCTCGGTGGCCAATTAAATATCCTCTTTGGTTATTTTAGAAATATTTTACTACCTTTGAATGTGAATATTCATCATTTTGGGAAATCATTTAAAAAAGTATACAAACACAGCTGGAGCTGCTGTTACACCTAATCAAATCGTTCCCATTACTTGCATTTCAAGTTTAATTGTTTTATTGACTTTGTGGGTACAATGAAAGGTTTCGGAAGTCTCTATCTCTACAGGTTTTATTGCTGTGGATTAAAAACACTGATTGAGTTGAGGTGGAAATCCCACATAAAACCTAATCAGGGTTTCCTTGGCTCGAGCCATGCTGACTGGCACACAGTCAAAAAAGACATAATGGCAAAGGTAAATAAAGGACTCAATATTTTAAAGGTGCACTCCACTGATTTGACAGGGCTTTGGGGACTTTAAATAACCTGTCCCTTCTGAGTCCTCCAACTTAATGGAAGTGAAAGACTAAATCACTGCAGCACTCTTCTGGATTAAGATGTTCTGAACTGACTGGAAACAAAACTGGCAACTGCAAAGGCCATTCTTTGTGCAAACTTTTTACAGACATCAATCAGTGAAAGACAGAAGGAACAGACAGAGCAGAAGACACAAGGAGAGGAAAGGAGAGGGAATGTTTTAATACTTGTATTTGTCTATTTTGACTTTTCATCCACCAAGTTAGATGTTTTCTAAGCACTCAAAGTCGAAGAAAGTGGAGGGAGTAAAACTGTTAAAAAGAGCTCTTCCAAAACACTGATGGGTGTTGGCCTGTTCCAAAATCAACCAAAATCAAACCCTGAAAAGTGTAGGGTTAGCTACCTAGCTACTGAAGATATAGCCTACTGAATGTATACACATGCTGCTTTTGCTTTTAATAATCATAACAGTGAATAAAGACCGACCCTGCTGTACAGGAACCAGTGAAGGGAAGCAGGAAACTTTGCTGATATTCAGCCAGCTCTGTGTCATCACAGTGTGCGCAGATGAACATTGTTTGACTTCCCCCAGAGATCCCTGCCCGTCTGATGGCAGAAGTCTGGATGCTGGCAGCAGCACGGGGGTGAAGCCAAACAGCGTTCATCTGCACACACTGCGATGCCACACAGCTGGTTCAATATCAGCAAAGTTTCCCTTTATATTCATTGTCTTCTGTGGCGATCAGCAGTGATGTGATGGTTCACTTTTACACTGTGATCTGTAGCCTATCGTTCAGCTTTAGCTTCTAACCTGTTGTTGCTGCTGAGTCAGTTTGACATCCTGGATATATCCTTCAAACACAGACTGTAGACCCCTCTGTCTGCTTCTCTCTGGAATCACTGTTTCATTTACCCAAAAAATATGGTAGTATTTCTTCAGGGAGTGCAGTTAGTTACAGTGTGGGCTCCATGCTTACTCCGACAGTTTGTCGGACCATCACAAAGGGGCGGGGCTTAGTGAAAGGCAAATATGGCAAATATAAATGTTGCAGTGGGGAGAACTACAGCAGAGGGATAAAGAAAACTGAAAGTTTCAGACAACGAGCTACAGGCTTCACAGTGATGACACAAAGCTGGTTGAAAATCAGGTAAGTGTCCCTTTAAATACATGCAAATAGCACAGGAGTACTGAGACACTATTTGCTTGGCAGCACAGCTAAGGGTGCTTTTTACCCTTTGCAGGTGCTCAAAAATGACATCTTTCTGTCGTATTTGTGCAGGTTTAGTGGCCACAAAAGCTGCACAGTCCTATTGTGAAATCACCCCATCATTTGCCAACTTACTATTCAATGTTAAAGGGTTAAAAAAGTTCTAGCAATGCAAATATTTTCACCTTAAACTATCTTCACTTCTTTGTGATGTTAGTAGTCAGTGTAGCTTTTCACACAGCAAAGTGCGGATTATTGTTTCTGATGACTGCACAAGTGTAAAAAACTGATATGATAAATGGTCTCAATGCTGAAGAACCAGGAACTGCAGTACTGCAGTGCAGCATGTCTCAAAACAGAAGGACAAAGTTAACGTAGGTGACAGTGCCTATAGTGTTGTAACTGGAGACTGCCTTTACCAGAAAACCATAGTTTTGTTGTCAGCAGTCATTATTGCTTCTTTCAATCATGAAGGCAGTCTGTCTCTCACCTTAATCCAGTAGTTAAGGTTGTCTAAACCAAACCATAACCAGTTTAGAACAGACAGAAAGGCTCTGACAGACGAACAGGACTTGTTTTGTCATAGCCTGAACAGGCAGTTAGAGTTAACCCTGCTGAGGCCACAAGTGTTTGGCCACCTCTGTCACACCAGTCTGACCATACTTCCCAGCAGATGGTGGACGTACTGCACCATTTCATTACTGGCTACCCACCATTCATTTAAAAGTGGAGGAAGAAGAAGAAGAGTTTTTTCACAGAGAGCGCTTTCATTCGCCTTAATTGATTTTTACTGGTTACAGCTCACGCTGGGACCAAACAAAAAACACACTGTTTTCAGACCATGGTGTATTGCTACTGAGCATGTTTAAGGCAGTTATCTATGTAGAAATATTACCATATAAACCCGCAAGCTCTCCATGTTCTCCTAAACTCTGTTTTTCATGATGTTCACTGTGAGCCCGACATTTCACAGTGTCATAACCCAGTTAGCATGACTTTGTTGATCTGTAGCTCCAAAGGCTTCGGTTAGGTTAGGGTTAGGGGTTAGTAACTGTACAATGATCATAGAAGTTCCTAACTAAACCATGCAATTACATACAGTACATATCTAAAAAAAACAATTTAACAAAATTTGACTTTTTTTAACCAGATGTTTTATCAACTTTACAGTACATTTACCGTGAAGCAGCCATTAGCAATGAAATTCTTAGATTTCAGGCTCCTTCAAACTCTGCTGTGACAGACATATATAAAAATGTGTATAAAGGAAAATCACATCAGTGAAACAACATTTTGAATTAGAATCTAAGACATAAAATAGTGCAGCTCCTAAAGGATAGAAATAAAATATAATATATAAATCAAATATAATACTGTGGTAGCGTGTGGAATAATTGTAAAGACATGACTAGTAAAGATAAGACAAACCATTAACTTGTAATAACCAGATACATGCTAACTGGAAAGTCTCACCATTTATTAGAAATCACGCCGTCATCATTGACCAAAAAGTCTCCGCTTTGTACCGATGCTATGTCTGGGAAACAAACAAAAATAGTTTTTTTTAAAAAATGCAATCACATGCAATTTGCAACTTTCACACTAGCAATTGGAAAGAGAGTATCATAGATGTGATTAAAACCAATGTTGGCTGCAGATCTGGGTGATAATTCTTCAGTCTTCACCACTGTGAATAACCTCTGTCGCACTGTCACATTGATTTCACAGTATTATATTGTGATTATGAAAATATCAATTGTAGATGCTTTAAAAAAAGATATTTGTTGTTCATCCATTTTTTTAGATCAATTTGCAACAGCAGCGACAAAGGGAGACTTCTGTGCAGGGGCATAATAGACATTGTATGGTTGCACAGGGGCCAGTGTGGAGGTAGTCTGAGTGGGTGGAAGTTCGCTGCATAGATCAGCCTCTCATTGGGCGGAACAAGCCACCTGCTGAAGTCCCGCCCTACCACCACTTTTGTGATGTTTGATCTTGCGGGGATGCAGCCATTTTTCTGACCTTTCTTTTCTTGAGAAATGCCTGGTGAGCGAGACTAGTGTGGAGGGGACTGCTCTCACTCTCGCTTGCAAGTGATTTCTGAGTGATATATGCTTTCGAAAAGGCAAACCCATCTCCTTTCTTTAATTATTTTGTTTATTTATTTACTGTAAAAGAGTCAGAAGCCATCTATAACAAAACGATATACTTAAACTACATAAGTTATAAACTATAAAAGAAAATATTCAATTACATGATTAATTTCTTATTTTCTTTAGTGTTGTTGCTATATACAGATATGCATTGATGATTTCTGAATAAAGTTGCCCAATGTCAAGTCTCTATTTGATCATGTGATGAGACAATGTACGTGTGTTCCAGTCACAGGTTTGATTCCTGTGGTGGCCAGTGGGATGAGAGAACGACACATGTAGCACGTTGATATCTTGGCACACATACATGATGGTTGAGTGCTTCCTTTGTCATGCTAATATTCAAAACAGGCATGTAATGTAAGTACACGCTGCAGTACAGCGTCGCCGTGGCAACAGCATCACTTCTTTCCTCAGTCACTGGATAGCTTTTTATAATGCCTATTAGCACCCTCTCTCTTTCTCTCTTTCACTGCTTTATTGTCATATCACTAGTTTTTTCCTGCATCATCCAAATAAAGACATGATGAATTTTCACTCATTAGATTCAGAACAATAGACAGCAGTACATATTAAGTATGAGCAGAGCTTCCGTCAGTCAGTATTATTGGTACAAGTAACTGGCAAACATTTAAAAAACGGTACACCGTCATGTTGGAAAAACCTGGATACAACAGAAAGAATAAAACAATAAACAACAGCACACAGATTTATTTAAAATTTACTCAATTTTGCCGGCATTTGTATCAGAATGCATTATTTAGTTCATGTTTTTACAACTTTACTGTTAATGTCATGTTCATTCATTGTTCTGTGCAATATTACAATATCAATACGTACACTTTATGAATGCCTGTATAAATGAGATTGGCTGAGAGATAAAGACGGACTTACAACTGATATCTCCACTGTCATGAAATCAAACTGCCATTACAAAATAAAAATGTCCATCATTAAAATAAAGTGAAGTAAAACTGTTCTAAAAATAAGAATAATGAGTTGAGTTTTGATGTTTTTATTGATATATTTCACTATATGTAATCATGATTATTTAATTATTTTTTTTTTTTACATATTTACACCATTGAACAATTTTTATTTTATTATGAGCCTATTATCATAATTGTTTTCCTTCTTTTTATTATTATTTTCATATATTATTATTATTTTATTATTCATTATTATATTATTATTATTATTATTATTATTGTTGCCAGAGTCTTTTATTTCATTTTCATTGAGCCAGTTTTAACTTTGTTTACATAGCAAAAAAGGACCTTTGTTTTATTTACAAATCAGCATACTGGCAGCTAAATTTTAAAATAAAAATAATTATAAAATTGTGTATTGGCAAAGCAGTATGATAACAGCTAAATCTAATATACAAATAAATCTGAATAAATACAAATGTGTTTATTTGCAAAGCAATATAATGACAGCTGAATAACTAATATAACTTGTATGAGGCTATTAAATCCAAGTGTTACATTAAGCATTATTAAATAAAAATCTGTGATAAATTATATGATCCATTGATTAGCAAATGAAACACATGTGCTTAGTGACTGAACTACAAACCAGCGTAGCAGTGTGCAGAGCCGCCGTCAGCCCTCCCCTCCCCCTTGCATCATCATCATAACACGGAAGCAGTAGGCAGACAGTGGGGGGCAGGAGAGGCGCAGACACAGGGAGGGAGGTGAAGACAGGCCAAAACAGCATCACAGACACACACACACACACAGAAAGGTGTTAACAGTCACAGAGAGGTAAGGGTACACAGGTAGACACAGACACAGACACAGAGCGAGCATCATGGCGCTGATCCCCTCGCAGGTTCTCCGGGTCGCCATCCTGCTGTCTTACTTCTCCATCCTGTGCCACTACAAAGCGTTAGACATGCCGGCACACCAGACCTACGGAGGCAGCTGGAAGTTCCTGACCTTCATCGACCTGGTGAGATTTCACATTCCCTTTATATTCACCCGGTGAGAGAGCTGCACGAGCTGCAGGGTCGGTGCTTCGTGTTGTGGTCACATCTGAATGAGTGTTCATCATTTCCGCCTCCCTGCTCTCAAGGTTCCGGTGTTTAATTCATCGTTAACCGGAAAGGAGTTCATCAAACTGCACCAGTGAGACCACACTGGGACTGGAGACGCTTTCAAAGCTCCCAGCGTGGTTAACTGGTGAGCTCGCTGTGTGTGTACATGTGTGTGTAGTGACTGAACCGGAACAGGTGTTGTGGTGCAGAATGACTCCTGTCACAAATCCTCCCCCTCCGCGGGAGCGCGCCGCGCGTGCGCCATCGATTGTAAAAGAATCTGAATCAGCTTCAGTGGCCAAGCATGTGTGCACATAACAAGACATTTCACTCTGTTCTTACTCAGATATAGACATGCAGCTAAGCTAAACAAGGGTAATACAACATTTGACATATACATACATATGCATAATCAGTGACATCTTTTAAATCACTTCTTAAATCTTATCTGTTCAAAAAATCCTTTTATTATTTTATTGTGTTTCGTCAGGGTGGTATGTGATGTTCTAGATGTCATTAAATTTGAATAAATAAAGACATTAAAATTGACAGTGAAAATCATATAAATAAAAAAGAATGAATACTAAAACAAAAAATTGGCAGGGCAAGACAAAACAAAAACCACACTTCCAGGCCCCCAGACCATACCAAATAATCCCAAAAATACCCCCAGATTGGTCCTTGAGCACAGTTAGTCACCCCAATCAACATAGATTCATAAAAGGCCGTTTTTATCATGTAGTTGACCAATTATTTTACTTCCAGGGTCTAAGAATGTTACTCCAACAAGGCAGAATAAAGGGACAATAAGCTAATGAGTGGCTAAATGAGACTGAAGAGGATCAGAATCAGAAATACTTTATTAATGTCCCAACAAGAAACTGTGATTTGTTACAGTTGCTCAGTGGCTCTTAGAGGATTATAAGAGGTAAGGATAAAATTGAATTATATAAATATAACGTAATAAAATAATAGAAATGAACATGTGCATTAGAATTGAAAATAAAATGTGCATTATGCAACAGTGTTTAACACAAGTACTTATATGAAGCAGTATATTAGGCTTCATAACCAGTATTATGGATTTGAAGTGAAAGATGAAGTAAGGACTGTAATAACCAGTGGAAATTGGAAGAAGACACACAGCTCGTAGTCATCCCAAACAAAGCACGCATACATGAATTCACAAAGAGGCAGCTCTCCTAGAGACTAATTCAATTAGGCTGTCATTCACAAAAATAGCATGTCAGCTTTAGCAATAACCTCACACAGTGTGTTAGCTATGAACTAGCTATAACAAGCTAACCACTTAAGACAAACAGAAAGCAGGATGCTCTTTCTGTTGTGACTAATGTTTCCATTTGAAGAATCAAAGTACATTTTTGGGTGTTTATTTCGGTAGTAATGTAACAGTATGTGCTGTTGCTCAGCTACTGGTGATGCTTTGAAAAGCTCAACATTTAAAAGTGTACAAAGTCTAACAAAACGTAATGCATGTACTTCATTCTTTAATAGAAGAACAAGTACGTGGTTTTGGCTTTGGTTCAGAATTTTTTTTCTAGTGAATTAGCAGTAAAGTGTTCAGCAACAATACAAACAATAATCACAGCAATTACACTTAGTACAGTTGTAATAAGGCTATGTATCTATTGAAATATTGTTTGATAATATGCCTGAAAGGATAATAAACATTCTAGTTTTCTTAGCAGCGATTTAGGGAATACCAAAATGTTTCCCTCTGAAGTACCTGTTCATGTGTGTGTTTTCTTAATTATTATTTTACCAGGAAGTCCCATCAAGGTCAAAAATCGCTGTTACAAGAGAGACCTGGCCAAGACAGTAGCCGCACACAAACACAGCTATTGAAAAAAGAAACAAAAAACAGCTATTTCACACCGTGACCTCTCAAGAAAAACAACCACATGGCCCCATTATCACATTCTTTATGCCTGCCTGAAATTCACTGATGGATATGAACACTTTTGATACTAGATCTTTTTGCAGATAAGTTCATGCCCAAGGTGCACAGTAGGAAAATGCAGTTTCCCCCCAGAGCCGTCAAAACCAGGGGTACATTAAAAAGCAACCATTTGTTTTTTTTGTTTTTTTTTTTGTGTGTGTGTGTGTGTGTGTGTGTGTGTGTGTGTGTGTGTGTGTGTGTGTGAGAAACAGCTGTGTCATATTTTCCACATTAGACCTCTCCTCCTGGTTAACTGTGCTGTTAATGATCTGTACACACCAGCAGCCAGGAAACACACACACTGCTGCAACATCTGGCTCTTAATCATACTCTGTGTGTGAGTGTGTGTTACTGTATGAACATGTGCAATATGAAGCCCTGTGAATTAGAGCTATACACTGACACTCAAACACTGACATGATTGCCATGAGATCTGTTTCACAGATGCAGGCAATTACATTGCAATTGATTGTGCGTGTTGCTACAGCTCTGAGCCTCATCGCTAGCTGAGCTCTCATAGAAACCACTTATTTATGTAGCGCGCAAGCTAATTCAGGTATCTGACTTATTTAACATTACAAGCAACACACACATCAAGCAGGAAACCAGCTCAGTATTTTTAGACAAAAGGATGATGATACACAATCACACACATCTAACTGGAGGTGAATTGGCATCCGATAGCTTTAAAGCCAAAATGTCTCCAACGTCCAGCCGTCCCCACACCCAGTGGGTGACACCTGATCCTCCCACCGGTAGATTAGAGGAGAGGAGGGGGAGAGATGAGTGTGTGCATCTTCTCCATGTCACTCTGGAAAAGAGGGTCAGATCCATCGCTGTGAACATATTGATGGGAGTGTTTCATTACACAGAGGAGGAGGTTAAAAGATGGAACTGATCTCTCTCTCGCCACAATTCACTTGATGCTTTGCAGCTCCTTCTGAATTTGAACATTTGAAATTTTGTGATATGAGTGAACTGTTTATGGCAGGGATGCTCAACTTGCTTTGCTCAGACCAGGAGCCTGTGTTAAAGAAACATTAATAATATCTATGAGTATAATAAATGAATTACCTGTTTTCAACCTTTAAACATTTGCTGTCTTCACTCACCTTTGCCAAGAGACAAATCCAGCTGCAGCGGTCCTGCACAGGTCAGGTGTATGCGAGAGCATTTCTAGGATTTGAGGATATTCAGGGCTTAGCCTGGATTTCTGTCGGAGGGGTCCAGGGAATCCTCCACTGGCACTTTTTTTTAAAATAAAGTAATCATTTTTTATGCTTCTTTTTTGCACTCTGGCACTTTAAATCACAGTTGTAATCAGTTTATTTTCATTGTGAATGAGAAAATGGTCCCTGACCACCTGGCACCCTATCTGGGGCCAGATTTGGCCCACACGCTGTAACTTGAGTGTCACTGTTTATGGTGTATGTGTTATTATATGCATGTATAGTTTAAATACAGTGCAGAAAGGTTACAGTGCTTCCCTCTGTTGGAGAATTTATTTACAGCGGACACCTCCAGAGACCTCTATCATCTAACATATAGGCTAGTAGTTGACCGAACAAATGTATTTCCTCTCATCTTTTGGAAGATGATTTAAATATCATCAACAAAAATAATAAGAACAGATACTTGGTGATCATCTTCTATCCCTGAAATATTTTAAAAGGGGACTTTTTATGCTATTCCTTGTTTTCTGTCATATATACTATAATGTTAAAGTGTTTGATCTTCAAATTAAACATGGCCAAAGTTGAAATGATGAGGTTAATGTTTGTAAAAGCAATCCCTGTGAGCAAAAACATCAGTCTTCAGACCGTTCTGAATACTTTGTTTCCAACCGATTTCTTTCTTTTGAGACAAGCTGACATCAACTTGTCACAGATTTCTTTATACAGTCATCTGCTCCAAGCACAGTGCTGCCAGTGTCTACCAGTGACTGTATATAGAGATGGACAACAGGTCTGCAACTTCCGCCATTTTGTATGAATTTGAAGCCTAAATATCCCAGATATGGCCGTTGCCATCTTGCACTGGTGATGTCATTGGAACCATAGTCCATGCTGTACTGTCCAGTGACAGTACAGCATGATTTTGGTTAGAAGCTTTTATTAGTAATTTTTCATGGTAAAAATTGACACTATTCTCTGTTACAGTCATTCCCTAGCTGCAATGCCGATGCAGAAACGCCAAGAAACGAAAGACCCAAATACACTGACTGAGTTTACACCTATACACCTGTCCAACCACTTACGAGCAGCGCTGTTGATCCAGGGAGCACTGACAGCTGTCAGTCCAGACTCCCTTTGTATAGCATCAAATATCTATTTATAACCAAACTTATCAGAAAAGCAAACAGTTGGACATTTAGCAGAGTGACCTGGACTTTGAGGTTTTTGTTTTGCCCGTATCCCCATACCATCCACTAACATGGAGGGGGTGGGGTTCATGGACTATACTGCAGCCAGCCACAAGGGGGTGTTTAAGATTGTTTTGGCTTTAATATTTTGGAGCGGTCATGTTGTCCATCTTTATATACAGTCTGTGGTGTTTACAGTTCATAGCCTACACTGCTACATGTAATGTAGCAACATGCTAACGTCAGGGAAACATGTAGGTATAAACCTGAAAATAATCATGAGCATTATAATCAGGGGCGTAGCCATCATTTCAGAAGTGAGGGGGACAAATTGTTCAGAGGTCTATTGAGTGATTGATCATCCTCTTGCATTCAGTTGCACCTCTTCTTAACGGCTAAAGAACCACATAACCGCAAACAGCCACAATACAGCACCAGGGTAGTTCTTTAAAATGATATAAAAGAAACTTGTTGAAACTTTAAACAATAATTTATTGTACAAAACGGGGGAAACAAACGTTGACAAAAACGGTTCCATAATTCATATTAAATTCAAAAGATAACGAAACAACAGCTACAAGTTAGAGGGAATAGTGATAAAGTGGTAAAACTTGGCATTGATCCACAGCCTCAGACGGATGTGCTCAAGCGCGCCGTGCGCACAAGCTCCGTTGGTAGGCGATACTATATTTTCACATTTTTAACAATGCAATTTAAAAGTTTTGATTTTTATTGATAACCTACATTTAACAACAACAAAAAGACTACATTTAGCACCAAAAAAATATGTAAAAAAAAAAAAAAAAGTTAATAAAAAAACGAATATGAAATACCAAATTTTCATAATGAATACCTACCCATAGAAACGAATATTCGAATATCCGAATATTTGGGTACAGCCCTAGCAATAATGTAGATAATAAATGTGCAAAGCATAATTCATAAATACAATTAAGAATACTAGTGACATAGCTGCGGAAATTAACCTCAAAGTCACTTTTATGCTATAGATATTTTCTCTCAGCCAGTTTTAATCTCTCCTCACCCGTGAAGACCCTGCATGATCATCCTTGCTGGCCTCTGTGGAGGTCCGCGCGGACTAAAAGCGGACGTCTGCAAGCCCTGTGCGTGCAAAGGTCAGATTTTATGACCGTGCGGACTCTGCTCCACGCACCAGTGTCACTCAAAAGACTGCTCAGCATGTATTTTTCATCACCATGACAGAAACGTGCAAGAATTGGGGGTAATGTAGTGTTTCACGGACATTTTTTTCAGAGTCCGCTCTAGTGCGCCCGAGTCTGTGAGCACCTTAAATTAAAACCCTCAGCGCACACTGCAACACAATCAAACACTCAGCATCAGAATTGCCTCTGACACCAGACTCAGAGCGGCTCTGAGTGCTCTGAGTGCGCTCGTGGCTCTTTGACGGGGTTAGTGTTGCGTTTAAGGCCTCCCCCCAAAAAACGGAAAAAAGCGCAGAAGCTTCAATTTCTTTTTTCACAATCGAATCCTGTGCCATCGAACGAAGCTTCAATACCAAAAATTTGGTATTCGATATTCATTTTTTTTGTTTTGTTTTGTTGTTTTTTTTTTACATATTTTTTTGGTGCTAAATGTAGTCTTTCTGTTGTTGGTAAATGTAGGTTATCAATAAAAATCAAAACTTTTAAATTGCAATGTTAAAATGTGAAAATATAGTATCCTACCAACTGAGCTTGTGCGCACGGCACGCTTGAGCGCATCTGTCTGAGGCTGTGGATCAATGCCAAGTTTTACCACTTTATCACTATTCCCTCTAACTTGTAGCTGTTTTTTCGTTATCTTTTGAATTTAATATGAATTATGGAACCGTTTTTGTCAACGTTTGTTTCCCCCGTTTTGTACAATAAATTATTGTTTAAAGTTTCAACAAGTTTCTTTTGGAGTGTGTGACACAAGTGTGTTTTGAAAATGGCCACGGACTGTCACCTGCTCAACGCACCAGTACCTTCAGATGCCATGACAGTAATAGCCAATAATGTCAAAATATCATTTACAGACCGATTTAACAGACGATCACTGCTGCCCGACCTGCAGGTCCATTTGCGGATCCGGCGGGTTACGAGTCGACCCATGCATCACTACTCAGCACAGTCTATAAAGGCTGTACACAACAGTGAGGCTATAGACATTATATTACATTCAGGCCGGCAGAACAAGCAGCGCATCGGCTCTACAGTGCACGGCACTGCTGATTAACCATTTTATTGCAGCACAGAGTGTCTGCCAGCAACCAATTACTTGCAGAGGCTTCCTACAACTTGTTTCAACGGTTCCGATTTAATCAGAAGACAAATTAAACAGGATGACTAGCCAATGTGAAAATCAAAAGAAAGCATAGAATAATGCACTGAAGGAGACTGTTGTGCCATCACATTTTATTGTGGTTTGAGAGCAAAGATTCGGTTGCTGCTGTGCAAAACTCTGCAATACAATTAGGTCCAGAAAAAAAACCTGGAGTCCCCTCCCCCGTGAATGAATATTTGAATATTCTTATAAATTCTGCCGAAGGTCCGAATGTTAAAAAATGGTATTCGGGACAGCCCTAGAAATGAAGGAGGAGTGGGTTTATTCCTAGCATGACAGCAAGGGATTTAACATAGGTAACAATAACATTAGTATTCTTGTGAACTAGCTTAACTTGATATATTGGCATCTTTTAATTAGTCATCATTTAGCTACCATTATCTACATGCAACAGCATTACTCAACTTACACGGTTTGTTTGGAAGAAACTGTGCAAGGTTTTTTGCTTCTTGCTGGCTGGTTTGCTGAACATAGTTAACACACAGCAGCACTGCCCAGCAGCACACATCTCGTTTGTGCAATTGATTCAGATCACAACACGACACCATGAGTATGTGTTTAAATACGGCTCGGAAAAAGACGTTTTTACATGTTAAAACCAAATTGAACGGTTATAAAAAGTGCGGGGGACAGAGGGCACAGATACGGGAAGTATGAGAGACATGTCCCACGCATACCCCGCGTCTGCTGCACCCATGATTATAACATGTAACACTGTAATTCTGGCATGTTTTGAAGTCCTTTTCATTTTATTCAAACATGAACAGTGCCTACATCGTGTCCAGACACTTAAGGCAGCTGCAGTATGTGCTGCCTTTTATATGGAACTGGCGAGGCTGGATTTTCAGTATGGGAGGTCAAGTACAGGTAGTGTGGCATTCAAGTGGTTGAGAATACTGTTGCTAGGTGACGGACAATAAAATGGAAAATTGCTCTGCAAGACGGCAAATGATTTTGTGTTCGTTGGATTTCACTTTAATTTCAAGAACTTACTTTCACAAGCTCTGTCATTTAAAAAAGGAATATTACAGTTTGGCAAATTTTAGAAAACTGTTGTAAGTTCATGTCAAGTCAGTATAACAACACTAGTGGAGACAAACAGATTCACTCTCTTTAGGTATTGTTTTTTTAACAATACAAAAGGAGGTGTAATGAGTAGAACATAATGAAGAACAAGTTTGTGTTCAGTTCTGAGATCAGTCAAAGGCTGAGCGGTTATACAAACAGTATAGGTTCATCTACAGTCACTGCTGTGTATGTTGCCAGACATCTGTACAGTTTGTGGTGAATAAACAGAAACCACAAAAATACTCCAGTGGTCATATTTGCGTAACAAACTGGTTCTCCAGCTGGCTGTGTTCGCACATGCTCATCTCAGATTGAAGACAGTGTCTCCGGCACCTTTTCCGGAGAATGTTGACACGACTTTGGGGTAATGTATGAAATTACCGGCTGAAGTGGAGGAAGGCGAGGCAGGTTAAAGAAAAGTGGGTGCACCACAAAATGCAGTGATTGCTTTGATTGCAGTGCAGCTTTTGCTTTAATGTGTGGCTTCTCTCTCTCATCACCTCTTTTGCTTCCCCTTTCCTCTCTCCACCTCTTTGAAGTGTTTGTCATGTGAAAACGTGTAAGCTGTTGAAGGGCTTGCTGAACTCTCCCCGTCTCTGTCTGCAGGTGATCCAGGCAGTGTTTTTCGGAGTGTGCGTCCTGATCGATGTGTCCAGTCTGCTGACTAAGGGGGGCGACAGCAGGGAGCAGGAGCGGCAGCTGAGGAAACTGATTGGCCTAAGGGACTGGATGATGGCTGTACTGGCCTTCCCTGTTGGAGCGGTGAGCGGATGGATGCATGCACCCAAACACACACACACACACACACACAAACACACAATAGCCCGGGGAAGGAACAGCCTGGTTTGCAGGAATCAAAGGCTCGAGTTTATACTGCATCTGCAGTATAATCAGCTCTCTCTCGCATTCCCTGGTTCTCACTACGTCTCTCACCTCTCTTTGGTCTCTCTGACAGCATGTCCCAGATGTCAGTTCACAAGACTTGTCCTCTCGGATAAACCTCAAAAAACATTTTGTGGATTCAGCATGTGGATGTCCCAAGTGTCAACAGTGCTACATTTACACTTGGCTAGTAAAAATTCCCATAGTAGGTTAGGTCTGGACATCACAGAGGAATCCTTGTCTTCCTCCCTGTGTCAGTGACTTTAACATTAAGACCTTGGTATAACAAGAGAATGAGAACATTTATTTAGATGCTTTGTCCGTCACATGGCTTCAGTTAGCCACAGGCTGTCTCTTAAAAAGCCATCAGGTTTGAGGGTTTGCGTAACAGCAACAATAAACCATTTAACGGCATCTCTGAGTTATATAAAGGATTATTTGTCAGCAAACACACTGCTTGACAAAATGTGGGAGAGAGAACAAGAGAGTTGGGGGGAAACGAGGCATTAAGTCTCTCAACGGGAAGATTTGTTGTTGACGCAGATGGAGTGGGCAGGTTGTAACAAGTAAAAGTCTTTGCATAACTATAACAAGGTTATGGCTTGAGGTATAAAACAATGAATAATTAAAGATAATAACAACTGTGAATTGCTAAAAATACCATCTAGTATTGAGATTAGTTGACTAATCAAACACACAATCGCAAGTGAGTTTAAGTTAGAGATCAGTTTAGAAAACTTGCCAAAATATCTGTTTAGTAGCTGTTCCAGAGCTTCCAATACATGGTCTTCATTAGCAGATGGAATTTTCCCAGTTGTCATGAAATGTTTAATTTATTTATTTCTTTTTTCCCGACCACATAAAGGCCCAGTGTGTGGGATTTACAGTAGGGGCATCTATTGGCAGGAATGGTGTATAGTATTAATAACTATGTTTTCTTTATTTTATAATCACCTAAAATGAAGAAGTGTTGTTTTCGTTGCTTTAAAATATATACAGAGCAGGTCCACTTCCACAGAGTCTGTCAGGTTGTTCTACAGTAGCTCAGAATGGTTAAGTCAAACTGGTTCCAGATAGAGTCATTCACGTTCCTGTGTTTTCACATTGGCCACTGTGGTTCTACTACACACTTGGCACATGGGAGAAGTTTCATCTCTGCAACCTCCCTGCAAGATGCCGCTAAATCCTACACATTGGACCTTTGAGGACTTTTCATCCATATTGGCTAAAATTCTTGACCTTGAAAACAGCAGTTGTGAAAACAGTCTCACCACAAGGTCCATTTCATAGCTGTTCTGGAGCTTTTGATCATATCACCTTATCTTCATCAGCACATGGAGTTTTAAACCAACTGGTTTGAAAGTCGAGAAGGAACTTTGAACCTCCATTTTGAAAAGGTTTCATCAAGGAAAACTGCCAAACAGTACCCTGCGACAGAATCTGCAAGCTCATGTTTTATTGGGATTTCATCCCACCTTGCCCACTTCGGGTCAATCACAGCCATTTTTCTAATATGGTGCGGGTTTGACAAGATGATTGAGATCTTGCAGACACTTTGTCTGTCATGTTTGGCTTGCGCACCCTTGCTCTGGGGATACTACAGTGAGCATAAACCTATTTTGGCAAATAGTGTACTTTATTTGATACCCAAAATATGAATGGAGTAACGTGTAGTGTAGCCATACTTTTGAATGTTTTGGCAGCATTTTGGCATGCTGCACTGCCAGCTCGGTCAAATACATCACAATCAACTTCACCATACCACAGACTGTATGGATTTTAGCATATGTGTGACAGTTGGTCAGACTCTGCCTGGATGCACACAGTGGTATGGCTGTTAGCATCATAACATTACAGTAACACAGAGTCGAGCCATTTTCATGTCAGTGTGGGTTTGTTAGGTGTCAGATGTTAGCTGCTGCTGCTGTGTTAGCTTGTGTTACCTGAGCAAACAATGAACTGACCGTTTCCCTGGAGAAGAGTAGTTCCAGAAAGGGCAGCAACAGAAAGTTTGCTGATCCGGCAGAGAGTCGGCGTGGTCTGGGATCAAACCTGTGGTGCAAAAAAGATCAAATGCATGTATTATCTGACTGGAAATGTTTGGATACTACTTGGTACTGGGCTAAAGGTATGGAGTACCAATACGTAGCCCTACTTCGTTAAGAGGAATGCCGTGGAGGCATTTTTTGAAAACAACCAAAAGGGCTGCACCTGTTGTAGATCTTAATGTTTAAGTACTATCCTCAGATTCAGATGGCAAAACAGCAGCATTGGTGTTACATTATCACAGCTTGTCTCTGCACGCTGTAGTCTGTTTACGTTTGTCTGCAGCTCAGCGCTATATCACATTTTTTCCCTGATTGGTTGTAGGTTTATCTAATTGCGTCCAGAGGCATTTTGATCTAATCGAAAATGAAATGAGAGGTCTCAGACTAATTTGCATTTGTGAATTGGTCAGGTGACACCAGGCTAACCAAACAGCTCCTCATTCAAGCTCTGTGAATGAGGGGGTTTGCTGCTTTTCTGTTTTGTATTAATCTAGATTAAATGTCTTTGGGTTTTTGACTGTCGATAATAATAAGTATGTTATTATATTATTAATAAGTATATATCATACTTGATGCTCCCAGTTAAGTCTTGCTCTGAATAAACAGAACAGAGGAAACAGTGTCGAGTCGTCCTCTGTTGCTTCAGACAGCCAGACGGTGACCTCCGTCTGATCCTCGGGCTGTTCTCACTACGCTGGCAGACTCCACTCACATGGTTCTGCCTCTCTTTTACACACACACACACACACACACACACACACACACACACACACACACACACACACACACACACACACACACACACTTATTCAAGACTTCAGTTGGCAAGGTGCCCTGTAGCTGCTGTACTGAAGAACTTGTATGGCTGTCTGACCACAATCATATCCCAGGTTTCGACACACACGTGTACACACACACACACACACACTCACAGAGTCATGAATATGCATACTATACACACACAGTTGATAACTAACTGCCCTAAGCAACCAGGGTGCCAGTTAGATAGCTGCCACAGCCGAGGCTGCAACACACACCTACTCTCTCTGACCCGTAGACATACACACCTATAGAAGCAGTCAGCTGGCATGGTGCCATGTGTGTGTGAGTTGGGCACAGAGTTCAGTTTACACACAGTACAATAGACATGATTATCACTACAGCTAATGTCTGGAAACCTAGCCTGACTGATATGGAAAGAGCTTGTGTGAGTGTGTGTGCCCGCATATGTGTGTAGCGTTCATGTGCCTGCACAGGTGGGTAGGTACATATAGTGCTGTATATACCTGTGCATGCATGTCCATATGGGCATCTCTGTATGTGTAGGGCAGTGTGGAAACTAGAGGAAGTCAGTGTGTATATGTGACACACAGGGACAAAGTGTGTGTGTGTTTTTCCTGCCTCCACCGGCTTGTTGAAAGCAGAGAACATGCCGGTCAGGCTACAATAGAGGGGATTGGTTCAGATGCCTCGAACTGGAACCCAGATGACAGTCAGGTAATTCCACCCCGTCCTGCAGAACATGGTCTGGCCCACGTCCAAACAGCCTGCTGGAGATACATTAGACCACGAGTTTGTTAGCTTATGGTGCATGCAGGATATGTTTGACGGAAGGTGGCCATAAAAGCCTGCCAGAAACATAAAACATGAATGAGTCTCATACATCTTCGACCCATCAGCACAGAAGATCTGTACAGTCAGCATAGTGTGAAGATGGGTACCCAAGATTAATGTCACCAATTCAGTATCTGACCAAATGTCTCCCCTTCTGTTCCTGGGATATGATGTTGAATAATGGCCAGAAAGGTGTTTTTGCAGAACATTATGATGTCACAGTGAAGCTGACCTTTGACCTTTTGGATATGAAGTATCAACATCATTCATTTCATCATTTTCATTTTAAAAATGTGCTACTAGTATATTATGTCAGGAGAAGTGACAAAAAAAGTCATCGTATCATAGTATAGCGTATTGTAAAAATGTGCTAAAAAAGTTATAGAATAGTTTATCATAAAGATGTGCAAAAAAAGTAGTAGTATAGTTTTTCGTAAAGATTTGCAAAAAAAAGCCTTGAACAGTATGTCAGGAAAAAGTGACAGAAAAAGTCATTGTATAGCATATCGTAAAAATGTACTAAAAAAGTCTTGTACAGTACATCAGGAAAAAGTGACAGGAAAAGTCATAGTCAAGTATGTCATAAAATTGTGCTAAAAAAAAGTCATACTATATAGTATGTCATGCCTTGTGCCATGGCTGTCGCCAGCACAGAGGCATTAAGAGCTTTTCATTAAGATCACTAATGTCCTTGCAACACTTGACTGCATTTTCAAAAGAGAAAAAGTAGTTAACTGCACTCCCACTGAAATGTCTACAACAACGTATACCTCCCAGAAGACTTTTAAAAGACTTAAAAGACTGATGTCTGACACACACTCACATCAAAAGGCAATTTGAGTCTTTTGTCATACACTACAAGATTTTGTAGCAACTTGGGGTCTTGTAGGGTCACTATTTACAATACTAAAACTAGATTCCTTTTGAGGTCTTTTCCTGCTACGGGTTGGAAAATATTAATCCAAACGCCCAGCATCCATTGATTAGCTGTGCCATTTTACTGGGAGGAGACCATGGAAATGAGAGGTGAATTTCTCATTAATATAAGTGCTGGTTGGTGGATCAGATACATGCCGAATTAAAAACTGACTTTTGTTCACTCCACAACCCCACCAGTTTCTCCTCCTTTCACTCCTCCTTCTTGTTTGATGGTTTGCTGCTTCTTGTTTGGTGCTGGAGTGAGCGCAGCTACTCTTCATTATTTGCATGAGGCAAGACTACAAACTCACAAATTTTATTTTTTATTATTTTATTAAACATGTGTAATCTTGTTGGAATGGCAAGTAGAGAATAGTTCTGAGTTTTATGACCACTTTACACCAAATGTTTGAAATCACGGGAGCACGCACCAAGTGAGGGACAACTCTCATGATTTTATTCCGACTTTGGAAATTTGTCTGCAACCATGAAATTACTTGGAAAGTTGTCTGGTGTAAAGACAGAAACATCCCCCTCATACAGTGTAATAACTGTGAGGAGAGGATATGAGGATTCTTATCACTGACCTGACAGCACAAGAGAAAGCTGGTAACCAGCACCAGGTCAATAATACACATTTATCATCAGTGTTTCTGTACAGCATGCTGTATGAGGACTGCAGTGCACTGTTTGCTAACTTTGTGTTCTTCTTCTTCCTCTCTAGTTTGTGGTGTTCACTTTCTGGACTCTCTACCTGTACGACAGAGACCTGGTCTACCCCAGACTACTGGACAACTTCATCCCTCAGTGGCTTAACCACGGCATGGTGAGTCTTATTGTCTGTACTGATGCTGACATTGTCATTATTAACTTTGATTTAACCAGGAAAGTACACACTGAGATTACAATGATGTTACAAATGTAAGAACGTATCATGACAAAAATTAAAACATATCTGCAATAAATATATTAAAAACCCGCGGATTAATATAAAGCAGTAAAAGACCCCATAGCAGACACAGTGGAGGGACTCTATCAGAGTTCGGTTATGCAAAACCTTACTTGCTTCACACCCTCAAAGCTCAGGACTAAAACTGAATCATCACAAGCAGTTATTATTATTATTATTATTATTATTGGAACCAGCCTCAGGTGGCCATTAGAGGAACTGCAGCTTTCGGAACTTGCATGTCGGCTTCACTTTTCAGCCCTCCACAGGTTGCCCCTTGGTGAATAACAAGTTGGGATATAGAGTGTCTGTACTGTTTGAGTGGATGTTTAATAATATACTTAAACAAATACTGTACAGTAGTTATAATAAAAAAAAAATAAAAAAACAGTGTTTGCCCTCTAGGTTGACTGCTTTGACTTTTGAAGTGGGGGCTGTGCTAAAACAACCACCACACCAAAGTCTGTTCCAAAAATTGAACGCTTTAAAGTTTATTTAAATATTTATCGTTAGGCTACTTTTCTAAATATTTATAAGTTACTTTTTGAACTCCAGAAATCGCACTCTTCACATCGGCATAAATTAGATCCACCACACGGCACATATTCAAAAAGAGATTATATCCCCTTTAAAGCTGGTTCGCCTGCTAACCAAAGCACGGAAAACTATGAGGGCTAAACAGCATCACTGATCTGTTTTAATAATGGTTCTGGAATAGTCTCTGGCCTAGCTGCGCTAAAAACACAAAACCACAGAATCTGTCAGGATGTTTGAACCTGTTTGTTACAACATAATCTTCACTTCACCTGTTCAGCTGACTTTGAACTAAACATATACATGGCATTGAAAATATAAAATTTTGGCCTGGCAGGGGTCCTGATGGCCTGGCAGCCCGACAGCCATGTTCAGTTATAACACTGAAGAAAACACTGGTATAAGTAGGACTGCTAAAATTAATTTAAGACTGCAACTGTTTTTTTAGGGCTGCCTGTATGTAATTTATTTTCACCCATGCTGGTGAAATTTATCTACATAAAACCGCCGTGGTTAAAGGGTTGGATCACGGGGTCAAGTGTAGGACTCCTATCTTCCCCTCTGGTCTGGGTTTGCCTCAATCTTTGAGCGAGCTTACTCATCCTGCTGCAATAAAATGATTGATTGACTGATGGTTGCTTTTACAACTCCACATGGCCTGACATGTAAAATAAGTCCTACTTGGATCATTACTCATATCAGTGGATCATAACCTCCATAAAGTACTTGATAAGTCTTATCAGTGGTCAAAGCTGGTGCTGGTGAACCTCTGAATTTGAATAGAGTCAGCGGCGGATCGCTGACTTTGATTTGCCATCAAGAGGAAGTGGGTTTAATCTAATGTTTAGACAGCGACTGACACGCTGCGCTGCGTGTCGACCGACTGATAACACCGTCGGCTGTGTGTGTGTGTTTAAATCAGCCTCTGAGATAATCAGAAAATGTTCCAGGACTTTGTCTGTAATATGCAAAACCTCCTCATGAAGCTTCCTCCTGCCAGAACACAGAGCACCAAGCGGCGGAGTGTGTGTGTGTTTAAAAAATGATCATTCCCGCAACACTACTTTAATTGAAAGAGACAAAGGCAGTGTGTGTCTGTTTGACTCTTCTCATACTCCAGAAGATGATGTAATGGCTGAGTGGTTGCTATGGTGGCGTTGCCAAGGACCAAAACAACCAGAACACCATCAACGGCCTTGTGTGTGTGTGTGTGTGTGTGTGTAAGAGAGAGAATGAGAGAGACAGAAAACGTGAGGAAGTTTGTGCATGTGTGAATGCCTTTGTGAAACACTGTGTGTGTGTGTGTGTGTGTGTGTGTGTGTGTGTGTGTGTGTGTGTGTGTGTGTGTGTGTGTGTGTGTGTGTGTGTGTGTGTGCGCGCGCGCGCGCATGTGGTGCGTGTGTGTGTGTGTGGGATGGGAGAGTCATAGTGTGTGCGCGAGTCCAGTCTGGTTGTAAATATTTTTCGGTATTCCATGGTATCACTGTTGTTTGTCTATACTGGCTGCCACGGCAACCATGTCGCCATTCCCATCGGAGGAGGGAGGGGTCGAGTGATGTAGAGTGAGGAGAGAAAGAGTGCATTATCTAAATGAATCTGTTTAACAGTCAAGCCAGTACAATAATTAGAGGTGAACGAGTGGTTTTACAAAGATCTGTTACTAATATTCTCTATAATACAGATAATTATGCTTATGACTTCATTACATCAGTAACTTAGTAATATTGTCCTGTATGCACGAAACACTGTTATCACCAGTGAAAAAAAAAGAAGTGATAGATAGACAACATCGTAATCAATCTAGTAAACATACACCATAGACATATATATTTAGACACCCCATTGACTGTGTCAGCCCCTGGCAGTGATGCTTCAACAGAGACGCCATGTTGGAGAGTGTGCAAGATTTGCCTGTAAACGAATGCAAGCAAACAGGGGAGCTGATTTTTGGATAAAAAGCACTATAATGTTTATATTTCTCAACTGATTGCAATGAGTCATTTTTATTTTCAAGGGTTTATGATCTACATGTAGTGTCTACAGTTTATTATAATCTCAATGTATCCACCTTATTCCTGAGGGCACTACTGTAGAAATGATTATGGGCACAACTTCCTGTGAGATAGCGGAAGTAGCAGTAAGCTAGTTAGTCCCATATACTGTCTGTGGTTGGCACCAGTGGCTACTCTTGGTGACAACACTGCTTCTTTTCCAAAGTAATTTACCTTCAGTTTAGCAAATACTGATTTATTTTTTTGCAAACATTGCACTAATGTTAACGTAGCATTTTCTAAAATTCTTTGCGGAGCTCTGGTACCTGTTGCACTGTGTCTTCAGCAACTGTGTGTTGAACATGTAGCCAGAACACAAAGGGATTGTTCCTGTTGCCATAGTAACCATTGATATGAGAAATAAAACCACGAGAGTTTCACGAGACGTAGCGAATATAGTTTTTAAATCAGAATTTGCAGAGGAGAATAACACCTACACTGACAGGTCCGTCACTCAACGTCAGTACATGATGTCCCTGTCTTTACCTGTCTGACTTCATTCTCAAACTACATTAGGAAATTGCTCGTTATAAAATAAACTCAGCAACATACCTTAAAATATGTATTTAGTCATTAGGGCTGAGAATATGTTACTGATTTACTGTACTTCCTGTATATCATAGAAAAAAACGAATGCCAAAAGTTATTTCTGTTATTACTACTTTATATTACCATTACTGCAGCTTCATGTTTCGCTCAGAACAGTTTTAATAAATCACAAGTTAAAATAAGGTGTAAAATGCAATGTTAACGCAGACGAGTGAAGGATTAGCAGGGAAACATCACATTTATTCACTTTACATGGAGCTACAGTTAATACTGAATCATGTTAAATGTTTACCGAGTGTGTTAGTATCTCTTAATACGTCATCATCAATTATAAATCATCTTTAGAAGGAGTAGATGTTACCTGAAGCTGCTTGGGACATGTTAAAGTTAACAATATTATAATGGAGCATTGCAAGCTAACTGCTAGCATGCTTGGTTGAAAAGGAAAAAAAAAAACAATGCTTTGAGACAGGTGTCAGAGATGGCAGAGGTATGATCACATAATCCCGTCTGAGCTATAACAGGTGGTGTGTTCCACGTTTTATTTCCCAATTGCTTTTGGAAAGAAGAATAGAGCACTGTCAACAAACTGTTACCATTAGAAATTGCCGGAAGTGCACACATAATTCACGCAAGGTCCCTTGTCACAGGGAATTGTAAAAACTCATCTCTGTCAAATATGGATTTGTCTTATTTTCCACGGTTAAATACTTCTTAAGATGTCCCTATATAATACCTATAATTCCACGTGGAAGAAGACAGCTAATCAATGTGCTAGCGTGCAAGCTAGCTAACACTGTCTGTTCAACTCCTTAACTGTAACAGAATATATTAACTTTCACCACTGCTCATTTTAGAAAGCACACCACAAGAAAACATATTCTTACCAAGAAATTATTTTACACCATGAAAATAATTTAGTTTATATAAGCCTAATATGACTCTACTGAGCGTCCAGCAGTGACTATAGCCTAAATATCAGGATTCTATTTAACTAGAGACTTTAACTTTTTTCACCACTGTAGATCATGAACCCTTGAAAATAAAAACGACTCCTTGCAGTGAGTTGAGAAATAGAAACGCTGATTTTGACCCCATCACTTTTTCAAAGTATAATTTGTTTAAAACAGTATTCTATGAAATAGCTTGCACCAAAAATTGTTAGCTAACAAATGAAAACGCTTTGAGAAAGGTTTATTTATTTACTGATTTTAAAATGACTCAAAAACGTGCATGCGGCCAACATGACCAACAAATTCTTGATACAGTTTCCACTTGTCCAAGTTTTTTTTCTTTCTCTGTGAACATGGCAACATGTGAAGTCTCTTGGTCGATTGGTTTTAAATTAATTAAAATGAATTAATGTGTAATTGATATGTATAGGTGCCACATGCACATTTGAAGAGGTAACTTCCCCTAACAAAAGAGGAGGGAAGAGTAACTCATGCCTACATGTGTGTTGACTCAGCAGAGTGAGTGAGAAAAGCTGATCTACAGGAGAATAAATATCCTGAAAGCATTACAGAATCACATTGCATTACGTTCCATATATTTTTATATTTCTAATTGTCACCTTTGTGTTTTCCTTTACTTACCTTAACTACCTTACTTAAATTACCTTGACACTCTTTGCTCCTGTTAGATGTATTCATAACATGTTTCTTTTAGTTAGTGAATCCCAAACATGACGAAGTATACTTTTACAGGCTGCATGTCATGACCAAAGATTAGACAATAGTCTGAAAACAAACATAATTTCATGTCGTAGACTTTAGTTTTGTCTTATTTCCTGCAGCAGCTCTCGTCTTCAGAGCGCTTTCTCTCTGGTGTTTCAGTGCAAGACTTTTCTCACGTGTTTTGTGTGATGAGCCTCAAGATGTTCAGAAAGGTTTGACGTATTTTGCTCATTGTTGGTGCCTCTGCTTAAAACTGAGCAATGCTTTCTCCACTAAATTATGTGATTCAGGGGTGGGGTCCCCTCTGTCCAATGTTGGTTACCAAGAGAACACAACGAACCAAAACAAAACCTGTTCTATAACCTGTTTTTTTGGGTTAGTGAATGTGACCCAAACAGAGTCCTAACAAGTATAGCAAAACCAGCGTGTGTGTGTGTGTTATTGTTTACCCTTGCAGTTTATAAAGGCATACTCACACATGAACCCACACACACACACACACACACACACACACACACACACACACACACACACACACACACACACACACACACACACACACACAGAGTGAGGTTTCTCATAGCAACAGAGGATTAGTCTCACACTGAGACTGATGCCATTGACCTGTGACACACACACACATGGACACACTCTTCTTTCCTCTGTAGTTTAGTTATAAAAGCTCTGCTGGCCGAGGATCAGCTGTTTGTTAACATCTGGTGAATCATTGTCGGGTCCACACACACTGTGCGCGTGCACACACACACACACACACACACACACACACACACACACACACACACACACACACACACACACACACTCACACAAACACATACGGACAAACCTGGGATCTGCAATTAACCTTCATCCCTTGTGTGCTCTGCTTGCTTTGTTATCACTCTCTGTGTTTGTGTCTGATTCATTTGCTGTGTTGTTGTTTTTTTACCTTGTGGATATTTAGTGACTCACACAGAATGAAGCAGCACTATAATCATTATTAATCCTCCAAACAACCAATAGTAAATGAATACCAAAGGCTTTTTAAATGTAACATCAGCTGCTGTCAATTGTTGAACTGAAAGTTGACGTGTCTGCTATAAACAAGTGAGATCATTGACACATTTTTGAGGTTATTTATTGAGAGTTGCTGCTGTTTTGGAGATGAGATGTTTAAATTGGGAATGCTTTTTTGGCTATTTTTTGTTTTTTGTTTTTGTTATATTACAGAAACTTTAAAGGGACATTTCACCCCAACCCACAGACCTTGTTGTGAACAGTTTCATGTAGGAGCTTTTTTCTTTCTAACAAACTACATCCTCCAACCATATCAATGCGCATCGTGCGGCGTACATTTACTGCTAGCTCATCTAGCACCCCTGAGCTAGCTAATGTCACAGCTCAGCCAAGGATGATGCCACTACTGTTTACATCTTGCACTGTCATGAGCACGAGCCTCTCGCCCATGAGTAGATGCACACTTCCTTCTGTGCAGTGATACGGTTGGTGGGTGTAGGTTGGTAAAAAGAAAAAAGTTCCTACATGAAACTGCTCACAACAAGGTCTGTGGATTATCTTGAGTAACTGGGTCATGATTTCTGGAAAGAGACATTTATATGAGTTTTTCAGATATATTTTTTGGCACTTTGAGCGCCACAAGCTGAGTGCCATCTAGTTCCATTATATTGGAGAGAAGGCAGACAACTCTATGGCTGATGTCTCCAACACTCGCACCACAGGTAAGAGGGAAAGTATGCGTTTTTGATTTTGGAATAAACTGTCCTTTTAAAATTGGACCAGTCATATACCTACAATGTTGAAATTCTCCATAATAGTTGCAGGGCAAGTACAGCCTGACAGACAATGACATTTTTAAGCCTAATACCGATCAGTGTTTGAGAGTTTACCAAATCCAAAACTGCTGTACCGCTGTCATTTTTTTTTTACATAAACACTTACCTTAAGCAAACGTCTTTTAAGAGGATCCCTTGAATTAGTTTAGTTAAAAATATTCTGACAATCATACATACTGCACTAGACATTTTACAGTTAAAAATAAGCTTTGCATTCCCATCTAGTTACAGACTTTTTAATTGAGACACAGTTTCAAATGTACTTTAAATGTATTTTTGGCTTTCCTGTGCAGTTCCTTTCACACAACTACCACAGAGAGTGATTTACTGTGTCTGCAGTAATCTAATATCTGCTGATTTATCACTTAAACTCTAGTCAACCCTGAAAGGGCCGATTAAGTGTTGCAGC
This sequence comes from Epinephelus awoara, assembly GCA_035609425.1. NCBI lineage: Eukaryota > Metazoa > Chordata > Actinopteri > Perciformes > Serranidae > Epinephelus > Epinephelus awoara. Next base: position 12,692,965 of record CM069305.1, read on the forward strand.
AAAGACAGAAGGACAGGATTATACGCAATGAACATCTCTAATAAAAAGGCAACAACATCAGTATTTTAGAATTAAAGAGAAGAAATCTGGATATAATTGTCACCAGTGAAACTCCTGTACAAACAAATATAATGTTATAATATTGGAGCATCATCAACAGCCTGCCGCTCTTTGCTTAATGCTGACATTAAATGGCAGGAGTGCACACTGGTGCTGTGGGGCTCAAATACAGACACAGTTTCTCGGAGTGTGTTTTGTTGAAAGAAAGTGGAACAGGATTGTCCCTCTGTGACATGATAAGCTTCTTAAGTTCGAAAACTGTTGAGAAAAATGTCAACAGGAGACTTTTCATTTGGTTTTCAGGGTTCAAGTGGAGTTCAGTTTAAAAACCTTTATCGGTGCAACAAGCTCCGCATCAGCTGCTGCTCTCTGGCCTCCTAAACTCTGAAGCACCCACCAGTGGATTCATCTTTATAATCTTGTTTGATGAAGCCAAACATTTTTTCAAAAGCCACAGAAGTTTAAATTCTACTGCGGATACAAACGTTTCCAAAGATACCAAAAGTGTCAGTCTGACTTAATAGAATATTCCCATTTGATGTTATGGTGCAGCTATGAAAATAAGGTGTCGTGGGCTGGAATGTCACTCAGTGTAAGCTTTAGAGAAGTGCTGGAGCAAGCAAAAACAGATATTATCATACAGCTGGGGAATCTAAATTAAAATAAACTAAATGGGGAAAATAAGCTGGACTTTCAAAATGGACAAGGTTAATCATCGGCTAATCTGTTGATAATGTGTTTTGTTTTTTGTTTCATCTGTAGAATGCCAGAAAATATTGTAAAACATATACCACATCATCCCCTGATCCTAGGTGATGTAATCAAATGTCTCATTTTGTCTTACTAACAGTCCAAAACCAACCCGATCACCAGAAAAAAATGTTGGCAACATACGTTTATGCAACCCACAAGTAGGTTACATTGCGACTCTATTATGTAGTGAATACACTGAAACGTTGTGTTTCAACAGTGCTGTGGGCAATATTTGGTGAGGTTTGTGCACAAAAACCACTTGGTTGTGGTTAGGAAAATATATTTTGGCTTAAAATGCACAGTTTTGGGAGCACTATCTCAGCAGGAAAAGCAGCAATGCCTCTCTAAAAATACAATGGCTTTTTGTGACAATAACTTCGCCGATGGATCATAAGATAAGATAAGATAAGATAAGATAAGATAAGATAAGATAAACTTTATTGTCCCGCAAGGGAAATTCGTCTTGGGCAGTGCAAACAGCTGCAATATTCACATACATACATACATACATACATACATACATACAATCAACACAGACAAGTTGCCAACATAGTGCACTGAGTGTGTTACAGTTGCAGACTACTGGTGTAGTAGTGCAACCATTTGCCTTGTATGTAAGGTTACAATCAAAAGGAACTACGGGTATTGCACTGGCCTGTCTCAAAGTGCAAGTTAGTGCAGATAAAAACAAATAAATACAGAGGTCAAATAAAAACACCAGTAAAAACAGTTAAAATTATATTAAATCAGTTGCGGGACCATAGTGCAAATAAGAACAATACTAGATAAGAACAACAATGACCAGACCATTTAGGCATAAAATAGCCTCGGATAGTAGAATAGGAGAATTCAATAATAAGCAATGGTAAACAGTAATTAACGGTGAATTTGATGGGCAGGGGATCAGCAGCCATAAGCCTCCCCCCTGCCCACATGTTGTATGTATGAAACACCCATATTTGAAGCCTAAAAAGTCAATGAAAAAAAACCACTTTCAGGTAGCTACAAAACACCCATGTCTGTAACACCCACAATTGATCCTTAAAAAGCTGATGGAAATGCATGAAATGACTTGTTAAAATACAACCAGTTTTGTTGTTTGCTGGCGTCGAGCAGTGGTCGGCACTGGTCTGCTGCTTGGCAGCCGTCTCGTCTAGGTGATGCGGCATCCAGTAACTTTGATATGACATGTATGAAACGTGCAAATGTAATGAATTTGTGGTTTGCAGAAACGTATAATGGCAACATTTTCCTCTGGCGTCTGGGCTGCCAAAACCTAAAAATATTCAGTTTACAATAATTAGATCAAAGAAAAACAGCAAAGCTTTTTATTAAAGAAGCTGAAACCAAATACCGAATCCCTTCACACCTGTGCACATGTGACCAGGTGTTGCATAAATTAAGCATAAATGTTGGATTGTTGGTTTCTAAGTTAGAAAAAACATTGTTGACCACAGACCGCCTTATCCAAACACCAGAAAGGAGCATTTCTCTTAGAGTCAGAGCTACGTACAGATAAAAAGTCTCGGGATTAGGGATTCAAGATTAAACTTTTTCAACTCTTAGAAACTAGACTTTTTCTTGGTTTGTGCCACCTAGGGCAAACTTGGCAAGCACAGTTATTGGTGGACCCTTGTCATTTTCCCACCAGCGTTTGTTGGTCTTGCTAATGCTAATGCTAAAGCAACCAGCAGCTATGTGTGAGAAGCACAAACTGCTAAAACTGCTAAAAAGCAACATAACAGCAGGAAGTGATGGTGGGGACAAAGTTTCAAAAGCAATGTCATTCCATTTGATTTTGGTGTAGCATCAACTTTCAGGTTACATCGTGTGCTTCTTAAAACCGCCCAAGAGTAAACCTATTTCCGATGCATCCACTTCGGTTGTTCGTCGAAACTGGAGGATATTTGACCCAGCGAAACCTGCCCTCAGCCATGTGACCCCACCCACCCCCAGCTGTGTATCTCTGCGTGAAATGGTTTGTCCCATTTTTAGCCCCAGACCACAGGATCGAACCACCGCTGTTTGCCGAAGAGGGGGGATTTTCCACAGAGGCAGAAAGCTGGCTGCTCGAGCAAAACCGCAGCCCTCGGGGGGAGACAGACGGAGAGAGAGAGGGAGAGAGAGAGAGGGAGAACAACAGAGAGACAGACCTAGAAACAAAAATAGAGAGAGAGGGACAGCAAGAATAAAGAGAGTATTATTTACGAGCCGCGAGTCCTCTCAACAGAGACTAAACTTAAACACGACCGAGAGACTGGAATTCCACTGAGGCTCACTGGGTAAAAGTGCAGCATCAGGACGTTTGTTTGTGTGTGTGTGTGTGTGTGTGTGTGTGTGTGTGTGTGTGTGTGTGTGTGTGTGTGTGTGTGTGTGTGTGTGTGTGTGTGTGTGTGTGTGTGTGTGTGTGCAGTATAATGATGGGAGGGAAACCTAGAATTTAAGACCCCAAGAGAGAGAGCTATTCTGTCCTCCTCTGAGATGCTGTTACTCTTGTTAGTTTGGACATACTTGGCATCTTCTGGCTGACCTTTTTAAATCCTCAGAGGGAAACCAGAGATGCCGATTGGTCAAAGAAAGGTTGTGACACAGTGACTGCCTCCTTTGGTGTACAGTATACAAAGGACTCCTCTGTATCAGATACACACAAGTTTGATTTTCCTGTTAAGTCCACTGAGAACTGTCACAGAATGTCTTTAAACGGGGTGACAGTGATGTCAAAATATGTGAATATTCAGTTTCCCTTCAGATTTATAGTCTTGTCAAGAATTTAGATCAACATGAGGCACTGAAACTCACCACAGAACCCAAAACTTTCACTGTAAAACAATGTAGAAATTCTTTTTACCCCACAAAGTAAGTTGTTTTGAGCCTTAAAATGATACCCAGGTTCCCCTTATAGAGGAGATGCCCTGTCTCGCCTCACCTAAAATATAAAAAACATCATTAACATCAGAGGAAACTACTACATTATTACAATGTATTAAATATACACTGAGACCCCTTCACTTTCTGAACACTTTATTGGTAAAGGTAAAGTAAAATTTTTATGGATAAAGGGATTTTTCCCTCACAAATCTGCATGCATCATGTTTGCTTTAATTATTATTATCCATGTGTCTGGACCTTGATTGAAGTCCACCTGTGGCTAATGGAATTGATTGGACAGTTTAGAAAGGCTTACAAGGGCCAAGGAAGAGGAGCAGTTTTACACACTAGAGAATGCATCGACTTGAAGTGGTTTAATGTTTATATTGACCTGAAAGATTTCAACCCAAGCTTGAAATAGATTGTAACCGGAGTAGTTGCTATTCCAAGCCTTGTTTCTGTGTCCTCGATGCCTCATAAAGTGGATTCATAGGTGCGCATTAAGGGGTCAAGGTGTAGTTTGGGAGCTTATGCATATGGCTGCCACAGGGCCGTACACATGCTGCGTTTTTTATGCTCTCAAATCCATTGTTTTCAATGTGGACGTGCAGAAGGTGCACTAAAATGCAAGAGCAACCATGTCGCAACACGTAAGTGCCTGTTTTTCAGGGCATGACAGCTGCCCCTAGATAAACAGTACAATATTTGGAATGAAGCAACACGTACCACATGTCGTGTGACGAGGAACAACCAGCTACAGCTGGCAGATATCTTTCCCTTCTTCCTTAAATATCAGTCTGTGGTAGATATGAAGGAGGAGTTGATCATTTTAGTGCCGGGCTACCCACAGCTTTACATCTGTCCCACGGGCAATATTTTAGGCCTAATACACACTACAGAACAATACCTTGAAGATGATTAGTGCTTAGTTTGCTTAGCAACCACAGATGCAACCTGCCTTTGTGCTCTTGAAAGTCGCCACCAGAGTAGCATCCGGCGCCCGACTTCATGTTTTCCAGGCGGTTAAAGGCATGGCACGTGTATCTTTTCCGCAGATGACCTGCATGTCCTCAGGAGTTAAACTACAGTTGAGGCTACAGAGACAACAAGAGCTCTGATTGGTCAAGTTTCTGATGCTGTTGGAGACTGTTGAGAGTGAAGGCAACATAAAACAAAGGTTCAGTAATTGTCTCATTTTTGGAAACTGTCAATGCTGCAATTTCACAGCGACACTCTGCTACTGTAGTCAAAAGTTCTGTACTGACACAATACAAGCTACTGTGTATAGTACATGCAAGTAATGTGACGACAATAAAATATTGCCAAAGACATGCAGCCCTGGGTGCTTTAATACTAGGCCTAAGTGGTTTCAGATCTGAAGGAAATAACTGCTCAGTGTTTGAGTCTAGTTGAAAGATAGGATAAACTCTGGATAAAGACCAACGCCAAAACCTGCCGTGAAGAGACATGTCTGTATTTTACAACCCGGACCCTATTTTCCTGTGTTTTTGTGACTAATGGAAACAACATTTTTTAAAATTGGTCCAGTACTGAGCAAGAGCTAGCAGCCAGCAGCCGACAGCCGACAGCAGCAAAACAGACTGCAATTTAATCTTCAGGACAAACAGATCAGGTCAAGCGAAAGGTAAAGGAGAACATTTTGTCCGTAGAGAAACAGTATGAGCCTGTCAGTGGCAAAACCAAGCACGTTTAACGCACGTACATTGACAGTGCTCTATTGCCCCGAGTGGTTATATGCAGCCTGGTTTTCGCTCAGTACTGGACCAATTTAAAAAACTGTTGTTCCCATTAGTCACTGAGACACAACAGCATGGGAAAATAGGGTGCAGGTTGAAAAATACCGAGGTTTCCCTTCAACACTGCAGCATTTCTACCTTAAACAGCCCAACTTCATCAAACCGAACACTTCATCATCATTTCTAACCATCAGTCTGGGAACAATTAACAGATGGAAGACTCCCAGTGGTTGTTTTTCTCACCGTAACATAACGAGGCCGGGCGGCTCGACGGCTGGAGACAAAAGAGCTTAGCAGTCTGACTTCGCCCAGGGTGAACAGTCTGAAACACACGCATGCACACACACACACACACACACACACACACACACACACACACACACACCTACAGCTGTGCTCCTGAGAGTGCAAATGAGGTAAGAGGTCTCAACTCTGCTGAGACGATCATGCCGGCTGTGTGTGTGCGCGTGTGCGTCTGTGTGTGTGTGTGTGTTTGTCTGTGTCTGTGTTGGTGTGTGCCTGTATTTTGTATTTGAGTGCCCCCTAGTGGACAAAGACAGTAGTTCACGTGAAGTCAGTATACATCAGTCTACATGTATTCCCCTTCATTAGTGAAAGTCAAGATTCACCTGAGAGCAATTAATCAATTCTGGACACATTTACAAAAAACGTCTCACAGGATGCAGTTGACAGTTGTGCAGAATCATTTGCATAAATGTGCCAAGGCATTTGCAGTTTATTAAAAAGAGCGAGAAATTCCTTTTATGATGTGCACAAGCAATTAGATGAAGTGGAGGTTGAACAAGTTTCAATTCCGATCTGAGAAATGCACCAAAGCAGGCGAGACGTACTGTGATTCCCGATGTTAAATTGAAAACAAGACAGCTGTTGAAAGCATGCAGGGAACATTGGCTGAGGGTTGAGGGTATACATACTGGTGTGTGTGTGTGTTACCTCCACTGCTGTGTGTGTTTGTTTACTGCCGTCTGATGGTGAGTCACAGCAACACCAATTGAGCACAATTCTCAGGTGTGTTTGAGCTTCACAGAAAATAGCAGCACATGCCATGACCTCCATTAAATGTGTTTATGTGTTTAGGTGGATTACACAGGTGTCTGAACACATACACATACACACACACGCCTTATATAGAGGTGAATGAGTCATTAAAAGAAAACAAGCTGAGATCCAGTAACCGTTGGAGCTAAAAGTAAAAGGTTGAGATGCATCCAAAAAGTTCAGTTTGTGGTTTTTCCCTTTTTCAAAAATGCAACATTATATTTATTATCTGTCCTTTTGTCTCTGCTCTCCTCTCCTAGCACACCACTGTTCTGCCCTTCATCATCATCGAGATGCGGACCACCCACCATCGGTACCCCAGCAGGTCGTGGGGTCTGGCAGCAGTGTGCTGCTTTGGCGTGGGATACATCCTCTGGTATTGAATGTTTCTTATTTCCAACACTCAATAAACACCACACACACTGTTCATCCAGATCATGGTTAAGTAAGTAGCAAAGTGGCAAGTACATTTAGTAATATAGGATAATTAACATGTAGATTAGTGTTCTTTAGACTAATTTATTTGTTGGTATTTTATCTACATTAAAGCCGCTACAAGGAACTTTTACCTGGATATGCAAAAGTCTGTCGTTTCTGCTGATGTCTGTGCGTGACCTACAACAGCAAATGAGACCATCGGTGTGAAGATGAGCTATTTCTATATAGTGTATATCCATACCTTTAGGAAACTGGGATCCCCGATAGGAGCGGGCGCAAAGTTTTCCCGTCTTGTTGTTTCATTCATCCCCAAAACAAACACATGCTTGAGCCAGGTAAGCGTCTTTACGACAACATGCGCTAAAGCTCATGGGAAATGTAGGCTTCATTCCGGCAAAACACTACCGCTTTTGTCCACAGGTTCGCCAAAATCAACTCAAAATGAAAGTTCCTTGTAGGGGCTTTAAGTTCTACAGTACTTTGTTTAGTTCAGGAGGAGCAGAGGTGCTAAAACCAAAGCTGAGGTCTGTTTACTTACCTTATATTTTAGTTGGATGTGATTTTGGTTGATTTTTTTGCGTTAGGTTCAGTTCAGGTTTATTTACTCAGAGGTCCATTTTATCTTTGCGAGGCTAGTTTAGGCTTTATCTAGTTGGAGTCTGGTTTAAATTAGACTGGTGTGGTAGTGTATAACATAATTTCAGCCTGGGTGTTTGACTGAGTATAATCCTTAAAAAATGATTTCATCTTTACCACTGACTGATGTCACATAAACCATGTCTAAAATGTACTCTGAATGCATGTCAACTTTCTGTGTCCCCACCTGCCCAGGACATGTTGGGTGCACCAGGTGACAGGGGTGTGGGTGTACCCGGTGCTGGAGCGCATCACTCCGCTGGCTCGAGTCGTCTTCTTCAGCGCGATGACCGCGGTGATTTGTGTTTTCTACACCCTCGGGGAAATCCTCAACAGCTACATCTGGGACCAGCCACACACAGGTACACAATGCAACGCAACCAAAATGGTTATAATACACACATGGCATTCAGACAATTAACTGTTAAATACACAAGTAGTCTAGCGGGGAGGCTTACACAATAATTGCAGATATTTTTTAACTTCGATAACTTATTCCTCCAGTTTAGAGCTCCACATTTTGCCCCTTCAACTCACATATGCACAGGGCTAAATCAAACTGTCATTAAAAAGCTGCTGAATCCTTATATTGTAACAAAAATAAATACAAAGCACAGTGTAAAAATGGTTCTCTTGATGTTCATAGCAGGTAGTTTGACAGAAAACAAAATTTTAAGTAAAATTAATTACAAGTAAAGATTCAGTAGCACGCTTGGGCCGATTTGTAAGAGCAGAATAGGTTCTGGTAAAGCGAGTTCAGATACTAGACAAAGTGAGAGGAAATGTGAAACTTGATTTGAGTGAGAAATAGATAATCCTCTCTTTATTCCTCACATGTAGAAACAGGCTTGTAAAATCACACTTGGCCAGAAATACTCAGGATACCCAGAGGCTCTCTGCACTCTTGGACTGTGTACTTCAGCAGAGACACACACTCAGCTGTGTGCTGAATTCACCAGAAAGCTGCTTTAAAAGTAACTAAATCCCCACACCAATTTTTTTTAAGTTGAAAACCAATATATTTATTTAGTTGTGTTGTTGATTGATGCTGGTCCAGAGATTGACATTGGAGTGCAAAGTATGTCAACTCCACAAATTATGTAATAGACCCTTTCAGGGCCGACATCACACTCACATCAGTTTGTTAGCGAGAGGCAAAACACGACTCTCCACCACAGGGCTGTAGGCTACATAGGAATCTTAAAATGTCATCTTGTTGTGTTATTGGGAGCCAGAATAGAAGGAGTCATGGCTCAAAACTTAAATTTTATCACATACCAGCTGCCACTGTGTTAAGTGTTATCATGTCCACCTCATCAGAAATTGGGGAATTGTATTCAGATTAAACCGTTCATGTGTCATCCTCGTTTGTAAGATTGATAGCGCTCCGAATTTACGAACGGTCCAGTTTGTGCCAGAGTGCGCTCCGACGCTTGGCATAAGTATTTCTGAATGCACCGCTCTCATCATCTTCCTGCATTGTCTAAAATAAGACAACAGAAGGCGCTAGCTAGTGTTTGTGGAGAATTGTTTTGCCTCCAGCTGAGCCCTGCCACCAAGAAAACATCATACTGTTTACTTACAGTAACAGGGTCTAAAAAAAAATCCACAGTGACTGCCCTCTACAGGTTGAAAGGCAGTTGAATTTTGTTATTGGCTGATCTGGGACCAGTTGGTCAGCTTTCATTACCAACTACCCTCCTCCATCTTTTCCCTGTTCCCACACCCTCTGTAAATTCAATGTTTCCAACTGTGAAGACTGTGGCCAGCAGTGGTCAATCAGTCACTCAGTCAGTCAGTCGAAAAATATCTTCAATCAATAGCACAGGCATTTTATTTGCTTCAATCATTGAACCCTACCAGCATATATTTGGGAGGGATGTCTGTGTGAGATGAGAGAAATAGAGAGACAGTTACTACGGTTGTTTTATGGCACAGAATTACAGCAGCCAGCATACTGACACTACACCACTCTTTATCCTCTTAAAACAATATGCACCACCAACCAATAAGACTTTATGATCGCTTTAGAGGTCCCGTTTTCTTTTTCTTTTTTTCTTTCCATCTCTCTTGTTTACCGGGCTAGTAAATCTCAATGAATTACAGTCTTCTTTGATGTTCATTGTTTCAATAAAATGAACTGAATGATTGCATTGTGAAGAATGTAACCGCGCTAACGATGTGTGTAGCATATGTCCATATTGATGGGGGAGGAGGCTGTGGATCTGGAGGTGGCGTGATAGAGTGACTAGGCGTGCCTTAGCCCCCCTCCCAGCCCCGCCCATTTTCACGTACCAGGGAGGAGGCTTTTCAGCCAAAAGTCTGGGATTTAGTTACTCTTTAAAAACATGCTTCAGAGTGTCTGAGGTCACATTCTGACTTACAGATTGACAAAAGCTTGAATCTCGCTCAAAAGTTCCGTCGTTAATAAACTTTACTCAGACTTGTTGGTCAGTCAGAAAAGTGTTAGAAAGCAGAAACAGACGAAGCATCTGCCGACCAGCCGCCTCCCTCTTTCCTAGTCTCTCTCTCACTCACACACACACTCACACAGACAGACACACACTCGCGCTCTCCCCCATCCATCTGCTCAGCAGGTCGGCAGGTAGCACTCCACCCACACCAGAGAGAGAAAATCTGTGTCTGTGTGTGACTTTCTAGACGAGAAGCCTGCAGCTTTAGTCTCTAGTTTTACTCTCATTTAAAATACCTCCCACACACACACACACACACACACACACACACACACACACACACACACACACACACACACACCCCTCTACAGTCTGCTGACTTCACAAAGTTCACTCTCCTTTCTCCCCTCTTTGTCTCTTTCTCCCAGAAAAGGTCAAAGGTGAGTGATCTTCTCTTGACTGTGCGGGCATCGAAGTCAGCCTCGGTCGGACAGCAGAGGACGAGTCATGCCCCGCCCACCCAGGACAGCACAAGAACAGAAAACAAGCGACCTCACCAAAAGTGGAAAAGACCATCTACCATTGAACTGTACTCAATAACAATAACATAGGAGATCATCAGTTAACTGTAAATATAGAGAAAAAGGTGACGAATGAAAGCGAGTCAAAACTCATCTACTGTTTTTTCAATTTATTTTATTTATTTTTTTTCATTTTTTCAGTGGCAGAAACTAAGCAACCGTGTTGCATCTGGCTTTGTTATTTGGCGGACAATGGACTAAACGCACAAACATACATTTACACAAAAACATAGGACTTAAACATTGACATACTGCACACACACACACACACAAGCATAAACACACACACATTAACAATATTTGTAATTTGCTTTTCTGGTATGAACTACTTATCAAAGTGAATGGATTCTTTCATCAGCTACTAGGAAACTACTGAACATCATAATGTGTTGAACATCATTATTATTCATCTTATGAGTCACACTACATGTACGGAGGCAACTAGATGTTGGTACAAAATCAATAAAGCTTGAGTGGCAAATATTTCCTGTCGGTCAGTCCAGTTTGGATCCCTTTTTAAATTGCAACGAGTCTCCGTGGAGTTTTAATTGGATGTGACTGATAAAGAGTCTCAGGTAAGATGAGCAAACACACTGCATCTTCATGAGTCTGACACATATTACGAGACGTCGCTGCTGCCTCATTTATTTTGACGAAACAAGTGTTAACAAGTGATTCTCAGCATTAGAAGGAAATGATTCAACTTCTGTGTGACTGTTATCTGACTCTATAAGTTTAAGTGAGACAGGTGAAAAAATAAAGACACACAGAGAATGTCCTCATCACGAGTGTAACATCTTGGGATTAGGATGGTTAGATCAGTGTGTGACCTCGGCACCCAAAAAAGGTACACTGACACTTCATGTTTTCTCCTGTTTTTCATTATTCTTTCATTTATATTCGTAACCACTTATCCTGTCAGGGGTCGCGGGGGGGCGGGAGCCTATCCCAGCTGACATCACAGGGCTGACGCATAGAGACAAACAACCATTCACACTCACATTCACACCTACAGACAATTTAGAGTCACTAATGAACCTGCATGTCTTTGGACTGTGGGAGGAAGCTGGAGTACAACATGCAAACTGCACAGAAGGGCAACAATGCTAATCATGGACCATCGTGCTGCCTGTTTTCATCAGTTGAAGTAAAAGATCTAAGACTTTTTTGAGACACACAAAAGGCTTATTTTTCTCAGATTTTGTGCACAAATTGAGTCGTTATTTTATGAACACACCATTGCCAAAATACTCCCTCCACCTGACAGGTGTGGCATATCAAGATGCTGATAATTGTGACCAGCCCAGGGCACACCTGTGTCATAATCATGCTAATCATGCTGCATGATAATCATTCTTTTAACTGTGTAGGAGATTTTACTGAAGCTTAACCAGGTACTTTTAGTTGCATAAATGCAAGATCTTTACCACACAGGTGGAAAACAACCTCATTTAGCTTCTGGATGGGATGACTTGTTGATGGACTGTGCTGTAGGCAGACAGATGGACAAGAATACATACAGACGGGTCAACAGTGAAGAGACTGAAATGCAGTTTGACCGAGAAAATAAAGTGACAACTGACAGAAACAGATAGTTTGAGATGCTGTTGAGATCACCGTCTGTTTAAAAGATATTCTGTGTCACTGCAACATGATCTTATCCCTACTCATTATATTTTGACACTTGGGCAGAATTCCCTGGTGTCGGGCTTTTACGTGTTGATCTTGACACATGGGGTTGGCATTCTCTACTCGACAGACTAGACTGATAAAATAACCAAATAACTCAACGCTGACTTTTAGTTTTACATTAACACTGGCCTGCTGGCTCAAAATGATGAGCTTGTTGTCACCACCAGCCCTAATCAGACTTTCTCACTCTTTTACGACATCTGTTGCTTTGACTGTCTAAAGCCCTGTGTTCACGTAGCATTTTTTTTCCTGATCGTCATCTTTTGTCAGTTGTTCCAGATGAGGAGAGAGCATAGGTGCTACCTAGAGAGATAGAGTCACGTCCATTGTCTCTTCTCAGAGTGCTTCAACTTCCCTGAGCTTCTTAGGCAAGCTCAGGGATTTAATGTTGCCAGAGCCCACAGGAACAATGCTCCACGATCCTTTTCTTTTATCCGAGTGAGGACTGATATATATGCCGTCCTGGTTAAAAGTAATAGATGCTTGATGATCCACTCATTACTAAAAGTGTATGTCATATAAAAACTAATGCAATGGTCAAAGTCGTCATATAGAATATTTAAGGTGTGCTGATGGAACGTCATCAACTCATGCATTAATTCACTGATTCATTCAAGTTAACATTCCACCTTAAATTGGATACTAAAGAGCGAGTTTTTTTTTTTTTTTTTTACATCAAACTCGCATTGAAGAAGAAATTCTGTACTCCTAATTTTCTTTAAAAACAAAGTTTCGAGTTAAGAACCACATCTTATCTTTATTCCCAATGTAATGTTTAATCCAGTTCAACTTGAAAATTATATAGAAGAATGAAAATCAAGCACATCCTATATGCATGTCGCCCCACTGCAACTTGATAAATTGGTTAATCGCCATTTGAATAAATGACTTTTTAGCTTGGTTAGCTCTGATGTTAGGATATCCATATTTGTGTTTAGAAGGGATGCACTGAGAAAGCAGCATTTTTGACACCCTGTGAGTGAGACCACGCTGGTCACTGAATACTTTCCATAAACTGGTGACCGAGGGTATTCTCCAGAGTGCTGGCGAGTGAGTGTGTGTGTGTTTCAGTGGAAAGCTGACAATCACAACATGAGACTGATGGCCTCAGATTCATCACTGGATGGATTTCACACACTCAAACACTTACATGGTGGCTGGGTCACAGCAGTGAGCGCGGAGAGAAATGTCTTTTAAAATTTAGCCAAATCCTCCTAACTGCTTTCCCAGCTCTCTGTCGCCATGGAAACCCAAACTTCAAACGCAATTAAGCACATGAAATGAACAGCACTCACACATTCACCGCTCTCTCCAGTGGTACCCTGTTAGCTGGCGTTCTCTGCCTAAATAAAGCGGAGCAGATAAACACGCAGACCCGTGCTGTCTAGGTATGAAGGATCAAGTCTGTCTGAACTAAACAGAAGCTGATTAAAGACAAAGACAACTGCAAAGAGACAAAAGAAGAAGAAGAATGCAGTGGGTTTCTCAGGGTAGAAAAGATGTGAAAAGAGAAAGAGGCAATGAGGAAGTAAAACCAAGCACAAACAGAAAGCAAGGCTCTTCTGAGCTTGTTATTCCTCCCCCTCAGTCCTGAACAGAAGGGTGGAGCAAGACTAAGACCATTTCCTTTTCTTCAGACTGTAAAGGTTAAAAGAGCGAAACCACAAAACACGTCTACACTTTCTGTCAACACAAACCAAACTCCCCCCGTCTGTTGTAGGGGATTATTAATAAAAAATTAACTGTATTTTCTCTGGCAGTGTTGTTCTTTCACCTTTACACAATATGACATCTCATATTACACTGCTTTCCTTTTTTTGCCCTGTGTGTGTGTGTGTGTGTGTGTGTGTGTGTGTGTGTGTGTGTGTGTGTGTGTGTGTGTGTGTGTGTGTGTGTAAATGTGTGTGTGTGACTCCTCTAACTGTCAGTTTGGAAAGGAGAGTTTGACACAACACTGTTCATTAGCAGTTAACAGCTAACTCTGCACTGCTGTGTGTGTGTGTATGTGTGTGTGTGTCGTCTCTTCATTAACACGTCAACTCCTCCACTCTGAGGTGACACATTAAAACATTCTGGAATATTCTGCTCTGCATTAATTAGCATAGATTTACATGCTAACGAGCAGAGAGGAGCTGGACCCCGGCACGTGTTCCATTTTGAATAAAACCACATTTCTGATTTGTGGTGTATCTGCGATTAAACCGTCGGTAGAAAATACGGAGGGAAATATGTTTATGTGAAATGTATGCATGTGTATTTATGGTAAAGCTGTTTCACATGACAGATTCATGGGTGATTTTTTTGCATGGGTGAGATAGATTGAACTTTATTAATCCCCAAAGAGGAAACTGGTTTGCCACTGTAGACTGAGACACAGACGCAATATACACAATACACCTTTTACACAATAGATAAACACGAGAAAGAGTCATTAAAGGTAAGCACATATTTCGATTGCAACAACAATAACAGGGTCAACAAAAGAGTGATAATTGCGCATGCACTTCACACATCTGTATCAAAGAGGAAGGTGAAAAAGGAAGCATACAATGTGTTGAAGGAAGGAACTGATATGGTGAAACATTAAAGGAAGAAGGGGCAATTAAAAGAACAAAAGAAGGTAAAATGACTGCCACTGAACCATTATTGTAAGAAAGTAAAAATGAAAAAGGGAAGGAAATGAGGTGAAAGAATGAAGGAAGGAGGCGGGAAGCAAAGAGGGTGAAAGGGGAAGTATAAAAACAAAGTAAGAAACATGAAGAGCTAAAAGTGGACAGAGGGAAGGAAAGGGTGAGAAATGAAGAGATGAGGAAGGAAGGAAATGAGATTGAACAAGGGTAAGATAGCAAAAGAGAAAAACGAGATGAGCTGCTGAAAGATGGAAGGAGAAAAGGAGGTAGAAACAAGGACAAAAGGGAATTAAGGAATCAGTTGAATAACAGGTGCAAAATCTCAAGAGCTGCAACCACATCTGGGCATGCGTCAACATGTTCGTACATTCACACACACAGAACCTGACAAACACTTATCACGCGTCCAACGCATGAATGATGCCAACTGGTTCATGAGTTATGAAAGGGAAAATGGCAAAATTGTGGTGTGTGTGGCTGTCTTTATTTTAAGCACAGTCATCTAAAGTGAGAGTCAGGAGTCATGCCTGACACACCAAGCCAACGGTCGGCTGCTGATCAATGTCAGGCCGTCTGTGAGCATCTGTCACCCTAGTTTTTGAGGTGTGTCCCGCACTGTTGGCACTAGTCAGCCGTTATCACCTTTTTTTGCCCGATTCAGCGAGTTGAATCGGCATCCGAGATGGTCCATCAGTACATAAAATCACTTTGATTGGCAGTTCAGCTCAGCGCACAGGAAGATAAGCAGAAGTGAGGAAAGTAAACAAAGAGCTAAAGTCAGGAGGGAGTGAGACCAGTACAAAGTTGCGACATGAGGCAAGATGTTGGTGAAGATTCTCAGTCATCCAGGTCATGGTAAGCACAAGTGCTATATTGTAGGCAACTGGACTTGCTTGAGTTTCTTGAAGACGTTTCACCTCTCATCCAAAAGGCTTCTTGAGTTCTAAGAGACTGGTGAAGTGTCCCTTTGGAGTGCCTATGATATAGCATTTAGGATTACGTAAGATAAGATTATTTCTCTAAAGCCATTGAGCTCTTCCCAGACAACATTGGCATGTGGGGCTCATGTGGGTAGTAAATGGACTCTATATGGGATTATCCATGGGTTCGATAATGGTCCCATGCCAATTGACCACATGGATGGGTTTACCCAAGTGGACTATACATGGGTTATGCTAGGGCTACCTGGGTACCAAGTGGGTTTGGGCCCAACATGGAGATCTTGGCCCACTTGGGTAAAATCAACCATGTGGGCATTCAGCATCGGGCTATTGTAGAACCTGTGGACAATCCCATGTGGGACCCAACCCAACCCCAACATTCTGTGATGATTTGTGTTGTCGCTCACGGGCACTTGATTGTGTTGTTCATGTGCTAACTGGCTAACTAGCGTCAGGATGATCTTACGGTTTCCCTGATTGGAAGACGATTACAGACGACCACCATCTGCTCGTGTGGAGAGTTATTTCCTCACATGGAGGCGCAGAACGTATGTGCTAGTTGGCCGTTGGCTGTAGTCTTTGCGGTGTGTTCATGAGCAACTTTTTGGCTGAGACACGGTGATGTCAGGCGATGCAGCTGGGGGCATCCATCTTCCTAACTAGCTCTCCGAAGTCGTTTCAGTGAGTCTGGGCCTTCAGGAAAAACTTTGCCTGGCAAAGGGTGGGGAACTTTTGTGGACCATTGACCAACAGAAAGACCTGTGGAGCTTCGGTCCACGGCTAAAAACAAACGGATACAATAAGTCACTGAAAAAGGAAATGAGGAAGAAAAATGTAAAAGGATTAAAAGGTGTTAGAATAGGAGAGAAACACAGGGGGGAGGAAGAGGCAGGAAGGAAGGAAGGAAGGAAGGAAGGAAGCACAAAGGGAAGCTGTAAAAGAAAAAAGCAATAAGGAGGAAGGAAAGGAGAGAAATTAAAGAAGGAAGGAAGGAAGGAAATAAGCAGGAAGGAAGTGGGGGAGGAAGGAAGTTGTCAGCCACTAAAAGAAGGAAGGAAGTGTAGAAACATGCTAACATGCTAAAAAGAGTCTTTCACATGGTGTGAGCAAAAAACAGCAGGACACCTGAAATACACACACACAGACACACACGGACAGATCACAGATGTACTCGCCCACACACTCACTCAGCACACTTTCTCCGACACTCAGCACACGCACACACACACACTCTGGCAAGCATTTACACTCACAGTTTTTTTGAACTCCTCCCAGCTGCAGACACTGTGAACACACACACACTCCAGCATGCCACAATATATGTGTGTGTGTGTCTGGGAGGAAGTGAAACGACAGAAAAAGTCTGTATTGTGTCAGCATGTGTGTGTGCCTGTGTTATACGAGCAGCTGTGAAGGTCACTCCTGTTGCGCTGTTAGACACACGCACACACTTCCTCGCTGTTTCTCACACTTTGTGTCTGTCTCATTCTCAGACAAATAGGCGAACACAGGAAGTGGTGTGTTTTACATTTACGGTTTAAGAACAAATAGAACTGTGTGAACTGTGTGAACAATAAAGGTCAACGTGGCCGAGGAGCCAAAAACAGTCACCTACAGACACTGCTACAAGAAACTGAATTAAATTTTGCTTTCTCTTTGCTGAATATTTTGGACTTCACTTGTTTGTTTGTTTTGTTTTTGTTGTTGCAGTATCACAAGCTTATCTGCTAGTGGTTAAATTTTCACAAAAAGACAGAGTTGTAGTTCATGAAAAGCTGATATTTTGGAGGTTTATCACTAAAAAGTGAGTTTCATTTCTCCTGTGTAGATGTTCAACACTTTCCCTTAAGGTGAAGTTAGTTGGTCTACTGCTCCCCCTGCTGGTAGATTGATTGTAAAGCAACTAATGATCAAAGAAGTCTGCATGGAACACCCGGAAATGTCTTTATAATGTCATTTATTAAATTACAAAAATAAAAAACATTAAAAAAAAGCAACATAAAAGCTGAATCTGCAACTGATTTGTCCGGGAAATTCAGTCAGTCCTTCCTTGTTTTTGGTTTCGGGGCTGAAACAGACAGAAAGTATGAAACTGTTAGAGAAATATAATAATGCCAAAGAAAAAGAAAGAAAACAAATTACCGTAAGGAAAAGTTATAAAGGAAAAGGGAAGAGTAAGTAACGAAAAGAAAATAGGTGAAAGGATGATGGAGGAGTAGAAAAGATAAAAGGAGAGGTGTAGTTAAAGGAGAGTGATGAGAAGATGAGAGAATAGATCACAAAGGGGATACAAAAATGAGAAAATGGAGGAAGAGAAAATATAAAATGAAGAGAGATGGGAAATGAGGAGGTGAAAGAGGGGAAAAGAAAGGAGAAGGAGAGAAAAGGAAGAAAAGAAGTAGTTTCTCATCACCATTTGGATTCTCCTGTTTGTAAAAAGTCTTCAGCATCTCTACAGCTTCTTCTGCTCTGTGACCTGAAACACACTGAACATACACACACACACACACAAGATGCACAGTCATACACACTATACGGCCAAAATTATGTGGACACCCGTATGCGATAACTTAGAATGTTGTTCCAAATCAATGGGCATTAATCTGCTGCTGTAACAGCCTCCACTTAACATCTACACACAAGCACAGTGTGCTTTAGAAGGAAAAGACACACACAAATAAAATATGGATGTGGCAGGTGGACGAACATAAAAAGACATCAGGGACGAGCACAGACCTTGAACGTGGTCCCAGTCTGAGGTAACTCTGCAGAGGAAACATCCAGGACCGAGCCGCAGCCTCCGAACCGCTCGTTCCTGCAGCCGTACACGACAAAAGGGATATCTGACAGATGGTAAAGAAACAACAACTGTCCTCTCTCTCACACACACACACACACACACACACACACACACACACACACACACACACACACACAAAGGTAGGTAGAAGGATACTGAGCAGGCGCAGGGCTGCAGCACACATGATGCAGGGCTCCACAGTGACGTACAGGGCTGTTTGCTCGCACACGCTGCTCACATCAAGGTTGCTGTGGCGACACCAGTCCAGGAGCTGGTCCAGGGCCACCATCTCAGCATGACGAGTGGCCTAACACACACACACACACACACACACACACACACAAGGTTTTAAGCGTATTTGCTCTATAAAATGTCTGTTTATGAATACTGATTAGTGGAACTTTAAATCCCATTTAGTGATCAGGTAAACAATGCAAGACATTTGATACCCTCCCTGTGCCCTTTAATGTAAAGCTCATTAAGTTTACATGTAACTAAATGTGCTGTGTATATTAATAAAATTGACTTGCCCCAATATGAAGTTACTGTGGTGGATTGGAGACTGTACAAGCTTATACATGACTGACATGACGAGAAAACCAACAAACAACAGAAATTTAATTTCCAGCTACGTTAAGTAAACTTAAAGATTTCTACATCCGGCTAATTGTCAAGTTTTCTCAGCCATAAAAATAGGACAAAAGTCAGAGTTTGTTCAGTCAAAGGCAGCACATTCTTCATTTTCCTACATTTTTGGTCTCGTTGACTTCATTCCTTCCCTTGCCCACGACTTCATCGTTGTACACCATCAGGCATCCAACCGGCACCTCTCCGTTCTCCAGAGCATCTTTGGCCTGCAGCAACACATTTACACCAGGTCAACACACGGCAACTACACACAGACTTTCAGGCAGTATTGAGAAGAAAGAAACCACACAGAAGAAACTCATGGAGGCATACAGCACACATCTTTATGTAGATTAGGGCTCTGACTACCTATTAGTTTCATTATCATATTATTTATTTATTGTTTATATTTGCTTGTTTATTTTTTTGCTCCTAAAATGTATTGTTTGTCCTTTTTTGTTTATTCATACATTATTTTTGCACTGTAATACTTCTACTACTAGTAGTAATAATAATAAAGCTTGAACTGGCAAATGTTTGGCACATTTTATTGTCAGTCATGTAAAATGATAATTTCTGAATATATTTGGGACTCATTTCAAGACTTGCTGAATTTAAGGAAAGCTAGAGGTTCAACATTATAACACAATCGATAGTGAAAACATACAGCAGCACTCCTGAAAAACACATAGCTATAATTAATGAGTGGCTGAGCACTTTTTTTTTAAGTGGTAAGGCATTTCTGTCATTAAAATAATTCAAAACGTGAATTTTGGCAGTTATTCAAAACCGGCATATCATAAAAATAATCATAAAACAAAACTCAGGTGACGACTTCGTCAAAGTAACTTGGCTGAGATGTGAACTGAATAACAGTCATTTCTGACTCACCATGTCAAAAGCGCTGCACATCCACTTCTCAATTTCCTCATCACTCGGGTTAAAAGTCTCCGCTTTACCAGCCTCCTCTGTTCCCATGGCGAATGCAAATGTTTAGCTTAACGTAACAAACGTCATACTATTCGCATATGACGAGGGTTTGTAGCTTATTTCTCCGTTTTTAGTTACAATTTCGTCCGCTGTAGTCTTCACGTCACTCACCCACACCGGTGAGGGGGAAGATAATATTGGACGGACCAGTTCCAGACATGACCAGTCGAGCTCCTCACAGCACCGCGGAGCCCCGCGTTCATGCTGACGCGTTCCATGTAAACCGGAAATTAAGGGATTTTCATAGAAAATAAAAGCTTCTCTTCTGTTAGTATTTTTTCAGGCATGTTAACGTCTCTAGGTTTCCGGCTTTGGCCGACTCAAGCTGATTACATTTCATTGTGGAATCCTGCTTTGTATAATGACTATAATAAAACCTTGAATCCTTGAAAATACATAGCTTTATCCACAGTAAAGTAAGTCATTGCGCTCCTGTTCTGAAAAGGATGTAAAACAAGGGCCTTAAAAAACTATGTGCAAGTTTAAGGTCCCCCAATGTCCTCAACATTTCCGTTACATTCTCTAATGTTTTTCTACATCTGTACCAAAGACCTTGAAATTCTCTTTTGAATAGCCTGAGAAATGTACGTCACCAATTTGGTTATTCAAAGCTAAACTCAATATGGTAGAAAGATGTTCTTCACATTGTCGAAATGCATTTATTACCTTTTTATATACAAAACCAATTCCAAAAAGTTGGGACACTGTGTAAAATGTAAATAAAAACAGAACGCAATGACTCACAGATCCTTTTGACATATATTTAATTGAATACAGTCCAAAACAAGATATTTAAGGCTCAAACTGATAAATTTTATCACTTTATGCATATATACACTCATTCTGAATTTGATGCCTGTAACAGGTTCCAAAAAAGTTGCGACAGGAGCATTTTTACCAATGTAATACGTCACCTTTTCTTTTAACAACACTCAGTAAGTGATTGGGAACTGAGGACATGGAAAATGAAATTCTTTCCCAGTCTTGCTCGATATACAACTACAGTTGCTCAACAGTCAGGGGTCTCCATTGTCATATGTTACGCTTCATAATGTGCCACACATGTTCAATGGGAGTCAGGTCTGGAATGCAGGTAGGCCAGTCTAGTGCCTGCGCTCTTTTACTACGAAGCCACACTGTTGTACCACGGGCAGAATGTGGCTCAATGTCTTGCTGAAATAAACAGGGACGTCCCTGAGAAAGACGTCATCTGGATGGCAGCATATGTTGCTCCAGAACCTGTGTGCTCCTTTTAGCTTTCATGGTGCCTTCACAGATGTGCTGTTACCCATAATGCCATGGGCACCAACACACCTCCAAACACTCACAGACGCTGTGTGATGGTCCTCTTTCTCTTTATCCCAGAGGACACGACATTCATGATTTCCAAAAACAATTGTAAAATGGAAAATGTGGACTCTTCAGACCACAGCACACTTTTCCACTTTGTGTCAGTCTATCTCAGATGAGCTCAGGCTCAGAGGAGTGAGTCTTAACTTGAATTTGTAGATGCAGTGATGAACTGTGTTTACTGACAGTGGTTTCAAAGTGTTCCTGAGTCCATGAAGTCATATTCTTGATACAGTCATGTTGGCTTTTAATGCAGTGCAGCCTGAGGGGTCAAAGGTCACAGGCATTCAATGTTGGTTCTCGGCCTTCCCCCTTACGTGCAGACATTTATCTGGATTCTCTAGATCTTTTGATGATATTATGGATTGTAGATGGTGAAATCTCTTTATTCTTCTCAACTCTGCATTGAGAAAGGTTGTGTAGTATATGATTTTGTCACGTTGATGCTCAGAGACTGTAAAAGTGCTCAGTTAGGGGCCCTGATCAAGATTATATTGCAGCCTAGGTCAAGGACTGATAAGACAGGCTAAAGGGTTGGATTCCTTCTAGATTTCTCTGTCACCTGTTTCATGTTGTTTCAAGTTGTTTCAAAGTTCATCAAAACAACCAACCTATATAAGCAGAATGTTTGAAGCTGTAATTTAGAGTAGTTCATATTGGCTTCGGACTCTCTCACAGGCAAAATCCTGGGTGCCTGATTTGATGCTGTACTTCTTGTAATAAACCTTTCTATATACAAGCAAGACGGTGTCAACGAAGTCTCCTTCATCATCTTCACATCATCGCTACCTCATATACAACAGTTGTTCCTACACTGATGAACTGTTTGCCCACACAGCTTCTCACAAAGGGTTATTTCTTGCTTGTGAATGGAATTTAAGATGCCCTTAGCATACACAATCATGATACTTTGCACATTTCAGGTTTTTTTTATAATGTCAAATATTAATATAAGGATGGGTCCAAAAAGAAGACAGTGGGAGGCTTTGATGTGGGACCTGTCTACTCATATTATCTTTTCTGGCTGTTGTGCTTGTTCAGTTATGGTTAGATTATGACAAAAAAAAAGTCTATTATTATAACCTCATAACTATATAACACAAATATCTGGTGATTCCATTTTTAAACAGCAGTCGATCTTCAGTTTTATCCATGGTTTTATCACATGTAATAGCTGTGACACACTCAACACTCATCTCATATTTTGTTTTGAAATCAAAAACCGGAAGTCATATTGTTTACTCCGCCTACCTTGACCGGCATACTTAGGCACGTTTGACAGTTAGCATGTTAGCAGAGAGTTGCTAACTATCCGAAGTCCTCAGACAACATGTCCGTAAACTAGTTTTAGCGCAGAGCTAAAAGTACAGAGTGTTCTTGGAGTTGTAGTTTGTGAACCTCTCAGTCTCCGAGGATGTTTTCATCTGTCTGGAATTTTGTTAAACGCCACAAAAGGAAATTTATTTTCACCGGAGCTTTAGTTGGAGGTAACTGGTGTTCATGTTAGCTTCAGAGCTAGCTAGTAACTTCAGCAGCACGCCTGGCTGCACTGAAAAAGCCTCTTGTATTACATTTTTATTACTAACAGGTTGACTTCATGCTTTTAAAAACATGTTACAAAAGCTTTTAAGAATCGAGCAGTGTGTATTTGCAGTTCGACATATTTATTATTCTCTATCTAGCAGCATCATTGCAAACATAAAGGTGCTGTTCCCAAACAGCCAGCCAGGTGTAACGTTACTTTAATGGAGAATAACTGCGGTGAGAGCAGACGACAAAAGTTGCACACCGCGTTTAAATTATATCAATGAGCGTATTTCATTAGTTTTAGTTGTAAATGAGTGAGACATCCTTAAATTGCCAGAAAATATAATGAAGTCTGGTGTGACTTTACATTCATGGGAACAGCACTAATGGATGCAACATGTTAGCATGTTTACTTAATGCTAAGCTCCCTGATGACCAGTAAGCACCTGCAATCAATCTCATTTGGCTTTGTATTAACTGCAGGTTGATCAATCAGGTTGTCTTATAAGACTGTCTAATTATATTGTAATAACTTAGTGATAGTTAATGAAGTACCTGCACCTGATGCATTCAGGGACAAGTATACTTTGTATACAGTTTTGTTATATAACCATAAGGTGTTGCAAGGGAAATGATTTCTAGCTTTAACAGTGAAACACATGACAATTTACAGAAAGTTTTGCCATTTATTTATAATGTGGAAATACTTGCTTGGGTTTCATGACTAAACAAAAAAAGAGAAATATGTAAGAAGTGCTTTTTCCTTGCATGGCAATGATTAAATTTATATATACTATTAAAA
Organism: Epinephelus awoara; assembly: GCA_035609425.1. Taxonomy (NCBI): domain Eukaryota; kingdom Metazoa; phylum Chordata; class Actinopteri; order Perciformes; family Serranidae; genus Epinephelus; species Epinephelus awoara. The sequence continues at coordinate 12,716,890 of CM069305.1, forward strand.
AATAAAGGGGAGACCAGGGATGGTTGTGACATTTTTGACATTCCTGTCGGTATCTTGGAGCTGTTTGAAGCCAGTGTGTTCAAAATGTGATACCAACTAGTTACACGTGTGTGCTATTAAATGGTGTAGCTGTTATTTATGTTACACAAACAGAAAATGCATGGTTTGGCCTCAAACACAAGGAGTGAGATGTTGCAATTCACCCCATAGTCTGGATTAGTTGTAGCACAGGCCCTTGGTAAAATGTAACATTATGAAATAAGGATTATTACAAGAACTTTTGACACTGAGGGTTTTTAATTAAACACTTATATATGTTTTTGTCACAATCGAAGTGTGTGTGAGCCATGTATCCAATCTAAAATTTTGCTTTGGCTAGGTTGACTCCCTTGTAACCATGAGCTAGCTTACCTCACAGCTAACAGCTAAAATATTAGCACTTACAACTTGCGTGAAAGATATCTATAAAGACATGTAATAAACATGATTTCAGTTTGATAAATGTCACTTCCTCACATGAACAATAAGTACGAAACCAAGCATGTGCACAGTGAGTCAGGTGATTCTTAGCTTGTTTCTGGTTGGAGAAGTGTCACAACCATCCCCAGTATCCCCTATATTGTTGGCAGCATCTGTTTCAAAATATATCTGTGCTTTAGCCAGTACAAATTGCTGGTGACCCTACAAACAGTTCAGACTCCTCATGAAGTATACCTGATGTTGGTTGACAGTAATTTCCCTTCTTATTTGTTGCTGATCCCCAGGAGTGTACTTCCTGGGTAAATATGCCCAGAAGAAGATCAGGGACATCCAGGAGAGGGAGGCCACAGAGTACATCGCTCAGGCCAGACGACAGTTCCACTTTGAAAGCAACCAGAGGACCTGCAACATGACCGGTAATGATGTCACACATGTTCTCCTGAATGATAATCCCTAAGAAATGCTATTTGTTCTTTTTTTCTCAGAAATGGAAAATTAAGAGTTTGTCTTATACAACACATACATTTTTTGTACTAGACTGTGCTGTATGTGTGTTGCAGTGCTGTCCATGCTGCCTCCGCTGAGAGAAGCAATCATCAATCAGCTAAATTCAGAAAGCCTCACTGCAATGCTCAAGGCCAAGTGAGTAGATCTGCCTTTTGCTGTTAGAGCCAGTACATCAAACAATTCCTAATCCACCTACACACACAGTTCTACACATTCTCATATGTGAGTTGCGGTCTTGATGATGTATAAAACAAAATTATAATGTTGCTTTTTCTTTTTTCACATCGTCTCACAGACCAGCCAATAAACTGGAAATCTGGGAAGATTTAAAGATCATCAGTAAGTTCTGTTCTTCACATTAGTCATCACTAAACCATCCTACACACCCTTTAATATCACACAGTTTTAATAACTTGTATATCCCACGAAATACTTTCATGCTCTAAAGCAGAAGAACTGTCAATTTATTTTTGGAGCGTTTTCAACATCCAGTATTTGATCCTTAACGTGTGAAACTTTTTGTCTTGTTCAGGTTTCACCCGCACCATTGTAGCAGTGTACAGCACCTGCATGCTGGTGGTTCTGCTGAGAGTCCAGCTGAACATAATAGGAGGTTACCTGTACCTGGACAACTCCGTAGGCAAGAACACGACGGTGAGGAACACAATATTCACAAGCTTCTTTCACTCTCACAGCCTGTGAGATCGCAGTATTAATGCAGTGCAGCACTGCTGGTTTCTGAAGCATTGTTGGAGTTACCAATAGAAAACTGCTGGCATGTTTTTTGTTTATGCAAATATTTGACATCAGAGTTCTGCTGCTGGAACCAATCATTGTAGCTGTAGTCAAAGCAACAAATATTCTAGAAATATTTTAGAAAAACAGCATACCAGAAAAGAACATCTTTTTTTGAAAACAACCATTACCACACAGCAAGGCCAGGGGAAATTATTTTTGGTTTATTTATATATGTGTTTTTTCCCCTCAGACTCCTCTGGCTCCCCCAGATGTCCAGCAGCAGTACCTGTCCAGTATCCAACATCTACTGGGAGACGGTGGGATGAACATTTGCACCCACATCAAAATCTCATAAGAGCACAATATTGTTCAACCATGCTCATCCCTGTTTTCGTCAGTCTGTCAGCACAGTCTTAACATCTGTCTGTCTGTCTGTCTGTCTCCAGGTTTGACAGAGTTGATGACAGTAGTGAAGAAAGCTGTACAGAACTCACTGGGAGGGTGAGACTCTATGACTGATAATTTGCACATTATGTTTTTGGTTCATCATGAATAATGCTCATTAGACCATTTTACAGTGATGTTTCTGTGGTCTGAATCAGAAAACGTCATCATTTGTACTAAATAAGTGACTTAAAATCATTTATTTCCAGCATCTCTCTGAAGCAGAGCCTGTCTGTGCTGGAGTTGGAGCAGCAGCTGAGCTGGATCAGAGCGGAAGTGGAGGCCGGCTCTAATCGGCCGATGTCCTGGTACATGCTGGCTGATGATGAGAATGCGCTCGCCGACCAGGTAGCTACACTCAGTATGATGAGTATGATACGCAGCAGTAGTAACAGATAAGCATCTGGGTGCTTATCACATTCTTTTCTCCTCTGTGCAGGCATGTGGGTTGACAGGAAGCGATCTTGTGACCATTAGATTGTTAAATGAGACAAGAGACATGTTGGACAGGTAAACACCACACCTGTGTTTTTGTTTGTGCGCCTGACTGTAGCAGTGTGTGTTTTGTTACTGATGTGTGTGTTTGTGACTCCAGTCCGGACTTCACCACTGTCCTCAACGCCAGTTTCAATCGGGGTTTCTCTCGTCTTCTTGACAACCTGGCTGAGTTCTTCCGCCCGCCGCCCTTTGACTCCGCCCTCAGCTCTGCACCTGACAGGTCAGCTGTTTGACTGAAAATAATGCTTTTTGTTTGGTCAGAAGAACCACTACTAGTGTAATTGATTGTTGCTTTGTTTCTGTCCGTCCAGTCTGTCTGCAGTCAGTCTGCCGCTGGCGAAGATCATCCCCATCATCAACGGTCAGATCAACACCATCTGCAGCGAGACTCCCAGCCACTTTGTCCAGGTGAACCCAGGCTTCAGTCGACACTCAGCCAAATATATTTTAAAGCCAAGTACACTTTTTGTGAATGAGCAACTAGTCAGTCTGACACCAACATTTAGACAAACATATCCCAATTGCTGGCACAAACAGCCTGTGCTTATGCGGTGTGTTTGACCACTCAGATTGGCTCAATTACAAAACAAAGTCCACATGCTGTTTGCCTTTTGTTCGTCTTTTTCTTTAATGTTTAAGCGATAATCAAACAGATGTTCCACGATGATCAATATACGCAGCTCTCATCAAACTATAACTGTGAATTTGTTAATGTACAATCTGACAGTAATTGGGGATCAGTTTAATGTTTGTAAAAGAAATGACAAAATACCAGTTTCATTTGAAAGAGTTTTTTAATTTAAGTGTTTGAAAAACAGATGTTTTCCATCTGTGCTTATGGGCTGTTTATTAACACTGACTGCCTCAAACCTCTATACTTTTTTGGTAGCAACTGCCAGGTACCAAAAGCTGGCATCGAACATCTCGTCAGATCGTTATCTTCTTTACTTATTCTTTGACCAGACAGAGTTTGATGAAGATCACATTTTGTCCATTTTTAAACTGTATTTCATTAGAACAAACTTCTCTGTCAGTGTCTCTAACTTTGTGTCCGTCTCTCTCAGGACTTGCTGATGAACGACCAAGTGAAGGAGTTTGCTGCCAACGTGTATGAGACCTTCAGCACCCCACAGGAGCTGCAGAAATAATCAACCAAGCATCAGGAGAACAAGGAGGGGAAAGGGAGAGGAAGAGGGATTAAAACATAAGAGTGATTTAAGCCCTGGACTGTTCGTCCCTCCTTCCTTTCTGTGAGACACTTTTCTCCTCCAAATCCTGCAGACTTTTCACTCTGTGATGGTGAGGATTCATCGGAGAAATGTCCATGACAAAGCAGGACAGGGAGCGCCTGTGTTCCCTCTGTGAGCAGAGCCTTTATGGATTACTGTACTGGTGGAAGAAGAAGAGACTCGCACTGGGTTTGTAGTCACAGCAGAGCCTGTGGTTAACTCTAGGACCACTGCATCTTGGGAATTGGAGTCTTATTTAACCTGGTAAGGTGGTTTTATTTACCTGAAGAAATGAGAAACTCGCTAAGACTGTGAAAAAGAGGTGAAGGATCAGTCACAACTGTTTTTTTTTTTAAAACAAGATGACACTGAAACATTGTCGGTTCATTATGTTGATGTAACAGATTTTAGGATGATTTCCCCTTTTCTATCAGCAGTGGTGAGTGGCGTTCTTGTTTCCAGCTTCGGTCTGCACCTTGACTGTGCGTCAAAAGAAGTTTTTTCATAACTCAATCCAGGTGGTAGAGGGATATGTTGGACAGATTTTTTTTGTGCTAATCAGTGTTTTTTATTTATCCATTTTTCTTGTCATTGTGGAGGAAATCTGCAGCAGCCTGTGGGTAATTTAGGATATTACAACCTTTAAAAACATGATAATCGAAGAGTGAGAAAAGGATGATTAAAATGTAGTATTAGAACAGCCAGTGGCATTGATTAATACCAAATTAAAAATGAAGTCAGAGGTGTGTGACAAAAAATAGGACACACACGCTTAAAAATGTATGGAGCATTTAATGCAGCGTCTTTATCTCAATTTCCTGATGCAGTTCTATTTTTACCCACAAGGTGTAGCTGTTCTTTAGCTAATCTGAGAATCCCTCTGCATCGCCCTCCTTCGCTTTATATGTAGGGCTTCATTCCAACGATGTTTCTCCTGTTTTTAAGTCAGATAAAAGAAAGATCAATTTGCTAGTCATGATTCTGTCCTTGACGGCATTTGTATTACATCATGGTTTACATTTTAAATTACTCATAGCATCTAACACTGTAATGGCCACAATCACTTTGTATTTTTCTCATCAATGGTAAATTATGTTGTTTTGTAATGACATCTTAGTGTTTCCACTTGTTCCTTTCTGGTTTACACTTTGTATGTGTGTTACTCATGAAAAGCTGAATTGATTTTAGAGTCTCCTCTGTGGAAATTACAGAACTGTTATCCAAAGCCAAGCAATCTGGGATGCTTAAAAATTTCCCACGGGGTCCAAATTCTGCTCCTCTCGACTCTGACTCCTGGTTAGCGACTCAAATCAGGTGTGTTCTGCCAAACAGGCTCATGAGCACACCTGATTCAGTTGATCACGTGAGATGGGTAGAGCAGGGAGAGGTGGACATATGCAGCACCTTATACACTACCTATATCAACCCTTTACTTCGATTACAGACAGCTGACATCACCCAGGTAACTATAGTTGCAGTAAAAAATGCCCTTCAGACCATTACTTCGTTACCCCTATTTGAAATACTACTTAAGCTCTGATTTGCCCCACCTCAGTGCCACACAGTTGGGGTTAGCTGCATACAGAGATTATGAAAAGATGATTTATCCTCCGGCAACTGACAGCTCATTCATCTACCCATCATATGACAAAATGATTGGTCTATATGTGTCAGTCAGCCTGTGCTATATCTGTTTAGGTGATGAGTTCAGCTCTGTTGCTAGGAAGGAGAAACAACTATTAGCTCCTAAAATCTGCTGATTGGTCCTATAAGTCTGATGATAAATGAATAGAGCAAGGTAAATATTAAAGAAATCAATATGTGGAGAGAAAAGTGACCTCCTCCACCTCCTTCAAGTCTTTACCTGCGGATATTTGTTCAGAGCAGGTGTGCACGTTCAACCTGTCAGATTTGTGTTAGTCTCCCTCTCAGGAGATGATGAAACGACAGTAAGTTAGTCTAACGGACTCCTGGATAACATCATAAACCAGTCAGGTGAGAATGTAAATCTCTGTAATCAATGACATTATGCCTTTTGAAGCATAATGTCCTAAATGACAGCTAAAATGTATGTTTGTAGCAATTTATTAAAGAGATAATAAATGTAAATTGTGATTTAATATACATTTTGTGTTTCCTTCCTCTGTGCTCTGGGCTTTTAAACAATTCAAAACTTTTGTTATGTGTCAGGGTTTACTTGGAAGCTTCAAGCTAGTTATCAAACAGATTAGAGGAAATGATTGTGTCAACAGGGAGCGCCATAGTGCAGCAGGAAACAGTTTCATGTGATAAGAGCCACCTGAATGGAAAATACTGGTCTTGGAAAATTATCACTGCGTTGTCAAAGTGCCGACTCATAAGACATCATCACTTGATCAGTGATTACTGAATTTAGGAAAGAAATTTTCCAAATTGGAAATATACTCAAAGACAGTCATTGTTTTCCATCCTGGTTTTTATGGAGAAGATTAAGAGATTGATATGACATCAATTGCACTCTAAGAAAACTGACTCACTCCTTTAGTTTATTGGATCATGAAACAGACTTCCCGAAACGTGCAGTTAAAAAGGACATGTTTGGGAACGTTTACACATAGATTAATCAAACAGATTTGTCTCAGTCAAGGTCATAGAAGAGTCAAAAACAAGAACATCACCTGCTAGAAAGCTGACGTGAGCCTTGTGAGTGCTCTTGTATTTCCTTTGTTAAGGGTTTTATTTTGTGGATGAATTTGCTGATATTTACTGTGATGATGGACAAAAATGTCAGATGGGAACTCCCTATATTGAAGTTTTCCTCAAAGTTTCCGGCGTCAATGTCAGGTGTCAAACTTCGACTTTGGAATGACACTGTTAACTAAACTGCAAATTGTCTAATATTTACCAAATATCTTTCTGGAGCTCATCGCTACAGACACTATTTCCATTATTCCCAGTTGTGAGTACTCCATTTCCTTTGTGCATTGCATTGTGGGAGATTAATGCCCATCATGATACTAAATATTTTCACTTTTCCTACACACAAAACCTACTTAGAGTTTGGGATTTCCTAGCAGCTCTGTGAGCTTTGAGCTAAAGGCTAACATGCTGATGTTCAGCAGGTGTGTTTCCCATGTTCACCATTTTAGTTTAATCTGTTAAAGTGCTTATATATGCTGATTAGCACCAGACACAGTGTATAGCTGGGGCTAATAGTAATGTCATTATGTTGACCTGATGATAGCGTTAAATGAAAAATCAGGAGATCACCAAATTATTTCAATGCCTCCAAGTGAAATGTGAATGTCTGCACCACATTTCATGGTTGTCAATCCAATAGTTGTTGAGAAACTTGACTCAAAACCTCAATGTTAGCCTCATGTGTTTTTAAGTTCACCGTCACAGTCCAGACTCTTAACTTCAGCATAATGAAACTTAGTTATTTAACACCGTGTCAGCCTTTGAGGGAATTTCCTGGTGATAGTCTTGGAAACACTTTACTGTACAGGCTGACGCCTGAATGCAACACTAGTTTTGGTCTCAGTGAGGTTAATTTTAGGGAGGAGGAAGGACATTGAGGAGTATCGGGTCATCTGAAGGACACATCTTCACATACTTTGTTATGTTTCAGCTTCATTGTTCAAAGGATTGATTCATCAGACACATGAATTGTGGACCTGCAGTTAATGACCCTTCTGTCTGGTTAAACTACACTGTTTGCTTCAAATATAACAAACATATGTACTAACGATGTACTTATTTGATTATTTTCATACTCAAAGTTGCCTTAATTCTGCCCTTTAATTGTGTGTGGGGCATTCACATTCTGAATGTTTTCTGTTTGACACACACGAAAAATCCCCTTGTTTTTCTTGAAGCCAATATATTCCACATATTCCCTCTGTGACCTTGAATCAACAGGAATTGCCGGTGACAAACTGTTCTCTGTGAAACTTTTGAGAAGCCATTGGCGAAAGCTCTTATCAGGATGAAAGTGCAAACAGTGGAAAAAGCTGGCAGACAAAATATCAGCAGCCCCAAAAACAAAAAGATGTTGCACACACAAGTTCAAGGGTCATAACACCAATTGATCATCAGCTTTACTGATTTATCATATTTCAGACAAATACCTGCGACACTCAGGAATTTGAATTTGAAAAATGTATGTCAAAAACAATTCATTTAACGTGTGTGTGTGTGTGTGTGTGTGTGTGTGTGTGTGTGTGTGTGTGTGTGTGTGTGTGTGTACTTATACAGCTATCTTTGTGAGAACCATTGACCGTTTTAGGCCATGACATTGAGGACATTTTTGGAAAGTGAGGACATGTTGACCAGTTCTTGCCTTCAGACAGATGTTCAAAGGCCTGTTTGAGGGTTCAGACTTGAATTGAAGGTTCTGGTTAAGAGGAATTAGGTTAAAAGAGGGGTAGTCTACATGCTGAGGGTGTAGCTTGTGGTGCACAGGCACAGGTAAAATATTAGGGGTAGGGTTTGGGGTTAGGCATGTAGTTGTGGTGGTTAAGGGTAAGGGGCAAAGGACTTATTAATCATTATCTCAATAAGTATCCCCTCAAATGTAACAAAGTGACATTCATTTTTTTCCTGGTTGAGCGTGACTCAAAAGATGACCTCATCTTCTCTACTGACCCCCTTTGACGTTTTCCTTATAAGGAGCGAAGATGATGTGTTTTTTTCCCCCTAGTGGGTGAGTGGATGAAATGGTTAAAAGAATGAATTGCTACATTACAGTGAACTGAGGTGCTGCTGTGTGTTGTCAGAAGGAAATGTTTGACACAAAGCCCCTGCCACAGGATAAAGGACAATAAATATACCCATACCTTAATAGTCAAACAACAGTAAAAGATGTTGCACTTTGCCATGAAATAGGGAGTTAGATTAGTCAGATTACATCAGGTTATATTAGAACTGTACTATTTGATACAGTTTTAACCAAACTTTGGACAAGAAACATAATGAAAAAGTGAAAACATCAAAACAGGAACACTTTTTATGTTTGCATTTTACTATGTAATCTGTTGTTAAGGTCAGCTTTTATGTTTTATGTTTACTCTAATGCTCAACTTCATCAAAAAGTCTGAACCCCCTAAAATGTAACGTTTTGCCTTGTGGGGACCTGCTTTTGTCCCCATAATGGAGTTGAGTCCCCACAAGGGTTCTTATGTGAGTTTGTAAACAGACTTTGTGAGGACCTTTGTTGAAATAATCCATTCTACAGCCTCTTAATCTGAAATCTTAACCCTTAACCTAAACCTCATTCTAACCCTAACCCAAAAACCATGTCCTCATAAAATCCAATGCTTTACCTTGTGGGGACCTGTTTTTTGTCCCCACAAGAGAGTCGAGTCCCCACAAAGTAGCTTAGTCTCTATGTGAGTTTGTGAACAGACTTTATGAAGACCCATGTTGAAATATTCCATTATCCAGCCTCTTAATCTAAAATCTTAACCCTTAACCTAAACCTCATTCTAACCCTAATCCCAAAACCAAGTCTGAACCCCCTAACATGCAATAGTTTACCTTGTGGGGACCTGTTTTTTGTCCCCACAAGGGAGTTCAGTACCTACAATGGAGCTGAATCCTGATGTGTTTGTGAACAGACTTTGTGTGGACCCCGTCAATGCTCCAGCCTCTTAAATTAAAAGCTTAACCCTTAACCAGATCTTCATCCTAACCCTAACCCAAAAACATGTCCTAACCCCCTAAGACAGCCCCTTGCAAAACAAAATGTCCTCACTTTCCAAAGAAGTCATTACTGACGAGTGCACAGTGACACACTCTGTCTGGCAGATGGTTAAGAAATTGCCACATGATGAAAAATGCCATGTGGTCTGCAACACTGTGAGTGTGAGTGATGTGTTTGACCTCCAGTAATTTTTCCTTAGAGTTGCAACACAGAGCCGCCAGTCAGCTGCAACCTCACCACCTCATGACCTGCTCTGCTCAATCTGACAACACTCCTCTGCTGATTGTCTGATACGTGTCACCATGCCCGTCGTGCTGACGAAATAATTTTTTGCATCCCAAAATAGAAGTGGAGCCCCACATAAACAAGCTGAATCATGCAGAGAGGCAGAATGGAGGCTTTGTTCTATAAAAAAAGGCCTTTATTTGCTGAGTAACTGTGTGTGGTGAGGCAGTTTCCATCAAAGCACTGCTGGGCAGAGTTCCGTTCAACACTGCAAAAACAGGTTCAGCTCATATTAGCCTGCACCAGATGACTGCGTGTCACAGTTTGAACTTCTGTTGTAGCTTTGTTTGTTCTTGCTCCAGTGAGTTATCGTCTTTGCCCGGTTTGTGGCAGAGAGCTGGAAATCCCCCTGTTGTTGAGCTAGAAGTCTGAGCCGCTGATGTTCTTTAACCCTGTCTGGCTGCATGATGCAGATCACGTCTCAACAACTGACCCAAATTGTAGAAGTAGGAAATAAATATCAGACGGGAACAGGTACATGCTGTTTGTCAGCGAGTTTGGAAAAACATGTCATGCTGCACAGATATGTTGAAATTTTGCTGAAATTGTTATTCATCCTTATAAGCTGTTCTGATGTTCAGGAAACAGGAAATAGTTTCTTGCTGCACAGTCTTCTCAAGTTTCAAAATGTTTTCAAAAAAATAGACATGAACAAAGCAGATTCTGACAGTTAATGAAAATTGATGGTACTGTTTGGCAATATAGCGGTTTATAGTGTTTATTTCTCAGTCAAAAAGTAACCCTCAGCCCATAAAAAAGTTGGACTGCCCATTGTTTCAACTGTCCAAAACTCCAAAGCCCCATTAGTCCCTGATCACACAGAAAGCAGTTAAGCAGCTGGAGGCACCTTTCTGTAATTATTTTCAATGAGAATGAAGGTTTTTGCTAGTGTTTCTGCTTTCTAGACCCCACATCATCTCTCTTTTTGTCATCTTTTTTTCCCCCATTGTCCAATCAGTGGATTTGAGAGGCAGGCCCTCTTTGACGGTCATTTCAGTAAACAATGGAGGAAAAACTGGTGGTAGTGGTTGCTGTATACCCAGAGCTATACGGCCCAACGTTAGACAGCAGGTTGTCAAACTGCCTCGAAGTCATCCCACCTGTACGTTCACACCAACAGCGACAAGAGCGTCCAAAACGGCGGAAGTCATTCATTTTCAATGAGAGCCCGGCGACTTGGGCACTTGGGTGACCTGGTTGTCAGCCGCCCGTCTTGGGCGACCAAAGTGACTGGAGCGGTCCAGAGAGGAGTTAAAACTCATTTAACTTTATGGTAATGAGCTCTGACGTGGTTTGGCAACAACCAATCGGAATGCTGACGTGCTTCGATGAAGCGGGTCCCAGAGAACAAGCCATGTAACTTTGGTTCCTACAGCACACTTGTTCCGACAATGGGTGAATGGAGAAGTTGATTACTTGCGTTCGTGCCCATTCGGTCTGTTATAAAGTGTCATTGTTCAGTTACAGAGACCAAAATAAAAAGAATGAGGCTTGGGACTGCGTCACGGAGGTAGTTGGTTGGTCTGGTGAGTTTTATTGCAGGCTAATGTTGAGATGTAACATGCAAGTCTTCCTTGCTTGGTTTGAATGGGATGACAAACATTTTCTGATTTCATTGACCAAACATAACTTTCTGTAGGCCAACTATGAGCTTCTTGACTGGACAACAGCAAGCAGCAACTACGCTGCTTTCAAGCCAGTAGTCCGCTTTGCATCTCCTTTAAATTGACAAGCATGATTGAAAGTTCAGTGATTCACGTGAAAAGTGACTAGAGCAAATATTTTTGACAGTCATGCTTCTTGGGCGTCCTTGCCTCTTTGGAAGCTCCTGGTTTGAACATACAGTAAAATATGCCTGGAAACGGCCATCAACTGGTGGTACTCCCCATGATCCATCCTCTTTTATAGGGTCTCATGTACCCACACAGATCTCCCTGTGCCTAATAAACTGTTTACTGACAGCCTCTCACTCTCAACCAGAGCTGCAGCAGATACCCTCTGCCTGTCCATTTTAGTTACTAGCTACGAATTACTGTGGAAAAAAAGGTAGATTGATCATACAGGACAATAAACAACGATAAAAAGTTGCAGCAAGAATTTTTTTACCCTTGGCATTCAATTAAAAAAAAAAGGCAGTGCGGTGCACCAAAAACAAACACTTATTGATCCTAAATTTATCTCCAAAAATAGGCCTACACACTCCCTGCAATTGTTCACATTGCACCTTTCTGTGAACCATGGATACCTTATATTTCCACATTTTTTAGTGGCAGATGCATTGAAACTGTGTTTCTCAACAGTGCTGTGGTGAGGGTGCAGTTAGGTTTCGGCACAAATAAAAGGTCATGGTCAGGAAAAATCAGGTTTCGGCTTCAAACATCCAAGTTTGGTTGCACAGTAGCTGCTAAAAAGCAAGTCCAGGTTGGTGAAAAACACTTAGGTTTGGTGGCTGGGAAATGCCATGAAAGGTCGGTAAAACCACACAGGACCAGAGGCTTAAATAGCGCTGGGAATTGCCACAAAGGGAAGGTAAAAACACCAAGGAGGGGTGGCTTAAACGCCACTGGGGAACTAAAACTAACTGCAGGGTGTGTGTTTTTTTCAGAAAAATGGGACTTTGGAGCAAGGGGCATTTGCTTTTGTTTTAATGGACAGTTGGAGAAATGGACTTGGAAATGGGTCATTTTTTGGACGAATGGGGCTTCAGAAATTTGGGTATTGGAACAATGGCATGGCACCAGGACAGAAAGAAAGAATTCAATTTAATCCTTATTTAACTTTCACACAGGAGAGAAGTTACTAATAGATACAATCAATTGACTTAATAAATCATAGTTAGTATGTGATTTGACTCAAGATCCTATCCAAGTTAAACGTGACTGTGAAATGAGTCACATTCACTATCCCGTAACCCACATGGACCATAGTAGCTGTATCTGCATTACCACTAAATAAATTAACTCTTTATGTGTGTATGAAGATTTTTACTTTAGATCTTAAACAAATCTTCCCACCCCCTCAGGTTTTCAGCAGTTGTGATGCAGGAAGACAACAAAAGCAGCAAAGACTTATTTTCAAATTCAAAACAATACTTGTGGTTGATTTATATCTGAAACTTGTGTAGGCGGAAAGGACATTCTCATGATTCATAAATATGATTATGTAGTTCCAGTTAAATCATCAATACAGCAAATAATCACCTTATCTTGTCAAGTGCTGTGGTAAACCCGTGATTTACAGAGTTACAACATCCTTTGTAAGCAGACAAAGAACAGTAAATAACATGCTTTCACAAGATGCAAGGTGCTGGCTCAAACAAAGCACACAAGCAAGATCAGCTCCCTTTATATTGATCTCATTATGTGTCATTCATTGTGTTTCATTTTGTTTTCTGCAACTCACAGTGTCGAAATAAATGTCTTCCAACAAGTCCAACGAGCAAATATATTAATTGTGCATGCACTCTAGAATGACACGAGGAGTGTTTTCTGATCTGACGCCGCCTATAAACTGTTTCTGGCAGTATTTTTTATGTAGTGCTTTTATCCAAAGTGCTGTGCAACTGTGCCCCTCATTCACTCATTCACACACACTGATGGCAGCAAGGTACCCTGCAACGTCCTGGCCCAACCATCTTGAGGAATTTGAGGTTCAGTGTTCTGCTAAAGGACATTTCAACATGTGAACATGAGGAGCTGGAATCCCACCACCAACCCTGCGATCAGTAGACAACCGGCTCTACTTGCTGAGCCATACAGTCGCCCGGCTGTTGAAAAATAAATCTGTTTTATGATGTGACAACACTATGGTTTGGTTTGGTTAGGTTCAGGGAAAGACCATGGTTTGGATTAAAATAAGTACTTTCTTAACCGTAGGGGACCTCTGTTGTCATGGTTACAATGATAAACAAGTGGTTAAGGTTAGGGAATGATCATGGTCATGCTTTGAAGAAAAAAAAAACAGCATTGGATTTGGCAGTTCAAAACAGCTTTCACCAGTGTCCAATATTTTCCATCTATCCACCTAGCTTACCCCTTAAAGGGACAGTTCACCCCCAAATCAAAAAAGCATATTCTTCCTCTTACCTGTAGTGCTATTTATCTGTCTAGATTGTTTTGGGTGAGTTGCAGAGTGTTGGAGCTATCAACCATAGATATATCTACCTTCTCTCCAATATAATAGAACTAGATGGCACTCCGCTTGTGGTGCTCAAAGCGTTAAAAAATACACTTGAAAATCTAAACATCAGTGTCTTTTTCCAGAAATCATGACCTGGTTACTCAAGATAATCCACAAACCTTGTTGTGAGCAGTTTCATGTAGGAAGTATTTTCTTTTACCGAGCTCCACCTGCCAACTGTATCACTGCCCAGAAGGAAGTGTGCTTTTACCCATGCAGGAGAGGCTCATGCTGGTGACAGCACAAGATGTAAATAGTAGATGCACGCTTCCTTCTGTGTAGTGATATGAAGAGAAGACAGACATTTCTACGGCCAGTATCTTTAACACTTTGCATCTCACAACAAAACCATCAAGACTGATAAATAGCACTACAGTGACGAGAAAAGTTATGTACTTATATATTTTGGCGTGAACCGTCCCTTTAAAGCTGACTTAGTTGCTGTAATAATTACTGGGCCAATAAAAATGAAACAGCTGATGCTGTTGGTCTTCTCAGTCTTCAATTTTCTTACCAACAATACGGCATCATTTTCGGTCCTCAGAGTTGTAATAAAGAAGCCCACTGTATTAGTTTGAGTAGTTTTTATTGTGCACTGGTAATAATAGAGGTGCAGGTAGTAGCAGAGTAACAGTAAAAGTAATTCTTGATGCTGTTGTAGTAGCAGTAGGTACAGAGGGTACTTTAGCAGCAGCAGTGGGAGTAGCTGTAGCAACTTAATGAGCAGTACTAGTTGTGATAATAGTAAAAGAAAAGATAATAGAGATTCTCAGTTAGATATCATTACATACAACACCTAACTATAGAGCAACTGCCAAAAAAGCAGAACAATACATTTAATCTCTGCTTGTCTCTGCAACCAAGGAAATCTGCCGAACAAAGCTTCAATTCCTCCTTGTGAAACCTGCTGAGTGACACGATGACTAAGGTCATGTGATCTCTGAGCTGGCATCACGTTTTTATCTAATCACTATTGTATGTGGCCTACAGTCAGGCTTTAAAATTTTCCCTTTGGTGGGACATTTCCTACTGAGAGTGGAGGATCTGTGGTGATAATATCAGGTGTGTCCTAAACCTTTCCACCACTGTCACAGTGACTCAGCAGGCTTAACCTTTATGTACGTTCCAGGTGTTCGGTTTGATCAAGTTCATGAGCCATGATGAGGAATTCATGTACAAACAAATTTTACCACAAAGAATCATGGGATTATCTCAAGTTAATTTTACAGTATACAAGCCAAGAGTTGCTTTTAATAGTAAATAGTAGCTAAGTATTGATACATCTGCTATCACACCTTTTACAGAGGTTAACGCATTCACCTTTTGTACGACTGCTACTGCTGACAATTCTAAAACTAATGCTTATGAATATTATCCCTTTTTTAGCTGCTACTACCCCTGCTATCACTACTGCTACTATTGCTGCTACAACTACTACTGCTGCTGTATTCATTTCTATGACTACTGCTGCTGTAACACCACCAACGACTGCTACACTACTTGTCTCACTCTGCTATTACTTGTACTTCTGCTGATACTACTGCTACAAAAAATAGGAAGTTGAAATTAGCTGCACCTTTACCAGCTGTGAAAGACACATGGATGTATTAATAATTAAAATCAAGTGATACAATATATATTACCTTGAAACTGGCCATTCTGCATAATGAGTACTTTTACTTTTGGTACTTTTAAGTGAAGCTATTTGATACCAATACTTTTGTACTTCAGTAAGGATTTTAGCTTATAACAGAGCACACTGTGGTATTGCTACTTTTAGGGTGCCTTTAGACCTAGAATTCACTTGTTTTGGTCCGAATCAGGACTAATTTTGTTACAAAGTTGTATAATTGTCTAGGGTTGGTTCGTGTTCTCACGGCAGCATTTACAAGCAGACCAGATAAAATGCCTACGCAAGAAAGCTGCTCTTGATTGGTCAGAATTTCCTTGCGGGAAAAATCCAGGAAGTAAACAAAATGTTGAAAAAGATTACACTTGAAAGAAAAATGTGACACTTTCTAATGTCACAATGGAGGGACGACTACGCAGGTTGATTTTAGCGCTGGTCATCGTGGACTATATTGCTGTCATTGTTCATTTTAGTCAAACCATACAGTTTGAAAACGAGGCGCGGCTTCAACTAGAAATCAATGTTTTAATGCCTTGGACGCACTGGAGGATGGACCATGAGGACACTATGCTCCTATGACAATGCTGTTCTGTCACAATGGGTCGGGACGGCATCATCAGAGGTCACTGCCACATGAGCACAGTGCAGAGCGACAGTGCCAGTGCCAACAAAGCTAATATTTGACAAATATATCCAGTGTTAAGTGCTATTCGGATGGGATTAGTTTTACATGGGCACGTGGGGTAATGTCACTTTACCACAGGACATCGGTAATATTAATGGCCAATTCGCACGGGATAAGAAATATCAGTAAAACTACCACAAGTGGGAGGGGTAAATCCATTCACACACCACCGTCCCCTCATGTCGTCATGTGCATATGACATTGCTTCCTATGCATACCACACTCCTTCCAGGCAAAACAATAATAATATAGCCTACAACATCGAATTATTATTAACTGATTAGCCTACTGGTTGATTTTATTGTCATTTTTAAATTAGCCACATAGCCCTGCTACATTGCATACTTAACTTACCTAAAGCAATCAGAAGTGCTTGTGACCTCCTTTGGTTTTGAATCGAGTTTGTCGTAGGCCCACAGTACCTGAGGTTTCACACGGACTTGTCTGACTGTGAAGTGTAAAACTGAGTGCTTCTTCAAGAGCCTCGCTTGAAAATCCGCGAAAAACCACTTGTAAATGGGATATGACGAAAAATCTACACACATATTTACTGCTGGTCTATTCGCACAGGATTAGTATTACCTGAGGTAATTTTCCGGGACCCTTTTATAGAAGGTAAAAGTCGTGGTAATCTTTACTGACATCATGCGGTAATGATTACTGACATGGCACATTCGGATGGGACTAAAATCTCTGGTAATTATTACTTTACCCCGTGTAGCTATGTAAAACTATTCCCGTCTGAATAGGGCTTTAGACAACAGAATGTTCATTGGGACTAGGGAGGTTAAAATTCATAGACATTAAAGGTAATGTCCCTAGAGGAAATATTAAAAAGGCTGGGGTGTTGTTGTCATACAGTTGTCTATGGCAGAAGATTACTCTGTGTTTCTATTGGTCAAAGTGACGGCTGTGATGGGAACCGTCGTGAATGACAAAACGAAAATCAAACATGCTAGACTTTCTGTTGGAAAGTCGTGAGGTTTGGTGTCGGTTGTCGTCTACTATGACACACTACACAAGATAAAATGATTGATTATCGCCCACGACACTCATTGTCGTTCACGATCCAAGCCTACACCCTACAATGCTGCATCGGGCTATAATTATATATATATATATATATATATATAGGCTATGTATAATGGGGCTGATATTGTGTAGTGGGAAACCAGCAATAGAGATATTAGTTTGTCCTTTGACAGGCAGAGAGGGATCATAACAGATTATGTGCATCATGAGTTTCATGGTTTTGTCTCATTTCTAATTGTTGCAATGTAAGATGTTACTGTTGGCCCTGGTCTCCCCTACTGCTAAAACTACAAATGCCAGCTCATACAGTATGCTACCTATGGCGCTTTTAATCTCTACTCATGCTGTATAACTCCTTTGAAGAATTCAAAAATATATTTATCTTCCAGACTTGGCCAGGAAAAGAGAAAGAAAAACATTGGGTGAAACTTAATAATCAGTGTGGGAACTGAGCCAGCCATTAAGATTGCTGCTGGTAGTATCAACAAAGCTGATACAGACACACTGAGTGACAGGTGAACAGTAGCCATGTTTTAGTCTGACACGGTCTCTCTGGTTTTGAATTGCTTTTACACTGGTGACTCACAACTACTGGCAATGATTCATCCTCACTGAGATCATCCTGTCCTCTTTTATTTGTCTCTCCACTCTCACTTTCTCTTCTTTCTTTCTTTCTTTCTTTCTTTCTTTCTTTCTTTCTTTCTTTCTTTCTTTATTTATTTCCTCTCTTGTGTGTAAGGCAGTCTGTCCTTCCCTTTCTCTAGAAGCCTCTGAGCTTCGTCATGTGCCGTAATGGTAGTAAGGGCAGGCTCAGGGCAAGAGTGTGTGTGTGTGTGTGTATATGAGTGTGTCTACATTATTGATTCCCTCTGAGGCAGTAATCTGTACGCTGAAATGTGATTGGCTGCGTGCTGTCAGGCCTCATTACCTGATAATCCAGGCCGCCTTTGATTGGATGCCCTCAGATGCCTCGTTAGGAATTCATGATGCAGTCTGAGGTCACACTGCTGATCAAGGAGGTGATGTCATCTCACCTGAGCTCCTTGATTGGTCCAAAGTGACCCACAGAGATGTACAACAGAGAGAGGCAGATAGATGTAAACACTCAATTTAAAATATAAAGTTACAAAATGAGCTGCTGTGAGATGTAATGAGGGAAGATGACATGACATGACATTCATTAGGTGAAATGAAGAAGAGCTCAATTTAAACACAGTTAAGAGAAATAAACAAGACTCAAAGCTGAAATGATGACATAAGGTGAGATGACATGAAATTACACACGGCACGATCAAATGTCATATATGATGAACCTACCCCTAACCCTAACCCTGAAATGCAGAATTGAAACATGGTCTTAAGACTAAAACAGTAGGGGTAGCTGTGGCTCAGAGGGAGAGCTGGTTGTCCACCTATCAAAATTTTGGCAGATCAGTCCTCAGCTCCTCCAGTTCGCATGTCAAAGTATCCTTAAGCAAGACACTGAACTCCAAGTTTCTACCGATGGCTGTTCCATCAGTTTACCATTCAAATAAAATTAGGTGACAACTGAATGTAAATTGGTGAAGGTTTATTTACATCAGTGATATCATCTCATTATATGACATTAATGTGGCAGATGCGTTAGTCCACAGTGAGCCGTGATGAGTTAATGTCCAAACAAATAAAATTTTACCACAAAGGATCATGACATCATCTCAGGTTTAGTACCAATATTCTCAAAGCTATTGTTATTGCTTTTAATACTACTTCTACTACAGCTATCAGTTATCACCATACGTACTGCTCCTGGCAGCCTCTGAAGCTGAAAAATGGAGCCAATACAGAAGTGCAGAAAACTGCAGTTCCTTGAATGGCCTCTTGAGGCTGGCTCCTCATGTTAAACTGCCCAACTTCACAGCAGAAATAAACATTTTCAGCCTGGTACAAAAAACAGTTTTAATCTCTATAGCTAATGTCAACATTCAAGACAGCTGTGCGCGGCTTGATTTTTATATATAACTCACTTGTTCAGATTGTATTAAGGGTTAAAGTTCAGCATCCTCGGGCGCTTCTACTGGTACTCTGCTACGACTTGTACTTCTGTAATCATTATTAGTTATTATAGTTATTGTTGTCAAACTAAAGCTATGACTTGACAGCAACTGAATATAGGCTGAAGTTGGCATTCAGTGTCTTGCTCGAGGATACTTTAGAATGTGGACAGGAGAGGTTGGGTCTGAAAATCCCCAAACCTTTATTAAAGGTACAGTATGCAGGATTTAGAGGCAACTAGCGGTGAGGTTGCAGAGATCAAACTTTTCCTATTTGCCAAGTGTGTAGAGCGCTATGATAGCCGACATTAAAATGGAACAGTGGAAATGGCCATACATAGAGCCAGTGTTTGATTTGTCCACTCTGGGCTACTGTAGAAACATGGCAGACTCCATGGAAGAGGACCTGCTCCATGTAGATGTGAAAGTCTCAATCTAAGCTAACAAAAACACAGAGATTATTAGTTTCAGGTAATTAATGAAAACATAGTTATGAATATACCATTTCTGCCAATATACGCTCCACAGTCAATCAATCAGCGGTCAACAACCTTTCAAAAATCTGAGTGGAGCCGCAAGACACATTTGTGCCTTATAGTGACGGTAACACAGTCTATTTAATCTACATTTTCCTATAAAAAGTAGTAGTGACTCTGCAGTGGGCTATTTGTGATTATTTGGTACTTAAACTTTGCAGCGTTAGTGGTGAAAGCAAACAAATCTGTCCACCACTATGAAATTCTTTATTTTTCTTTAAGATGTTTTCTTTATCAGAGTTGGAAACAACGGCTAGTTTCACGAAGGAGACTCAAGTTTAGCCATCACGAGTAGGATTCTGCAAATTTCAGGGAAAAGGCATCACGCCGTAGATACACAGTTGACGAGATATTAAAAACTTTATATAGGCTACATTTTATACAACTGGAAAATGTAGGAATCACTTTAGCGCTAAATGTTGAAAATGAAATGTTGAAAATTAACATTCTTTTTTTTTTTTTTTTTTTTTTTTGTCAAAGCCACAAGGAGCCTCTGGAGAAGAGCCGTATGTGGCTCCTGAGCTGCAGGACCTGGACCTTCGATGGACGACCTAAACTACCTTGTGAGCAAAGGCAGGAGGAAAAGTTTCCTGTTGAATTCTGTTGAGAGGATTTTCCATCTTTAACTCAAATGCCACAGATTTATAAGACAACAAATGACTGTTACTGAATAGTGACAGAGTGTTGAACTGAGATTGCACTGATTGAGGTGAGATTTCATAAGCCATGACAAAACAACATAAACAACATGACAGTGTGAAATAACCTGAAATGTGTTGAAATGACTCACAGTCACATGAAGAGAGCTGCTGTGAAATGATGTGATGAAACCAAGTTAAGAACAATGTAAAGCAGGTCACATGTTACCTTTCTCTGCAGCCTGAGATTTGCTATGTCATGTAGGGCTTGTGAGCGAAAGAGAAATAACAAAAACACAGTGACACTGCTGGGAAAGTATGTACTCTAAGAAACATGTTGAGTCATGATTAGCAGAGTGAAACAGAGCGTATCAAACGAGAAAAGGGTGGGCGTGTGTGTGTGTGTGTGCGTAGTCTGATATCAAGACTAGAATCAGGAAGCAGTTTGACTTGGACAGAAATTAGTGGAAGTTCAAGGTTAAACTTTAACTTTAGTGATGAAACAGCAGCGTCAGAGGGAAGAGGTGTGATTCCTCCTCAAATTAGTTTTTGTAGCTGCTCACATTTGACGTCACTGGGGTGCTAAGATTAAAGTTTATGTGAAGCATAAACCTTAAATGGAAATGTTACATAAGAATTTCATATTTTGAGGTCTCAAACTTGAGTTTTAATGTTATTCTCCATTATTTTTGTTCTGCT
This sequence comes from Epinephelus awoara, assembly GCA_035609425.1. Taxonomy (NCBI): domain Eukaryota; kingdom Metazoa; phylum Chordata; class Actinopteri; order Perciformes; family Serranidae; genus Epinephelus; species Epinephelus awoara. Next base: position 12,738,186 of record CM069305.1, read on the forward strand.
TGTCTAGTAGACACAAATATAAAAGTATAAATATACAATATGCAGATGCTAATATTAGCCAGTAGCCCAGAAATGTCATCTATGACTACGAGTCTATTTACACAGTAACACATCTCCCTACTTATTAATGTCGACACAGTGATGTAATATCTTTTTACATCACGGCTGTACACCTCTTGTGTGAGACAAATAAAGATCAGTAGTGTTTTGACGTCACTGATACTTAAAACAGGGTGTGCGAGTGAGTGTGTGTCTGTGTGTGTGTGTGCGTGTGTTTGTGCCGCAGCTGCCAAGGCCATATAACCCAGTGTACACATGACCTAAAAATAACAGCAGAGCAACAGAGGATGTGACGCCATGTCGAGCCCAGAGAAATCCTGGGAATCCTGGGACACATCCCATTTAGTGTTTCCTTTAAGGAGCCTTTGCTTCTGTTTAGTTCTTCTCTTAGTATAGATGTAAATGAACTGAGTGAGCATTATTAATGACAGAAAGGGAGACACATGTTAGTTGGACTTGGAAGCAGTGATTTCTGACATTTTAAAGTCACTAATATGCTTTTTGTGTGACCTTAATGTCCACACAAGACTTCTGTCTTTTAATATAGCACTTTAGAGAGATAAATAAGAATAATACTGTCTGTAGTAACAGTACACAATAAGGGAAATCAATAGAATTGGCTTGCACTTGCATATAAAATACAAAACATTGAACAGAACATTGAAACCACACAAAAACAAAAGTATAAATACCTAAAAACAAAACAAAAAGCAAGGAAAATAAAAGTATAGACTACAGGCGGATAAAGGACACAGGATCTTTCAGAATGGAACACAGCCCTGGCTCAGGTTTCCCTTCCCTCCCCCTTTCTCTCTCTCTCAGACACTCCCTCTGTGTGTGTCACACACCCGCCCGTCTGTCTGTCTGCCTGTTCCAGGGGTGGAAGTCTGCAGGGCGTGAAGGTGTTGTCACCAAGGCAACAGCCATGTAAACATAAACAGGGGTTAGTGCAGCAGAGAGAGAGAGAGAAAGAAATGGAGCTCTACCCTAAAGCCTCAGTCAGGGATCCACTTACACACATTAACAATGAATGAGCAGGGTCAGCTGGCAGGGGATTCATGGGAAATCTGTTTCTCTTTAAGTTTTATGTTCTGTATCAACAGTATGTTATTTATGAATACCTTTTTGTGGGGTGTTTGCTACTCATGTCATGACTTGTGTTTCAAAAGGCAGTTAAATCAGTTCTTCATCATTTGCAACATCAACATTAATCATTGAATTTTTATTTATTTCAAAGGCCACTGAGGTCATATCCTTGTTTTTCTGAGAATGTTTTTCCAAGTTTGATATTAACACTTGCACATTTCTAGGCCATAAATAAAAAAACAAAGAGGGCTGAGAAACAGAATTTAGACCTTTATTTAAAAACAAAAAAAAAACTAAAAGTTAATGCTTTATTTTACTGGTCTGTAATTCCCAATAATTGTCTAGGAATCTTCCTGGAAATAACGAAGTAATTGGGTACTTATTATAGTGATTTTTTGTGTCAGCCTGCTTTGCATAGCATAGCAACCTGGTCTTGCTTTAAAGTCGTCAAATACTGACACTTATGCAGGATTTGTACTTCTGCATCAAATCAACCCCGTACCTATGGCGTAGGCTCTGCGTCGACATAGAGCCTGCGCTGTACCCTAGGCTGTAGCCTGACGTGCACCTCACCAGAAATGTAACTACACATCATGGCGATGCAGACCTCCTGTCTGTTTCTGTAAGCTGAAACCATTTCCCTCAGTGGAAACAAAGCTTTTATTTACTTTTATTTCACAGAAGAAACAATAAATTGTGAAGACAGTAAAGCCTCCACAATAACAGCATTTGAAGTCTTGTGTGTGATTTATCCTTTGAGGATTTATACTTTAGGATTTATCCTGGCTTCATACGAGCAGAGGAAATCTCCACTCATCGCTAGGCTAATTTATACAATTTAAAATGCCATAGGCTTGTGCTAATAATGTTAGCATGTTATATTTGCTTGGAAAACGTGTTTAGTATAAGACAGTTTTTTTGTCAGTGGATCTTGTGAGTTGTAATGGAGCCAGATTATGTACCACTGTCTTTGTTAAATATTGCTGTTGTCCCTGGATTTATATGAGTAGAGGAAAAGTTTGCAAGCTGCTTGGCTAATTCATACAATGTAAAATAGGCTTGTGCTAATAATGTTAGCATGTTGTATTTGTGGAGAAAATGTGTCCAGTAACAGACAAGTGCTTTGTCTGTGAATGCTGCGAGGTATAATGAAGCTGATTTGTGTAGTTTGAAATTGTTTAAATTAAGTCATATTTAAAGTTGGGTGTTGTTGTTTTTGGGTGTGTTCTGAATCAACAAAACTTTACAGCACCTTACAGAAACACTGCCACCGACTAGTGTTTTGGAGGTATAACTGCAGAGTAACACAGACACACCACCACACAAGTATAAATGCTCACAACAGCAAAGACCATGTGTGTGGGCTACGGCGTAGGGTCTGCCACACAAGTGTAAACCCCCTTTAGTCAGTGGCCCTTGGCATCAGACACTGACGCACAGAGGCACCCTTTTGGGTTGGTACGAGACGTGCCGGTCAGCAGCATTTTTCGACATTTGTCCAAAGAGTGAGAAAGTCGGCATAGGGCACACAGCAGGGGAGGATGGATCAAACAAACTCTGGACTTTCACCTGCAAGACCACTGTTTGTTTTCTGTTTGAAAGGACAGCTGAGTTAGTTTAGTAACTGTGTGCTAGTATGCGTAGCATGTTATGCTAGTGATGTATGTCACATGACATGTGGTGATTATAATGTGATTTTCTAGCCCTGTCTAATGCTGTAGGAAAACAGCATACACCTAAGATACCAAAATAAAATCTAAAATGTTTTGTGTGCAACATTTAGACCCAACATTATCTAAATCACAGCCTACTCCACACTTACAGGAAAACAATATAGGGCTAGCTATATAGGGATATGGAATCCTTATTTTAATTGACCTGAAGTAACCATTCTTTTTTTTTTTTTTTTTGTAAGATTTCACCTTTTGAGTCTGTGTGTGTCATCATGGCAGAATGTGATTGCGAAAACTCCCACAGTAGCACATTTGAGTACTTTGCCAAGTGTTTATTTGTCTGTATTTTCCAGCCACGTAAGCTGTAGTCCAGAACTCTAAAAGTGTGTCATTGTGATCGCAGTAAAAGCTGAATTTAAAGATAGGTGCAGTCCGAGCAAGGGTGCCATAAGTAAGGGTGTTGGAAGTAGGGAAGAGGCTACTGCCCCCCAGCTTTGCAGCCCTGGCTCACTTTGTTTATCACTGTTTTTGTTTCTGTTAATAATTGTAGCATAATTCCCCTGGTGTCTAAAACCCCCAAAGTCCCAGAAAAAATCCTGAGGACAGCTGCCATGTGTGGTCTGCTGCACAACCCACCATGGCAACTTGAATGCAAATTGAATTGATACAATAACACAACAAATACAAAGTATGCAATTACGATAACAGCTGCACATGTCATACAAGCATTTACATCATGGAGTGATTGAAAGCATGAAAAGAATTCAAACACATAAAAGATTTAACTTATGAGTCATCTTCACACGTTTGCATTCAAAACAACACACCGTCGTCTTTTGTTGACATCTTCAGTATTACATCAACAAACAACTGACAAAGCACTGAGCCTGCAAACATTCCTGGTATGTGAACCTGCCAGGCTTCATTCTCAGCTCAGCAGCACCTTGCAATAAGGTGCAGAGTAAGTGGGAACTTCCTATTTGTCATGGCAAAGATTTGAGATGGAAATGCCCAATCTTCCCAATGAAATGAGACTTAATTGCTGCACATGTAAATTTTTGTCTGACACCTGAGAGTAACACCTGATACAAATCTGTGGACTTTTCTGATTTTTCCCCAGAGTGTTCTTCAGGTGTTCTGTGGAAGTTTTGCAGGTGTTTAAGGGCCTCTAACTTGGAACCCTGCAGGTATGAGGCAGGTTGTTAAACCACCAGTTTAGTGTGCATCAGCCTTACATGTATGCCTGCAGTATGTTTTTGTCCAAACACAGCAAACCTTTTTTTTGGTATGAAATCCTACAAAAAATGATAGCCCTACTTCGCATACCTTTATGAAGATTTTGTATTTTTCCTCAAACGATGGCCTGAATTCTGTTATGCATGTTATATATGATAGTTTTAGTAGGAAACAAAAAAATGGGGGTGAAAATAAAATTGTTGAAAAATTTTGGTCACCACAACAGTCGTGTATGTGTATCGGTGCTTGATCCTAACATATGACCTTAGGAGGTGGTGTTGCCTAGATGTCATTGATTTGTAGATATTCAGAGCACCTTAAGGATTCATTAACTAATTAAAATGTGATTCAAAGTAAATACCTGAAAATAGCAATTGACACACAAGGTCCGGTAGGTGACTGTACTGGAGCTTTCAGTGTTATTGTTATTCTGATAATGATATAATATAGAAAAAACACATCCCATCACACAAGACTCTGGTCACACATTAGATAAATGAGGGAGAAGAAATATGGAATGCACCTTTAACTGAAGCAGCGAAGACATTATAAATAACCATGACTGGAGCAGCTGGAGTATGTTGGTAGTGTGCTGTACAAGAAGGAGGGGTGGGGGTGGGGGGGGAGTGGGAAAAAAAGCAAAGAATGAGGAAGGACGTACGGAAGGAAGATGAAAGAAGATGAAAAAGAAAGTTAAGAAAATGATAAACTGGTTGCTCAGAGGAGGAAGAAAGAAGCAATAAAGGGAAGGAGTAAAGGAAGTAGTGAGGAAATGAGAGAGGAATGTTTCATACACAGCTCTAAACTATTTTCTTCTGACATGATGTCATCAGTCGGCTTTGCGTTCTCACGCTGTGGAGTCCACCGGCCAAATTTAGAGTCCCAAAACCGCATCATCACTGACAGCGTCACCGAAAGACTATATTTACACTGCTGTGCTAAAGTTTGACTTCAGCTACAAGAGAGCATACCTTCACTGAGGCATCACAATCCTATCAAGGCGTTAAATATCTGGAGCAAAACCAAGCGGCATCCTCCGGGTCTGAAAAATGAGGCCAAGGCAGAAGTGCCAAAAACTGCAGTTCCTTGAATGGCCACACGAGGCTGGCTCCAGAAGCAAGGTGGGCCCCATAGACACCCATGTTAACATGCCCAACTTTACAGCAGAAATCAATGAGATTTACAGACTGGTACAAAAAACACTTTTGGTCTCTTTAGCTCTGGATGTCCGAGCTCTTTTTCCTGTCTCTGAGTCTAAAAAAATCATTTTGGCTGCTTGTGTCCGCAATCTCATTCTTTCAGTCACTAACCAAAGCTCGTGACCATAGGGGAGGGTCCTAGATGGAGATGGTAAATCGAGAACTTTGCCATTCAGCTCAGCTTCATGGACTGCCAGTTCATCTCATGTGCCATTTTACCCTAGAACTCCTTTGCTTGGGGCAGTAACTCCCAACCTGGCTCCAAAAAACCAAGATGGTGATTGCTAAAATGCCAAACTTGAGGCTTTGAAACGTGAGTCCACAAACCAATGGGTGACGTGACTACATTCATTATTTTCTGTGAGCTAAACACACATAATGACAAACAATCATGGCTGCATGTACCAGATGTTTTTCATTAAAGTAAGTGCAGAAGTTCATCAATAGAAATGATACAGGACATCTGCTAAAGATAACATAAATATTTAAATTTCCAAAATGACTTGTTTTTGGCTTATTGTCTAACTTCTTTGTGTTTAGAATCTTTTGCACTGCTTTCATCATGTTATGAAATATTTGCTATTTCGTTGTCTTTTTAGTTAAAACTGTGAATTAAACACAATTGATATCACAAAGGACTAACAGGTTTAACCTGTAATGGCCAAAACACACTGGCAGCGAACGTCAAAAAATAGTGTCAGAAAATACTGTCAAAAAATACGCCCCTATAATTTTCAATGTACAACCCCACACTGACGCGTGTTGGCCCCCCCACAGCACTCTCTGCCACTGTCACGACCCACAGTCCCTGGCCAAAAGGATACCACCTGGCGAGTCATAGCTCTGGAGATCGGCTCCTCAGGTGAGAAATCAAGTTTAATGAGGGGCTGTTCACACATGATTTTAAGCTAATGCAGAAGTGGAGGAAGTACAGATGTTTCAGTGCGTGGTTGTCTGTTGACGAGTTGCAGCACGACATGTCCAGTGTGTGCTAAGGGTGGCACGTGACACACGTCACATGACGGGCCATCCAGCAGCAGCACCAATGTGTTTTCAGCTTAATTATGCAGTTTTAATTTGTCCTCCATTTCACAGACTGCAGCAGGTGAAAGTGTTTTGTTCTGATTTATTTGTTGATTTATAACTGTTAGGAGGAAATAATATGCCCACACATTACACACATGTTAGTTAAAAGGCTGATTTAAGAACAGGGGGAAAAAAAGAGAAAATGACAAGATCCCTGCTGCGAATAGGAAATGATCAGTTTGCAAAACCTTCATGGAATCTCCAGTCAGCTTGCTTTGGCCCACAGTATCAGTAAACGTGTCTGCAACATCTTGCTCTTCCTCTGTTGCTTCACATCTGATTTTACTGTCACACTGGCACAATCTACTGTGAGTGATCATAAATCTAAACTACCATCGGTGGTAAAGATGCTTCATTCTTCTCATCAGTGACACCATGGCAGAAAACTCCAGTAGGTGGTTCCTCATCCTCAGGCTGTATCAGCATAATTCTGTGTGTGTGGTTCCTTTCTTCCTGTTTTCTTGCTTGTCAGCAGAGGTGGAAGGATAACTCATGCGGTTACTTAAGTCAAAGTAGCAATACCATAAAAGTACTCTCTTACAAATAAAAGTATAAGTCCTTGTTTGGCATATGGTCCATATATACATGCAGTATCATAATATTGGCAGATTATTACTGATGCTTTAACATGTGAGCAGCACTTTAATGTCACAGCTTGTGGGGGTTGGGAACATTTTAAACACTTATAATACAGTGTACTGTTGGATAGTTTATGGCAGAGTATCATATTTTATAAACTGATCATATATTTTGTTTGTAAACTCTTAATCTGTAGAGTAACTCCAGCTGTCAGATAAATGTCAAGCACAATATTTCCCTCTGAAACGTATTGAAGTGTGAAACATAGCATGGCATTAAACTGGAATACTCAACTTAAGTAAGATTACCCTTCAAATTGTTCCTAAGTACAGTACTTGAGTGCCATACTTAGTTAGGCTACTTTCTAAAACTACCTGTCAGTTTGTTTTCCTTAAATGTATATTTCTATATACAGAAGCACCACCGAGAATTTCCCCTTCGCAACAAAGGCCTTTCAGCTGCCAGCCTGCCAGTCAGTTTCCAGCTATTTACCAGTCAATTCCCAGCCACTGGGAGTCTCCCCGCCTCCTCCTGTGTCCCGACAGGGTGTATCGAGATTCCACTGTGAACACCTCAGTTAATTTAATTGCAGGATTACATACATCCTCAGTTGAACCCGTATGATGTAATTTCCTAAATTTGCTGATGTAACAGGCACAAACCTCACATACAGATACAATACAGACACAGCTACAAGCTCCAAATTCATTTTAAGTGCAGAGCTATATACAAACCTCCTGCTCTTTCTATGAAAGATGCTATGAAACTTTAATTATCCCCGCAGGAAAAATGGGTCGCTGCAGCAAATGAGAGAGAGAACAAAAGAACAGAAGTTCAGCAAACTGGGCGTATTGTCACACTTTGTTACTCTACAGCTTTGTGAGAAATAGGCTCATTTCTGGGCAACTAGGAATGACTCATATTTCTTGCATTTAACTACTTGCACATGTAGTTATATACAGAAATGTTGGTGGATATTTTCTTTTAATTTTCTTTTAGTATTTTGTTTCTAATTACAGCAAGGTTAAAAGTTCACCAGACAGCATAAACCGCCACACCATCACATCATTACTGTTGAGTCTTACAAGTCTTGTTATCTTACAAGAAAAAAAAATCTACTAGTGTATCTCTGGATCAGTTTTGGAGTTTCGGCCAGGAGTTTTTCGATTACTGCTCATAACAATGCCTCGTCAACTGAAACTCTGTCTTGTGGTATTCCCCAAATTCTGTCCTGGGTCCAGTTCTGCTTGCGTTGCACATGCTTCCTCTCAGGCACATCAGCTATACTGAAGATATTTTCTGTCAATGCTATGCAGACGATGTTCAATTATACGTCTACAAAACTGGCTATTCTACAAATTAAAAATAATTTTCTACAGGTTAATGCTGACAAAATGTTAGTAGTTTTTTTTCTGCTCCAGATGGCTTTGTTCCAGAGGTAATAGAAAGTCTTGGTGTTTTTATGGAGCCTGTGATTCTTGACCAGCATCAGAGTTACTTGGTTCACTCCTGGTTCTACCTGAGGAACATTGCTAAAGTCAAGCCTATTGTGTCCCTAGCTGGGATGAAGATGATAATTCATGTGTTTATTTCCCTGTGACTATTTCAGTTTCATTTTGGGGCCTTTCCAAAGCAGCTCTGTTTTAATTCCAGAAAATGTTAAGAACATTTTAACATGCATTTTGACCCAAATGTTTTTCTTTTATTTAAATATGTATGATGAGTATGATGAGTTAAAAAAATAATTCCCATCTCTGATTTCTAAAGAAACAGTATCTAAAAAGTTATTTCAAAACTTTCTACCAATATACACTGACTATTTGACAAGTCTTTAAAATATCCAGCACACTCTAAAACAAGGAAAACAAATGAAACACACGCAGGATGAGAGTGTATAGAGAGAGAGCAGAAAAACACTCAGGGTGAATCAAGGTGAAAGGCGTGATAGCTTATTAACTTAACCTGTGAGGTGAACTTCTGCCATGGCAGAAGCAGAAACAAGTCAAACGAGAAGTTGTCAGCCTTGAGGGTGCAACATGACTCCCACAAAAGCTTGTGCAGTTCGATAGCAGGAAGGTGATTAATGTAAAGTTTCCTTTGTTTGAAACGACATCCAGTACGAACATTATGTACTTCCTGTTAGGAGTTTTCTTCTCCACCCAACCAAATGAGGCAATGCCTGAGCTGCAGTTAGAAAGCAGGGGAGAAGTGTGAGAGATGAAACTTTAATAAAAGTTTAATGAGACCTGAGGGGGAAACTGGGTCACTGCAGCAGAATATGAGTCAACAAAGAGAACTCACATTCAAGCTTCAGCAGCTTCCTTACACTAACAGAAAACTTCAGTTTTTAATTCTCTTAAGTAACAAGAGACACATTTAACCTGCTGAAAAATATTTCCAAAGAGTAGAGTTATTATTCTTACTGTATAATCAAAAATTTAGACACAATAAAACATGAAAAAACATAAATACATAAAACCCAAGCTGAAATTAAAACATAACACAGGACAGCAATATGACAACACAATAGCAAAAGGAAAAGACTCTAACTACACAATAAAATATAGTCACTAAAAACTGGTTGCTTTTCACCCAAAAATAGTCCAGTGTTAACCTTGACCTCTAAACATTCGTCTTCTTACGATGCTCCAGGACACAACCATTGACATCACCAATGACATCAATGAATCCATGGAGTCTGTGGTGGATCTAATTTGTAAAACAACAGCAGCAACTGGCCCCAAAACTACTTATAAATCATTCCAAAAATAGAATTACCAGAACCATCAAGGCTGCAATTAGTCTGGAAATATGAACACATAAAGCAGCAGCCTACAATATAAGAAGAGGCAAAAAATGAAGAAATTGCATTGAGGAAGTTGAAGGAGCTGACAGGATCACATTTCACTGGAGTTGTGCCTTGTATAATTTAATTTGACAAATAAATGATTAATTGATTGATTGTAAAAAACAAGGTATCTCGATAATATAGTAAATTATGTATGTATACCTACAAAAAGTAACGCCCAGACTTCGTACATAACCAGCCAGTAATTCAAATGTAGCCTACATAATCAGGAAGGCTGTAGTATAAAGAAAGTAGTATAAAGAGTGAAAGTCAGTGTAAGGGGCCGTTCACATGTAGCGTCTAAAAGCGCGTGGAAAACGCCAGCTGTGCTGTTTCCATCCTTTTATCCAAGGTGCTTCGGAGGTTGCGCTACTGTCCCGCCTGCCGTTACTAAGCAACCAAAACTGCCTGTCACTCACAGGGGGAGTAAAAAAGTTACAAAGTTTTCAAAAAAGTTAATTCACGGGGTGCTAATTTATTAGATGTAACTATGGTATGAGAATACATTGACAGTATACAGCACCCTCTGTCCTTAGATCCTCTACATGAGCAAAAGTTCCCCCATAAAAACCCTTTAAGATAATGCTATGCCTGCTGAATAAACCAACATCAAAATGTATGCAAAATATGAGAATTTGGGATAACAATAATATAGATAGATGGCAAACCTATATGAAGAATATGAGAATTAAAAATAACGATAGACAGAAAAGGAATAGTAAGTGATAATACTGAATTATCACTGTAAGTGCTCTATCGTAGGCAGCTGGCTTCTTCAGTTCTAAATGACTGGTACGGAGTTGCAGGCTGGGTGAATTATCACCCAGCTCTACATGTTCAGTGAACTGTAGTTATTTATATAGAAGACATATATGATGCATCAGCTGCCAAACTTCATCACAAACCTACAGTGAGAATTGACAACAGTCTGTCCCATGACCTATGAACACTTCTATACCACAGTCACATGGCTCCACCAGCCAACTTTGCCACACACACATGCATACAGTCACCAAAATGTGGCTGCTCTAAAACCATATATGGCGGTTGATCTGTGACTCCAGAGCTAAGGTTAACTTAAATGAGGAACAACAAAGGAAAAGAGAAACAAAGGGAGGGGGGTAAGAGGAAAGAAGGGAAAGGGTAGAGGGGTAAAGGAGAAGGCAGTGATGACAACAGACAACAAAAAAGGAAGAAACTAAGAGAGAGGAGGTCATTGAAGGTCTTGATGATGGAAAGGCCGGGGCGGAATAGATTAAAGGAATGAAGGGAGGGAAAAAGGGAATGCTTATTGATGGTATTTTATAAACTAAAAACCGCCACAGCATCTCCAAGAAAACCACACTTTTATGTGTTTCCTTGATCAGTTTCCAACACAAGCCGAGTTAATGCTGCTACTGCAGGAAGTTGGTCTGTGTTGACCATTACAGTACACAGTTATAACACACTAAACTGACATCATAGAACTAGTGGCTGGCAACAAGGGCCGACTGTTGCATTGCCTCATGTTGCCTATGTCTCAGCCAAAAACTTGCATTGAATACAACGCAAAGGCTACAGCCAAGGGCCAACAAACAAGTATGCTCTGTACCTGCATGAGAGATATAACTCTCCATACCAGCTGGCAGTAGTCTGTATTCATCATGTAGAAAGGGAAACTGAAAGACCAACAGGGCAGACTCAAAACAGTAGTTAACAACACAACCAGATACTCAAAGAACAAAGGTTATTAGCATGTGCTAATGACCAGCAACAAAACAATTACAAATGTCTGCTGAAGAGCTCAATGGCTAAAAATATAAGCTATATATATGAATATGAATTAACTCAACAATTTCAAAAAAAGCCGTCAAGGGCAAACAAGTGCAAAGAGCGCAGGACACATCAGAAGAACTAGGGCCACAGATGCTCTCATTAGGCCAACCTTTAGCTGTCCGGACCCTTACACTTCTCTGAGCTTAATCTGTCAGTAATATTTGTTAATACAGAGTCACATGGTCATTGCCTGGTGCAGTAGTGCAGTTAAGTGTGACAAACGTGGATTATGAAATTAAAGCAGGATTTATGGGTCTGGTAATTGATTTTCGTCTCACTGATATGAGCGAGAAACAATTGCTGCGTGGAAGTCAGAAAAATAATCATTCACATTTCTAAAACAAAGCAGCTTGGTGTAAAGTTGATCTGGTACTGTAAAAGGGCTGAAAGCAGATTAAAAACTATTATCTGTAACTGACCTTTTGCCTGCATGATGACATCATCATTACTAACAAACAGGCTGGTATCACACACACAGGGCTGCTGTGTCAGCTGGCTTTCAACCAAACTGCGCTGAGCTGTGAATTAAGTATCATGAAAAACACACCTTACTGTGACTGTTCAGGTGCAGTGGGAAAATCAAACAATAGGACCAGTTTGAGCAGTGCAAAGGTAAAAGCACTTGAGTCACATTGTTTATTGTCCTCTGTGACCTTCAGCTCACATTAGTCAGTACAGTGTGGCTCCTTTGACACAGTCCTCTTCCATCAAACTGTTACACTAAGTGGTGGTTTTAGTTTTAAAAACCCACTAATGACACCTACGCAGCCACAACCACCCACTGTGTTAGGTTCAGGAACAGGATAATCAACTTTAACATAAAAAGCGTCTTCTGTTTTTTTTCTTTCAGGCAGCAGGATTTATTCAGGCTACTGCATGAAAAAAGCCTTGAGGCAGCACATATTATTTTTCAAGAACGAGAAACAAAGAAATTCATCACAAAGAACAAACGCGTGCTGTGAGCAGAGATATGGAAAGTTACAGTATGTTATAGAGTTCATGTGATACAACAGTCCAGTGGCGGTACATTATTAATGAAACTTTTAATAACTGTGGTTAGCATCGTGGATGGATTAGTGAACAGGCGTACTGTTGCAGGACCAGGAGCCTCGGGACCACAACCTCTGTATCAGCAGACTGTAAAAGATTTTTTGTTGGAAAGTTAATACAAAAGGTCGACTACAAAGACACACAAAGCAACCACAGAGATACAAAATGAACACAAAAGGTCAAAATCACCACAAAGAAATGCAAAACCACAACAAAGATAAACAAAATCACTACAAAAAGACACAAAAACCACAAAGAAACATTGAATGATGAAGGTAAACAAAATAACAACCACAAAGAGACACAAAGTGACCACAGATATACAAAAAGAACACAAAGGATCAAAAATGACTACAATGTGACATAAAGCAACCACAGAGAGACTCAAATTACCAGAGAGAGAGACATGAGATGAGAGACATAAAATGATTGGAAATACACACAAAACTGCAGACACATAAAACAACCACAAAGAGACACTAAATGGCTACAGAGACACACAGAACAACCACAAAGAGACACAAAATAACTACAAATCGACACAAAACAACCACAAAGAGATACAAAACAACTACAAAGACACACTTAATGACTACAAAGAGACACAAGACAACCACAAAGAGACAAGAGGGCATTACAAAAGCATACACAAAACAACCACAGTGAGACACAAAATGACTACAAAGAGACACAAGGCAACCACAAGAAAACTGCAGAACAACTACACAGAGACACAAAACAACTACAAAGAGACACACACAATAATTACAAAAAGAAACAACACAACCATAAACAGATACAATATGGCTACAAAGAGACACAAAACAAGCACAAAGAAACACAAAGCAAGCAAAAAGAGACACAAGACAACCACAAAGAGACACACAATGACTACAGAGACACAAAACAACCACAAAGAGACACACAATGACTACAGAGACACAAAACAACCACAAAGAGACACACAATGATTACAAAAAAGATACAACACAACTACAAAGAGACACAATATGACTACAAAAAGACACAAAATAATCACAAAGAAACATGAAGCAACCAAAAAGAGACACAAGACAACCAGTAACAGACATGAACAACCACAAAGTCACACAGAACAACCACACTGAGACACAAGACAACCACAAAGTGAAGCAAATGATCAGGCTGTCTTCTAACAAGTAGCACCTTCTTTATTAACAGTATTTCACCAACGCCACATTAAAGCGTTTCCAAACACGTCCCTTCAAGACTCAGATACAGAAGACTTTATCTAAATGCAGCCTGGTGTCAAACTGAACATGTCCTCATATATAAGCTGTGAATTATCTCCAATGAGAGTCAGGGACAAGTCCACAAACTTATCAAGGTCAACGTTTACAAAATCCTGCTTCTCATGCCGTGTCACGTGAAGCTGCTGACTTCATTAGTTTACAACCCTCAGCTCTTTTTAAACACTGAATCATCACTCTGTTGCCAGTCTAATTATGATGAATCATAATCACATCAATCTAGTGTGATCTCAATCTCTGCCCTCTGTTGCTGTGAATGTCACAGACTGTAAAACCTGGGAGAAACAATGAATCCGTGCCCTCTTTAAACCAGTCTGGTCCCTGATTGAATTATCATTCAAAGTAACTCAAAGGGGACTTTATAGAGACAGCTGTCAGTCCATGTTTAAAATGAAAGTAGAAGAAGAATATTCAACACATAGGAGGTGCAAAGTACAAGCGAGGGTGCAGCTTAATAAAGAAAGCGTAATGTAGGCTACAGGTAACTTCAAATTGCTACAAGTAAGCAGTGCCGCAGTGAGTCAAGAGCCAAATTTGACATGATAGCTTAAGTAAACTTCACTGTTTTATTAAGGCTAGTAGTGTGTGGGGCCAGGGCGTAAAAGACAATAACAAATCAGACAACAACAGTAAGACAACAAACACAATCATACAGCCTGCGATAAGAGCATAAAAACTATAAGACAGCATAAATAATTTTAACATAACAAGTAGTATAAAGGATATCGAGGCCATATCAGATGTTGGTACAGCAGTGTCAGAAAGCTTCTTATGATGCTGTAAAATGTTGTTTCAATGGTCAAGTGAACTTTTGGTGTAAATTTAGGGGGGTGAATGCAGGGGACATGTCCCCCTCATTATTTAGAGCATGTGCATTTGTCCCCTCCGGTAAAAACACATAACAGAGGACTTTTATTCTGTACATATATATAATTTGATTTTAATTTGATGCTGAAAAACCACAAATTGGTGCTTAAGAATTTACCACACTGCAGGAAATTAGGCTAAGTTGAACATTTTCTGTCAGAGGACCACCAAACCCTCAGTCTCATATTTGTCCCCCTTAATGTAAATAAGCCCTTACTTTCAATCCAACACTTTTAACTCCTTAAAGTGCTCAGAAAAACCCCCAATTTGAATATCTATAATTAACAACTGGGCATGACACACTCATGTGATACACCTGTTATAAGTTATACTTAATTTGCAATTATGTAAAACATAAATATATAGTTGTTGAAGGTTAATTTTACATCCAGGTTGATTAAATGACTGTAACTGTTTCATCACCATTGTAAATTAACAAAATAACTTTGCAGCTTATATGGAGGTTTATTTCAATAGGGCAATAAAAATAATAATTTAATACATTATATCCTGAGGTTTTCATCATCATCATCAGCAGCAGCAGCAGCAGTTTACGGTATTTTCTATAAAGCAGTATCGGCCCATAAAGCTGCACTGTTCTCGGCTGTATTCTGTATTACGGTCCGTCATCAGCTCGTCTTGCAGCTCTGGTTCAGCAACACATAGAATTACCGGAATGCGATGATTCACTCAGATCGAAAGTGCAAATGATCCCACTCGGCTGCCGTAACCCTTAAAAACCCGTTTACCACATTAATATGTACAGTCAGAGCTGCGTTAGGCATCATCCACCCCTCCATCCATGCATCCACCTATCCATCCGCCGTGTTCACACCCCGCCCCGCTTCTCATCAGTGGCATGATGCGGCGAGGAGGAGGAGGAGGAGGAGGAGGAGGAGGAGAGGAGAGGGGGATTTCCCGGATCCCCCGTGATAAAGACGAAGAAGTGAAAGAAGAAGAAGAGGAGGAAGAGCTTCCCGGAAAGGATGACGTAATCTGGACCCGGACGGAATAAAGTAGAAAAAAGAGGAGAGGGCAACAAACTTCAAAATACAAGGTAGACATGAAAAGAAAAGAAAGAACGATTAATAAAAGAAAAAGGTGATATAAAAATAATCATGAGCGTCGAGTGTTATGGTATTGATATTTTGTATATGTTTCTCCCCCTGATTATTAAAATATGATCAAATAAAATTACTATACCCAATTATTTATTTATCTTTTTATTTGCATTATATTCACAGCTGCAGTAGAAGTTTACCTGATTTATAACACTATAATAATAGGCTAGTAATTATTTTCATATATCTATATATGAATGTTAACCATTTTATACATAAATATTACAGAATGTTAGATAATTGTTATAATAATAATAATAATAATAAAGCATTTCTAAATTATTTTATATTTATTTTCTATATTTAATTCAATATTGCATTTGATTAATTTAGAAAAGAAGGAATGTATTTTTGATATATTGCAGCATAAGTTTAGCAATTACAACAACAGAATTAGAATTAATTCTGATTCTCATGTAGATGTTTTGATTTTATATTTTTTCCTAAGGCAGCGGAGGCGTACACAAAAAGCTACTCTGTCCTCCTCCTCCTCCTCCTCCTCCTCATCTTTTATTCTCAGCAGGAGCGGATTACGTCACCCTCGCCCTTTCCGGGAAATAATGCCTCTCATCCTCCCGGTGGCTTTACCGGGCAACCAGCAGGGGACCGGGAAAAGGCACCGGCAATATAGGAAGCCTCCTCATCCTCCACCTCTTTTTTCAGTAATAACACTTACCATCATCACCATAAGCACTTTTATTTTATCGGAACATTTCAAAGCTGCACTTTCTTCAACAGTATCAGAACAACAAACCCTTTGTCCTTAATCAGGAAAATCTGGGGGTGGAGAAGTAGATTATTAAATAGACCGCTACAGCACCCTGCAAACACTTACACTACAAAATCACTTTGGTTTTTGAGCTCTTCCTGTCTTATATATGTTGAACTTTATCCACATACATCAGCATTCATGACTGTTTTTCCCCGGCAAGATGTTGCTTTGACTGTAGGTCATCATCGTGATAGACATTCTTTAAAAACAGAGGGGCAAAGCTTAACAAATGTGGCATCTACTTGAGTCACCTAACCAAAATGTGACTCTCTCCAGATTAAATATAGCTTTGCCTTTGTTACTCAGCTTTAACTCCATCTACTGTGGGAGTGAAACAGTTTTCTGTGGGTGTTTGGACACCAACTCAACATAAAAGAATAACTTTCATTTCAACCATCCGCAAGTCATCAACAGAAATTTGCCACAGTACAATCTTCACCCACAAGAGAGGTGTGTTCTCAAACATACTGATTTAATGATTGACTGGGACTGTGTTTACCAGCAGCAAAACTATATCAAAACATCGGTTTACAAACTCACAAAACTGGTGCAGTATAACATAAGTTTCATTTATCTAGTCAGATGCTCAGCACTTCCTAAACACATGCATTTTGCTAAAAAAAAAAAAAAACTTACTGGAATCTGAATTTAAACAGATCATAAACAAATTTCGCTTTCATTTCCGTTTTAAATAGTAAAGTTATGTGAAAAAGCATGTGTTTGGGAAGTGCTCAGCATATGACTGGATAAATGAAACTTAAATTTTTGTGAGAGTTTGTCAACTGATGTTTTGAAACAGTTTTGCTGTTGTTAAAGGTGGTCCCCAATCAATCAGTGAATCAATATGTTTGCCGTATGAAAGCATGCAAGAAAAGCCAAGTTTTCTTCAGGAATTTTAAGTTAACACAGCACGACTAATTGATTTACAAATGGTCATTTCATGGTTGAAGTATTCCTTTAATGTATGTGTGTAATACACTTTAACCCCGTGACATGTAACATGAGCTGAAAAATGTTCTGAGAAAGCGACATGTTAGCTGATGTAGCTGATTTAAATGCGTAAATAGAAATTTTATTTACATAAATAGGCTGCTGATATTTAATCTGGATATAAATATATCACTGAAAAGTCTCATGGATAAAAAAGCTGCATCCACTACAGAATATAAGCTTCTCGTCTCCAATAAATCATTTATCATTTTTGTGTAAAGACTTAAGATGACACTGAATAACATAGTACAATGTGGTGTACCCAGTTTTCTTTTAAAAAATGAGGTCAGTCACATCGACACAATGCCTGATTTAGATTTTAAATCATATGCGTGCTGTCTCTAATTACCAAAGGAAAGTGGATACATTTTGAAAGAAGTTGAACAAACAAGCACATGCACGCACTGCTTCCAAACTGGGCAGTGAGTCCAAAAAGGGCATAAAAATCTGGACAACAAAGTTACAATATCCACTACTGGATGTGATATTGCGTCATAAACATTTATTGCCTCTTTTTCTTTTCACTTTCTCTTCCATTGAGACCAGATTCACTTTATGAGAAACTCCCTGATATCCTGATTCCTTTCCCTCATAGTGAAACTTTCAGCTCCGCCACCAGATCTGTTTTCTTTATCAACCAACGTCTGCAGCTGACACACTTCAGATCTGGAAGTGAAATAAAAGGCTGACAGCAGGTGAAAGTGAGAGTTTGGTGGTGATGTGAAATCTTGTGTGTGGGCACCATGCTGTCGTATCAGTTTGAATTTAATGTGTTTAATTGAGACTAAGGTTCAGAACGGATATGAATCAATACAACATGATTTATTGTGCTGAAGGAAACACAACTTTAAAAGGTCAAAGAACCACTGAGACAACAGCGGACAATGAAATACTAATTTCTGTAATTACGAACAGTTAATTTGTTGTTTGTTTCTTAGAAGCAGCTACAGACATACGTTATTTTGCTTCCCACAGATTACACATCATTTATTATTTACTAGAAATTAGGCAACATAGACTTGATGTAACTTGAAAACAGTTATAAAAATAAAATCTATCATCAAAAACGTTCTCATTTAAGTCAATAGATCTTTCTATGCTTACTTTTGGCAATTAAACTCTACTTGTACCAGTTGCAGTCTGTGTTTCAGCCACATATTTCCACTTCATTTAATAAAATGACTTCATGTGTGAAATGTGGATGTCACAGTCTTGATCCGGGCATAAATCATGTAAAATGACTACAACCATCTGTTTTTTAAACATAGCAAACAAACACAAGTTTGGCGGGTGTGACTCAGGCGGGAACGCACACAGGGCTCAGTCTGAAACCCTTCAAATATAAAAATAGAGAATGTGATATTCAGCCGGCGGGTTAGCGCTCCGATCATGTGGTATTAATAGTCAACAGGGTCAGCAATGACTTCAGGTTGCAGCATCAATCTGTTACCACACTGACCTCCTACACTTTTCAACGCCTGTCTGGCTGTTGAGAGAGACAGACATGTAATTTTGTACAAAAATCAATTAATTCCAATGGAAACACAACAATCTGTGGATTTCCTCACAAAAAGGAGCACGTGTTGAGTTCAGTCACATTTAGCTTTCCTTTACTCTCTTACAGCTACTGACAGACAGATATTATTCTGGCCAACAAGTACTTGCTGTTTATACTTTTGTACTTTCACTTGAGTGAAATCTTTATTTCTACACTGTAGTATTGCTACTTTTAGTAAAATAAAACGTCTGTCTCCACCATATATGTAACTTTAAGTTAACTTAGCTGAGTCCTTCATTTCCTCAGCTAAGCTGCCATTAAAGTCGACAAACCAGTACTACCGTGCATCTGTCCATACATAGTTTACTGTCTTTTTCTAACCATCACTGCTGACACTTATTCTGAAGAACCACTGTCACCACAAGGTCTTACTACATTGCAAAATCTATTCCAAAAAATAAACATGACTGACAATGCTTGGCACAGCAGTGGGTTTTCACATGAATCAAAACCAGAACTGAAAACATAAAGTAGCTTTGACTGAGGCTCAGACACACAAAACTTGCACTTCATGGTGTGTATTATATGATTCTGTTGCTATCTAGAATTCCAAAGTGTCTTCTTATCTTTTGTATGACGTTAATACTGAATAACTCGGTTTATGTATCTTAGGCAACAATAAATCTGAGATTGTTTCCACTTGCTTTTCCAGAGAGCAGGTATTTCATGTTTGCATAACTCAACCTATATACTCCATGTCCCAGATTTCGTCTTATCTCCAAACCCTCAACCCTTTAACCTCAAGCTGAATTTGTTTAGTCAGCAACAGATGAACCTAGGTGTTTTTTTCAAAGGTTTCCACTGTAAGGCCTGCTGTATTCCTCAGCAGGGAAACACTGTTTGGTCAATTATTAACTGTTTTATGGCTTTTACTGTTGGTAGGTATGCACCATGCCATCCCAGTTACACGAACACACCCAAACACATAGACTGTGAAGGCTTTCCTGAGTGGAAAGTCACCATGGTGGGGTTTTCAGCACCCTGTCGAGGCATCCCTGGAAACAATGCATGACCCAGGGTGAATGAAAACACACACGCACACACACAAACACACACACACACACACACACACACACACACACACACACACACACACACACACACACACACACACACACACAAACACTGGCGGGAGAGGTGGACGTTTCTAGATCAGTCATGGCAATCATACCACAAAGTCATATTTCCTGTTGTACAGTTAATTTTGGGTAAGGCCGTGAATCCTCATAATACCAACATATACAGAGTGCATTTTGACATTTCACAAATTTCAAAACTCCTTAAGCAATGCTGCTTCTGAGAAAGACTGGATACAAAGAAAGTGAAAGTTTAAATTTTTGGTTGTAGACAGAAAAAACTGGAAGTTTCTAAATTACGACAGTCCAAGGCTTTGAGCTGGAAATGGCAGGAAATGACTGATGAGGAAGGAAAAGAAAGAAAGAGGTGAATACAAAAGAGGAAAGAGCTCTGTATGACCTACATCTACTACTACACTTACTACTTATGATACAACCAGTGGTCTTACTTCATGTTCTCAAAGGTCATTCTCTGCTTAAAATCTGTCTTCAGAGAATCAACACTCCCTCTGTGAGCTGGAAAAGTGTTCATCAAGAGTTTGTAGGTGCTTCCTTTTACAAGGAATAAAATATAGAACTGAGCATATTTTAGTTGAGCACAATATGTTTGTTGTAATATACTAAGAACATTTGGATGAACTGCAGAGAAGATGATCATTGTACTAGTATGGTTTGAGAAATGCTGGGATTTTTTTTCCCCCTCAGTGTGAAACCCAACCTGTTCTCTTTCCCAGGTCTTCAAATACCAATGCTTTGTCACGCCCCTGTCTGATAATGACACACAGGGCACCTGTTGCCGTATGTATGTAACGCACAGCTGAAACACACTGTGACACATAGTTAATGTAGTGAAACGCTCATGTTTAGGTTTAGGCAACAAAACTACTGGGTTAGGTTTACAAAAAAAGATGTTTTGGATTAAGATAAGTTTGTTAAATAACGTTAACATTACATTAATATGTCACATGAGTGACATCAGTGCACGACGACAGTGCATAAACATGACATGACGTTAAAACACTTATTCTTATTTACACACAGGACACAAACTGTGGTCTCCTGGGTGAAAGTCCAGTTTTATTTGACCCATCCACCTCCTGCTGCTCCATGTGGACGTTCTCACTCTTTATACTATGTCAGTTGCTCTTAGTGTCAAGTATTGGCACAGGAACCTGGTCTCACTCTGAAGTCCTCGAAATCTGGCCCTTGGGCAGTGACTTGCGGTGTCAGAAACCATTGAAAAAAGGCGTCCTATAATGTCGGCATGATACGCGGCTGCAGTTATCATTTAACGGCACCCAACAGCGTGAGGGGGAAACGTGGTGGGACAAGGACAAAAGTTAAGGATGAGTCCAATAAACTGCTACTTTCACCCAAGAGAGCAGTCTCCACGTCCCGCAAGATTCTAAAGCCAAACCCTGTTCTTTTTTCCTAAACCCAACCACGTGTGTTTGTTATGTTTGAGATTGTGTGTAAATGTTAAATTTCCTGTGAAAACGGGAGTGTATCTCGAAAGAAGAGGACTTGACCCCGAATCCCAGAACGTCAACAACCAATGCACCTAGGGTACCGTGCACATCGTATATGGACATGGAAAGTCCATGACCGAAACGTCAGTATGTGACAAGGTCGGAATGAGAATGTGTTGGCCTCATATGGCTTTACATTGGAGTTCACTGACAGCTCAGTGCGTCTTCATAAAGACGCTAAAGGGTGACTTTGGTGTCGATATCACATGCTGAGGGGTGTCAAAAGTAGACGTGAAAAAATCCATAGGTGAGGAATTATTTCTCCTGCTACCAGCACATCTACTAGTTATTATACTGATTATACCTTTAATGTGATTACTAGTGAAGCAACTACTGTAGACCAACTTCTAGTACCACTACTCCGACTGGTAATAATGCCACTATTAACAAAACCACTACTACTCCTGTACACTTACTACCACGATAAAAAGAACTACCTCTTCCATTGCCGCAAGTATAGTTTAAGTATAGAATAAGTTCAATGTATTGAAAATCAAACTCCACTTCTGTAAAAGAGACTCTCCTACCATATCTACTAGTAACTGCTAACAGCATTAGCATCTCTCAGCAGCCTTTTTCTAAGTGTAATGATAATATTTGTGTATTTTTAGGGTAGAAACCCTCTCTTAGCTCCTCCCAGGAAATCCCTGTCTGCCTCAGTAGGTGAGTAAACAAGATCAACCGATTAAGACCAATTAAGACACAGAGGAGTAGTAGGTTACAGCAAAGCCATTTGACTGCTACAAAATGTTTTCACAAGCCGCTTGTGTTCAGTGAATTCAGCTTTGGAAGAAAACATGCAAAATTATATTGTCTTTACCTACCGACCAGCTGATCCTCAGGATAGTTTCACCTCTTGGGAAGGGTCACTTCATTTTAACAACAACAAACTGATCAATTCGCTTCTCAAAATCAGCTGAAGGAAGGAATACAGCCCATCACACTTCATCTGCCCTGGCTCTCTGTCTAACCTCATAGCTATATACCCCGGCTGATGAGATGTAAGCACAGAATAAATAACCGGCGTGTGTCACTCAGCTTGAACAGCGTTATTCACTCGTTAGTGAGGAATGACTGGAATGGAAATCCATGTCAGTGTCAAAACCGGGAGAGGGGAGCAAGGGGAGGACGGAGAGGACTTAGTTGATACTCATTTGTAGTGATTTAATGTGCTTTATTTATACTGAGATAAAGTGAGAGAAAGGGAGAGAAGAGATGAGAAGGAAAGGAAAGACTGACAGAGGAGAGAGGAAAGGGACTAAAAGAAGGAAACAATGAGTAATTAAAGGACTGGGACAATGAAAGAATAAGTAACAATGAAGGAGGAGAAAGAATAATTTGGAAAGGGGGATTGGTATGGACATGAGAGGATGACTGAAGAGGAGATGAAATGAAAGAAAAAAATATGACGAGGGAAAGAGAGAAAGTGGCATGATGAAGGGATGAGAGAAGTATAGGCAAAAGTTAGAAAAAAGAGTGAGGAAGAAGAGACAGAGGAGACGGGTGTATGGGGAGAAAAAAGAGGTGGGAAAAGGCAAGGAAAGAAAAGAGGAAGGAGGAAAGAGGGATGGATAAAAAATGAAGTATGAGAGGAAAGAAAAATTACAAAATGGGAAAGGGAGAGAAAGAGGTGAGATAATGATGGAGAGATGGGAAAGAAGAGGAGGTGAGAAAAAAGGAGTTGGGAAAAGGGGGAGGAAATAACGGAAAAGGAAAGGAAAGGAAAGAAAGAGAGCAGGAGGAGGAGGAAAAGGAGACAAAAGAGAACAGAAAGAAAGGAGGAAGAAAAGAGAGAGGAGATCAAAGGATAGAAAGAAGTAAAAAGAAGGAAAGAAGGAGGGAAGGAGCATAGGCAAAGAGAAAAAAGACAGAAGAGGAAAAGAGGGATGGATGGAAGACAGAGGAAAAAAGAAAGTAAACACAAACATAATGATGGAGTGATCTACCTAGGAAAGGAGGAAAAGAGGGGAGAGGAAAGAGTGAAGAAGAGGAAAAGACCGGGAGGAGATGGAGGAAGAGAACAAGGAGGGGAGGAGGGGAGGAGGGGAGGAGGGGGGGTGTCTGTCCTGTTATGGCAGAGCAGCTCGGGGTTGCTCGATTGCATCATCGCAGGATAAGCCTTCTATAAATAGGATGACGTCACCCCCACCGCTCTTCCTCCACCCTCCCCTCCGCGCTCACTAGTAGCATTCCTTATTGCGTCACCAGGCCCCGCCCCCGTTTGTCTGCTTATAAACGGGTGATGCAACGAATCGGCCACAGGCGCAACTCAAAGCAGCGACAGGGAGCGAAACAGAAGGAGTGAAGCCATCTATACGAGATTATATTCTCCACTTCATCTGACCCCAGTCACTCACAGCTTTTACAGGTAGGTCGGACTCTTGTTTCCGGGGGGGAGGTTTGTTGGGGAGGACGGACGGTGTTGTCTTTTCAGTCCGTGTTGGAGCGCTGTTGTCCCAGTCAGTGTAGCGGAGAAGTGCTGCTGCTGTCCCGGGACACTTTACCAGAACTTTTAAACTTGTTTTCATCCGTCAGATTAAATGAAAATGTAAAGGAAAAAAGCTTTGAGCCTCAAATTTAAGCAGTGATTTGTGATTTTAAAGTTGTTGTTTTTTTATTTAGGCTGTTTATAACACTTTGAGAGACTTTCCTTCCTCTGCTCGATCTTCGTAATGCATTAGACTAACTTAGAAAATATATTTACAAGAATAAGGGTTTTCTCAGCATGTCCAATTTGTAGATTTTGTGAGTTAAAGTGAAGTATGTTTATGTTATTACTATTTTTACTTTTGAGCTAATGCAAAAGATTTAGAGGTTTAGTTGAATGAAAAACAACTCGGACACATTATAGCCCACATATATAGGACAGAATTGGAGAAATATTATGGCAATAAAATAGGCCTAACTAAATGAAAGAGTAAGTAACAACAACAAAAAACAAAACAAACAAACTGTGTATCACTTGCAATGTTATATTCATTAACAAATTAACACAATAACTCTAATAACTATGACACACTATGGAAATATAATATAGAATAACTTTTATTTTATACGTGCCTGTATCAATGTGTTTGTTTTGGTTTGACAGAGCTGACATTAACATCATAATCATCATAATCATCTTATCAAGCTGCCAGTCATAACTTGCCATGAGTCACTCTGGATAAGTCACTACTGGATAACAAACATTCGTACCTGTGAATGACTCTCATAATTGTTTATGGCGTTTTTCCAAATTATTTGTTGAACTTCAGGTGGCTCTCCACAAAAGCATATTTGACTCAGTGGCCATAAATTGTTCCTCCTCCCTCTTTATGTTGCCTTAGATAACATGTAATCTTGGGATTTAAACACATCCCACAGCTTTTATTTGTCTTTCATAATTGTGCAATGTTTGATATCTGTATCAACATTACTCAGCAAAAAACCTATCTGTGGTTCTTAATAAGTTTAAAGTGACTTTTACATGCTGTACTACAACAATAACTTATTGTGTGTTTGTTCTACTTAATATTGGGATAAACTGGCTCTGCTGGATTTGTCACTCCTTTATGTTATCACTTTAATATCTTTATAGGCACTTATCATATTTTGTATTGAGCCTAGAGAGACTTTAATATTATATATTATATATTTGTTAATTGTAATATTTGTATTTTTTTTATGTGTCTTGAGCAAAGTCTCTGACTCTGACTGACATGATAATAATCAGTTGACTCTTGTGTTCCCAGAATGATGCTGCAGCACTCGGGTCCCTCGCTGGCCGATATCAGCTGCTCCGCCCTAGTGCCCTGCCTCTCCCCGCCGGGCACACTCACCCTGGACGACTTCACCAATTTCACACCCATCGTGAAAGAGGAGCTGCGTCTGGCCATCCAGACCAAGCGGCTCTCAAACGGGCTCAGCGTAGACATGAGCTCCGATGGAGCCAGCTCCAGCTCGGACCGAGCCTCGGAGCACCAGGCGAGTGGATCTGGAATCAAGAGAGAGGTGAGGCGGAGGGAAAACTACAGCATAGTCATCTGTTGATTTGACACTGACTGTGTGTTTTACAAACAAGAGGTCAAATATTGACAGTCTATATTATCTCTCTGGTTCTCAGTTAACACCTCAGGAGCACGAGAGGAGGAAGAGGAGGAGAGAGAGGAACAAAATTGCTGCTGCCAAGTGCCGCAACAAGAAGAAGGAGAAGACAGAGTCTCTGCAGCAGGTACTTTTCAACTTCTGTTCTTAAAGTTTTTTGAGAGGGTTTTTTTCATAGAAACTCCTAATTTTGTTAAGCATTTTTCACACAAAAAAACAACAACTGAGGACTATTAACGTCTGGTTTAAGGAAGAAATTATGTGAAAAATGTAATATGTGATTTAAAAAAAATTACAGTCTTAAATTGCATGAAGAGGCTTTGAAAGATATCTGAAGATTATGTCCAATTGGAGTTATGTTGTAAATAAACAGTTTTTAACTTGATGTTGCTGCGTCAAGAGTCAGCTCTTAAAATCTTTTTAATGTAAAATCAGCAAACTAAAATTTTGCTCATGTAGAATTTATCTGTTGTTAAAGAAGTTAAGCTTTTTCTACCCTGAGCACTTGGTTGCTCCTGTTCAGCCTCTGTATTTTGCTCATGCTGTGAAGTTTGTGGTGATTTTCAACATTTTTAGACAGCCCAAACCACAAAAACTAAAAAGACTGTAAAAGTACAGCATTAACCATCTTCTCCCTTTCTCTTCTTCAGGAGTCAGAGAAACTAGAGAGTGTCAACGCTGACCTGAAGGCTCAGATCGAGGAACTGAAACAGCAGAAGCAGCAGCTGGTCTACATGCTCAACCTGCATCGGCCGACTTGCATCGTCCGAGCCCAGAACGGCCAAACCCCTGAGGACGAGAGGAACCTCTTCATCCAACACATCAAGGAGAGCACCTTACAACTCCACAACCTTACCTCCTCCACCTCAGCCACTTCCGCTTCCTTGTCCACATCCATCTCCACAATAGCACCTCTAGAAGGCGGACTTTTGACCCTTGATCACATTCACTGTCCCAGTCACCTCTGAGTGACCATATGTTTACGCCACTTCTCTAAGACTTGCAATGCTTCCATCCTGCTGCCATCGATGTAGCACAGACTGTTTGAGAGGCAGATGGAGCTGCCACATAGACTTACGACCTGAGAATGACAGTGACATATAATAAACGCCATTCGGATGACTCCTCAGTCTCATGCACTGTCTATAAAGCTGCTATAGAGAGAGAGAGTGGCATAAAGTGACCTCAGCACCTCCCACTCCCTGAAACCGTAGCTGCTGATTGGACAGGAAATGACACACAATGGACAGCACCTTGCCATGCATTACGTATTTCACTTTATTTTTTAAACATCACAACCAGTCAGGGCCAAGGACAGATGCCAAAGCACTAAAAAACAAAACAAAAACTTTTTTTTTTTTATTTACTGGTATTGCGAACAGGTGAAAGTCTCATTTAGTGTCTGATTTTTGTACCAAAGTGTGTATTCAGGGTGATCGAGGCACATATTTTAACTGTTTGCCCACAGAGAAAGAAGACGCAGATCAACTGTGTGAGTGTGTTTGAGCTGCAAGCCACAGGCTTTGAAAAAGACATTATTTGTGCTTATTGTATGAAAAATGGTATATTTATTTAGTAACTACTGTATTACATGTCATTTTCGTTTCAATCCTGTCTGCTTGTCCTCTACATAACATGAACTACTAAATTTGCTGCTACTACTAACCACTCAGGACCTATGTTGGCAGTTGAAGGTTTTTTTTTTTTTTGGCTTAATTTAAAAAAAAAACGTCAGGTTGTTTGCTATCAGGGTGGCAGTAGCAGTTACAAAAGGGAAATGTATTTTGCAGGCAGGATTATAGTTCTGCACTTAATGGAAACGTGTAGTAAAAAATTACATTATCATCATATATGCAGACGATACTTTACTTTTCTAAACAGTTTGAATTACGCTGACGAGCAAAACTGTCCCCAAAAAGATAATACTGTATAACTTCACAAGTACACTTTATTTATCACTGCGTTCCCTCTTAAAGTAAACAAATCTAGTGTTGCTTTTTACATCTTCTGTGACGATAAAGCTTCGCAAGTACGATTGTTATTTTTCAGTCATGTTTTCTACCTGAAATCTTGTATAATCTTGTTTATTGTATCAACTGCACATTAACTCTGTGCTACTGTATGTAAACACCGGATGCCTCCTTTGGTCTTGACAGTGAAAACAAAACAAAAAAGATTGTTATTTTCTAAAAATGTATTTTTTATTAATAAGATTTGGTTTGGAAGTTGTGTTCACTAGATATCATTAGCTAGGTATCAGAAGTGTTGCATCAGCTTTCGGCTGGTCCTTTAACGCGCCTGACTCTGAAGTTATGCAAGATGATGTGATATTATACTGTGTTATGAACTTGATCAGTATCCAGGCTTCAAGTCACTGCCAAATATTTCCCTCTCTGTGGCCCATTCGCTTTAGAGTGAAATTATCCCTCAAGAGAAATGTGGTTTATTGCACAAACAGAAACTGAGGGAGTGTAATGAACAAGAGTTAAGGGGCTATTTTCTTGTCAATTACTAATCATAGCATCAATCTACAGTGCCCATCAACAGCCAAACATCTGCGAGCAAGACACTGAAAACCTCTTCTCCCTCAGTCATTGCAGTTCACCTTACAGCTAACACGTCAAAAGGCAACTCTGCTTATCAGTATTTGAATACTTCTCAGTAAGTAAACATTTAACATCATGGTAGCAAAAAAGAGTTTAAGATCACTTTAAAAGTTTTGTTGCTACTGGGATATATTTTCAGTTCATAACAGAAGAGTAATAATCTATGTATGAACAGCACATTACTGTCATGGTGAGGACTGAAGTTTTACATTTATGTTTGCATGGTAGAAGGTTTTTATTGTTAGTATTGTGTGTGTTAACTTAAGAGTCACACAGTTAAAGGGACGCAGGCGTTCATAGTGTGTATGTTGTTTTTGTGGTTGTTCATTGTCCTGTCACTAGTCATGGCTAGATAGCTAATAAGCACTGAGTTCCATGTGTATGTATTCTATTGTGCCTACTTCTACTGGAGGCTGTGTTTTTCTCTGTAGCTGCTTGACTGTCGGAGCATTATAGCCTAAAAGAATAAACTGTAGGCTGTCAGGTACAACTGCACTGCTACTACCAATGTGTACTTCCATCTTTGTGATCTGTCAACTTTTGTTTTTGATACTTTGTTAATTAAAAATATGTATTGCAAATGTAACTGTTCATGGTGTCATTTTTTGGAAAAAGTCTGGTAATACTTTGGTTTTAAAGGATCCTATCCCTTTGATAGCGATCACATTCAAAATAGCAGTCAATGCACAAAATATTCTGTTGGTATATGACAATGATGTTTAGTACTAAATAATGTTGTCAAATTTGAGCCCATGGTATCTGGGTTCCATTCAGCAACACCCAGTACTTAATTTAAACAAGCACTAGATTCACAATAGCTGCAAAATCAAAGACATTTACTGTACACCATAAACTGATGCTGAAAAGGCACAAACTGGTGCATATCAGTTCACCAGAATTCAGGAAATTAAGTGCTTGACTCTTAACATTTTCTAGCAGAGGATCCGAGACCCCCATTTCGTCATTTCATGAGTGTGTATGTCCCCCAATGTTAAAAAAAAATCAATGCCCAAGGTTATATGAATCCATTAAAAATGAATGCACCTTTTTATGGGCCACTCCCCCACCCCCATAGACATAAAGAGTTAATATGCTGTTCTATGGCTCTTGACCAATCTTTCTACAGAATCCATAAGCCATTTCAAAGTTATGTGCCACACCCACTGCTAAACTAAAACTAAACTAAAATAAAAATTAATAGACAAAAAACAACAAAAAAAGTTTTGTCTTGAGATGACATTAAATTATTTCAGGTCAGGACATCAACCCTGCAATTTATTGTACAAACACAAAGGAAAAGATATCAGGAAAACCACAGTGTTTCCTCGAAGTACACAAGAACAGCATTCCAAGATAAGCGCAAGGAACCTGCTGTCAGAAAAAAATACTTTTAAATTAGAATTTTGTGCGACATGCCTTTTTTTCCGCAAGGAGAACACCTTGTAACAACAGCCTGTGCTGAAGAGAGACACGACTGGACATGCCCACTGTTCAGAGAGAGATAAGGAGAGAGCGAGACAGACAGAAAAACAGGGAGGGAGGGTATGACTTGTTATCTAGGAAATACTGTTCAAACCACAACAAACCCACAAGCCCAGACCACCACTGGGTGCACACTCTGAATATTTAACCATTTTTCAGTTTGTAAAGGGTTAGCTTTTACAAAACTCTACCATATCATTAACCAATTTGGTAAAAATATGAATTAAACAGAGATGTGTTTAAAGCAGGCTGTTTGTACGTATACCTGTGAAAAGTAATGCACCACAATTCATGTATAACACACATAATTAGGAAAGCTGCAATCACATCACCAATGTGCTGACGGGAGTAAAGAAGGAAGTAGTATAAAGACTGAATGTCAGTGTAAGCAGGCAGGTTGGGGCGGTGGATAGGTGAAACAAACACAGGACCTTCCCCTAAGACAAGAGTATGCAACCTGCGGCTCCAGAGCCATGCAGCTCTTTAGCCCTTCTCCAGTGGCTCCCTAGCACTGTTAAGCTATGTTTATAAATTCATTCTATGCTAACATAATCTTGTGTCGCTTAATTTGTGAGGGGGCTGCAGTTTTTATGGTTATGTGTGACGGAGGATTTTGTTTTTGCTACTTGATGTCAGGAGAGGAATAAATAAAGATCGCCTCAAAAGATATCCACAGTCCTCTTTATATCTACACAATGCAGACATCAGTCTACTGGTTATAATCATAAAAATTGCTGTATTGTTATATGGTGCAAAATCTGATAAGGTGTGTGCAGATTTTCCATTTGCCTTCTTTGCCTCGCTCAGGAAGATGCTTCATCTTTTCATGTCTTGGGTCAACATTACTGTAGCCTTTGTCACACCATTTGAATCACTCATTGCAGTTGAACAATCATCTTTGACGTGGTTTTGCCACAACTGGCAATTTGCTAATATTTAATGTGAAAATTACATCACTTCCTGTGTGGCAACTCTGGTTTAAACACACTCTACTGGCACTGTCATGTTGCAAGCTGCTACCCAGAGAAATGTGCCTGAACAGCAACACATAAGCAGTGAGTACATCCACATCAAAGATTCAAACCTACACACCTTTCAGAACTCCATCAATCAGATGACAAACATATTTGAACTAAAATAAGTTACAGACTTAAGCATAAACTCCTCACCAACATGCTAGATAGGTGGAGTTCACAACGCACAGGGTTTCAACAATCACACTTAAGTTGTTCAAAGTCAGTTTAATGGATGTTTTTATGATGTGACGCTAATTATGCAATTACATAACCAGCTAATTGGCCTGAAGCAGTACACCCCACCCTTTAAGCTCACCACCATTAAAGAAATATTGGGAATGACCTGATTTAGGTTTGCCGGTTTCTGCTTTAAAGTATCATCATCATCATCACACGTGGGTTTCGCTGGAACGCAAAGGTGATATAAGGAAACAACAAAACACGTCAGCACCATTTGATTTTGTATCCAAGTTTCTGTAGTATTTCTGTTTAATTTATGCCTGACTCTCCCTGGATTGCAAATCATCCTTAGTTTGTTCTCCAACTTATGAAGTCATTTTGTTTAATGTTGAGTCCTAAGGCTAATTTCTTTTCATTAAAGCATAAAAGAAAAGAACAAAGTTCAACAAGTTCATTTTCATAAGACTACGCTGTGGGTAAGATCAACAACTACCAAGCCGCAGTGTGAGAACATGGGCGGTGCTCTGTTTGCTGGAGGGAAATGTTTCAACCTGCCTCAATATTGTTTGATGCACAAGTGGTATGTTAATTACAACATATCCAGGAATCACATCCCCCCTTCTGTTCTCCTCTGGTTTCTTCCTCTACCTGTTTTGAGACCATCCTTAAAAATGTCTGCTTCGCAAATGTGACATTTGTAGCAGGCCTTTATATTACATTTTAGTATAATGTGGTTTTGACTAAAGCTAACCATTAATGAAGGAAACAAGACTACCTGTTATAATATTGTTATCTCTACTGATATTTGTTCTTGTAATAGGCTCAACTTACTCTTTACTTTGAGAATATGGAGGAGAAAACACGATTATGAAAAAGTAGATAATATTTTGTCTGGTTATGACATGCTTTCAGGGGTGAGCAAAGGTTCAGCTGTCTTTTCTGCAGGCTTTAATTAAATAGTTTGATGTGAATGCCGGGAGCTGAAACGTTGGTGGCATGAACAGGATCTGACATGAAGGTGTTTGTAATGTAAATTAGACTTTTTTTCCCTTCATGATGAGAAATCCTGCTGAAACACAACTCATTAGATCTTTATTCAAAGAAATAAGTTTATTTTATAACAATGGCCCCTACTCCGCCCACGAGCATCACCACTTCCAGCAACCTCAGAGCACACCTATCTTTGAACTTGGCCCTCATTTCAATCTAAACAAATCTCAACAAATACATTTTACAACAATAGTAAAAAAGACCAAAGATAACACTTAAAACAGAGGCAACTTATGACGAGGCACCATTAAGTAAAAGCCAAGCAAAAAACATATGACTTCAGGTTTCTTTTAAAAGTGTCTACTAAGATGGAGGCCCTCAGATGCTCAGACAGATTATTCCATAGACGTGGCTGCAGTGGCTTAACGCTCATTCTCCATGGATTTTTGTGGGAATTATTAGGACGACCAGCATGCCAGCCAGTGTTTCCTCCGCAGGCTCCACTTCACTCAGCTGCCCGACAAACCCGCTGCTTCTTCCCACTTTGTCTGTCAGGCAGCTGAGTGAAGTGGAGCCTGAGGTGGAAGCACCGGTTAGCCCCGGTTTCACTACAGGCAGATTCACTCGCTACAGGGGGCGAGGATATAAAACCTGAACAGCCAATCAGAGCGATCTCTCTCACCGACAAGCTCTGCTGCCGATTCAACATGCTCAATCGGCCAAAAGCCGCCGACACCAATGCCGAAGTGCCGACAGTGCGGGACACACCAGATTCCAAAATAACCTCAAGGTTTTTGACCTAGTCCTTGGTATAAGGAGCTAATAACTAAGGGTGTATAGACAGTTGCAGCCTCATGGCTTCTGCCCTGAATATTAAATCTGGCTTGTCTTCATGACATACATTCATGTCATATAAACATTTCAATAACCTATTAGTGGGGCTAAAATCATCAAGAGATAATGAAATGTATAATTGGGTGTCATCAACGTAGCTATGCAACTCAGTTTTATGCTTTTGGTGATGTTGCCAAGTGGAAGCATGTAGAGACTAAAAAGGAGCAGACCTAAAATAGAGCCTTGAAGCAGTGCTCAGGGTGTGTCTGTTTTCTCTGAGGAGTAGTCACCCAGGAAAACAAAGAACTCCTGAGAGACAAACAGTTTTCAAGTCTGCACAGTAGGATTTCATGGATAATAGAATCAAAGGAGTAGTAGGACTGAAAGCTTGTTTGAACCAGTGTTAATTCTTACATCATCCACCAATTTAACCAAAAATAGTCTCTGTACTGTGATAGGCTCAGAAACCTGACTAAAAAGTATTTTTATGAATATATTTACGTGTTTTAAAAGAACTTCTACTGCAACTTATGATTTTGTTTTATTAGTGTCAGCTGTAATTTTGAATGAAACACAATATTTTATAATATAAAATATATATTTATAATTTTATAATATTCTCTTTGGTTTTGTCTGTAAAAATCGTAATTTGTAAAATAATAAAAAGTATATTATAAAATGGATAGTTCCAATCCTTGCTTGTGATTGGTTGAGCCACATTTGTATCCACTGTAAATAACTCTATAAACACACAACTTTGACTGCATTGCAATCTTAATATTACTGCAACAATTAGTTAGCTATTGTCATTTTGTACACAGAGTTAAAGAGGGCAACCACCAACTGAACCTAAATCATTTATCATCCGCCAGGACAAGAACAGTCAGAAGTACACAACGCAGTCATTCAACGAATGCACAAAAATGCTAGTATAGAAACAAAGAGAGCTTATGAGGTTTTATGTTTGAGCAGCCACAGAACTCACTGTGTCTTATTGCTTTATTGGAGGAATACCTGTTGTTGCACCCGCCCAATCCACCAGCCTTTTATTTCCAGCTTAGTTTTATTAGTTGCTTGTTTTCATTTGTAGCCAATCATGCTATTTTGTCAATGCTAGCAATATCATTCGTGTCACAGTGTAGCTTGTTTAGAGCCCATAGAGGTGAATTTCCTTGGCTCCATGGTGCCATAGCTTTGTTTAGCAGTCTGCACTTTACATTGCATATGTGTGTTGCTTAGCGATCATACTGCTAAATGTCACTGAGGCACTACAGTGTGTTTTTTGTTCCTAAAGATGTAGTATATGATATATGTAGTAAGGGTTTTTTTTAGCTGTTCTACAATCACTGTAAACCACGACCCCCCTTGGCTTGTTGCTCAGGTATTTCTCTTTGAGATGTAGTTGAGTAGAAATAGAAAGTGGCATGAAAGAAAATACTCAAGTAAAGTACTTTAGAGTACCTTAAATTTGTACTTAAGACAGTAGCCACTAAAGTAAATGTACTCTGGTACATACCACTATTGATTCTAATTCCTACCAAACAATTTTACACGAACAATGGTCCATCACAGAACTGCATCATTAAATGTTGTACTTAGTTTAAGTACAGTGTACATGTTTTAAGCTCTTGTAGAGAAGTACAGTTGGTTCTCATTTAAGCGGAAGCAGAAGTGGAAAGTTTCATCACACTGACACGGTACAGTACACTTTATTCTCACAGTCACCTCGAGGTCACAACAAAGGTCACTGCAAGTTGCTCTCTTACCAGGCTTCGTTCCAGGAAGTGTTCACAGTTTTCACCACTAACTGTAATTACACTGATTACACACCAGGATGTTTCTAGCTGGTTTTGTCATTGTTTCACTGACTGTGTAGTGAAACCTGAAGTTCTGTGGGCTGTGGTCCTCCAGACCAACGGTTGTTCATCCCACATGGGATATTGGCCAATATGGGGCCAAAGTACACACACACACACACACACAGGGGAGGAGGGAGGAAAGATGCTTTATCATTGAGGGAGAAACTGATGCAACTCAGTCACAAGCAGAGGCAAGGTGACTGATGCAACGTCGGTGTCATAATCTTTGACCAGCAACATCCTGTGTGCTGGGGTCAAAGATCATAGCTGAACACACAAGCACATTGATTTGGAAGTAGTAATTACCAGTTCATCAGATTTATCACAGTCACTAAAGTCATCAAGTATAATAAAGTCATTCGACATTCATCGGCATGACACAACAGAAGTGCTCAGTCACGTACTGACACATTAACAGAGTACAAGGATCTGCGCCTGTTTAAGGAAGTTGCACTAAATAGAAAGCATTAAATAAATGATCCGTATGCATGGTGTATTTTTGCTTACAATTACACAAACTTGAGCTGAACAACTATCATGTGATGACAGCAATTATTCATCCCTTTATTTAGCATTTTTCAAATCAAAGTGCCTTTAAAGGGACATTGTGTAGAATCTTAAGTTGTTTATTGGCAAAAATTGATGTCTGCATTCATAAATATGTCATCACTGGTGTACTATTACCTCCACCAATAATCTGACTTATTCTCTTAAAAGGAGAATTTCAGATTTGTTTGTACATTGTGCGGGTAAGTCGTCTGTGGGGTTCCATTACATTTCGCCATCTTGAGAATACACCCGCCAGCAAGGGACATACAGCACCCCCTTCGGCATTTTCGTTAAGAGCCAGGCCAGCACTGCGTGACTGAGGAGCCGAAGGAGAGGAGCAAGAGGCGCTTAGCTACTAGCCTGGCACATTTGAAACTAAGTCCCACTCTTTGAGCATAATGCAGGATCATGCATATGCAGCATCATGGGACGCGTGACCGGCGAATTAAAAAAACGAAGGCCCACATCGGGGTAGCCTTTCCCAGGTAGAGAGAGCTGCTGAGGGAGAATGGTAATGCAATCACAGGCCAGCGCCGCTGTTGGCTGTTAGCGGCTGTTAGCGGCCAGTCGCTAACAGCTTAATCCCTCTCCTCCCATCACTGCATTGCTGTTAGCCGTTAGCCACTGTTAGCCGCTGTTAGCGCTTGTATTACCTTTCTCCTTCAGCAGCTCTCTCCACCTGGGAAAGGCAACCCCAATGCTGACCCTTGTTTTTTTAATTCGCCGGTCACGCTGCCTTTTTGATTCCCTTTTCCACTTTCTTGGCGACGAGGATTCCGTCTCCCGTGATGCTGCATGATACATGATCCTGCATTATGCTCAAAGAGTGGGACTTTGTTATGCGGCAGTAGTGCCGCTGGCCACTAACAGCTGTTAGCGGCGCAGTAATACGAGGAGAGGGATGAGGTGTGTGAGGTTGAGCCACTTGTCAGTTGTCAAAGGACAAGACGTGATTGGTTTGTTTCAATTTACATCCGCCCCAACAGTCCTACGTTGTAAACACAGCCAGCATGGTGAGGAGGGGGTTTGTCAACTCGCGTCGCGTGTGTCTGTGTAGGAGCCTGAATGAATACTCCATGTAGTATCGGATGACATGGTTTCATCAGTGTTATCATAGCTTTTTGGTACACAGCGGCTACCGTTGTTGCAATACGTGTTTGAAACAGTGAGGCGCTAGAGTGCGCCATCTGTTTGAATGCAATATATGATTTCAACGTTAGATGGGAGAAATTCCTACAAACTGTGGCTTTAAATACACGAGGAAGTAAATCAGGCAAAGTCACAGATAAATACTGGGAGAGATGAAACAAGGAAGGACAACTATTTAATCAAACAAAAGCTATAATAATCTGTAAAACAATCGGAAACAGCATCTGTGAAAGCAACACCTAAGAGGAAGTTAATTTTGCTCTGCATTTTAAGTTGGAACAACTCGAGGAAATACAACTACATTTTTCAAGGCAGTTTTATAGAATTTTTTTTTTAGTAAGATCAACTTGTCAGATTTAACAGTGAAGGAAGAAAGAATAAGTAAGAACAGGACCAATAGAAAAACACAACAAAGACAACAAGGGCAAGGAAGTAAACTCTATTATGGGTTCCTGGGTACAACAGGCAGTAAAGGGACTCTGATGGGGAAAACCCATCATCTGAAGTTTTCACAGTTGGCTGGTGTCTGAGGGTTGGGTTTACATTTCTGATGTCTCATATTTAAAAAGAAAGACATGAATCTGTGCAATAGGTAAAAAGATATGCTTTGAGTCAGAGTACTGTATTTCATTTCAAAGAGGACACTCATACAGTATTGGTGAGACACTTTCCAAGCAAATGATAAAATGAATGTGGTCAATACTCAGTGTGTGAAATCCACAATGTGATGCAACACAGCTCGCCAGCTCCTGTTTTTGCTTTAGTGGTGACGCTGTAATAAACTCTGCTGCTGTGAGGTAAGTTTTATATTCCTTCACTGGTGCTTCACATTAAATGCCTGTATCCAGCAAACCACTTGTAAACTTTTATTGTGAGGGAACACCAGGAAATACAGTCCCAGAGAGGACAAACATATGACTGGCACTAGCTTTGTGTTATCACATCGGCCACCATAGTTCTCCTGGCCAACACATTCTCACTCCAACCTCCTGACATATTGGCATTTAGTCATGGACTTGCCATGTCCAGATATGAAGTACAAGGTACCCTGGGTGTGTTGGTTGTTGACGTTCTGGGATGCTGTGTCAAGCTCTGCCTGTTACATGCATTGTCTTCTTTCAAAATACACTTCTGTTTTCACAGGAAATTTAGATTATGTAAACAGAGTAAGGCCCGGATGGCTTGGCATGTAGAAGAGATTCAGTCACTTGCAATCTGCAGCCTCAGCAGCTAGATGCCACCAAATCCTACACACTAGACCTTTGACCTATTAAAAATCCACCCAGCTGCTTAAAGGAGATGCCCTCTGTCCCCTGCTAAACCTCGAAAACTGCCCACATAAAAAACAATCATGATAAAACTTAAAGTCTGGAAAAAAATTTACTCTTGAGAAACCTTTTTTTCCAGGAAGGCAGTTTTGATGGACAGTGGATGGTTCATATTCATTGATATGATGTAATGATGTAATGACATGTTTCAACAATGAGGGGATAGAGTCAAAGACACTGACATATTTCCAATGAATGTGTGGACCACTGCACTCATGACCATTCCAAGGAAGTGAGTGGTCACATGAGTAATGGTATCTTATTAGGTGGGGAGGGAAATGTAGGCGTCGAGCTGCTTTAAGAGGAAGAAAAGTATTAAACCAGATGGGAAAGGGTTCTTAATTTCTGGATTTTTATATGAAATGAGTCTGGGAGAACTTAGGTAGCATCGGATGGAGGGATTTTCTTTCTCATTCCTTTATGTCCAAACCAACATGATCATTGGTGACTGTCTAGTTCTTTTCAGCTTGTCTACAGCTGTGGATCCTTTAGAGTCTGTCACCACATCTGCTAAAAATGAAAGACTATTTATATTTGAACTAAACCCCAGATTTTGTTCATTAGATCATTAGAATACCACAGGCATTTGAAACACAGATTGAAAACTCTTCCTTTGCTGCAAACCAGAACTCCTTGTTTTAGTGTCAGATCACACAAAGGTGGTTACATGACAGCTGCAATAACCAGACTATCAGGGAGTAACGTACAATATCAACCGCCAGAGGTTTGAAAGAGAAACTAAGAAATTAAACTTTTACAGTAGTAGTATGTGTGCGTGTTGTTTTCCACTTGCCCCCTGGTTCCTCTTATCTGATCGTAGGTGAGTTCTGGCAGCGGCATAGCACCACACTCTGAGTCCTGTACATAAGCAGTCTCTGTGGGCCCTCTGCCTTTCCTGTCTAGATCTGTTTCTCTATTGCACCTTTTGAAATTTGTCTGAGGTAGAGGGGCCTCAGAGAGCTTTCTGCTTAATACAAAGTTTACTCTTTCAACCCATTTCTTCAGCTAATTTAATTAAGTTTTGGCACTAATTTCTAAGAAATAAAAAATTGCAAACACACCAAAGTTTCATTCAGAGCTTTTTGAGAGCCCTGGGTAATCAGTCTGTCTTTTCACCCTCTATGACGCCTCTGTGAGGAAGAAGAGGAAGTGGCTCAGTCCATCATCCCACGGATCACTTAGCCAATCATCAACAAGCTGTCTGCAGTCGTTACAGCCGCAGACTGCAACGTTTCAAATTTCAGAAAATATTCACGTGACATGTGGCGTAATTGAGGAGGCATCAGTGACAATCATAATCCCGCACAGGTTTCCCACTCGCAGACATTGCCAACTGTGTTTGTTGCAATGCACAATCGAGCTGTAAATTATCTTGCAAAGATTGTAAAAACTACAAAGTTAAAAGTACACCTCACAGATCTGATATTATTTGTCCTATGTAAACTGGCATTGCAGGATTTGTGGATTGTTGTTCATTAGTTCATTTTTTGCAATGATTCCTTAATTCTTTTATGCTCTTACTTCCACATAGTTTAAAAGGCCAGTTTAGGATGACATTTGGCATGAGGAGTGTCCATGCTCAAATCTATCAGAAGACTAACATTTGTAAAGATAATGACTTGCATGGAAACAATCAGTCAGGGATTTTTTTTTCTTTTAACATGTTCAGTCAGTATGTAAGCTATGTCACATCAGACTGGAGAACATAATGAATGTCAAAAAAACACACACATTCAAAAGCATTTGTAAACATTTACTGTAAAGTAAATATGTGACACATATCACAAAGCTTTCCATGCCTCATAAAAGCTTCTAACTCTTAAATGGAACTGCCTGTATGGAACTGTATTGAAGTGCTGATGAAATCAGTGATGAAATATACTGGCACTGCTGTGTTACTCTTCCAGAGAAATCCTTACAAATCCACCCCACTATTCAGTGGAAGTCTGTATTCGTCTAGAGGGTGGGAGGTGTGTATGTGCTGGTGTGAATTTCGTGTGTATCCCTGTTCTTCTCTGTTTGCTTGTGTGTGTTGCTGTGTAGGGTCATGACACCAGTGGCATTTTTTGGCCACTTAAATGTACTGGAGGGCACACTCAAAAGCAAAAGTGGCGCTATTATGCATCTATTTTTTAGGGCTGCTCTCTAAGATAAACAAAGGAACAACCAATTACAGCTTGTGGATATCTTTCGGTTCTTTCTATCAGTCGATGGAGGAGAAGTGGATCATTTTAGTGCTACATTTTAGGGCTACCAATTGCTTTGAGTCTGTCTTACTGACAATAACACACACTTCATAAACAAGGCCTGAAATAAGACCAGCTCTGAACTTGTGATTTCTGGTAAGCAGTAGGGGAGGGGGGAAGAATGGATACAGCACAGTATTGCAATATTTTGTGTGTCAATATTAAATCAATACAGGGACACCAAGTATTGATCATTCACTATATTCATTCACATTTTAATACAACTTTTGGTAGTAGAATAAATTAATTGCTTTTTCAGTTCACTAGATGGTGTAGATATTTTTTTCCTGGTGAGGTCAGCAGAGGTCTCAGTAAGCGGCATTTGGCAGGAAGTCCATCAAAACAAAGATGGAGGCACCATAACAAGAAATCAGAAACACACAGTCGAAAAGTCTTGACTTCTTTTGGATTTTTTAACACAGAAGGAAAGAACAGTCTATGGATCTGATACGTGATTTACAAGCAGTGTCATATGAGAATTCAATACTTCAGGAATACTACAAACATGAGGGCTCACCTCACACTTTACCATCCAGAGGTATCATTAGTGGCTGATGGCCAAGCTAATGCTAAACCCGCTCTGCTGAAAAATCAACCAACGCTGGACACACTTAGCTTGACAAAACTACCATCCAACTCTGAGAAAGCTAAGAAAATAACACAGTCCATCACCTACTTCATGTGCAAAGATCTGTGTCCATACAGCGTTGTTGATAGCAAAGGCTTTTACACGCTAAAAACACGCTGTCAGTATGAGACGTTTTTTCATCGACACAGCCATACCCAGCCTCTACAGATAAGTAAAGTAAATCTGAGAAATCTTTGAATACAACAGGAAGTGTGGCATTAACTTGTGACGCCTGGACTTCAAGGTCAGTGTATTCATACGTGACTATCATGGCACATTATCTCACAGAGAGCTGGTAAGTGCTGCTGTCTCACGTTTTAACTAGAGCATTTCACAAAAGTCATGTCAGAGCAAACATTACAGACCGTCTGCAAAATGCGGCACACGAATGGGGGATTGTGTTTGTAACAGACAATGCTTCTAACATGGGTGTTGCCATTTAGTTAGCAGGACATGTGCAGGAGAAGTGTTTCACTCACTCGCTTAATTTGGCCTCGCAGAGGGTGTTAAATCTGCCAACAGATCACTTTGAAATTTAAAATTGATTTATTTTCCTATGGGGAAATAATTTGCAGTTGGGGAAAAAAGGTAATAAATTGCAATATACTATTTTGCAATACTCAGCATATCGCAATAATTTTTTTTTATCGTGACCTCAGTATCATGATAATATTGTATCGCGAGTCATCTGGCAATTCCTATCCCTAGTAAGCAGGTTATAGTCACCTAGCAACTTCAAACACAGCCTGCCTCCATGCCCTTGACAGTGAGTACAAAGGTAGCACCCAGCACCTGATCTTACCTTCCACGCATTAAAAGACCTGGTATGTGTCCCAGGCCTAAATACTGATAAGCCTCAAAGATTTTCAGATTGCTCCTTGCTTTACTGTTGGTAGCAATAGAATTAATTTTGTTTTGAAAAGGCACAGTGCACAGATTTTCCATGGAGCCTTGCCCACTTTCTTTTGGCTGGTCACAAAGGACTTGCCATGACACTGAACTCCCTGGCTGGTTCTTGATCTGCATGGATAGTTTTGGCATCTATTTCTTCTTTGAGTGAATCTTGGTAGAAAACACACGAATAATCTACACACAGAAAAATGTTGGCGCTTCAACGATTCTTTGGTGTGGGTTGAAGTGCTGTCTGC
The DNA here is from genome assembly GCA_035609425.1 of Epinephelus awoara. Taxonomy (NCBI): domain Eukaryota; kingdom Metazoa; phylum Chordata; class Actinopteri; order Perciformes; family Serranidae; genus Epinephelus; species Epinephelus awoara. The sequence goes on from CM069305.1 coordinate 12,780,121, forward strand.
CACACAAAGAACTTTATAAGCCCCTGTTTGGATCTATTTCAACCTTACTCAGACCATCACTGCTGTGTTTACCTTGAATGATGTCATTAAGGCAAACATCTCTGCCTGGAAATATTAGGAAACAGCTTACTAACCTGCAGTTTGTGCCAGCACAAGTGTTTCACCCTGAATCCCCAGGGTGTGTTGGATAAGGCTGAATAGTCTTGACATAAGAGAATTGTGTTCAGCGCATTATCAGCAGGGCCATGGTTCCCAGGTCTAACCCGAAGGGATACTAGCCTCTGCACCAATCCTCTTGGGCTCGTCAAGGCAACAGGCAGGCAACAGGATGCAGGGTTCTGGGCCTCTGGTGGTGGTAGCAAACAACCATCAGAACATTGGCGAAGGTTTAAGCCCTGTACCTCTGCTAGAGCTTCACCCTGGAGAAAGCGCCAACCCAGAGTTACAGGACCTCAGGGGGGTGCCACACAAAGGGGGGTTTGGAGGGCAGCCACCAGAACTCGGGTGGACTGAATTCAGTTTTGGTAGAGCCTTCTTTCTCCGGGGTCTGTATGACCATGGTCAGGGACCCAGTCCAGATCTTAAGCCTTCTGTAGAAGGATAAAATTATGAAAGTAGGTCCCAAAAATCAGCTTGCTGGCTTTTACTCCATGTATTTCCTTGTACCGCAAAATGATCTTCAAGGTTTACGCCCATGGAGGGACAGGGTGCCGTTGTCCCAAGGAGTCTCTCTTGGGAACATTTCACCGAGAAAGACAGTGGTAACCGCACATGTCTTCCTGACAGGTCGGGGGCACTCTTGGAGGGCAGAATGGCACAGTGTATGGAGACTCTCTTGGGGCATTGAACACATCAGTATCTTGGCATTGAGAGTGGTTGACCTTGCTCTGAAGGCTATCCCTCCCCACATTCAGGGCAGGCATGTCTTGGTAAGGACAGACAGTTACTCCACTGTGTATCACATAAACCATCAAGGAGGCACCAGGTCTGTGTGTTGCCTCCAAATGGCACAGAAACTCTTGTTTTGGACCTTTCAGCATCTGGCTTTGCTCAGTGCAGTTTATATTCCAGGGGCTGTAAATCGGGCAACAGTCCTCCTGTCCAGGACAGGTCACAGAAGCAGTGCGCCTCTTATGGACCCCTGGGTTAAGATGCACGGTCTCAAGAGTGGCTGGAAGGGTTGTTGTACTCTTTTTCTCCTTTTCCTCTAATTCCCCAGGTACTCAACAGGATTGTCCTGGGCCATTGCAAGGTGCTATAAGTGACCCCCCTGTGACCAAGGAGGCATTGGTTTCCAATGCTCCTTCTCTTGGCTCACAGTCACCTTTGGGCCAGGCCAGTCAGGGTGGACCTTCAGAGGCAGGCAGCTCCTTATGAACATATAGAGCAATCCAACAAAACACCTTTTGCTCTCAGCTTTATGTTCTGCCAAGAGAGTGAGTGAGTTGCATACTCTGTCTATCAGAGATAAATGTCTGAGAGAGGAGGCTGATAACACAGGCTTGTCTCTGGCCAAATGGTAAATCAAGTGGTTGAGATTGGTGCATTTCAACTTGATCTGGCTCTCCTGCAGGTTGAAGAAGGCCTGCTTACTTTGTGTCCAGTGAGAGCACTGAGGGCTTATCATGCGCACACTCAGTCTCTAAAGTGCTCTCACTCTGAGGTATTTGTCTGTTTCAATCACATTAAATTGGAGCTCCCTGTGTCTAAGCAATGTTTATACTGTTGGATTGTTAAATACTATCTCACAGGAAGAGCATCCCAGTCCAAGCTGACTTCTAGCATGGCACCTGTTTTATGGCAGTGCTTCTGCATCCAGTGAGAGCATGGCGTTACCATCGCAGAAGGTAATTCAGTTAAAGGAATAACGGGAAGTCATTGCTAATTCACCGGGGCTAGGAATAAGGGGATGATGCATTCATGAGAGGACATTGCTAATGAATGTTTTTGCAGAAGTTGTTCATTCTAAATGGCATTCAATGCAAGTTGTCATTGTGGTTGAATAAAATTATGTAAATATGAATCAATAGTGACACATGTCAGGGAGGGCTTACTTTTAACAGCCTCCTTTTCATATCAAAAAGATCACTGCATTCAACACAAGCTTACATTTGTTCTAAAAGAAAAAAAAAAAAGTTAAGCTTTGCTCAAAAACTGCCACATTGTAATGCAACATCAACTGGTAACACACATACAGTACATACGAGTGCACACTTAGCTACCATCGAGGACACAGAGGGTTTGTGGGTTTTAGCAACCTGCTGAAATTTTAAATTCTCCGTTTGTTAAGCTTTGCTAGTTTTCAGCCAAGAATGTAACAAGTATGTGCTTTAGAATTTCTTATGCATACTTTTATTGCAGGTACTGTTTGGAAATAAAACAGCCAGAAAGTAGAATTCTCACAACCTGAAGCAACATCACCACCACCACACGCACCACCCACAGTACGCTGTGTGAATACAGCCTAACTAGAGTAAATGATGTAATGTCCACTCCTCGCTCTACCTGAGAAAAATGACCAAGTACTGAATCAGGACTTTACCAGAAGTCTGTCAATATTTATGTGTGTGTCGTGTCCGAGTGACAAATGCTGCACATGTGGAGGACAACATGTATCTGTGTGTCTTGGCATATGATGGTGGTGGTTGTAGCAGGTGTGTCTATGTGAATATGTGTCTTCCTGCATGTTGTGTCATAATTGTTTTTGTGTACAGTAGAATGGATGATGTATCCGTGCAGGCTTGCTGCAATATTCCTCAGAACCGCGCTACGTGACGAACTACTTCCTGCCCCAGCCGCATTCCTGGGTTAGTAGGCAACTAGTGTTGTCATGAAGGTGGTGATTTCAAAGCTCATTCTGAAACTGATCTGAGCTCAGTTTCATGCTGACTGCGCCGTCACTTTGCTGCACAAGTCTGGGGCGTTGAATGAGTAAAACCACAGACTAATTCCAAGCATTCAGAATTTGTTTTAACTGGCTCTGAGAACAAGGCGGTTGGAGTTGGACAAACACACATGCATGTTTTGTTTTGCTTTTGGTTTTTTTTTTATCTTCAGTGTTTTGACAAGCCCTACTAATTTGGTGCTCACTAAGGTGAAGAATAGTCATCATGAAAAGCAGTTTAAAATGCCCTTGGTGAGATGGAAACTAAGCTCTGTCAATCAGCTCTCCTCTCACCTGTTATCTTTTTTTAATGTCTTCCAAGAATTCTAAAAAAGGCTTTTGAAGAATACTCGTCAGTCCAGTTTTCCAGACGTCTGCATCAGACACACGGTTCAGTTCAACTGCAGTCGGTTGCGTCAGTAACTTCTAAATCGAGATGAACTTTTCATTCACCTCGATGTGGAAGAGGAAGGAAAAATGAAAGAGAATGCCTGAGCAGATTACATTTGATGCGAATGCGGTGAAATTAGGGAACTATTACTTCTAGTGAGCGTCCTCCAGCATAACCAAACCACAGCTCTCTATGCTGATGATGCAGGTGAGCTGGTTATTGGATCCGCTCTGACACATCTGTGACTTCAAAATGACCTCAAGAGCATCAGTACAATGAGGTCATATCCCAACTTGCTTGATGATGTTGGGGAACATGTCCACAGAATAACGGGAAACTTATGACACTTTTTTTTTTTCAGTTTTCATACATCATTTACCACAATGCTGACTTTTTTGTGGAAACATCTCAACTTCCTGTGGGTTATATATATATATATATATATATATATATATAAATCAAGCATAAAAAAAATTTATACATGAACATTATAATATATATCATTTTTTCTTCGGTCTAATGTGTCATATTTCATTTCATACTTCAGTTTTTTAAACATAATGATTTCAAACACTAATATAACTGCATGAAATTCAATGTTACTCATGACACCAATTATTAATTAAATATTAAATAAAAAAATCCCTTTAACTGGTGCAGATTTGATGGTTTATTGCATGATGAAAAATGTATTCATGACTTATTTTCCAAAAAGTCATCAAGTCATCTTACAAATGTATGTTTTGTGGCAAGCAGAATCCAAATTCACAAGCCGCTTACTTTACGTCAGATAGAATTTCATGGAAATGTGTATACAATGAGTCAAAAGGCATCTGGAATATTTCCATTTTCTAAAAAAAAGTTTGGGGTTTTAAATATAATTTCTTCCAGAAAGAACTGCAGACCTTTAATGTGGACTAAATGAAGTATTGGATCAAACAGATACAGTGACAGGATTTTTCCCTTACTTTAAACCAATTCTTAAAGGCTCATTACTGATCTGTAAAGCATAACTCTATAATATATTTACATTAATATAGAACTGAGTCACAATTTGTAGCCGCTTTATTAAGGATTCACTGTCAGGAAGCAATAAATGATAAACTACACATTGCTATACTTTGCTTTATTATCACAGTTAAATAAAGTGGTTTTTCTGTAGGTCTTCAGTTGTACATTTTCCCTCTGGGAGGGCTGAAAATCTCATGTGGCGTCACCAAACAATTTATGTTCAATACATTTTCCAGTGCATTTATGAATCATTATTTCATCCTGAATAAATGGTGCTTAATAAGCTATATTTTATCATTCAACAAAAGGATAAGTTAACTTTGCCAGTCTCAGTTATATAAACTGATTAACAATGTTCATAATTACTATATAGTGATCGTGTGATTTTATTACTTTAATTGATTCTAATTGAATACACTGTAAATTATTTTACTCTGATGTAAACCTGTAACTGTATTTACATTATGGACACAAGCTGCTGCATTAAAGTTTTTAACCACCAGAGGGCGCTCCTCACTGTGAGCACCTCACACCTGTTGAGTCACCACTTCAGCTCTGATCACGTTCAACAGCGCCCTCTGGTGGTGCACTAGTGCATTACACAATAGCTGGCTTCAGACAAGTTGCACTGAAACATTACTCCTTGGCTCAGGCTGCAGGCTGGATGTGGTGGAGGAGGCAAAGGAGCAGTGCATGATGGGACAGAAGGGCTCATGGGTCCTGAGAGTCTCGGTCAGCAGGCGCTGCTCCTCAGACAGAGAATCCACCTGAGGACGAGTCAACGAGTCACTGGGACTATTGTGAATATTTGATCTTCACCAGTTCAGTTAGTTTTCAAATGCTGTTCAAAGGGACTTCTGTGTCCTACACAAACCACTCTGAATCAAAGGAGATCATCATTGTTCATAGATGAATGTACACTCCTGCCTCATGTCACAGGTGACAGCAAGAGAACACAAACAGGACACAGTGACGTGTGATCTAATCCCAGCAGGGAGAAATGATGTCCAGGATGAATGCACTCTGTAAATAGCCTACCTCTCTCCTCAGCTTCCTGTTCTTCTGCTCCAATAGCTCACAGGCCTGAAGGAGAGGAGGGAAGAGGAAAAGAAAAGGAAAAGAGATGAACATAAAGAGGCAGAAAAAGTTAATAATGTACGGCGACAAAAAAGTAGGGAGGTTGGCCTGTCAGGTGTGAAGCCAGTTTTGTTAAGTATTTTGTATATATGATCCAGTGTGGGTGCACCTTACATGTTACACTGCCAGCTAAACATGCTGTCAAACCTTTCACTTCAAAAAAATAAAACTGCAAAACTTTCCAGGCTGAGACTTTCTCTTCCATGTGCCAGTTATTGTTTACCGTCCGATTAGCAACTTGAGATGCTGTACACACAGTCATGATGCTCTGTAAATAGATATCAAGCTAATAAAAAGCTAAACCGTCAAAACATGCTAGCAGATGGGTTCAGACACTACATTTTAGCCAATGCTTTCTGCCCCCTTTGCTCTCCACATGGACTGTTGACCTGCACCCAACCAAAGCTCGCTCAAATATGATTGGTCAATACTACTCAGACTACAGATGGAAACCAGAACGCTTCGGATACCAAATCTTGTCCCATTGCCTACAGATTGTGCTTTCATATGCAGATATTGATTTATAAAAAATATATTACTAGTAATGGGGGACAGTGAAAAAAATTGTATAATGTTGCCTTGGCTCTGCAGAAATTCTTTGTTTGAGGAAATAATCTGTGGGTCATCTCGCACTACGGAGTTTAGACTAAGTGCGACCAAAATTTAGACCTTGAAATCAAGATATATATCTTTTTTTCTTTTTTTTTTTAAATATAAAGACATCAGTTTTATTTTTGTGTACTCCAGGTTCATGGATGTGTATTACTAATGAAGTACTACCCTTAACCCTGAGTCTAAGGACTCAAGCAGCCATTTGAAGCAGTGAGGAACAGAAAAAATGGCCTCAGTCTCAAGGTAGGCAACTGGTCCTCCTCTCAAAGGTGGAAGTACAAGAGCATGTACAGACAGACAGACAGACAAACAGACAGACACCTCATGCAGAATGTCAGCTCTCTGTATTTGTCTCTTCCGGCTCTTTTGGGCGGCAACTCTGTTCTTCTCCCTCCTCTTCAGCCTCTTGCCTTCATCCTCTGAACCCTGACACACACACACACACACACACACACACACACTTACTTAGGTGACATTGGGTGACATTGCTTTCCTAGAGACTTACAGAAACCCTAACCTCATATGGTAATGTTCATTAACTTGCACTGTCCCTCTCAAATAATAAAATTACAAATTACCTCAACCACCTAACAAAAAGTCAGCTTTTTCCAAACTGGGGACACAACTTTTGCCCCTAGTTCAACAAGCCATCCCCAATAAACTGAGTGTAGTGTGTGTCCTTGAAGGTAATTTAGGTCATAGCCCCACACACACACACACACACACACACACACACACACACACACACAACAAACTGGATCCTGAGCACTGTGCTGAGAGAGATAACTAAAAGATGCTGGTTTGAATCCTGATGTTTGCTATAGCTTTACAACATTGACCTTTAACCCCCCTGTAGGATAAGTAGCAGGTTGCACCAGATTTAAAAAAATGCTTTCCCCTGTCATAATGAGACATTAAAGGCACAATAACACAGCATCAGTGTGATCTTACCTCACATCCTTCACAGAGGTTATTCTTGCTGTTCGTCTGATGAGATTGGCAGGGAGACTCACAGTGTGACATCACAGATTTTTTTTTTTTAGAAAGGGTGCATTAAAATAAGAAAAACAGGAGGATATCCTGCACACTCACTCTGCCAGAAAATGAAGTGTTATTTGTGGACTGGGCATCGAGTCCAAGGACGTTTAAAACAAACCACGCAGAAAACAGGCTGCAGTTTCACTTCAGCTTTCTTTTCACTTTTCAATTTCGCTGCCGTTTTAGAAGCAGTGGCGAGGGCTGTTCACATAAGTCATATGACTCGGGGTGCCACAGTTAACTGGAGTACAGTATTTAATGGATTGACCCACATCTTTGATCCATGTTACAGTGGGTGACATGTTGTGCCATGTCACATTCACTGCCATGCTGCTGGAAATACACAGCAGAGCACTAAATGTGTTTTAATCCACAGCTAAAAATAGTCTCACAAAAATGTACTATTTCCTCCTATTTGTGTCACATCCTCAGTGGGAACCAGTGGGCTGCAGACTGGGTAGACAGGTCGACAAATAGAGGCAGACTAACATGTTTTTTTAAAAATGGAATTTGTTGACAAAAAGGAAAACAGAGAATAACGCCAGCTTAATCCTTTACAGAGGGCACAGAACAGATGGAGTGGACAAAAAAATGCATTTATTTACAGGTTTTTAGAGTAACCTTTAAATGACAAATATGAACCGACAGGATAGATTTAAATGTTTAAAAAGGAAAGTCTCTGGAAATGTACTTTTATACATTATGAAAAGCAACAAAAAGGAGTCAGTGACCTTTTTAGGACTTTATCCGATTCAGTTTAATCCTAAAAACTATACATTTATTTCATTTTTTTCATGAATTCAGGTGATGTGGCAAAATGCTCTGCAAAATCTTCACTTAAAAAAAGACTTGAAATTAAGACATTGTCTAAAGAAATCTTCTAAACCAGACAAGATTAACGTGGTTTGTGAATGTAAATATGGCAGTTACAACTTACTGTCATACATTGGTGTATGTAATAAGAAAATTTGTTGGTACTCTGTCCAGCGGTATAGTTAAGAAGGGGCCTGCAGCGCACCAAAGACAAGCTTTGCGAGTGGAAGGGCAACCAGTATAGTGTTTGCTTCATTGGGCATGTTCACAGTCCAGGCCAGGGACCAATCATGGCCAACGGCTTGTCTTTCAAAATATACTTTACATGGCCCACCACCCAATACTTGTCAAATAGACGAGATCACTTTGCATTTTTCTCCTCACCTCATGATGTCCGGACTATTGTGTGGTTTTTAGACACACACTAAGTAGCAATTACACAGGTGAAACTAAAGCGTTTTCAGAAACAATGGCACACAACAACAGAAATTTCATGGCCACAGCAAAGAAGCAAAAAGTCGACAAAGGTTGAATACTTTTTCACTTGAAGATGAAACAGTTGCATTTACCTCATTTGTGTGTGTGTGTGTCTTTCAATAACCCATATGATGTGAGAAGCAGCTGGCCTTTAGGTAGTTTCACATTATCAGCTGTCAGTCAAACTAGGCAGCGCTGATCAAATATAAATCAAGGTTCTGTTGCTGCGTTGCCTTTTTCAGAAACATAATTTAGTGCACTGTTTAGCTGTACATTGAGAAAACTTGTGATTAGGCCACCATGTTGGAAACATGTGAGCCGAAACCAAGCAATGCGCAATGGCCAGACCCAATTTCTCATTTTGCAGCTAAACAGTACACTAAAATGTGTGTCTGGAAACAGCTGAAGCGAGAAACAGGCAATGCAGCATCAGAATTTTGATTCATATTTGATCAGTGCTGCCTGAGTTAACAAGTAGTGACTGACAGCTGCGTTAGAGACTCCTCGGCTCTGACTGGCTGTTTTTGGTAGTAGATTCTAGCAAATGCCATTAGAACCAGGAGGAGGAGGAGGGAAGTGATTTTTTTTTTTTACAGGCTGTTTGTCTCATGCGCTTCTTTCAGAATAAAGTGAAAGTTTCAGCAAATATGACAAAAGCTATTTTCATAGACAAATAAACATGTTAAAGGGGTTTTCTTTGTTATTATAGTAATGTCTCAACATAAATATGTACATGTCTAAATGTGAGACATGGAACCTTCACTGTGCACGTTGGAGAAAATCTTTCGCTATGTTTAAAATGAATAAACCTCAAGAGACATTTTTAAATCCTGCTTTCTATTATTTAAAAAAAGGTTGAGAAACAAAAGGTATCAGTCCATAACATCAAACCATCTCTGCTGTTCTGTGGTTATAGTAGCAGGAAGTGTCACTCAGGCTTGCCCTCTCCCACGGGTTTCTTACTGAGGGGCCCATAGCAGCTTGCGGCAGCTGCTTCCTCTATGGCTCTCTTGATTGGCTGCCTGTTCCTTGCGGCTCCGTTCACAGGAGGCAGGAGGGCATCGGATTGGCCGTCGAAACCGAACACTTCTCGGTGGATCTCCAGGGTGGCGTGGCTCGGTTTCATGTTGAGGATCTCACAGAGGCCTTCGGCTTGTTTCTGCAGAGTGTTGATTGACTAAAGAAAAAAAAAAAACATACACATGTCAATAATGCATCTATATATCCATCTATAAAACTGGTTTGGTGTGTTCAGGTGTGTGTGTTACCTTTATGACCTGGATAGCCTGTTTCACCATGCCAGGAGCTGCTGCTGACAAACTGCTCATGATGCTCTCTGGTGAAACACACACACAAAAACAGCATAGTTACACTGGGTCAACTAACTAGCCGTGTCTGGTTTAGTTTGTCTGTCTGCTGTCACCACCTCACTTAAAGTCTTCCTCTCTGCCTCCAAAGTGACTGTTAATACAGTAATAGATTTCCTCTGGGGGGTGCTGACCTCCACTAACACTCACAAGGACTTCCAAAGGCTTTCAAGCACCTGGCTTAAAGAGATGTAGCTCTCAAATTAAAAAATGTCTGTGTGCACGTGTATGACTGATTAGAGGTAACAACCTTGATCAGGGTCTTTGACCACCTCTTGAGGTTTGACCGCATGTTCATACAGCTTCTGAAAAAGAAACACAGCAGATGTCAGAAAAGAGGATACAAAACACATCAGCTCTGGATGGGGTCCCACACCCACCATTAGTTTACGCTCAGCTTTCAGGGAGTGGACCACATGCGGCATGATCTGTTTTGGGTATGTACGGCGCCTCCTGGTGGTCTCAACAATAGTGTCATCCAGCAGGCTTTCCAGATCAGCAGCCTCGTCTTCTGCTGAATGTGTGAGAGGAGAAATAAACGAATGTAATTTATCAAATAGAGCTTTATTTTAGATAACATGGATTTTAGGAAACTCTTGTTCCCAGTTAAGTATGTAATGTAAAATTAGAATTTAAAGTGGCATTAGTAAATCACCTTCAACATCAGGTGCCTCCTCCCAAGGCTGTCCATTCACCAACACATTGTCTTGAACCGCCGCCTCAAAGTTCTGCACAGATACAAACACCTTCACTACTAAAGACAGCTTTAACAAACAGTACAGCCATCAGCAGTTCACCTCAAACAAAGTGTCCATAATACAGCTGCAATACATTATAAACTGTATCTTACTTAATGCACATTTCTCAGACTGCAACTATGGCATTATTTATCATTGTTAATTAATCTGCTGATCTTTTTTTGTTCATATTTGGTTGATAAAATGTCAGCAAAATCCCAGTTTTATAAAGCTCAAAGTGATGCCATCAATTTGCCATCAAAAAGTTGTGTTTTGTCAGACCAAGAGTTCAAAACTCAAAAGTACTCAGTTCACTATCAATAGCAGTCCAAAGAAAAGCAGAAAAATCTCACAATTGTGAGGCTGGAATTAAGGAATATTTGCAATTTTGCTTAGATGTTGTTTAATACACTTGTTGGGCCACTATCTGTACACCATGAAACACCACGCAGAAATTTGGAGTCTTTAACTTGAAGTAAATTTATATGTTTTATCAATTTCAAATGTCGAGTTTTCATTTTTAAAACTCCTCAGAACTTCTTAACATGAGTTGTACTGATTTTAAGTATTTCTTGAAATGGTGAGTTCACAACAGAAACAGAAAATTTAACTGTTGTGTGTTTACCCAACGAGCTGGTCAGCCTACATTAAAAAGTAAGGTTTTATTTCATTTAAATAAATAGCAGCCCTCTATATATCTAAGCCGAAATTACCACCTGATCTCAACAAATCTTAAAGTGGCATTTAACAGAATTTTTTTTTGTGTGAACTAATGTTGACAGCAAAGCAAATATTAAATAGAACATTTTACGGATGAGATTTGGGGTGCTGTTCTCTAAGACAGATGGACAACTCTGAGCCCTTGTGGTGACAGAAGTCTTTATGAACCAACGCTCAGTGGTCAGGTTAGTCTTGACAGAGACAGTTTGATACTACGTGAATTGTCTAAATGTGAGGTTGTTAACATTAACGTGTAAACATTCAGTCAGACTCACCGCCAGCAGCTCCTGCATTAAAACTCGCTTCGTCTCCTCCGCGACGTCCTCCTGTCCGTGAAGAGCTGTCTTTAAAATGTCTTTGTATTTGTTAACCTGCTCTATGACTTGTTTCTTCGACGTTACTTGAACTCTGTACTCCTGGTTTGTTTCATCACTGGGTACGAGTTCACTCTCTGCGGGCTCCATCTTTACCGCCAACTTTGTTTATATTTTTTTGACGCAAACCGGAAGTGAGTATGAACATCCTGGTCCGTCTGCTAATATTTACCCCCCCGGAACAACACTCCTAGCGTCGCAGGAGAGTTCTGCCTCGCTGCTAAAACTATGTTTACGAAGACAAAATGGACAAATATCGCAGTTTTTCGATATAGTTTGTGCTCTTAGCTCTTATTATTATTTTTTTTTTTCAATGGAGTATGGCTTCGTCGACTGTCACTGTCATATATCAGCCAGTGAGTTTGAAGAGGTGAGCACCAAGTTAACTGTCCAACATAAACACGGAACATTATATTTAAAAATATTTGGGCCTCAATAAATCCATCACACAGACTACAAATATATTGAGTATAAGTGTTACAAATATTCATATTTCAAAATTAAAGCTTCTTGTACGCCACAACATTTATAACACCTACTGTTGTCTGTCACAGTATCATCACAGTTATTTGCTCATTTTTCTCAAATTAATTTATTAAATATGTAGTTTTTGTTATTTTAATCAGTGCTTTACCACTGTGCAAACATTTTTTGTCTTTGCAGGATCTGGAGGATGTGATCCAGAGGACCACACAGGTCATAAAGCTATTAATTCATCTACTCAAGACAACAGAAATGTATCACACACAACATACTGCAGTGCTGCACTGAGCAATACGGCTGAAATCAACACAGTTATATTTCATGGTTGTTTGCTTATGTGCAACAGTCTGTATAACAAGAACTTAATATCCTGATTGTACCATGTTGGATATGAAGCCATGCTGACCCATTGATCTATGAAAGGAACGGAGTTGAGCAGTGTGTGTGTGTGTGTGTGTGTGTGTGTGTGTGTGTGTGTGCACGTGTGAGCGCAGGCCGGGGTAAGGACTCTGGTTGCAGTTACAGAAGAAGTCAGGGAGTTTGACAGAGTTCTCCAGCTGCAGGAATGGTCTGTATGTCTTCAGTGTTATGTAATCCGTCCTATAGTGCCTCATAACCTTAAATTATATAGTGTGCTTTATAGGGAAGGGACAAAGGACTGATGCAGTAAAAGCATAAAACCCAGAAAACCATAACTTAAGCAGAAATTCACATTTTGATAGTACAGTTGGGAAGTTTTAAAACTGTTATATAAAATCAGGGGGAAGAAATGCAAACTACAGATTTGTGCAGATAACATGAGTTTAAAACAGCAAGCACGTCATGACAATATGTCAGACTGGTGCATAGTTAAAAAAGAAAGTCAAGCTAACAGTGTACCGATCAAGAATTTCTACTGGCATAATACCTTTATTTATTTTATTTTTTTGTTTGAACAAAACGAGAGCAAAACATTAAAGGAAGACAGTGAAAAACACAAAACCTCAGCATGAAAATAAATCAAAAAGAAACAAGCAACAAACTTAGAACGAGTAGCAAATTACATCAAACAATGATTTAACAGTCTTTCAGTAACAGGACGTGTGTGTTCAGTGATCAAACAGTCTTTAGTCCTGTTTTTATCATTTTCCCTGTTCATTAAATACGACATAATCTAATTATTAAATTAAGGAAATAAATGAAAGGGAATACAATCTTTCCTCTGCTAAATGTGTGTTTAAGGAAAATTTCACAAACCAAAAAAAGATATTCAGGTATAATGCTGCCCTACAAAGGCTAAGTGCAGTTATGCTGTAATCAAGAAAATGGTTTCAAGGTTTTTTGACTGTCCAGCCAAACGTGTTATAGGTAGAAAAGTGTAAATGCATTTATTAAATAGATATTCATAAATAATTTTTAATGCATAAAAACAATGATCAATGATTTGACCTATGACCCCAACAATGCACTAAAATTTCAGTTACTGCATCCTGCATTTGTCACCTTTAACAGCTACATAGGTACTGCAAAGGCAAAGAACATAATTACAACTTCATTGTCTTACCTTTTTTAGTATGAGGAAAACTGTTTTCATTTCTTACCAGCTTCAGTTTGTATTTGTTTCATTTATAGATGTGTGTTTTAAAAGCAGTAACAGAAAGATGTACCTAAATTAAGCTTATTTCACATCATCATCATCATCATCATTATTATCCTTGTCGTATCACTGATCTTGCTGTGGTCATTGTCAGGTTTTTAGTTATTTTGTCGTTGGCGTCATCCTCATACACACGTTCAACATTTGCTGTAATATGCTCACCGCCGTTGTAGTGATTAGCCTATACATTAGCCGCTACTGGTTGCTAATTGGCTGAATTGTTTGGATGTGGACTCAGAGAATTACTCCCAGTGCTGTCAACCATCATTCGTTTATTTTCTCACAATTGTCCATTATGTCCGTATAACTTCCAGTACCTTTAAACACAAACTTCACTTAACAACAGCCATGTAATTTTACTCCGAACCCAAAACTGCCTCCTTACATCAGCAACACCTGTGCTTACTGGGAGGAGCTTAAATACCATGGCCTGCCTCAGCCTGTGAGATAAGCCACCTAGTGGTGTGGTGGGATAATACATTTCACTGGCTCAGTAGAAGCCCAAAACCCCAGGAATCCAAGGCAGAGCACAGTGACTAAATGTACTGCTATTTGCTTTGGGGTTTGGTTGGATTTTGTAGTTGTTACAGTTTTTACACCGTTTTTCTCTGGAAGAGAACAAGATTGAACCAGGGAATTTTGTCACAAGATAGAACAGATATTCTAAGTTCAGTCATAACTCAATTTTGACCAAAATTGTAGTTACTCTGGTGAGCATACAATCGTTTTTCTTGGTTTGTCAAATTCACTCATAGACATACTTAAACATTTATACATTTTATACATGTAAACTACAGAAATTATTTTTTATTCTAAAAGCTAATTGTATATTTTGCATATTAACTCACAATTAACTGTAGTAACTGCACCTATAACAACATAGGCAAAAGCATTTAGCATTACTGAAAGAAAATACTTAAGTATTAAGTAGTGCCAGAAGCTCCAAACTGTACAATCAGTAAGTGTAGAACTTGTGTAAATGCACTTGCTCACTGAAGTCACATGTGCACAATGTATAGGATAAAAATGTTTTCATTGTCTCGCAGCACTGCTCTCAGCTGGATAACACTCTGTTTATTATTCAGGGTGTTACTGTCGGATTCTTTTCTCACAGTTATCCAGATCTGGTGGCTCCATGTTTCGGCCTTCATCCACTGCAGGGTGGCGGGGGCCCCGAGCAGCGCAGTGTGAGGCCTCAGGTAGTAAAACAGTCTGCGCCTCATCTATCTTTTGATTGTGTTACTTGATAGATTCTGAGAGCATCTGTACCCAGGCTGGTCAGTGGTGTCCCAGCTGGAGAAAACAGGAGGTGAGAGAGTTCAGAGTGTGAGACAGAGGGAGGGAGGGAGTGTTTCTGAGGCCTCTGGAGGAGATAAAGGTGTATTTGTTTTTTCTATTAAGCTATTATTGAACGTACAAAAATGTGCATATTTCTCATATAGCAGCTTTGATTTAACAACTTAAAGTATGGGCTTTGATGTTGTTGAAATAGGGAGTTGTTTCTCAAATTTGATCCTGTTTCGAGAACTTCCTGTTTCAAGTTTCATTTTCTACGTTGAATAATCCAGCAGCAAAACTTAGCAGCCTACATTTAATCATTTCCAATTTCTTGATAGTGTGTTGAAGCAGGTCAGCTGAGGCAGGATTAACTCTAGTGTTCTGACTGATGGAGCAGAGCTACTGACAGGGTACACTTATACAGGCCTACTATAGAAGCACAAAGTAGAGATAAGCTCCCAAAAAATCAGCATAATTTCTTTATTTTCACTGTGATTTTTACGTCTACATGCATCCTAATGTTGTTATGTTTAACTGCTGCAAGAAAAGCTGTTCACTGTTCACCAGGTCCCAGAATAAAGAGAAAAATGTGGAAAAAAATCCAAACAATCTGCTTCAGAGTTCTAAAAAGGCCCCAAAACAAAACTAATTTAAAGATGAGAGAGTCAAAGGGGATTAAGATGCAAATGGCCCTTTTTAAAATAGGTTTAATACAGTCACATTTGTTTATTCCTAGAAAATGACTGAAGATAAGTAAGAATTCTCTCTGTCTTTAGCTGTACAGCCATTTTCTGTACTACACTTTCCACATACAACAGACAGCCTGTCACATGTAAGAGGTGAAAACAGCTGCTGTAGGATGAAAACACAAAAGAATCTTGTGGTTCTTAATGAAGATTTATATCCCACAGGACCTGGATGCTGCCCTGCCGCACTTCTACAAACACAAAGAACGCATCGTCGCGATTGGAGAGGTAGACTGCACACAGACTCTCGTTGGACCTTTATACTGAACTTTTCTTACTTATTCCCATTTCTACAACAGGCTTAATACAACATACTTGACACACTGTGATACAATACATGCCTAGCCCCTTACTGTCACCTTAACCTAATCCTTCTTATCTTAATTCAAGTCTTAACCATCAAACAGTCCTTCAGAGGAATGAGGACAGGACAAAATGTCCTCAGTCTCAAGGTCTAACACTCAAATTGTTCCTCACAAGGATACCAGGTCAAGTGCAAACTCACACACATAATACACACCACCATTTCACACACATTGTTGCTTCTGTTGTATTCCAGTCAAAGTCAAATCTAAGGTTCGTCCTATTTACTGGAGTAGTGAACAACATTTGCATAAGAATCTTTTGGGATGGTAATAATTATTCCAGATGTTGATCAAACTGGCAGGCGTTACCAGGGTAACTGAGTTATGGCCTGTGAAAAATTTTGATTGCAAAACGTATGAAAATATTAAAGAATGGGCTTTATGTTTTTTTCCTTTGGCTTATGACCATGGTATAAGCAGAATAATGTCCTTAGAAGTGTCCGTAATAAGTGACTGACGCCTTACCTAGCACACACACACACACACACACACACACACACACACACACACACACACACACACACACACACATGGCTGCCTTTAATGTGACTTCTACTGAAGTAAAGCAGATTAAACTAGTTAAAACTCTCATGTCAACTCCCACCCTTTCTCATGCACTTACACAATCACACACAATCACACACAATCACACACACACACACACACACACACACACACACACACACACACACACACACACACACCCTTCATCCTGCGATAGTCTCTCATGCTGCCTGTTGAGGAATGTGTGTGTTTGTAAGAGCAGATTTCAGGCATCACAGGGCTAAGTCAACAGTCCCAGAGTCCCGTTTCCATAACTGTTATTTTTATGGATCGTGTTGGTGCAGCGAGTCCGCCTCCTTGCTGCACTGAACACATTGTAGTTCATCCACGAGTCTATAACCACTTTTCTGTGTGTTTTTACCTCAGCTTAATTTTTCTTCTCTGCAGCAGAGTGGTTGACATGAGAAACAAAAATAAGAATCTAGGCTTGACGGATTTTGTGATTTCCCTTTTGAAATGGACTTGACTTAAGCGCTGTGAGAAGTGACTCACTTTAGACTTGACACCCTGAATGACTCGGTTTGACTTGAGACTTGAAAGCAAAAGTTTGGACCTGTAAAACTTTTAACTTATAATTAATGTTTAAGCTTTTCAAAAGACAGTTAAGTGTCTCCGACTGCACTGGACAGGAATATTTGAGCACTTTGTCATTTAAATAAAACAAGAACAATAATGCAACCCTGACAGTGTTGCTAAGGGCTCTTGGAATATGATAATTAATGTGGTTGTCTACTCGTTTCCAGATTGGTTTAGACTTCACGCCATGGTGTGCTCCCACTCAGGAGGACAGAGACGACCAGATGAAGGTCTTCGTCAAACAGCTCAACATAGCTAAGGAGCTGGACCTACCTGTGTGAGCACAGTAGAATAGAGACACTAATATTATACTAAGGAATAGTATGGTCTTTGTGTGTGTAATTGAATATCTGTATTTTCTGTTGTAGGACTATAATTTATCTGCATGACTCCCTACACGTTTGTACATTTACTTCCTCCAGTATTGTAGGGCAGCAGCACCTGAAGTCATCACCACATTAAGCACACAGAGGAGGTTCAGTCCTGCCTTGCAGCTGTACTGTGGTCTCTGTAAAGGCTCAGTCAGCAGGTTGAATATAAACTACACCTTCATGTTTTCACCTCTATTTTACGGATTGTCCTGCAGCTGAACCAGGAAGGCTGGTTTGACTGCATTTGAACCTGATTTGCATAGAAGCATGTGATAAGAAAAAGTGCTTCCACCACTCAGCAAACTTTGTGCCATGATAATGATTATACAAGCACTGAGTGATGACAGGTCATGGTTGACAGGAAAATCAAAGAGTGGAAAAACTGTATAATAAAAAAAAAAAAATCATAAATCACATGTAAAAACCCACCCAGATTGATAAATGACAGCCATGACCTTGACCTTTTTTGCTTCCTGTTTCTGCACAGAAATGTCCACTCACGATCAGCTGCTAAGGTCACCATAGCAACCATGAGAGAGCAAGGTGGGTGTCTTGTTTCATTGTGTCATTTCGTATATTAGTATGGCTGCTAAAACAGACTTTTGCAGTAGGACTGTATGATTTTCCGTCAGGTGTCAGTCGAGCTCTGCTTCATAACTTTGCGGGGAAGCCATCGGTAGCTCTTGAAGGTGTGAAGGCCGGTTTCCTCTTCTCCTTCCCACCTGCTGTCTGCAGGAACCACCAGGTAGGTGTGGATTCACACCTCTCATTGGTTTGATCATTTTGAAAAGAAAACACATTAAGTATTTTACAAGCCAAAGAAGTAGGCATTAATGCTGCACTAAGATATATTTTATGATTACCATTTATAGTTACATAGTTAGGATTATAATGTATGTTATGCCAAAAATGTCTGAAGTTAATATGTGTATATGTAACCAAATATGTGCATACATCATCATCAGAATGGTCTTTGGTCTCATATCAATGATCAGCTGCTACATGTGTGCAATAGAAAAATCTTTGTCTGCATTTCTGTTAAATCCATAAAACTTAAAGTGAACTTTGGCTCATCTGCAGTCATATAAAATGTACAGATGCAGTAGAGTATGTTCTTAAAGGAAAAAAATCACTACCAACTTTTTTGTGTGACAGCCTTTAGCCTTGGTCGCTAAAGGAAGTGGACGATCGTTTCTCTTAAGGTAACAGTCAGATCAGCAGAAGGCCTAAAGAGGCCTTGAGGTCAGGCTACTTGGCTGTTGTCATGAATGCACTCCATCTATCCTCTCCCAGTTGTGGCTGAGGGAGTACAGCTGCCCAGATAAGGGTGCGTAGCCGGCTCTGTTGCCATAGCTCCCAAGGTTAAAGGGAAGGGAGATTGCACAACAGACGAGAGCCTCTTTTTAGATATGTGCATTTTATAAAAGACAGTCGAGGTGATTTAGAGCGAACCAGACGAGTGTGTTTGTTGTAGAAACTTCACGTAACCACAGATTGGGACAGATAACCTTATTAGGGAACGTGGAGCAGCTCACAAGGGAACACTGTTTGGGTTAAATACAAGAACTGGGCAAGGACACCCTTAGAATCTGTGGACGGCATACACAGTGTTACACTCGAGCTGGGATTCTCCTCGGTCGAGTCTTCATTACATACTGAGTGTGATCCATCAAAGTCTCCCAAGGTCTTCTTCAGCTATTAAAGCATCAGCTCTGAATTCCTTCAACAATTGAGGGTGCTATTTTAACTGCTTGGATTGCAGTAGTACAGCATATTTTTCTTTGGCAGCATGTTGGCTGTAGTGGAAGATAGAGGGTAAATCTGCAGTACTGACTTCAGCTGCATCAGGTCATTATAATAAGTGACACATTTTAATACTACAGAGAGACAAACTGATCAAGCAGATCCCACTGGAACACGTCTGTCTCGAAACGGACTCTCCTGCGCTGGGGCTCGGCAAGCATGTAAGTTTCAAATGATCAAAACTTATCATGTTTAAATGAATGTAGAATGTAGAAACGTTTTTATTTTCTTGTCTTTCTGTGTCTCAGGTGAGAAACGAGCCCTGCAACATCACTCTGTCCTGCCAGTACATCGCTGATATCAAAGGTCTGTCGCCACAAACTGTTAAGGTCATCACTGCGCAAAATGCACACAGACTTTTCCCCAAGGTGCTAATGCATGGACAGGTTTCTGAAAAGCAAAGTTTGAGCTGAAACTGGCGCCAGAGGCAACTTTAATCAGAAAAGATTTTTGCTCTGTTTGAAAAGTTAGCATTGTATCACTGTAGGCTGTTGGACTCAGTGGCGTCCTGAGCTTAATGCTAACTTTAGCATGCTAACAATTGATTTTAGCACAAATTGTACAATGTTGCTAATGATAGCATGTTAGCATACCATATTAGCATTTAGCTTAATGTACAGCAGGGGCTGACAGGGATTTAGTCATTAGTTTTTGAGGTATTTCATGAAATAAACTGTTACACATACGGGACGTTTGACCTGCTAGGGGCTCAAAGTAAAACAACAATATTAATAATAATAATAATAATAATAATAAGTCATCAGTAAATTATCCTGATTAAGGATGATTGCCACTCTAATTCAGGTTGAGATATTTCACTCTGGACTAACAGACGAACATTAAATCAAGTTTCATACAGGCTGTTTTTTAAAGACAGGCAGAAACAAACACACTTGTCACCAAACATGAGTTATATGAATATTACACCTTATTTTATTATTGTATTATGGTGTATTGTGTTAAAATAAATAAAACACTGGAAGTCAATGTGTGGTAAGGTCCCATTTATACTTGTTGTGTTAGTGTGTGAGGTCTCGTCAGGCTGTATCCATCTACACCAGGTGTGATTCATCTGAAAGAGAAGAAAAGAGACATTACAGAAATAGTTCAAATTCAAATAGTTTTGTTGTTTAACATCTCTGTGAGATTAATATAACATAAACCACCCTGACCAAAATAATCAGAAATAATTTCATTCTGTTGAGTGAAAACAGTGGAGATTCAGTCAGAGTCAGAGTCAGAGAGAGGGCATTAAGGTAAAGTCACCCCGCAGGGCATGGTCAGACTGACTGCTTATACATTTGGCTTTATGAACTACATGCTTCTTCCGTAATGAACTCGGGTCTTGGAGCAGACCTTGATAATGCTGTTTTTATCTTTCTCTGACAGCCCATTGAACCAACATAAAATGAAAATGTTTCTGTAAAAGCATGATTAAAGTTACTTAAAATAACTTTAAAAACACAAGAAGAGTTGAGCATCGTCAGCAAATGGATTCTTTGTTTTCCTCTCTTAACGATTGATTCAGTATTTGCGTCAAATTTAAGCTGATTGTCAAAAAAATGATGGCTTGGGACATGTGACCATGATTTTCAAGCTTAGTAATAAATCTTCCATCTTCCATTATTATTGACTTACATTAAACTGCATGCAGGCGCTGTTTTAAAAGAGGTGAATTCTTAATGTCCTTGTAACGTTCTGGTTCAAGAAAAGGAATTTGTTATAGTCCAGCTCGCCTACAGGGTGAGGGTACTAATGATTTACGTTTTACAGAAATTAACTTCAAAAATATTTTTTTCTGAACTTCTAATTAAAAAAATACATCATTCTATAAAGAAGCATACATATCACAGCAGAGCTTTGAGTTCTGTCATGAAAAATGGCTGATCTCATGGGTGCATTATGAGACAATGGGCCGCCGGGCACAAATATGCAAAAGGACCCACCACCTCTCCTACACAGAAGCAAGACACACAGATTTGTGTCTCTTTGTGGTCATTTGTGTCCCTTTAAGATGTATTTGTGTCTTTTTGGTCATTTAATGTCTCTTTGTAGTTCCTTTGCATCTGGCTGTGGTTGTTTTGTGTCTCTTTAGCCCCTTTTACACTGCCAGATTTTCCA
This sequence comes from Epinephelus awoara, assembly GCA_035609425.1. NCBI lineage: Eukaryota > Metazoa > Chordata > Actinopteri > Perciformes > Serranidae > Epinephelus > Epinephelus awoara. The sequence goes on from CM069305.1 coordinate 12,801,625, forward strand.
GGAATATTGGGCCGTTTAGCCTATTGTGTCTTTTTTGTGTTGTTTTGTGTCTCTTTGTTAATTTGATTTTCCAGGTGACCAAGGGGGGCCCTGAGACTTTGGCCCCTGGGCCTGTGCCAGGTACGCCCATCCAATAATGTTCAATCAATTGAAATATTGATAATATGAAAATTAAAATCTACTATGGTGAACTCAAGACCACTCCCCCTGCAGGGACATGTATTCATAATGATTTAATTAAAGCAATTGACACACACACACACACACACTGTAGCTTCCTATGCAGACATTAGGTCTACAGGAGTCCGTAAAATCTCCAAACAAGCCTTCTTACAGCTCTCCTCGTAGTGCCTCCTCTCCGGAAGCTTGCCGGGCAGCGGTCGCTCGCTGCAGGCCGCCCTGCGCTGCGGTCCGGCGGTCAGAGCGGTGAGAAGGACCGGGCTGGTCCGCAGGTGACTCCGGTAATGTCTCCTCTCGGTCCTCTCCCAGCACTGCCGGGGGTTCATCTCCACCTGACACCACGTCTCCCTCCGCAGGTTCAGCTCCAGCAGAGTCCGCTCTGCACACTCGGACATTATGTTTGTAGGGGGTGTTTTTCTCCTATTGTAAATTATCCAAAGTGTAGTCAGTTTCTGATGCTGCCGTTTCCATGGCAACGGGAAACTTGAAGCGTGTCTGCGTGTCCCAAAGATCTTTTATGTTTGGAGAGAGGAGTTACTCTGAGGAAAGTTTAAAGTACAGTACTGGAGTTTCTTACTGTCTTTGTATTTTTTTCGTTAATCATTTGGAGCTTTGACACTTTTATTTCAACATTTTTGCCATCTTTTGGTCACCGTTTGCTCTTCTTAAAGTTATTGAGAAAGAAAGGTGAAAAAAAGCTATGACTGTTTTTCCTTTTAAAATACAGTCTGAATATACCCAGAATTATACTGCAATGTCTCATATGCCATAGATGTTTTAAAACAAAATATCTTCTTACAGTATCGTCTTTGAAAACAACATTACTAACACTGTTTAATCTGTTGACATAGCCTATCCATTAATGTGGTATCTGTTACTGTAAAAGAAAAGTTTTCCTGCTGGAAAGTGGTTGTCACGTGATGACGTGTGTAGTACATTACTGGCCAATATGGCAGGATTCATCACATTATTAGAGCAAATTAGTTTTTTTCCTCTCGGTACCTGAAAACAGTGACAGAGTGAGAGCTCATGTGTTACCTGATCTTCCTGAGAACACCTACATACAACACAGGGTCAGGTGCAAACAGTAATATTTGTTGTAGCCTCAGTGGAACAGGACTGTACAGATCATTTTGTTATCATAACCTGGGTATTATTCCTTTTTAACAAATGTCTGGCATTTAATGCTATTTAAATATTTATACCAACCTTTTATTGTGGTCTTTGATGTCCTATCTTGAGCTTTCCATTCAGATTTTCACAGTCATTTATAGAGTTATTCTCAAGAAATCTCAGACTATGGAACACAATGGAAAATTATGTTAAATTTTAAAACATCAACGTTTAGTCAGATAGAAATTGTGAGCTATAAATCAGGGAGTATTGCTGCAGTGATGTAGAAGTGCACTTCAGAGTGTGTCAGTACACTGTGACATCACCGTGTGGTGTGCTGCGGGTGAAGCAAGTGATTTCAGATATAAAATGTAAGTGTCTGCTTTATCATGGTTAACTGACCCTGACCTTACACACTGCCAGGCTTGTGAGAGGAGCTCCAGACTGTCTTCAGGAAGATTATGAGACAACATTCAACAAGATAGACAGTGAAATGCTTTTTTACAGCTTGATGTAAAGTTACTCTGTTAGATTAGACTGTGGCTGCCAGCATTTTAATGTCAAAAATCACCATGTTTAAGTCACAGGTTTCACTTTTTTGCACACATATTGACAAAACAGCAACATTTCTGTATAATAAGCATGCATTTCTTGAGATCAGACTTCTACCAGCAGCTTGTACCCGCTGCACTGGAGTGCCACTGGGTCAAACGATGATTAGGATTAGAGCAGATAACAGCCTGAGCACATGGTCAAGCTAATTGGGGTATGAGGACCGAGCAGCAACGTCACAGCCCTTAATGGCACCTGACAGGGAGCACACAGGCTTAGATTTGTCATTACTTCATGTATTTGCTTCATTACTTATTTAATTATTTTGCATTTATATTTTAGCATGTAGTTGATCATGTTTTCAGGAATAAATAGCGTTGAATGCCATGAGCATAAACTGAGGTGAAACACATATCTAACATGTACAAGCAGGCCTCAGATAGAAAAGGACATATTCGTAGAATGTCTGTTAACTTTTAAATAATAGTTTAATATTGCTAAATAATAAAATTTCAACTCAACTCAAATTTATTTTTAAAGCACATTTAAAAACAACTCATGATGACAAAAGTGCTGTACAAAAGAGACACAACACACACAGGCACACATCAGGGAGAACCACATCAGCGGGACTCAAACGCTAATGAATAAAAGTACAGCAGGACTCAAATGAGTCAATGGTGGGAGCAGATCTGATTGAGAAGGGGGATGCTGCTCCACAGTTTGGGGGCAGACACAGAAAAGGCACGATCACCCCTGAGCTTATGTCTGGAGCGTGGGACAGCCAGGGGCCCCAGGTCAGCTGACCTGAGGGACCTGGGGGTAGAACAGGGGGTTAGAAGGTCTGAGATGTAGGATGGAGCTAGACTGTTAAGGACCTTGTACCCAAACAGAAGAGCCTTAAAGTCAATTCTGAACATTACTTGCAGCCAGTTACTAATTACGTACATTTAATAACAATAGTAATTATCAATTCTTATTTTTGTATTGGGGTAAGACAGTAATATGGGCTAACATTAATATGACAAAGTACCAATAAGACAATTTAAAAATGTAATTAAATTATTATCAATATTTACCTCTTGTAATATATATATATATATATATATATATATATATATATATATATACACTCACACAACATATATTCAATTATTTAAATTAGAAAAATCAAAATGGAAAATAATCAACAAAAAAATAAAACAAAAATAAAAAAAATTAAAATAATATCAGGATTATAATTGGCCAGTTTTTTCTGTATTCATTTATTTGTTAGACCCAATTTTAATAATTTATTATTATAATAGGCCAACATGCTGTAATAAGCTGCAAGGCTACAACTTATTTTTTACCTTACTAGCTGTTGCATCATGGCCTCTCAGCTTCCACATGGACACCGGTTACCACTTACTTCTACACCCTGGTAGTAACTTACCAGATACTACAGGCTCGTGCTGCTCTTCTATTGGCTCATCAGCATCGGAAGGCCTCGTGTCAGCGTCGGCTGAACAAAGGATAGAGGTACGTAAAGAGGCAACCAGAGAGAGACGCACAAGTCGGGTGGGGAGGCAGCATGCTGGTAGAGAGAAGAGGCAGAATATCCGGATGTTTTAAATAAGTAAATATTTGTCGTGTTAGAGGAGGTTGTTTTACTTTGTATCCAGTCTCGGTGAGGGCCATGTTATAGCATTTGATGTAGTAAGTAAGTAAGTAACCCGAATGAGGAAACCACTCTGTTTCGCGTGTCCTCGCTTCCTGTCTCGCTCCTAGGTGTGAATTCGGCTCAGCATCGGGAGGAAAAGGACAGAAAACATTGCGCAGACATCATGGTTGCCGGCGAGCTCGTGCAGGAGCATCTGCGCGCGGACACCGGCGCACCTGACGACATCACGGTCGCCAGGAAGACTCCCGAGCTGGACGGAGCAGCTGAGAGATGCGCGGATCCGGCAGAGGAAGCGGCGCTGACGGGCGGGGCGGGGGGCACAGACGCTAATCGGGCGCTGGAGCAGGAGAAGGAGAAGGAGAAGGAGGCGCAGCCGGATGAGAGAGAGGCGATGCTGCCCAACGGAGGAGGCGGAGGAGAGGCGGGGAAGAAGGAAGGGAAGACGCTAGAGACGAGACTGTACTGGCGCCGGTTCGCCGTACTGACAGTCTTCAGCTTGTACTCTCTGGTGAACGCCTTCCAGTGGATCCAGTACAGCATCATCACCAACGTGTTCACCCAGTACTACGGGGTGACTAACGACAAGGTGGACTGGCTCTCCATCGTCTACATGGTCGCCTACGTGCCGCTCATCTTCCCGGCCACTTGGCTGCTGGACCGGAAAGGCTTACGGCTCACGGCCCTGTTGGGAGCCGGCCTCAACTGCGCCGGCGCCTGGCTCAAGTGCGCCAGCGTGAGCCCCGAACTGTTCGGGGTCACCGTCACCGCGCAGGTCATCTGCTCCGTGGCGCAGGTGTTCATCCTCGGCCTGCCGTCCCGCGTCGCCTCGGTGTGGTTCGGACCTCGGGAGGTTTCCACCGCGTGTGCCACGGCAGTGCTGGGGAACCAGGTCACTTAATACACATTATTGTTACATTTTACGATGTGTTTCAAAGACAGACATTGAGAGGAAAATATAACCTATGGAAGAGAGCAGAGTGGAGGAGATTAGAGACAGATGGAGTCCTGGAAGTGTTGTAGGGGAAGTGAGGATAGATGGAGCCACCAGACAGTGCTCAAGTTACTCAAGTACAGTTACTCTAGTATAATTTTGAGGTAGCACTTGTAGCCTTCTCTGAGTATTTCCAGTTTATGTTTTTACTGGGCCATTCTGCATAATGTGTACTTTTACTCTTTGCACTTAAAGTCTTTTTTGATACTAATGCTTTTATGCTTTTACCTAATTAATGACAGTGTATTTACACAGTGGTATTGCTACTTTAAGTAAATGATCTCAATACTCCTTCCACCACTGCCAGACGAACAGAGTAGAATAGAAAGGAGTCATGGAGGATACATAGAAAATTTGGAGCCAGAAGAGTAGAAGAGAGTGGGAAATAATAACTGAGCAGCACAAGCATGTTGTTACCAAACCCTCAATTCAAACGTATAATATGATAACACACTGTATAATAACACGTTTGTAAAGAAATATCTCTTTTTCTGTGTGTGTTTCTCTGTCTCTCATCTCTAGTTGGGAACAGCCATAGGTTTCCTTTTGCCTCCAGTTTTGGTTCCCACCACGCCTGACAACACTGAACTGACGGGTCACAACATCAGCATCATGTTCTACGGCACCGCCACGGTCTCCACGGTCCTCTTCCTCCTAACGGTTATAGGTACACACCGCAAACATGTGTGTCACACACATGCTGTATTGCATATATTCACTATGCACCGCCATCTGCTCCGGTCGCAGGGGATTTATGGTTCGGTTACCTCCAAGTCATGTGAGGTGACTACAGAAATGCCTCTGTACATCAGAACAGAGGCGTGTGTTTGTGTGTGTTCTTGCCACCTGAGGACCAGATGAGAATATCCCAGAAGTCTTCCACTGTGGGGACATTTTGCTGCTCCGTAGATCTGTAAATGAGCAGTTCAGGATTAAGACTTGAGTTAAGGATTAAGATCAGAATAGGATTACGTTAAGGCCTATTGCTAAGGGTTACAGTTTTATGTATATCAACAATGCCTTGTGCTGTGGTGAAGAAAAGGGTGGAGTCAGTGGTTGGTGGAGACAGTAAAACAGTCATGAGATATCGCTTTAAACCCACCCCATTACCCTCAGGCTTTAAAGAAACATGAGACATCATGGCTGTGGTTTCAACCCACCAATCACATGCAAGGACATTCTCTAATTATTTTCTATCTAAATTCTTCACAAGGAGTTTCAGTCACTTCATCACTGATCACTGTATTTCACAGTGATAGTGTGACTTGACTGTAATAAAAGTAGACGTCATGTTCAATGGGTGATTCTTTTTAAGCAAATTTGGGTCCTTTTATTTTCATACTGGTCTCATCAGGTAGATGCTTGATCTGCAAAATAAGTTCAGCACTGATGCCGCTGATACTGATCCATACTGTAGGGAAGACTTGAAGCTGCTCCTTCAACCGCATACAAATGCATTCAGTGATAACCTATTAATTTGACTGCAAGTACATCGAAATCAGGCTTTAGAGAAAGTGTCCAATGTTTGTGGAAGTGTTGTTATTTTACATTTAAGGCGCCTGGTGGAGTTTCCACATGCTTGAAATCTAAATACACATATACATGATTGCTGCTTTTTTATGTTGGTATGGTATTTCTATTTATGTGTTTATCTCTCTGATTGACAATTAAGAGACCTGCCTAAACTGTCTCTGTGTTCTACAGTCATAAAGGACCGGCCTCCTCTCCCTCCCAGTCACGCCCAGGCTGTCCTCCCAGACTCTCCTCCTGAAGATTACTCCTACAAACAGTCCATCTTGAACCTAATAAAGAATAAAGCATTTGTGCTCTTGCTCGTCAGCTACGGTAAGTGTGAAATACCACCAGATAAATGGGAACATTTGAATGTTTTTCCATTCATTTTTTAGAGCACTTTGTGGACTCTTGGATCTAGAGTGTAAGTTTCTGTTACTACAAGCAGTCTCAACTCCTGGAGTACCATCAGCACATGAGGAAGCTATAGTTGGGAGGTCAAGGACCTGCAGTTATTGAGTCCTGACCTGCTTGAACGCTCCTGGAAGAGTAATCAATCAACACAATCAATGTAGTAGGCATCACTGCTGATACAGCTACCACTACCATCCACCCCTATACACTGTCTATGTCATGTTTATGTTTATATGGTTTTCTGTGGTATGTGTGGGAGAGGGTTATTTGTTATTTGTTATCTGGGGAATATGTGGGAAGAGGGTCTGTTATCTGTCATATGTTGTGTATGCTGCCCTGAAACCAACCTGACTGATGATGTGTGAAAACAATTATCCCTATGATGACATTAGAGAACCTAACCTACTGCCCGCCATTTACCTTTACCCCCACTATTACCACTTGCCACTATTAAGTGTTTATAGTCTGGAGTTCTTAACCTAATCTGTTACATTTCAGACCCATAGAGCCTATTGAAAACACTGATAACTAAAGGTTCCTATATGATGAGTTTTAAGACCAGCAGGTCCTTTAAACCAGCGATTCCCAACTGGTCCAGCTACAGGGTCCAGAATTCTCCTCAGTGATTAGTTCAACATCCGTACAGTTTAATACATTAGGTGTCATACTTGCAGTTGGCCAAGATGTTGAGCTAGCTATCCATCAGTTGATCATTTTACAGCCTGCCTATAAATAAAGTGTATTTTTTTCTAAACTTGACACGTTCTGAGTCACTTGTGGTCCATTCAGAGACCCACTTTTGGGCTGCAGCCCACCAGCTAGGAACCACTGCTTTAAACCAACTGAGGAATCTTTATAGAAATCAAAAGTTCTGTGGCTTTCACTCCACAAACTGAGCATTTCCCCCAGAGGATCATGAGAGCCACTTCCACTTCTTCTGCACTTCTGCAAAACCAAACATGTTCATCAAAGCCTAATGGATAGACTCTTTGTTTCTGTTTGATTGCAGGTATAATGACTGGTTGCTTCTACTCTGTCTCAACACTTCTCAACCAGATGATCATGGTCTGCTACGAGGTAAAAAAAAACAACAACCCACAAACAGCTGGTAGTCAATGAGGAAATGAAAACAAGCTGTTTAATCTTATGATCCTCCTTGCACTCAAACCTATCTATTTCAGCTGGGTTTTAAGGGAGGGCCCTCTTTACACCTATTATGTTATTTATATCTATGATTGGGGTGCTTAAAAGACAGCTTGTCACAGCTACTCAGTGACAAGTTGATCAATTTCAAACCAAAGACAATTCCTCAAAGGTTGTGACTTTGAGAACAACATATGTTTCACCCACATCCCGATATAGAGATTTTAATCACTGGGTGACAATTTATATTTAATTTGCTGGGTAGGCATGTTCGCCATGCTCCAGATAGCCCAGAAACTCATTTTGGGGGGCAATCTTGTCATAATCGCTTAAGAATTTGGTCATTTACAAAATGGAACCTCAAGGCACCGATTCAAGACCCCTTTCCTTTGGGAGGTGGACCAAAAACACATTTCCAGCCCATACCATTATCGATGGGGGGCAGGTCGAACTGTCTGTGTCAGTTTTCGCAGATATTCTCTTTGTCTATTTGACAACTTTTCCACCTGAGCTGCACTTAAACCATTTTGCACCATTTAGCTTTTTAATCTGGTCTTCCCATTCATGTTGACACTGTACATAAAACAGGTGGATGGAAACTGGGTGGTGGATGGAAAAACAGAGAGAAAAGAACAAAGAAACCTCTGATGGCTTTGATAAGACATGAGCTTATTGTCTGAGTTCATTAGCTGTGTTCACGCATGCCTGCTGCCCACTATAACACTGTCAGTGTGCGTGCACGCATTCAGACACACACACACGCAGGAGAAGCAAAACGTTGGAGAGAATGACCGATTCACTCACTCTAAAACACTTCTTTCTTTCTTTCTTTCTTTCTTTCTTTCTTTCTTTCTTTCTTTCACACGCACCCTAACTAACGGAGAGGCTGACGCTCATTCAGTTTCTGCTTATCATAGCAATGCACACTGTCCCTGTCACACACATGCAGGCACACACATTCACACACAAACCGAGAGATGGTCACCTCTGCATGAACTTATAAAACTCTCTGAGCTGAACTGTCAGATGACAGACCTCTCCCACGAGAAACCCTGTAAATCCCTGACTCCCCCCATCTCAGAGCCCACACCCATACTGTATACATGCACTTATAGAACATGTGACTGATAGTTCATCTGTAAGAGGAACCTTTATGCCTCTGTTCAGATTTGATGAGGTTAAAGGAGCACACAAGCCTCTTAAGTCAGCTGTGTGTTTCTTCTCAGGCTATACTAACATATCCTATCTTCTCTCCCATCGTTTCCTCTCCTTCTCTTATCTCCTCTCATTTCCTCTCCTTGCTTCCTCTCTTTAGAACCAGGAGTTGAATGCTGGGAGAATTGGTTTGACTCTGGTTGTCGCTGGAATGGTCGGCTCCATCCTCTGTGGTCTGTGGCTGGACTACACAAAGACATACAAGTAGGCAACACAAGCACACACTTTCCCCACCTGTTCAATGTAAGCTAACTTCTCACTGAATTTACAAAAACATCACGTTATACGTAGTCATTTTTTTGTGAATAGTCAGGAAAAAGAGTTAGTGGCTCTAAAAAAAATCAGGCTCAGGTTTTACATGGCAGGAAGTGTGTGGACACTCTTTACACTCCTGGCTAGAAGCCACAGATGTTTGGAGATAAGGTTTGGCTCACAGTTAGCATTCCATTTCATCCCAGAGGTTGAGGTCAAGGTCAGGGCTCCTTGCAGGCCAGTGAAGTTCTTCTTCACCAGAGTTTGAAAAACATTTCTTTATGTAGCTGGCTCTGTGCACAGGTAGCATTATCACTATGACAAATGGAAGGGTCCTCCCCAAACTGCTGCCACAAATTTGAAAGCAGGCATTGTCTAGTATATCATTGTTTGCTTTTGCGTTAAGATTTCCCTTCACTGGAAGTTGAAAAACTGACCCAGATGGGTGTGTCCACATACATTTTGGCCATTTAGTGTATTGTCAGTTTCATGTGATGAAAACAAAACAGTTCTTACAGCAGAAAGAGTCGATAAGGTCAAATGAAACCTGAAACAGTCCTGTTGGAGGGAGTTAAGAGACCCCACCCTAACCTGTCTGCACACAAGGTGTAATGTGTCTCAGTAGTTTTCGTCAGTACATTCAAAGGAATGGGATTTTTCCACTGTACAAAATTAATGTCAGCCCATTTTATTTAAAATCTGATCCAGTGTTCATGTGTTTTGGAGACAAGTGGGAGGAAAATGTATCATAGCTAGAGATACAGAGGATGATCACAGAGGGAGAAGATGTTATCTCAGAGTCTGACGTGTTTTTGTTTTTACAGGATGACGACTCTGATCGTGTACATCTTGTCGTTTCTGGGCATGATAGTCTTCACTTTCACTCTGAACCTCGACAACATCCAACTGGTCTTCTTCACTGCTGGAGCTCTGGGGTACGCCTGGCCACTTACACACCCACTAAGTGATACACAGATAAGTTACAGATACTGTTTACAGAATGCATTGCATTTGTTTTTTGTAAATACTACCTATTTAGAAAAGTGGTCATGGTATTGCTGCAGTTCATATTGCAGTTATAGTATTTGGCAGTTGAACCACCTTAAGTTCAGTGCAATCCTGACACAGGACATTGTAGCATGTTTAAATAGCTCCTGTATGTTTCCAGGCTGCACAGTGTCATATTATCCCAGAGGTTTGACCTTACACATGACCTCATAAACTATAATACCAAGGACTCTGCACTGTCTGCATAACTTGTTCCTGCCTTCACACTTTATGTCCACCGCCCCTTAGTACAAGTTTATCCTCATATGAGGACATCACATTTTGGGTATACTGGACCTACTACTTCATTCTGCTTAACTTAGACCTGTTGTCCTCGTTTCTGGACACTTTTTGTGCCATCTAGTGGTAGTAAGAGCACAATACACTAATCCATGTTAAAACAAGATGGCCGCCATCTCTGCCAAGTCAGCCTGCAGCCGATCCCGACACAAAAGTAGACAAGGTCCAAAACCAGATCACATTTTATGGCTGATACTGTTTATTTATGATTAATAATGTTTGTAGTTTGATATGGCAACAAATTTGACCAATTTTAATAACAGTAACAAGTTCAGACACTGTTTATATGCAAGTACTCATTTGTTGATGATGTTTAGTTCTTTATACTTATCAGGTCTTACTGATCACAAATAGATGGGAGAAATTAAAAATGCATACCACACAAAAGTTCAGGTCTCAGGAGGATATTCTTATGGTAAAACCTTAAATATAGTGAATGATTGATCATATAGCTGCTGAAACAAGCCAAAGACACAAGATCATCTGCTGTTGCTTTCCCAGCCTGACGCTGGACTTCAATCTGGCAACTTAAACTCTGACCTTTAGGCTGCATCACTTTCTGGTTTTACACTCAGAACTACTGCTTTCAAAACAAACAGTGAAGACGCAATTTGAGTTCTGCCTCTTTATGTCGCTGTTGTAGGTTTAAACACACCTGTTGTAGGTGTGCAGCAGGCACTGCGTGGATGTTTACATATAAATAAACTTCAAAAAATAGAGGGCACTTTTACAAAACGACACATTCCAAACGTTTATGGCACTTACACGATTTGTTCAGCAAGATAATCTTCACAAATGAAGTAGGCTATGAACAAACTACGCCACAGTTGTATGATTTAACGTCGCCACCACAACAAAGGTGTTAAAGCCGCTCATTAGGAACCACCTATTTTAAGACACATAAATGCTTCACGACGTATTTATGTCGTAGAACAAAACGTGACAGTCTTTTAAGCTGTGCATTCAAAAAACTGGAGCACTCTATTGAGCATCCAGGATATACAAGCCATCATTTGTGGCCTTTTCAGTCTGACTGTAGTTGTTTAATTTAAGGTGGTAATTGTTTTGAGCAGGGCTGTGTGTCCCTGTAGATTGCAGCAGCATGGATTATACTTAGGACCTCTTTAGTTCGATCTATTTTTGGATTTTTGGGAGATTTTTTGACATCCTTAGAGGCTGTGATGTCATATTTAAGCATGATAGATAGATTATGTGACTTTATTTGGTTTCTAAACTCTGTTCCTGTTACTGATGTCTATGTTTCAGGTTCTTCATGACAGGTTACCTGCCTTTGGGCTTTGAGTTTGGAGTGGAGATCACCTACCCAGAGTCTGAAGGAACGTCGTCAGGACTCCTGAACGCTTTTGCTCAGGTATCAGTTCCTAAGTGTCCTGAAAGTGTTACATGTTATACTTTTACATTTATTAATCATGCGTTTGTTCCTCTGTGTGTGTGTGTGTGTGTGTGTGGTGTGTTTGCAGATATTTGGGATCATTTTCACTCTGATTCAGGGCAAACTGACCACAGACTTCACTCCACTGGCTGGAAATCTCTTCCTCTGTGCCTGGATCTTCCTGGGAATTCTGCTCACTGGTAGGCTGTGTGTGTGACTATATGTGGGTGTTTATTTGTGTATGTCAAACCAAATATTTGAAAAAAATGTAATGTTTTCGTGTTTCATGTTTCAGCTTTAATTAAGTCAGAACTGAAACGACACAATGTCAACGCTGGAGCTGACAGCAACCACCTGCAAGCAGTAAGTACATAAACACACACACAAAAACACCTCTGCCTTCTTGTACCCAAGACACACACAAAGCAGATCACGGTCTTTGGCCACTTTGCATTATAACTGCGGAATGTTTTTCTGAATATTCCTCATTGTCAGATAAATTTCATTAGTCTTCAAGCAGCTTTAGAGGCATATGCTAAATCATTAGCACCTTTTAAACCCCTTCCGAAAACATTGCTTTATGGCAAAGCGTTAATGAATCTTTAATATGTTTAATAGGTTTTGTCATCCCTCTCTTTTATTTATTTTCACATACTTTGTGCTACCCTTTTCTTTGCCCATCTATCATCCCCTCTTTCATCAGCGTTCCTGTCGAGTGCCCTTTAGAGAGGACAGCATTTAGTCTGAGTGTCTCTTTGTTCAGTATTTTCCCTCCTACGGGCGTCCAATGGGGTGACCTTATGACGAGACAGATTCTTGAACCTCTCTCTGCTTTTCCTGAACAGAGTGTCCCTTGTCAGTTCGGACATCTAGTCTCTTTTGTGTTTCTGTTCTGGCATACAACATTTTGTCTACACAAACAAAGCTATAAAGTCCTCTTTCTTCATGAATCTTACTGTACCACCAGCTGATTATCTGTAATGATACCTGAGGGTGCCCAGCAAAGCAGTCTTCAGACAAGCCAGGCCATTAAATCTGTTTCGATTTCTGGACTCTTCAGTCTTGGTGTTCTCACCGTCTTGCTGATTCACCACTGAAGTGCACTTTAGACGAGGCAATTCATCAAGCCCATCCTCTCCTTCCTCTTTGTCCTTAGCTCAGAGGTTTCACACAGAGATCACACACAATGTCTCACATATGTTTTTTCCTTGTAAAAATCAACTGAAAGAAAATGAAAAAGGGAAATCACAGTTTTTCCACATTGTGAAGGACCACCATGTCAATTTAATTGTCATTTGGCGCCATCTGGTGGTGGCATATAGACAGACACTAGTAGGTACTGGAATAAATTTACTAAAAGCAACCTAAGACTGCAGGTACTTCCACCAGGATCAGTTCATTTTTTTCTATAACTCCATAACTGTAAAATATAACCTGTAACTGTAAACCTGCAATTATTTATGTGAAACAGCTGCCTGTTGATTTTTTTCTGAAACAAGAAATCCACTTGCGAATAGATTCAGACCAGCTGGACAAATACATAGCCAGTAAGTGAAGGTTCAGACGATAACATGACTAGTTACACCGCCGAACTCCTACACCTTGTTGATAACAAAAAGCATGTGGTAGATGAAAATGAAGAATGATTCTGTGTCAGCTTTATTTAGAAGCTGTAACCTCAAGAGAGATTTCTTGAACAAGGTCTGGGATTTTCCACTTTGAAAATAAGAAGGTAACACCAATGACAACCCTGCTGTCTAAGCAGGTTCATATTTCATTAATTAGCCTCATTTCATTAATTAGCCTCATCAAAGTAAATGTTACCACATTATGATGTCTGTCTAATTCATCTGTGGCTCTTCTATACTGCAACAAATGTTTGCGGACGGAGATGCACCGATAGCAATTTTCTTGGCCAATTCCAGTTTTTTAAAAGTCTGCCCTACTTATTCCGATTTTTCCCGATTTCAAAGTATAATTAACTGCAAACACAGACATTTTTTATTACTTTTTTATTGCGACATATACAGATTTCTGATTATGGTCGAGTGTTTAACCGAGCTAACCCCACATCCCACTTCCCCCCAACCCTACCCACACCCCTTTCCCTTCCACCAACCAACATGAGTAATACCCACACAGACAGAGCATCCTTATTTACACAGATTCCACATTAAAATTGTGTTTGGAAGTGCGTCATTGACTCTTGCTGATGATAGTTGCAGGTAAGACATGTCCAAAAAGCTCTGAAGCCAATGAATAATTGAGATATCCTGAGGGGGTTTCCAACACTGGACTAAAATCTTCTTTAGCTTTTTCCTAAATGGAAAATTTGATCGCATGTCAATAATAAAATATTGGCTAAATAACTTTAACATTTTCTCCCAAACTGCTCCAGGTTACAGGACCTACTGTCTCTCTCAATCAAATTCAGAAAAGTGCTCCAGGTTACTGGAGAGAGTTTTTGTTTAAATAATATCCAACTTAAAATGAATTGCAGTATATCCCACTTTATCTAACTTGTTTGACTTGTTTTGTGATTCCTCTGAGTAGCAAGCATGGGGACGAATTACAGCTTTTTTCCTGAAGGTCTGAAAAAGTTGCAAAATATGTAGCTACATTGTAGAAATAATGTTGCTAATGAGGTGTGTGACAAAGCGTATTTGACATTGTGGAAATGAAATTGAGTTGCTGTGATGAAGTTGGTCAATATTAGTGCGGCTAAGCATGCCCTGTGAACCAGTGTGTGCTGCATGCATGTAAATTTCGATCTGCAGTATCTGAGACTGACGGTCCAGTTAACGGTCATGGTCAATCAAGCTGAATATCAGTTGATTGTTGTCACCAGCCAATCGGTTGGCACATCTCGACTTGAGCAACTGTTTTGCTGATCACTTCCCTCCCTTTTTCTTTCACCTAGCTTCCTACTGAGTGTCCTGGGGACTTCCCTTCAGAAAAGAAAAGCAACGGATTCAAGCTGGAGCCCTCCCTCAGCTTCTCCCGTGAAACCTCATTGTGACCCTGCCAAGTCACTGCATTGCAAGACAACTAAAAAGGTCTCCCTGCTGCCCTGGGATACTTGCTGGCACAGCTCTCTATGTGAACCACCTAAAGGTGCACTTGATTTTTTTGTTGCCAAGCTCCTAGATAATTGGAAAGACAGAGGCTCTGGATGTGATGCCAAGTCTAGTCAAGCACAGCCACAATCTACAGTGGATTCAAGACAGGCGGGTGACCAACAAGTCACAGAGGGGCAGCAGGTCACCCCCAAAGCTGTTTGACCTTGTTAAAACTCCCTTGCAGTAAGATCCAGGTCCCTCGTGCTCCCAAACACTTGCATAGAAGATTACCTCCAATTTACAGAACTTGTGGAGAAAATGTTGTGGATTGGTAAAAAAAAAAGAAAAATTATGCAAGCAATGTCATGCAGAAAAAGCTCCAGTGCACTTTATTACTACTGCCCTCACTGTGGGTGATGCATGACGATCCCAGTTTGGTTACTGTATGTAAATCCAGTTGTACTGGAAAACAGGCTGGTAAAACAAGCTTCCGATTCCGAGATCACCGTCGAAGGTTTGCTGTAGTTGAAACAAAATTCTCCTGTGAATCACGACAGCAAGTGAAGTTTTCGGAGCGTCCAGGTGTCTGTGCGGCAGAACCAGAGAGCCAATCTGTTTGGTTTTGTACTGCGACCACAGCACGGGGCCAACGTCTCCTGAGTTTACTTGAATTATCCTTTCATGCTCTGAACTGAAGTTGTAAAACTCACTGTAAATGTTGTTCATATTGCTCCATTTGATTCCTACATACGACAGTGACTATTACTGTAGTAGCTACAAAAGAGGAACACATCTGAAATCTGGTTTGAAGTTACTTCAGTTGAGGATAGTCGTCATCAATCCTGTTTATTTTTCTGCAGTGTTGCATGTATATAAGACAGGCCAAGAAGCAGCTGCAAATAGTTTTGTGTGGTTTGTTTTAGTCTGCATAATAATGGGCTGACTTACAGTCATACCATTAATGACAAACATAAATGGTATGACTGTAAGTCCCAGGAGGTCTAGGCAGTTACTGGAATCTTCGCAGGTTTTTATTAGCAGCTTTTCTTTGTGACACAGGTTTATTTATGAATGTTGTCCTGCATAGGCGGAGATAAATTATTCAGTTGTGACTGAATGTGCTTATCTGGTACAAGAAAAAAAAATAGTACACTAGGGATGGCAAGTCATTCCATTCATGACAAATGACTGATGCAAAAGAGTAAATCACTGAGAAATCTGCTGTAGTAAAATAGATGTATGTATTCTACACAGAAGCTTGTACAGTGGCTTGTACAATGACTTCCCTGACAACTCAGCAGCGCTGCAGTGTTTTCCTACACAAACCACAGTGGACCAAACAGAATGTGAACATGTTCTGAGTTCAGTGCACAAAAAGAAACACACGCACAACGTCAAGTTTTTATACTCTAAGGCATGATTTCAGATGTGTTTATAATGTTGACTTGTGTCCATTGTTACTCTCTGTGCATCACAGCTGACAGACGGATGGACAGCGCCATCTTGTGGGGCTCTTACAGTAGTGACAAAGTAAACAGTGGACAGGAGAAGCACAAAAGAGTTCAATTCTTTTTTTTTAACAGAAAAAAATGCTAATGTATTTTAGATCCATCTGTTCATTTTATTTCTGTTGTATTAAAGAATTCTATTTTTTGTAGCTTTTCATTTTTAACTTAAAGTATACTTTTTTACGTAAGCGTAAATTCAAGTTGCCAACTCTTACCATGTCAAAATAGATGCAAATTGTGCATTTAGCTGTCACCTAGCTTACCTCCGCTTTTGTGTTCAAAGTCTTAAACCCCATCTACACTGGATGTATTTATTTGACAGTCATCTGACATCTGACAAGCATTTTTCTTTTACACTTAAAGTCAAAATTTTAACACAAATGTATTTGTGATAGTTTTATTTGATCTTCTATTCATTTGGCAGACATTTTATTTTATATTTATTTATTTATTTCGTCACTCCTCCCTTTGTAGGCCTGATCTGATACTGATCTGTGTTGACTATATTAGCAGAGAGCAGTTTATACCCTATACCTTTCTTAATATACATTTATCATGGTCACATGTTTCCAAAACCCAAATGTTTTCTCATTATTATTTTTTTTATTGGGGGGGGGGGGGCTTTTCATATGTTTGATGCATTCTTTAACTTTCTGGTTCTTTGCAAATGAAGAGCTAACATTTCTTTATCTTTCTCTTATTTTTTTTTACAACAGGAACTTTTATAGAGCACTTGTATTATTTATTTGTTTTGTCAAGCTAGGCTACTTATTAATCTCTGAAAAAAATTATTAAAGGGTTAATAACGTATGGTTCTCTGGTCTGAAAATACTGAGTTCAACCTGTTTGATACAACCAGTGAAACATTTCATTGCACATTTCATTCAACATTTCTTTATTTGACCAAAATTGATTTTACAAGTGAAATCAGGTAAGGATATTATGTGTTGTGATACTGTTACTGCTGCTGAGACAATTTCTGTATTAAAACCATTGAGTTGCAATGCTTTCTCCTCCAGTGGCTCTACTGTATCCATTATTTTGGGATTTGAAGGGGGTTTTGAATTCCGGTAAGAATCCATTTGTGAGTGGCAGGATGTTTTTATGCTTGTAATCCACTGTTAGGTGACGCATATCTAATATCCAGACAGCTAAAGTGGTACTTGACAGAAAAGGTTTGCATTAGTCTATGTTTCTGTCATTGTCAACAAATCCTGTCAAAAGACCAAACACTGCAGTGTGTTAGCCTGTCTTTCTACACTTCCTGATCTGGTTTGTGGCACTCAGCCCCAAGCCCTTTGGTTTTCGCCGAGGTTTTAAGTTGAAACGTAAACAAAGCTTAGTGATTTCTTAAAACAGCTGGGCGCTGCAGTTTTTTCACATTTCTCAACCAGGAGTAAACAATGTTTTTGTTGGAAAATATTTTCAGAAGTGTCATCACTCACATTTGGTGCTCTAGTTAGTATTTGGGGCAGCAGGACATCTGTACATCTGGGTCAAAATAAACTACATTGTGTGTGTTCATGTTAAAGAAGGAGCATTTCACCCAGTGCAACAGTGTGATTCATTAATGTGTTTTTAATAGTTTTTGAAAAGCACTGGAGCTCTCTGGCACAGAGGAAGAATAAATATCAAGCTTTGATACACACACAATACTTGTCAGGAGCTACAATCACTGTTAGTTTGGTCTTATCATGGGATTTGATGACAATAAGTAAGATGGAGAATATCGTCAGCCTCCTTTAATCCGGATACTGATTTAAAACCACACTGGACACTCCGTGCAGATTGTTGCACTAATTGTATCCCATTATTTAAGAATGTAAATGTTTAATTTATCTGTGAAGCTGCTGATGGATTTCAAGTAATTCTCTCAGTAATTCATGAAGAATCTTGTCTGCTGTCATACGTACTGGAATCGCATTGTATGCAGATGACATTACCCTGTACATTAAAGTTTGAATCAAAAGACACTGAGTAAAATCACACCAATAAAAGCATTCTACTCCAATGTCTTCGAGCATCTTTATGGCTGTTTTCTCACACACTGGAAACACAGATTTCCTCTTGAACTTCACTCAGCAACAGTTGATTACTTTATCCAGTTGCTAAAAATATCACAGAATCTACAAATTTGGAAACAGCTGAGGGATTACCTGCTTCTCCATAGGTAGAGACAAATCTTCAACGGCTTCATCTTATAAAAACATTTAAATCTTTCAGATATTGTCAGCAAATTGCCCACACTGTTTTGTGCACCTAAAGCAAAAGTTTTACAAACTTACATTTTAGAGATACACGCTTTTCACCTGAGAATGATATGGTACCAACACACTGTTGATGTCATAGAATCAACTATAGGCTTGTCTGTAGAAAATAAAATAACCCCAGGGTTCTGAAATCTTATTTGTGGTATAATTTATTCAATAACTAATGGACTAAAGTACATCAGATTAAGGAAGTAAAACTAAATTATGTTCACAGTGCCTCTTTTGGCTCATTTTTAGGTGCAAGCAATTGCATAATGATTGAATACTCCGCCTACAACTTCCTCATAAACTCTGTGATGTAGACTTCCCCAAAATACACTTTGCAGGGAGGAATACATTAGTTTGCCCTCTTAAGACTTACATTAGTTTGCCTTCTTAAGACTTAGGCATACACTTACAGAAATTATCTCCCATGTATGTATAGTCTGGATAATTTTGACAATTTTGGCTTGAGGTGATGCTATTTCACAAATATTTTTTCAACTTGGACACCATGGAGAGGAAGTTTCATCATCGCCTGTGATACAGCTAGACACAAATAGCCTTTACAGAGCAAAGAACAGGCAGAGAATGGCTCGACTGGGATTAATCCTCATTTTAATGCTTCAGTTTGAAGGTAATTGCTCTGATTTTAGTTTGTTGTTTACGCATTAACCTTTTCTTTTTTTTTTTTGGAAATAATCAAATAATGTATGTTAAAGTGGTTAACATGCAGTACAACATCTGTAGCAGGAGGGGTTTACTTCCACCTCCGCACTGTAACAATTACAACACTCTCCAGCCTGTTGTTTAATAGTCACTGGCCTTTGACTGGACAGTGCAGCTTAAAATATAGACCAACATGACTTATTTCCCCCTTCGGTCCTTTCAATGGACAGTATTGTGAAATAACAGTCCGAACAAGTCAAATGCCTGACCATATGTTTCGACAGTCTTCATGGTTTTCACCCTCACAAAGTAAACAAATAAAATCCAGTGTCTCATGGAAGGGCTCTAGTGAACAAAAAATGGGTTTCCATCTCCTGAACTGTCCTTATGCTGTGATGCTGTGCCCCAATGTTGTACCAGTTTATATTCAGTCTATGTCTAAACCAAAGGGGACAGTCCCATCTAGTGGCTGTAACGGAGGATTGTAATATTTTCCCAACTGCCTACATGTTACTGCACTGTTGGCAAGAAAAAAATAAAATGAAGGCAATAAGTTGTTTTGGAACGCACCTCTAAAAAAGAGCTCAGCAGAAAGAGCAACCAATTAGCAGCCACTTCGCATCGAGAGCATTGTTAAAACACAGAGTTGTTGTGTTTTTTTAATGTGAAACTGCTGTAATTAGTGTTTTTATCTGTTAAACTGCCGGGTCTGTTTGTTTTTGAGAGGAAGAGACCTCTGTGGATGATTCTTAAATTATCAGAGACAAAAGGTTAGTACAAATTAACATATGCTTTAGCTAGTGTGCTGTATCGAACATGCCAACTCTTATTTGTTACATGAGACAGCTTTATTAAAGTGTTTTTACTGGGTTATTTTTGGGAAGTATGTGGGAAATTTGGCTCATGGCAAAAATCTAGTGAATGTCTGAATCAGAAATAAAGTCAGCACACATTAAAGAGGCAGCAGATAGGATTCCTTTTTTTTTTTTAGCTTGGCGCCACCTAGCGTCAGTAGTGTTGCGTCACACTGTCGCAACGACCGAATTGACCGTGGCGTATCACTGTCTGAGGGCTGCCGTAGAATGGCAACGAGGATGTCAGCCGACCAACATGCTACCCGGTCCCTGGTTGCGGCCATTTGCGATGCTGGCCAGCTAGGAATGAACTAGCAGCCAGTATAGTCCTCTCTGGTCTAGCTAACATTTAGCCGTGTCACTTACTGATCCATTAGAAAGAAAGCTAGCTGGACATCGGTTCTGAAGCCTCTTCGGTCACGGAGCTCCCTCCATCTCTTGAACGCCTGACTGAGGTTTACTCTTGTTTTTCCTCTTCTTTTATCACTCTACTTCTTGCTCTTCTTTGCCTCCTCAGACAGATTAGCTGGTTTTCTTTTGGGAGGCCATTTTTCACTTATCTCCAAACTTTGTCCATCTGCCATTGTGCTTGTGACTCTTTAAAGATTATTTTTGGGGCTTTTTTTGCCTTTAATGAACAGGACAGAATGAAATGGGGTGAGAGAGAGAGAGAGTGGGGGTTGACACGCAGCAAAGGGTTGCAAGCTGGAGTCGAAATTGCGACCACTGCAGCGAGACATCGCCTCTGCACATGGGGCACAAGCACTATCCACTATGCTACCGACGCGCCCCTGTGCTTGTGACTCAACTATCTCATGCCCAACTCCTCATAAGGACCAGCTCCAGTCCCTGATTGGCCAGACATGACGCATTTCCTTCAAGCAGATTTTTTCCGCGAAATGCTATCTGTTGCCTCTTTAAGTTATTAAAGAAGGTGGAGCACAGATGAGCAGTTGCAGGACAAGCTGACTACCTGTGACATGCCCAGCAGTGTGACAAACACCAATTTGTAACGTGAAACTGCTTTAGTCAGTGTTTTTACTGGTTTTAGTCACCTGGTCCGTTTGTTTGGGAAAGGAAGAGACCTCTGCGGGTAATGCAGCTCCCGCCAAAAACCTCCTGAAACAATGGAACGGAAGGAATTTTAAGTGGTAGAAGTTTCAACTGGTTGTAGTCTGCAATACCCACCACTTGACGCCACTAAATCCCCCTAAATCGTACACACTGGACCAACTGAACAGTTGTCTTAGCTTAGCATAATCTGGAAACAGGTAAAAATAGACAGACTGACCAAAAAAATCAAATCCTTTTCCAATCAATATTTTCTGCTTACAAAAATGTATAATTGTCACTAACAAAAAGTGTTTCTGTCTTTCCAACAGGCATCAGTGGAACAACCATCTTTCAGTACTACAGATCTGGACATGATGCCACTCTGCCCTGTGGCACTGTATCATCTACTGAGACAACATGCTCCTCTGTTACATGGTTATATAACAACAATGTATCTCAGACTTTCACTGAGGTTGAGAATGGAAATGTTGTGAAGAGCTCAGCCCGAGCTGCCAGGCTGAGTGTGGACGCTGAATGCTCTTTGGTCATTAACAAGGTCACTGCTGAGGATGTTGGTTTCTACACCTGTCAGCAGGGGAGGAGCACTTCTCAGGATGAAGATATATTTTTAAGTGTCCTCACAAGTGAGTCTCATTTTAATTATATGATAATATATGAGGAGTATTGTGTTTTAAGGACAAAAATTGTGCCAAGCTGAGCCTTATTTCAGCTGTACTCCAGTTTTTGTCCACTACACCTCTACCTGCGAGGCATCTCCCAAACCCAGCAAGGTGTCTGTCAGTGGGATGTGTCAGTTTCTTGATTAAGGTGGACAGTGATGAGTTAAATGTTTCTTTCTTTTTTCTTAATAAGATGGGATGATTAGTATTTTCCTTTCCCTCACACCCTCGTTTCATAAGCACACATTGGAACTGAATCCCTCACTGGTTTTGGACGATGTTTAACACTAGGGACCTTCTCAGTGAGACAGCATAGGCGAAGTGGATGATGTTCAAGAAAAGACTGGAGTCTTTTTGAATGGTCATTGTGCAGTAATTCATAAGAAACGTACTGACTTTCACTGACTTTCTGGTAAAAGTGAAAAAAAAAAAGTACACTGAGTTAACAGTTTTCACTTGTTTTCTCTCAGTCTCTCCATCTCCACCAGACGCTGATCCAAAGAGGGACGGTGAAGTCACATTAGAGTGCTCTCTGTCGAGATACAGCGACCTCGGTGCTTGTCCACAGAACAGCGTCCGCTGGGTGAATGAGACAGGAGCTGTGCTGAGTGGTGAAGGTGTCGGGTACAAGTTCCTCAGACAGACAGAATGCGTCTCTGCTCTGACTGTGAAGCGTCAGAGTGGCAACAACAGGAAATACACCTGCCAGTTTGTTGATAACAACAAAGTAGAGATAGCGGCTGACTACACACCTGACTTCACAGGTGGGTCAACAGATAGTCAGACACAAACATCTAATGAGGGTGAGATAACATGCAGCTCACTCACTGGGTACAAAGCTTTGCAGATAAAATATCATGACAGGAAAATGAGTATGGTTATTTAGTTCTGCAGGAAATTAAATATTGCATGTGCTTACTAACCTGTTTGTTTTTCGAACCCGTGTTCAACAGAATCCACAGGCTGGTCTCCTCTGAGCTACGTCATGTTGGCTCTGCGTATTGCAGGACTGATCCTGATGATCGTAATCACCATTCATGTCATCAGAATCAAATGTGAGGAAATTCAGGTTATCATTTGGTGGAATTAGTTCAAATTAATCTCATTTTAATGCTACTTTTTATTTTGTCCTCCAGGGAACACAAAAGCACTTGATGATGACGACAGTGTGAGTTGAAATAAATGTTCCTTCTGTGAGCACAGAGGCTGCAGTCTCTCTGCTTCGTTCTCTTTTCCAGCTTTTCAGTTTTTCACAGTCTCCTGTGTTGTGTTATATTTCACAGGAAAACAATGACGTCCAGTATGAAAATGATGGCGCACGTCCTGCTGCTGCTAGACTGCACTGATCAACAACTTCAATCACACCAACTTCAGATCATCAGAAAGTCACATAGCATCAGTCATTTTACACTTGTGATCAAAGCTTTGACTTAAAATGAATGTTCTATATTTAGTGAATCTAGTGAAGGTTAAAATCATCAGGTGGACTCAACGTCTGCTGGATGTGTGGATACAGATGGAAATATTGGCTTCGCTACATAAGGTGTAAATATGTCAGAGGCATTTTTCTGCTTCAAAGGAGACAAATAAATGGTCAAACTGAGCTTTAAATGATTGTACTGCAGTCGTCCTCCATTTGTTTTCTGTTGAACTAAACACGTTCTTTTATTATTAGTTACTGTTGATTTTTTTCTCATCCAAGTTTGTTGATAGTCTGATGTCATTCCCATCAACCATCAGTATTTATGTTCAGCCTGAGTGTGTCTGACTATTCTTATCCAGTTGACTGAACACAGCAGCTCTGTGTCCCCACTTGCTACTCCAAAGCACACTGCTACTAAAATGAGTGTGTAGCTATCTAGCTAACACATACGCAAAGATTGTCACCAATATTCCTTCTATCCAGCAAACACCTCAGCTGTGGTTAATGGTGACGCTGAATCTTTTCATACTCTATATCCAGAGGACATAATTTATTCCCCTCATGACAGAAACATACTGTATATAATTTGATCTGAGATCCCTCAGTGCATTTAATTTCTGTGTAATAAAAGCTGTAGTCAGTCTGTAACATCTGATCAAAACCAAATTGGCTGCTGGAGAGTTTAACTTGAAGAGGAAAACTGGATACAGTGTCAAAACATATGAAAAGCCTGCATGGAGTGTGCATGTAGAGACTAATTCAACCACAGGGGGCGCACTGCAGCAGTGACAGGTGGGACGTCACAAGAGGTGACTGTCTTGTTGCTGGTGATTATGACTGACGTAATAAAATGTCTAAAATCAGAAGATGAAGCTGAAGAAGGTAAATTTGCACTTATCAGGACTAGATCTGAACATATTCTAATGTAAAGTACTGTAGTTTATTAACTTCAACAAATCTCTTGAACTGTATTTTAATCCTTAGCTCCATCCTCAGATTCTAGTAGTGTGTTTTCTGTCTATTAATATATCACAGTGGCTGTTCAAACATCATTGAGCTCCTCAAAAGTGGCTTAAAGGCCTGGAAACCTATTTTCTCAATCAGCTTCTTACTGTGAAGGATGGGATCATTCATGAACTCTCTACTTTCTGTTAAAGCTCCAAGAGTTTCAGCTGTTTCACATTAAGGCCCAGACACAGCAAACTGACACCAAAGAAGCAGTGGTGACGACAGCACAACTGTTGCATCACCTCATGACGCTTGTCTCGGCCAAAAAGTTGCACTTGAACACACCACAAATATTAACAGGCACATAATCACTCTGATACAAATAACTCTCCTAACCAGCAGATGGCAGCAGTCGGTGTTCACCATACAAGAGGGGAAACCAGGAGACAGGACAGATAAAAAGGTCAATAACTGATTTTACAGCTGAAGTTAAGTAAATGGAGAGGTTCACAATTGGTCAAGTGTAATTTAATACAATATTAACATGCCCATATGTACAAAATACAGTCCTTTTCCTGGTAAAATCTACATGATGAAGTTAAACTGAGGCTAATATGATGCTCTGTAGTAGTCTGAGACAAACAAAGTGGGTATCCTTCAAAGTTACAGTGATGTTAGTACAAAGTTACCTCTTTGTGTTTCAGTGTTACAGTGTTTAGCTGAGCAATGTGTGTTTAAACTATAATAAAAGGTGACATACAGCTGTCAATATGAGTGACTTTTACAGTACAATCTGAATCTGAATACAATCTGTTGGCACAGAAAACAGTTTGACAGATATTCCTTACATCACTTAAGGTGTAAAAAGAGCGAGCAATTTATCCTAAATAGAAATAGATAGAACATATATATAATATAGAACATTCATTTTAAGTCAAAGCTTTGATCACAAGTGTAAAATGACTGATGCTATGTGACTTTCTGATGATCTGAAGTTGGTGTGATTGAAGTTGTTGATCAGTGCAGTCTAGCAGCAGCAGGACGTGTCATCATTTTCATACTGAACGTCGCCATCACTGTTTTCCTGTGAAATATAACACAACACAGAAGATTGTGAAAAACTGAAAAGCTGGAAAAGAGAACGAAGCAGAGAGACTGCAGCCTCTGTGCTCACAGAAGGAACATTTATTTCAACTCACACTGTCGTCATCATCAAGTGCTTTTGTGTTCCCTGGAGGACAAAATAAAAAGTAGCATTAAAATGAGATTAATTTGAACTAATTCCACCAAATGATAACCTGAATTTCCTCACCTTTGATTCTGATGACATGAATGGTGATTACGATCATCAGGATCAGTCCTGCAATACGCAGAGCCAACATGACGTAGCTCAGAGGAGACCAGTCTGTGGATTCTGTTGAACATGGGTTAGAAAAACAAACAGGTTAGTAAGCACATGCAATATTTAATTTCCTGCAGAACAAAATAACCATAATGTTCCACATTAAAGTTCCTATTTTATCTGCAAAGCTTTGTACCCAGTGAGTGAGCTGCAGGTTATCTCACCCTCATTAGATGTTTGTGTCTGACTATCTGTTGACCCACCTGTGAAGTCAGATGTGTAGTCAGCCTCTATCTCTACTTTGTTGTTATCAACAAACTGGCAGGTGTATTTCCTGTTGTTGCCACTCTGACGCTTTACGATCAGAGCAGAGACACATTCTGTCTGTCTGAGGAACTTGTACCCGACACCTTCACCAAGCAGCACAGCTCCTGTCTCATTCACCCAGCGGACGCTGTTCTGTGGACAAGCACCGAGGCTTCTGTATCTCGACAGAGAGCACTCTAATGTGACTTCACCGTCCCTCTTTGGATCAGCGTCTGGTGGAGATGGAGAGACTGAGAGAAAACAAGTGTAAACTGTTAAGTCAGCATAAAAATATATTTGACATAATGGAGTCAACAACTTTACTACCAGACCCTGACAAGTTTCTATCCATTTTTGTCATTATTGCTTCACTGAGTTAAAATATGAAGGTGGAGTCACAAACTTTCATTAATGTTTCAACAAATGAGTAAATAAAGTGAAGAAAGGAAACTTGTGAAGAATATTCATCAGCAAATCCATATGTCAATCAATGTTAAGTGGGGGAAGATTACTTTATTAATGAATCACTGTGAGTATTGGACAAAAACATAATAAAGCTGGAACTGAGGCTGAGCTTGGAATATTGCAGCATTTGCCCCATAAAAACATGCCAAAATAAGAACTACTTCCTGATAACATCAGTGTTTTTTCATTAAAATGAGACTCACTTGTCAGAACATTTAAATACACGACTGCATCATGATCATTGCTCCTCCCCTGCCGACAGGTGTAGTGACCAACATCCTCAGCAGTGACCTTGTTAATGACCAAAGAGCAGCCAGTGTCCACACTCATCCTGGCAGATCGGGCTGAGCTCTTCACAACATTTCCATTCTCAACCTCAATGAAAGTCTTAAATTGATTGCAGTTGTAAAGCCATGTAAAGGTGGAGCATGTTGTGTCAAAGGGTGATGCAGTGGCACAGGGCAGAGTGGCATCATCTCCAGCTCTGTAGTAGAGAGAAGTGGCTGTTCCACTGATGCCTGCTGTAAAGAAAAGAACAAGTGATCTGTCAGAAATGACACGTTACACATAAATTCATCCTGCCTGGAGCATTGGTGGCTGAGTGGTAGAGCAGGCGCCCCATGTATAAGGCTGTTGCTGCAGCAGCCCGGGTTCGACTCCAGCCTGTGGCCCTTTTCTGCATGTCCCTCCCTCTCTCTCTCTCCCCCTTTCACACTTGTCTGTCCTATCCATTAAAAATGCCCCCCAAAAAAATCATCCTGCCTGCAACAACTCAACTTAGTGGACGCACATTGGCTGTGTGCTATTTCTTGAAGATGCAGCGCTCTTGTTTAATACCGGACCAATTTCAAAACTTGCTCTTCCATTAGTCACTTAGACACAAACATCATGAGACAGAGTCCAAGGTGACAAATACAGAAGCTTTACTGTAATCAGTGAATCATGGGCACTTTGGGAAATACACACCGCTGAGCTCTGATGGTTTTTCTCTCTGTGCACTGTATGTACGAACGTCATCAGCTTACCATGTAAGTATGTGACTAGTTTAAAGAAACCACAGAGAGAACAGAGACAGACTATTAGATCATTACTTTTGTTAACTTCTCTCTCCGTGACATTTACTACAGTCGATATACATTTAAGAATCTTCCTCAAAGTAACTAACTCATCATGTCTGTCTTGTTCTTGGCTCACACAACAGTTGGCTTTTATTTTTACAGGCCAGAAAAGTCAAAGCTCATCAGAGTGGCCTCTGAAGCAGGAAAACAGAGTCTTGATCCTGGTAGCAATTCTCACACTAACCTTTATCAACCAGTTATAAAAATGTAATTGATTAACATTTAAATAAAAAAACAGAGGTTTACCTTGAAACTGAAGCACAAAAATAAGGATTAATCTCATGTCCATTCTCTCTCAGATGGATGGATGCTGTGTGAGACGTTTCCTCTGCTACAGATGTGTATATGGTGGTGATGTTTCCTCTTTGTGGTTGCCTTAATAAGGAAAAATTGCTTAAGAAACAGTATTACCCACCACCCAGCCTTTTGTTAGTTACAAACAGTTAGTTACATCATTACTATGTGCCTTCTTATTGGACGGCACATGACAGCTTTAATTAAAGGATAACTTCGGTATTTTTCAACCAGGGCCCTATTTCCCCATGTGTATGTGTGCGTATGATTCATGGGTACGACTCGTTCTAAAATTGGTGCAATATTGAGGGAGGCGGATGCAACCGGTAGCTGCGAAACATGCCAAAACGGTAACGGGGGCAAATGCATCCCGTATAAGTTTGCGCATTAAAAGTGCTTTTTATCGCCACTGACCGGTTCAGATCGCCAGTGCTATCTCTGTAAATAGCATATTGTAGCGACCCTGGGGCAGGGGTGAGTGTGGTATGAGTGGAGTCAGCTGTCAGTCAGTGTTGGAGCAGAGAGGGGGAGGGCTGCCCCGCTGGGTACTGTAAGTGAGTATGTGTGTATGAAGTGTGTGTGTTACGCTTGAAGAGTCAGAGGACGGAGTCTTTTACGTGCTACCCCCCGGAGTGTTACCGGAGTTTTTGGAGTGCTCAAATAAACGGGCCTTTTTCCCGAACGCAAGAACAGGATGTCGCGCAACACCCCGTACAGTTTTCATAGGCTGCCTTTGTCGGATGGCGAGATGCTGAAGTTGTGACTAGTTGTGCTACAAATGGATGGTAACACTCCTGTCTAGACACTGCGCCTTGCAGACCATCGGGTCTGCAGTGCTCACTTCTCCCAAGATGACTACTGCCAGCCGTACGCACACATACACATGGGGAAAGAGGGCCCAGGTTGAAAACTACCGAAGTTGTCCTTTAATAGAAACGTGTGTCAGTGACTTGACTAAACAGAGGTTTCCTAAAAATACGCATATAGCAGTTTCTATGAAAATGTTTATGTCACACAGGTTGTACATGTGCTCAGGTGAAAACCTTTTATCCCCAAATGTTAAGACGCTGGGAACTGATATTAATATTACTGATTACATTATTCACACAAACAAAGCTTATCCATCAAACAATTGTTGAGGTATTTTTCACTGAAAATGTCGACATATTTGTGGCAATAGAGAAAAAGTCATGGATACAAGCGGCAGAGTTTTCTCAATGGCGTTGGAGTAGAGGTGCTGCCCCTGTGCAACGAATGGTGCCAGTTGAGGTGGTTCGGGCATCTGATCAGGATGCCTCCTGGATGCCTCCCGTTTGAGGTGATCCGGGTAAGTCCAATTTGTAGGAGACCCTGGGGCAGACCTAGAATATGCTGGAGGTCTTATATATCTCATCTGGCCTGGGAATGCCTTGGGGTCGCTGTTTGGGGTTTCTTGGGAATACTTTTTGTTCAACCTGCTGCCCCTGTGACCCAGTCCCTGGGTGGATGGATGGATGGATGGATGGATGGATGGTAAGAGAAAAAGTCAGAGTATTGCCAACACCATTAGGATTTATCCTCTGGGGAACATGGATGTCTGTACAAAATTTCATCTCAGCCAGTCAATTAATTGTTGATATATTTTATTCAGGACCAAAGCAGTGGATTGACCGACAGACGGACAGACGGACGGACAGACGGACGGACAGACGGATGGACGGACGGACAGACGGACAGACGGACGGACAGACGGACAGACAGAGATTGTGATCCCCAGAGCTACACTGCCAGCACTGCTCTAAAGAAGATCATCATGTCACCAGTTTGTGTTTCCTGACAAGGGCTGATTGACATATATTCTTTAGTGTCTCTTTTTATTTTACATCTTTAAACTTAAGTTGAGACGTAATTATCAACACTGGATCTACCTCTGAGTACCTGGGATCGAATGGTTTATGATTTATGTGTCTACAGTTTAGTTTACCCTCAGTGACTTGACATGACAGTGCAACAGACTGTTCTGCTGATGTCATCATGCTGACTCTGTGAGACATTCTTTGTGTGACACTAAACTTAATCATATTTTGGGTTTGCAGAGCATTCACACTTCCAGACTTCCCTCTTCCCAGTGACACTTACCAGCTCCTCCTGTAGGACCCTGAGGTGTTGATGAGATAATCCCTCCAGGGTATTCTGGGTCTGCCCCAGGGCTTCTTACCAGTGGGACTTACCTCTAACGGGAGGCATCCAGATCAGGTGCCCGAACCACCTCAACTGGCACCATTTGATGCACAGGTGCAGCACCTTTACTCCGAGCTCCCTGTAGATCTCTGAGCGCCTCACCCTGTCTCTAAGGATGAGCCCAGCCACGCCATGGAGGATACTCAGCTGTTAAATATGTCGGCACTTTTGATTTTCTGAAAAATATAGCACAATTTGTTTGATGGATTATCATGACATTTGGTACAGACATTCATGGTTCCCAGGGGATGGACCCTTGTGACTTTGGTGATCCTCTGACTTTTTGTCTAGTACCACAAGCAGGTTGATAAAGTTGGCTTTTTAAAGTTTAACAAGTGTTAACTTGAATATTATGACATTTGGTGCAGATATTCATGGCGCCCAGAGGATGAATCCATCTGACTTTGATGCTCCTCTCACTTGTCCACTAGCACCACCATGAGGTTTACAAGTGTAGTTTTGATTGACATGTCACACCTGTTGAACGGATTGTCATGAACTGTGTTACACAGATTCATGTTCCTCTGAGGATAGATTGTTGATGATTTCAAACCAATGACATTCCCATCAACCTCAGCTGTAGATACATGTTTCCCACTGAGCATAAGATGACATGCTAACATGCTAAACTAAGATGTGTTAGCCTTTAGCTCAAAGCACTACTTTGTCACAGAGCTGCCAGCATGACTTCACACTCTCAGGCTTGTTACTGTGTATTTGGTTTCTTGCCAAATATGCCACTTCCTCTTTTGATGACACCACTGAAATGAAAGAATGGAAATGAGGGCAGGGTAGTTAGTTGATGTTATTTTGGGGTCCCTGTTGGCAAATAATGTAATCAGCAATATCAGTTTCCAGCATCTTTACATTTGGGGATAAAAGGTTTTCACCTGAGCACATGCACAACCTGTGTGACACACACATATTAAGAGACACTGCTATATGTGTATTTTGAGGAAACCTCTGTTTAGTCAAATCACTTCAAATGCATCTTCTGCTTAAAATGAATTACATGGAATTGATTTAGAATCTTTCACCTGAAACAGCTGCAGTTTGTGAAACAGACGTTTCTAATAATTGATACTTTTGTGTGCAGTCTGTTAAGAGGGCACGTAGAAATGATGTAACTAACTGTTTGGAACTAACGACAGGCTGGGTGGTGGGTGATGCTGTTTCTCAATCATTTTTTTTCTCAGTAAGGCAACCACAAAGAGGAACAGCACCATCTTATACAGCTATGTAGCAGAGGAAAAGTCTCACACAGTGTCCGTCTGCTGAGAGAGAATGGACACGAAATTAATCCTCATTTTTGTGCTTCAGTTTCAAGGTAAACCTCTGTTTGTTTGTTTTTTTTCATTCAAATTTTAATAACAATTTTAAAATAAATGTTAAGTTTTTATAATTGGTTGATAAAGGTTAGTGTGAGAATTGCTACCAGGATCAAGACTCTGTTTTCCTGCTTTAGAGGCCACTCTGATGAGCTTTGACTTTTCTGGCCTGTAAAAATAAAAGCCAACGGTTGTGTGAGCCAAGAACAAGACAGACATGATGAGTTAGTTACTTTTAGGAAGATTCTTAAATGTATATCGACTGTAGTAAATGTCACGGAGAGAGAAGTTAACAAAAGTAATGATCTAATAGTCTGTCTCTGTTCTCTCTGTGGTTTCTTTCAACTAGTCACATACTTACATGGTAAGTTGATGATGTTCGTACATACAGCGCACAGAGAGAAAAACCATCAGAGCTCAGCGGTGTGTATTTCCCAAAGTGCCCATGATTCACTGATTACAGTAAAACTTCTGTATTTGTCACCTTGGACTCTGTCTCCTGATGTTTGTGTCTAAGTGACTAATGGAAGAGCAAGTTTTGAAATTGGTCCGGTATTAAACGAGAGCGCTGCATCTTCAAGAAATAGCACACAGCCAATGTGCGTCCACTAAAAGTGCTTGTTTTTGTTTTTGCAGCTGACAGGCTCAGATTGTTATTAGACATGTCTGACAGCATTATGGAAATGATCCCTACAGAGAAATACTGTACAGCGTTTAGTCTTGACCTTTGGCTTGATCCCGTCTGTGTGTTATTGTGTATGAGTCTCGCTCAAGGAGAAGTCTCGTTCTAAGATCTCATGAGTTGAGTTGTTGCAGGCAGGATGATTTTATGTGTAACGTGTCATTTCTCACAGATCACTTGTTCTTTTCTTTACAGCAGGCATCAGTGAAACAGCCACCTATCTCTACTACAGAGCTGGAGATGATGCCACTCTGCCCTGTGCCACTGCATTAACCCCTGGCACAACATGCTCCTCCTTTACATGGATTCACACAATAAATGACGGACGGTTCTTCACTGAGGTTGAGAATGGAAAAGTTGTGAAGAGCTCAGCCCGAGCTGCCAGGCTGAGTGTGGACACTGACTGCTCTTTGGTCATTAACAACGTCACTGCTGAGGATGTTGGTTTCTACACCTGTCGGTACCTGAGGTCCATTGAACACGATGTATCTGTATTTTTAAGTGTTCTGACAAGTGAGTTTCATTTTAATGAAAAGCTGCTGATCTTATCAAAAGGAAGTTCTTATTTTGGCACATTTTTGGGGCAAAATGTTGCATTATACCAGATTAGCCTTGTTCCAGCTTTCCACCTTATTCCTAGCCCCCATGATCCCTTGCATGAATTATGTTTGCAACTTCCGGCGTTGAACCGAAACCGGCGATTTCCAATAGTAACACTTTGTTGACAGTACTCTATTCTTCTGTTCGAGAGCAAATGGGAAATAAAATGTGGAACACACCACCTGTTATAGCTCAAACAGGATTATGTGATCATACCTCTGCCATCTTTAACAGCCATCTCAAAGCATTGGTTTTTGTTTTCCTTTTATTTTCTAATGTAGTTTGAGAATGAAGTCAGACAGGTAAAGACAGGGATATCATGTACTGACGTTGAGTGACGGACCTGTCAGTCTAGGTGTTATTCTCCTCTGCAAATTCTGATTTAATACTTTTTTACTATGTCTCGTGAAACCATTATGGTTTAATTTCTCATGTCAATGATACCTTTGGCAACAGGGACAATCCCTTTTTGTTCTGGTTACATGTTCAACACACAGTTGCTGAAGACATGTTAACATTAGTTAAATATTTGTTAAAAAATAAGGCAAATTACCTTCAGAAAGAACCATTGTGGGAGTTAGCCACCAAGAGTAGCCACTGGGACTGACCACAGTCAGACAGTCTATGGGACTAACTAGCTCACTGCTACTTCTGTTGTCTCACTGGAAGCTGTGCCCATAATCATTTCTACAGTAGCGCCCAGGAATAAGGTGGATACACCATGTTTGCGTCCAATACTCCTCTACCTGTAAATCCCAGCATGGTGTCTGTCAGTGGGATGTGTCAGTTTCCTGATTAAGGTGCAGTGATGAGTTCAATGTTTATTTAAATCTGTTTTCTTATTAAGGGAGAGTGATTAACAATGTGGCAGCCGTCACTCATCCAGGCAATTTGGGGACAACCCTTTGATTTAGGAAAGATGTTAAGGAGTGATCAACAGCCATCAAGACAATGTCCCTAATCTCACATCTCACATGTCACTGAATGCCTCACTGGCTTGGGACAGCCTTTAACATGAGGGGCCCTGTCAGTGAGGACACGTAGGTGGAGTGGTTGGGGCTCAAGGAAAGAGAGGAGCCATTCCGACTGATGAATATTCTTCACAAGTTTCCTTTCTTCATTTTATTTACTCATTTGTTGAAACATTAATGAAAGGTTGTGACTCCACCTTCATATTTTAACTCAGTGAAGCAATGATGACAAAAATGGAAAGAAATGTGTCAGGGTCTGCTGGTAAAGTTGTTGACCTTGTGGAAGATATCAAACTTTTTTTTTTTTTTACACTGAGTTAACAGTTTACACTTGTTCTCTCTCAGTCTCTCCATCTCCACCAGATGCTGATCCAAAGAGGGACGGTGAAGTCACATTAGAGTGCTCTCTGTCGAGATACAGAGGCCTCGGTGCTTGTCCACAGAACAGTGTCCGCTGGTTGAATGAGACAGGAGCTGTGCTGCTTGGTGAAGGTGTCGGGTACAAGTTCCTCAGACAGATGAGCTGTGTTTCTGTTCTGACTGTGAAGCGTCAGAGTGGCAACAACAGGAAATACACCTGCCAGTTTCTTAAAAAAAACAAAGTAGAGATAGCGGCTGACTACACACCTGACTTCACAGGTAGGATAACAAAAAATCAGAGCTACAGGTAAACCCTGTTAATCACTTGTAACCAAGTAATGATCCTTTAGACGCTATGTTTTAAGAGGATCACATATTTTCAAACAAGTGAACTAAATATTTTGTTCCAAATGTAATTTCTTTGTCTAACGGATATTCTCTAACTACAGATTCCACTCCTTTTAATCAGACTTACATCATCATCGGTGCAGTGGTCGGGACGGTGGTAGTGCTGGTCGTCATCGCTGCTGCTCTCATCAAATATAAGAGGAGAGCTAAAGTGACAGAGGGTCAGTAAAACAGAGCAGTTTTGGTTGGACCTTGTAATCGAAGATTGGTATTATAATACAGTGTAACAATGAGCCCAGTAACAAATTTTTTTTTTAAATAACAGTGCATTGTATTTCTTCTCCGGTGTTGTGTCTAAAATATGGGTGGAATAGCTTGTTAAATGATACTGATTGTCGTTCCATTTAATTATGTAGGATTCAAATAATGTTTTTATTGAAATAAATAGGTGCATAGTTCAACCAAACCATTTTTATCTATATCAGGATACTCCAGAGCGCATTATTGTGCTCACACCATGATGCTGCTAGCATTGGAATTACAATGCAGTGCAGTGGGCCCAGTCCAGGCTGTTGTGACACCTTATAGCTTGTAACTTTACAAAGCTCCAACAGTTTAAAATTTACTCAATACAATTATCTCCAAAATCTATGTCCAGTGTAAAATTTTATTGTGTTTGAAATCTGCCTAGGAAAGGGGAACACTCTGGAATACCTGCTGGGGGAGACTCGTGTGTTTGTGTTATAGTGCTGGATGTGTTGAATGTAAATAATGATGATACATATTTAAAGTCTAATCTTTACCTTTTGTTCCAGATGTTCACAAACCAACCCAACACACTGTGAGTATACATAACTTCATATTTGTGTTGTTGTTGTTGTTTTTAATAAATGTAGCCTAGTCCAACATTTACTGTACACCCTTACTTGTTTCATGATGCAGGAATACTCATCTATTTAGATATCATCAGTCAGTAAAGCCAATCTATACATTTCATTTGAGTGAAATATTTGCATATTCATATTTGATGGCCATGAGAATGATCAGCACAATCTCAGGCCTCATTTACACCACAAGCGATGTATTCGCGTAGCACTCTCGAAGGGTCGCTGTTTACTTGCTTTTTCATTTGGCGAGCATGTTAACAGGTTTGAGCATTCACACTACATCCATTCTACACGCTGCATGAGTCGTGCTGCTTTTGGGAGCAAGCTCAAAAATAGAAGAGACGCAGATTTTTTGCGCATGTCGTGAGCGAATGGTCCCAGTATTCAACAAAAAATGGACATCTACGGTGGCCGAGAGCGGCGTGTTGTTTGTCACAGCAGACAAAGACTACTTACCCATTTGTAGTGCTAAATAATAATTCTCCAAGAGTTGGAATAATCATTGGCGTGCAAACCTGCCCAACCTGGGCTTTGGGTCCAAAACTCATTTCTTCTTCTTTGAGGTTTCTTGGAGATTTGCAAACACGATGCACTACCGCCACCAACTGTTCAGGTGTGGTTTGTATTTTGATGGGACAGCGCAGTGTCCGCACGACGGGTCTGTTCGGTTTTGGTGTGAATACAAGTGCGCTGCGTTAGGTTTGTGGACCGCTTTGTGAATGTGTCGCTGGCGGTGTAAATGAGGCCTCATTCCCAACTTAGCAAATACC
This sequence comes from Epinephelus awoara, assembly GCA_035609425.1. Lineage (NCBI taxonomy): Eukaryota > Metazoa > Chordata > Actinopteri > Perciformes > Serranidae > Epinephelus > Epinephelus awoara. The sequence continues at coordinate 12,837,534 of CM069305.1, forward strand.
AACGTTCGGTCAGTGGCCCTACAAGTTGAAATATGAGATGCTAGGTACCCCTCCTGTGTCAGTTTTGGGCGCCCAGGGACAATGTGTCAATTTGCTAATTACATGCATTGTCTCTTTTCAAAATAAATTTCCGTATTCCCAGGAAATGTACAGTCTCTGCATGTTAAATGCGTACAGTCTATTTCAAAGTAAACCACAGAGAAGGTAAAAAAAAAAAATACACTTTTTTTTTAGGTTTACTTCATTAAGTCTAGACAACAAAACTACATGCTAAGATAGATGACCACACAGAAAGCATTTTAAGCTTTTTGTTCGCAGTTTTTGTGTTGCAACATAACTCGCACTTCTGCCCTCTGGGCGCCTGGCGTTTTTGCCAGAGTGGAAAAGTGCCGCACATCATCTTAGCTTTTTTCCCCATTGTCCAATGGGATTATTTGAGAGTTTACAGTTGGTAAACAATGAAGGAGAAACTGGTGGTAGAGGTTTTTGGATACCCAGAGCTATATGGCCCAATGATAAACTGCCCCTGTGTCATCTTAAAATATGCCTGAAAACAGCCATCATCAAGGCAAAGCTTCTGGTTAGGTTGAGAAAAAACGTTTGTGCCTATAAAATAACATAAACTAATACTTACATGCACTGACAAGTTCAGATGAATTCCATTAAACCCAGTTAAGTGTGTGTAAAATTAAAAAACTGCACACTACAGTGATGACTATCTGTGCTCACTGCTGCCGCAGGTGGCCACAAGCTGTATTGCAGAATTACCAGTCTAAAAGGTCTATTGGTCTCTACTGTTAGGTTCTACTTATGTGCCTTTCATATAAGGCTGAGAAACACTACTACACATGATAGATATACAGGCAAATAGTGTGTTTACTTTATGTTTGTGCCTTATTAACCACTGTGTCGTTCTCACTTAGGCTGAGCCAGAGAGCAGTCTGACATATGTCACTGTTAACCATGCTAACCAACGGGCCTCTCCACACAAAAAGGTGAGTGACTTTATCCCTTTGTGTTTTTTCAGCTGTTGTTTTCTACTTCTATAATGATGTAATGTTAAGTTTGCTTCGTGGTGCAACTACAAAATGTATTTTGTTGAAGAACTATACCTCCAAAAGTTTGTCCATATACTTTTAGCAATGAAGGGATCTCTTTATCTCCAAGTTTCTAACAGCTTTCTTTTTCATATACTTTCCTGATCAGTGAAAACAAACTAGTAACCAGAAGCTACACAGCTCACCACAAGGCCACTGTAGGTTTTTAAGTCCGAACCTCTGGTTTGTGTCATGCAGGTCAAAACGGAGGAAGTGACGTATTCTACAGTCAAATACTGAAGACGGAAGCAGAGGATGTTCCCAGCAGCCTCTACAGCCATGTCAGCAAACCAAAATACATCAGAGGAAGTGAGACTTCTCGTGACGTTGTATAATTAGAACCAAACATTGTGTTGTTGCAACTTTGTGCAGGATTTGCTTTGCTTAGCATTAAGCCAGACGTTCTACTAAAATGCACACTGTTGGACTTGGTGTTCTATTGACTAGTTTAGGATTTTAAAAGGCAAAACCCATTAACCAGAATCGGCAGCATGGTTGTGCCTTCACACAAGTGTCATTATAAGTTGTGATTGCCATAGACTGCATCTTTGTAAGCAGGCAAATATGATTTTTTTGAACAAAAGACGAAGGTGCCGAGCATTACAGTCCATAATGTGTTTCAGTTTTCTCCCAATGTTTCACTAAAGTTTGGATGTTGGGTTTTGCAACTCAAAATAATGAGTGAAAGTGAAAAGTCAAACATGTTCTTGCTGAAATAGAAATGTTATTGCACTGTTTATGTGAATATTTTGTAAATTTAGAATTGCTCAGGAATTTTATTATGTAATAATTTCGTGTCATATCGCATTAGCACTGCTATGATGTCCAGTAAAAAGATTCAGATGGATATTGTCTGTATTGTGTGCGTTTAGCTAGTCTGCAGTTTCTTCATGTGTCTTCTTTAAAATTTCAAGCCTGGACTCATCACAGTGTTTCAACTTATCTGAATCTTGCTCTCACATTAAAACCTATCAACACTGCATCATTTCAAAGAGTAATACCTGCTCTTTGACATGTTTTGGGTGCAAATCATATTTTCTAGAACATTCACAGGTGTTTAGAGTAATTTACAAGACGGCTACATGGTTTTTAGTCTTCTGTATACAAATCAACTCATCAAGAACTGAACTTTATGGTACTACCTTATCCTACTATTAAATGGAGAAACATCTGTCCCTCCGTCCGTCTGTCATCATCCGTTTTCCTCCTCACTGCTTTGACCTGTTTCTCTGAACTTGCACATAGGCTTTTATCTTGGTCATGTGCAGACAGCCACAATGCAGTTTTTGCATTTTCCCAAATTTCTGCTGTTTATATTCCATTTATATTTCCACTACCCATTCATACTGTGAGCACCATTAGCAGCGCGA